>CM062819.1:1384432745-1385032745 GCA_031772625.1 Pinus tabuliformis | reverse complement strand
TCCAGGGACCACATTTCATTAATTTTCAGACTGGATGCTCCTGGTACACAACAATACAATATGAAGGTCACGTTTCATCAAATTTTCACACTAGACCCATTAGTAACATTGAAGCTCAAAATAAATCACCACTGCAATACATCCAACAATTACATTTGCATCAACCCATCATTGAAACCCAATCATCAACCTCCGATATAACTGAAGCCCAACCATCAATCTCTGAATCAAGTGAATCAATCAATCAATGAAACCTTTGACACACTGAATCAAACAATCACTGAACCTCTAACATAATTGAATCAACCATTCATTCAAACCTTCATCAAAATTCAACCAATCAACTGGAATAGACAGATCACTGTAACCAGTTCACAGATCTGAACCCATAACACTGCATGAACAACCAGAACCAATTATAACCTCAAAAATCATTTGTCAGAATGTATGCGCTACTTCAATGAAGCCAACATACGTGTATACGCTACTTCCTTTAACAAAACCTGCGTATACCTCCAAAATTACTGAATCATAAAAACCTCTGAATCAAAACTGTACCAACCAGTAACAATTTGAAGATCTACTGTCAAATTACATATATCTAAATAGATAGCAGCAAAGATCACCCTTCTCACTTAATCAATCAATCAATGAGACTCAATATCCTTATTCATTCAGTTCTAATTTCATATCTAAGAAGACATGATTGACAGATAGCAGTAAAATAGTAGCACTGATCAAATAGATTAGTCATTTCTGAACAACAGGATTTTCTTTTGCATATGCTACTTGTAAGAGTCAAACTTGTGTGTATACGCGCCTTTACCAAGTCGAACCTGCATGTATACGCATCTTTACCAAGTTGAACTAGCGTATAGATCTGTAAATATTATCTTACAACTTCGCTGCTATTCCAGACTTCAGACATACCCAGATCATGACATTTAAAGAATAAAACATGCGTAAGAAATCAGATCTAGCCTAACCAATATCAGATCATATAATGATAAGTCATTTCAGGTCTCATGATCCTGATCCAACATTGTATCCAAGGTGTACAAAATATTTCATATATCATAATCATAACCCCTGCAACACAAAATATACTTCATATAGAAGTATTCCTAAGAAACCCTTTCACTTGCACACTTGGCACTTTGATCTTCTCCTCCTTATATAGTTTTAGCCTTTCTCAATACCTTGGACCAAAACAACACTTAGAACCTGTGGTATTCTTGGATGAGATCAAATAACTGTTACTTCGCTCAATATTGTGGGCTAATACCATGGTATTGACCCTTGGTATTCTTTACTCTTGATTTTCCAACCCATATGCGCTTTTCCTCTTATGAAAGTGCTTACATACATATACGCTCTTTTTTTCTGTGAACATGTGTGTATATGTCGCTTTGTCGAGTTGAACCTGCGTATACAGTTTAAACTATCTGAAAGCATCCTTTTCCTTCAACTTCTTGATTCTGATCAGTAGACCATTGTTCCAACTTCCTGTTCTTTTGTATCAATGCCCTGTTAGCTCTAAATTGACATGTTACACTGTGAGTTGCCTTTTATCAAATCTGAGCGGACTTATGAGTGAGTTGCCATAAAGGACAACACCTGTATCATAATGCCAACAATATTGAATTCTATATTATTGAAGTTTGGCATTTTTTACCTTAGTGTCACCTTCATAGCTCTGAACAAGTTTATACCATAATGATTTTGTGGTGTTCAACTGCATGACCTTCATGAACTCAAATTCTGCTAATCCTCCCAAGAAATCATTTACTACCTTTAGATTATTCTCATATTGCTTCTTTCTTGATTCATCTATGGGAATGGAGGTTGGATATTGATATCCACTTTTAATAGTTGCCCATACATCAACCCCTAAAGACTGTAACTAAGATCTCATTCTAATCTTCCAAAACATGAAGTCATTTCCATTAAACACAGGTGCCTTGATAGAAAAAGATCCATCTTGACTGCTCATATTGCTAGATCTCCCTTCAAGCGATTAGGCTTCTTCTAAGGGACTTTCTTTGATTATAATTGATAGGAAAAATATTTAGGGGGTGGGGGGGTGAATGAGTCTTTTATCTCACTTATACTTTAATTTCAAATTCATAAAGATGTATGCTATTGTTATTCAGACAACTTGTGTGTGTACGTGATTTTAGTGAATTAAAACCACGTATGTGTAGATTACATTTTTTTTACAAATTCCATCAGTGATTTAACTTAACCATTGCATCATTATTTAACTTAACCATGTGTTGGAAAATTGGAAAGGAAGAAATATTTTCTCTTTTTGATAATTACTTGTGATTTCCTTAATTTATTATTATCTTTCTTGTGTTCTTATTTTTATCGTAGTTCATCAAGAAATTACCAAAACCAAAACATGAATATCAAGGACACCAGATGTAGGAACAAAGCCAGGGAAAAAACCCTATATAGGGGAAAACCCAGTCAAGAACTATTCCTTCATTAGACTTGTATGAGAGTGAGACAACCAATATCTTAACCAACAGACTTTCCTCCTACACCAAGCCAACCTTTCAATGAGATACAACAACCTTTAATAGTCTCTTCTGTTAGAAAATCAGAAAGGCGGAAAGATTTTATTATACTTGATAATTACTTGTGATGTTCTTGATTTATTATTAGGTTCCTTTATATATTATTTCTTTTAGTTCATCAAGAAATTACCAAATCAATAGCACATAAATCAATGGACACCAAATATAAGCTCACAGTCGGGGCAAAAACCCTCTCTAGGGGAAAATTTAGTCAGTAATTCATCCTTCAATAGTTTTCCTGAGATATTCCAAGACTCTAGACCTTGACACAAACTTTCCTCCACACCAAGTAAGTCTTCTTCTTCCTTTGCAGATGATCCTACTTGATCTGGCAGCAACAACAGTGGTAGCAGCACTTTCTTCACCCCAACAACTTTGATCTTGCCTTAGAGACTTCGATCTTCACTCAAATACTTCGATATGTTGAAAAATGTAACTAGGTCTGGTCTTCATAATGACATGTAATTATGATTTTATGTAATGAGATGTAAAGAAGAAAACTTAAATCATTATATTGAATTGCTTCATGGGTTTCAAGAGCAAGATATTTTGTTTTTGAGTCAAGACTCCCATTGAGAGTCTTTAGGAATTATTTGTCATCTAGTCATAAAACGATAGAGTCGGTGTCATGTAATGAAGTCATGTTACACTTTGTAAAAGGTCAATATTGTATATGTAAAGTATCCTCCAAGACCTTGTCACTTATCCTCTTCAAGTCAGCCTACAACGATGGAAGAAACTGCTAGAAGAAGTCGGCCTAACCACAAATTATCATGTCAGCCTAAAAAGACATGAGGAATGATTTATATATAAGCCACACTTGGCCTCACTTAGAGCAAGCAACTCGAATTGCATTCGATCAAGCAGAAGTGCGAAGAAGAGGTGAAGAAGTGCGAAGAGGAAGGCTACAAAGAGAAGTGCAAAGGAGTGAACAAAAGGGTTTCTTCTAGGCATAGTGAAAGGGATTCTTTAGGGGTAGCGAAGAGGAAAGGTTTCTTCTGGGAAATAAAAGGAGAGATCTCTTATGGGCAAGGGAAGGAGAGGTTTATTCAAGCGAAGGAGAGGTTTTTTCTAGTGCAGTAAAGGAAGGATTATTCTGGGTGACTTAGATAGATATCTAGAGACTAAATTTCTCTAGATAAGATCAGTGAAAGCCTAGAGACTGAGATTCTCTAGAGGAAGATGAGAAGGAGTAGTGTGAAGAATAGAGACTGAGTTTCTCTTGGAGGAGCCGAGGACAGAAGTTTGAGATAAATAAGAAAGTCGAGACAGGGAAGAGGCAAAACATCAAGGTTAGTGACAAGGTTCTTGGGAGGATACTACAGTCAAGGGTGTGTGTCATGGTCTTGGTACTTATCAATTGAATATCTAGAAGAAGAATTTTGATTGGGTTTTCCTCTCAAGAGGTGAGAGGTTTTGGCCCTGGCTGACAAGCCTACATATTGTGTCACTTGTCTTTTATTGTACATATTGGTAATTGTCTTGATGAAAAGAACACAGTAATAACATAATGAAGAAAATGCTATAAGCTAAGAAGTAAAAGTATATCACAAGAAATTATCAAGCAGAGAAATATTTTAACTATCCATGCCCTAGATTTCTCAACACGGTCTTCACTCAGAAACTTCAATCTTGGCCCAATACAACTTTCAAAAGAAACAGTATCCAACAACAGCAAATTCAACCTATAGCAGCAACAACATGCAGAAACTAGTTATGGCATCAACTAGAGAACTTTGATCTTCCAAACTAGGGCATGAGAGACAGAGATAGATGCACCAAGACTTTGATTTTCCTTCCTTCCTTCTCCTAGACCAAACTCGCACTCCTTTTTCCTTCCTTCCTCTATTTCACACTTTTTCCCAGCTTCAAGAGATATCGAGCTTGCTTTTTATGAGTGTTCTTCAAATGGAATTCGAACTGCTTCATTTATAGTCCATTTGTGAGGTCGAATAGCCATATTTGAGGCTGACTTGATCATCTTAAGGCTGAATTGATGTGGAGGCAACATAATTCATATTTGACTTAATACTTAACCTTTTTACATGATTTAAAAGCCCAATAAGGGTCTCTTTAGAAGTACAATGACTCTATCAACTCAAAATAAATCCTTGAAGTCCTCAATGGGGAATTTAACCTAAAACAAGATGACCCAAGCATGAAACCCATGCTTTAATACGTCATAATAATAATAATAATTATTATTATTTTCTTTATTCTTTTGACAAGTACATTACATGATGACTCAAATACATTTAATGAAGATCGAACCTAGTTACATTTTCCAAAACTCCCTCTTAACTAGGGAGATATTCATCATATACAAGTACAAGGAATATCTCAACTAAATAAACCATGAAGAACTTAAGGCACCACAATTCCATGGACTAGATTCCTTACCAAGGCAATCTATCCATTGGTCTCTCAACAATTTAGTCACCACAATGCCATGGACTAGATTCCTGACCGGGAAAATATATCCAAGTGGGACTAAGATGGACTCAAGCTTTCAGCCTCTATAGGTACCATTAGTCTTACTTTCTAACCATTGACCCAGGGATCCAGGTTTGTATCCAAAATCAAAGCTCTACAATCAACACCACCTTTCCAACTTTGGGACCTAGACATCAACACAAAGTGTCGGTCAAATGTCCTCCCAGGAAATGCTTCACTCACAAAGCCTCAACACTCCTTGACCTAGCATATCAAGGATAATAAATCCCTCCCAATCAAGCTAATTAGTAACCAGCATGCTATCAAAACCTTCAAGAGATTTTCCTGTGCAAATACAACCCCAATCAATAATATACTTTTACATATTCATAAATAATTACAAACCTTCGGGGTTTTCCTGATGTTGCTTTTCAAACACGATAGGCCTGTCAACTGAATCTTTGATATTTTTATTTTCATACAACAACATCTCATTCAAACTTCATTCTCCAATCAAAACTATGCTCTCCCTCTCAACCAGGTAGATTTTCTCTATCAAGGATCCCTCTTAACCTAGGGAAATTAGCTTCTTATTTTCAACATCAGAGAATCTTTCGTGTCTTCCATCCATCTTATCAAAGTTATTCTTATCACATCAACCTTTTCTTTCGATCATCTTCACCATCTTGAAGATTGTGTACCTACACAACTTAGATGGAAAGTACAACCAAAACTATAGAAGCATGAATTTAATCATGGAAGCATTTCAACTTAATATATATCAGATACCTAAACAAGGGATACATACACTTCAACATTTTTCTAGGTACTTTCTCATAAACCCTAAACTATATCAAGGCTTGTAAATCAACTCCTAGAATTCATATGTTAGGCTTCCTACTAATGTTTCATACAACCTCTAGATTTCATATATAAGCTTTTAACAACCAACAACCAATCACAACTCAATCAATAATATGACTAGCATCCATTAGGGTTAGTTACAAACCCTATATTTTCTTATTTCAGCAATCACCATATAGATTCATAGATTTTAGATTTTCATATCACACATACTAGAGAATTTAATTACTACTATGGTTTAGGTGCAAAACCCTAGATTTATGAAACAACATCATCCTAGAACAACAAGATTTTACTAGGGCTTGTTTCCAAACCATAGGACTCATGACCAACAATAATTAGATCAAAACTCATATCGAGGAATTCATCACCATGCATAAGCACATCATGTGTCAAGTAATGTTAATACATTAGACATATACTGACCTAGACCAAGCTAAGGTTTCAATCACATGGACACAGATATAAACCTAGGGCTTCATTCCTAGGATCTTATAACAAATGTTTTTCTTATAGGCCCAACCAAACCCTAAATATCTAGGGTTTCATAACATAGCAAATAAAACTCTACAATATCAAAGTCTTCAAAGGTTCAGGATTTCAGACAACGTCATTTCAACCCTAACAAGTTAGGGTTTTCATGATATTATCAAAACCCCAAACATGACATTAATAACAAAATAGAATTTCATAATAACCCTAAGTAGTTTTAGGGTTTAAAATTTTAAGATTAGCATTAGCATACCCTTAGGTTAGTGTTTTCCAGAGAACCTATCTAGGGTTCTATAAGATCAAATAAGAATACGAGGAGGGTAGATTTATCAAGTGATGAATCACCCGAAATAAGAATAATTGTGATTCAATATAGCTAGACATAATGATGTTAGTAATATATTATCAAATGAATAACCATTTATTATAAATAAATTAATGTTTTGTAGTTTGAGGAATACCTTTGTTCCTTGACAAACCTTGTCTTGGGAGGTCCTCTTCCATACTCCTTGAGGATATAGCAAATGTTTTTCCTAATTAAGACAATAGAGGGAGAATGGTGATTAGTATTTAACATAATCAAAACTTAAATAAGTATAAAACCAGAAATTGAAATGAAAATAGATACTTATCTTTGGGAGACGTTGGGGGCTCCCTCCAAAGCTTGAGGGATACCGATAAACTTATAAAACAAAAGAAAAATGCTTTTTCAAAAAACATGTTAGAACCTATAAATTCTAAACATAAAAAATACAAAACATAATATCTAAGACTAGAAGCAAAGGACTCAATAATGTAAGTCCCCTATATCAGATTCTTTAGGTTTGGCTTTATTTAGGTCTGGTTCTTCATCAACATTGGCTTGATCTCGTTCTCTCTTATTGTTTCTTGGATTGTAGGGATAGACACTCCTATAGTGACCCTTCTTATGACATTGATAGCATTCTAATTTGGACATGTCAACCTTCCTCTTCGGTCCTTTCTTGACTTTTCCTATGTTGAGAAGCATAGGCATTTGAAACTCCTTCAGGGTTGGAAACTAATGAGATCCTTAATTATTCTTAACTGAAAGTTGTCCATAGTTCTTCAAAAGTGGGAGCTTCCTTCCAACTGTTGAGTCCTGTAGCAAATGCACCCCAAGTAGGTGGAAATCCTAGTATAGCAGTGATCACAAGTTCTTTGTCTGGAACAATTTCATCAATGGCCAAAAGATCATCTCTGATTCTTGCTATCTTCACAAAGAAGGAGGCCACTGTATCTTCTTTAGTCATCTTTGTGGTCCTTAGTTCATTCTTCAAGCTTGCTACTTGACCAATGTTCTTAATAGTGAACAACTTTGACAAAGCCTCATACATTTCTTGAGCATGGTCAATGTTGGCTATGAATGGGAAAAGATTTTCCTTTATTCCTTGTACCATTAGGTTCATGGCCACTAATTCCAAGTCTCTAAACTTCACTTTATCAGCATCAGTAGAGTTTTTGTAGGCTTCTTTACTTTTCCTTGATTTTGTTAGACATCTTTATTGAATGTAAT
The DNA here is from genome assembly GCA_031772625.1 of Pinus tabuliformis. Lineage (NCBI taxonomy): Eukaryota > Viridiplantae > Streptophyta > Pinopsida > Pinales > Pinaceae > Pinus > Pinus tabuliformis. The sequence goes on along the minus strand of CM062819.1, from coordinate 1,385,024,840 downwards.
AGAATTCTTCCTTGAAATAATCCTTTTGAATGATTCCTTGATCAAGCGCTTGAGAATACCTTTAGCTTCTTTCTTCACCAAAGCTCTGATGCCATGTTAGAAAATCAGAAAGGCATAAATATTTTCTTATACTTGAGAATTACTTGTGATGTTCTTGATTTCTTATTAGGTTCCTTTATATCTTATTTCTTGTAGTTCATCAAGAAATTACCAAAGCAATAGCACATAAATCAATGGACACCAGATATAGGCTCACCGCTAGGAAAACCCCATCTCTAGGGGAAAACCCAGTCAGTAATTCTTCCTTCAATAGTTTTCTTGAGATATTCCAAGACTATATACCTTGACACAAACTTTCCTCCACACCAAGTAAGCCTTCTTCTTCCTTTGCAGATGATCCTACTTGACCTGGAAGTAGTAGTAGCACTTTATTCGACCCAATAACATCAACCTTGCCTTAGAGACTTTGATCTTCACTGAAATACTTTGATCTTCACTCAAAAACTTTGATCTTGGCCCAATACAACTTCCAGAAGTAGTAGCAACATGAAGTAACTAGATACGACATCAACTAGAGAACTTCAATCTTCCAAAATAGGGCATGAGAGAGAGAGAGAGAGATGCACCAAGACTTTGATTTTTCCTTCCTTCCTTCTCCTAGGCCAAGCTCGTACTCCTTTTTCCTTCCTTCGTCTATTTCGCACTTTTTCTTAGCTTCAAGAGATATCGAACTTGCTTGTTGTGAGTGTTCTTCAAATGGAATTCGAACTGCTTCATTTATAGTCCTTTGGTGAGGTTGAATGGCCATCTTTGAGGTCGACTTGGTGTGGAGGAAATATAATTCATATTTGACTTGATAATTAACCTTTTTACATGAGTCAAAAGCCCAAGAAGGGTCTCTTCAAAAGTGAAATGACTCTATTAACTCGGAATAAATCCTATAAGTCCTCAATGGGGTTTTGACCTAAAACAAGATGACCCAAGCATGAAACCCATGCTTTAATAATTCATAATAATAATAATAATAATTTTCTTTATTATTTTGACAAGTACATTACATGATGACTCAAATACGTTTAATGAAGTCTATCAAACCTAGTTACATTTTCAAACATCTTCTTGTCCAATGGCTTCAACCTAGGATCAACCCAGAAATCTTGGCCTAGTGTCAGTAACAACTTCAGAATTTAGGCCTCCTCAGCAACTAAAAAATTTTGGCCACTCCAGTAGCTTCACAACTTCACATGTGTGGGAAAAAGAGAGAGAATTTTTAATTCTTATTCTTGTGAGAGACCTTCTTCTTCTTCGTTATCCTTCTTCCTCTTCTTCCATGAAATTCACACTTTTTTTGGCCCCAGAAGTTGCAGATCGAACTTGTTGAGAGTGAGTGACAAATGAGGTCGAGTTATTGCCTTTATATAGTGATTTTGCTACCCAGTTTAGGCTGACTTGTCTAGTTTGAGGCCGACTTAGTGGAGGAGGCCTAAATGGCCTATTTTACAATAAATAAATTTCTTCTTTGACAAATAAATCCCAAGAAGTGTTATTTACAATATGACATGGGCAAGGACACTTTATATAAACCCTAGAAGTCTTCAATGGAGACTTTGACCTAACAACAATTGACCCGGGCATGAAACCCACACTTTAATAAGTCAAATTATTTAATCATAAAATTTATTTTTCTTTATCTTGATAGATATATTTCATTATGACTCAAGCACAATTATGAAGGATGACACTAGCTACATTCTTCAACACTCCCACTTAACTAGGGAGGTATTCATAATTACCTATATCTTTAGAGGTACATGGAAGATCTCCAAAATTAAATACAAAGCATTTTGGAACACTCAGTGCCACGGACTAGATTCATGACCAGGGGAATCTATCTGTGTGGTACTACGATGGACTAAATTTTCCAGCTAGTCTAGGTACCATTAGGCTTACTAGCTAACCATCAACCCAAGGATCTAGGTGTGTATCCAAGGTCAAAGCTCCAAGACCAACGCCACCCTCCCTCTTCGGGATCTAGACATCAAACACACATAGTTTGACTAGATGTCCTCCCAAGCATCTACTATTAGATGCTTCATCTCTTCCTAACAAACTAGATATATCCATTTGTCCAAGTATGCTCCTAGAGTGTTCAACCGATTTATGGAGAGACAACCACAAACCCCAATTAGTAATAAAATTTCAAATAAACATACAAGTAAACACAAACCTTTAGGGTCTTCAATCATCTTGATGCCACTTATATCAAGTTATTCAAATGCAAATAGTCAAAAAAATTTCTTTCTTCATTTCTTCAGTAGCATCAAGAGATCTTTAATGCATTGTATTACTTTCATTCATTATCCAATTTCTTCTTCAAGGTATCCATCATGACTATCATAATATAATATCCCTCTTAACTGGGGAGATGTACTCTTTTCTTCTAATCAGGCTCCCTCTTAAGCTTAGGGAGATTAACAACTTCATCAAGGTCATCTTCATAATCATATTTATAGATTTCTTCATCATGCTTATATGAATATCTTCATTATCTTGAAGATTGTGCACCTACAAAACGTCAATAGAAAGTACAACCAAATACATATATATATAAGCATGAAATTAACTATATTAGAATTATGTTAATACAATAATGGAAGCATTAGACTTTAGACATCAAATACCTAAACTTCAACTTATTGCTAGGGTTTTGTTACAAACCCTAGACTACAACATAAAGCAATTTAATGAAGAAATCATTCTTGTTCTATCTAGGTCCTTAATATTATTTTCAGAGATATATGATGGATTCTATTATGATCTATTACAAACTCTAGATTCCATCTTAGAGACACAAATCCTTAGATATCAGTAATTCAATAAAATAACAATTCGTCCGCCATTCTTTGAGAAACGGCCACTGTATTCCTGTTTGCTATCCTGGTGTGGCATAGGATGATACTATACATGTTAGATTCTATTAGGGCTTGTTGCAAACCCTATATTTTATCATCATATTAGAAACAATATCATCATATCCTAGAAAATCAAACTTCTCTAGGGCTTTCGTTGCAAACCCTAGAATTATGAGCATAAAAAGTTAGGTAGCTTATATACATACCTAGGATTTCATAATTATGCACAAGCATATCACAACAATATCTATTAGGTAAACCTAAGACACAAACATCAACAAATTTTCTCTAGACTAGGGTTTCGATCAAATATATGAACATGCACCTATGGTTTCATTCCTATGACATCATCTTAGCTAGTATAAGGGTCTTGCTTATAAACCCTAATTTACCAAACCCTAAAGATCTAGGGCTTCATAACATAGACATTCCCAGCAAACCTTAAAGGACTAGGGTTTCGATAACAATACCAAAACCTTAATCGTAAAATGAATAGGTTTTCTAGATTTCATTAATAACCCTAAGTATACTAGGGTTTCATAAATATTGGCATACCATTAGGATAGGGTTTTATGGTAAACCCTTTTAGGGTTCCACAAAAATAATATAATGAGGGTATATTCATTCTAATGATCAATCACCCTAACAAGAATATTTTTGATTCAAAACCATAGACATAACGATGTTAGTAATGTAAAGTAAATTTTAAAAATGAATGAATATACCTTTATTATGGAGAGAACAAAGCTTATGGTCTAAGACATACCTTGCAGGTGTTTCTTAACAAACCTTGAAGGACATCAATTATTGAAGAGCTTCCTTTTCAATAGCACTTCTACCATGCTTTATCTTGTGAGGTCTCCTCCATAACCCTTGAACATTCAGCAAGCTTTCCTAAACAAGGAAAATATAAAAAGAAGGGTTATTAGCACATAATACAAACAAATCTTGATAAGAGAGTGTTATCACTCAGGTTGTTCCCCAAAGCTCCTAAAAAAGGGAATACGGCCGAGGTAACCACTAACCAATCTTTTAGATGCAGATTATAGCCTATCTGCATCCAGAAATGGCTCTCTCTTTATGATTTAACTTTGTTTTGAGTTATATTAGGCTAGTTATGAAGAACAGGGTTTGTTTGATTTTTGGATGATGATTTTCAATAGAACAGGGGTAAAATCTGAGAAGTTCAGTCCATTGGGCTATGGAGTCTATGAGGATGAAATGCTGGATATGGTTTCTTTGACAGAAGGAGGTACTACAGAGCAAGATAATTAACCGTGAAGCAATTTGTAGCTGAAATCATGTGGAATGGAGTTAGGGGATGAAGGGCAACTAAGAATCCTTCATCATGCTGACAGAGGGAAAGTGAATGAATATTTCCAGGGAGCAGTTAAGAATTCCCTAGCTATATTTAAGATGCAAGAACCAGGGGAAACAGGATCAATTAAGAATTCCTGCTTATGCTAATTCTGAAGAAAACATAAATAACAACAGAGATTGAACACAGAGTACAATTAAGTAAGTTCTGGGTTATTCTTTTTCCCTGTTATTAAGATTATGAACATAGATGATATATAAAAACACAGAAACAGTAAAACATGAGTTTAAAAGACTTATTGATCCATGAAATAATTCGAGAATTCTGCAACATAATCCACTGTCATCAATTCCACAACCAAAGAGTTCAGCAACAACGCATTCCAGCAACCTTTTATTCAGAAGAGTTCTCAAAGTTACAGCGCAGTTCCAGAAATGTATCACCAACCCCTAATACTTAGCTTGGGGAGGTAATTGTACAAAATGTTTACAAAATATCTCAAATGAGATAATATCTAGCAATAACTTCTTCTACCTACTCAGAAACATAAATAAATGATCTTGGGAACAGAGAGAAATGAATGCAGAAGTAAGAGACGCAGTGCTGGCCGATCAGTTGGTGAGATGCATTGATTATTTGCTCAACTAGTCGGCCGATGGATACTTTACTGACATTTCGTGCTGCTGGCGTTGCTTTCTTGGGTGCTTTAACTGCGCTTTTTAACAGACCATTGCCCAACGCAATTTTTATCTGCTTTTCTTCTCTACTTTATGATATCTGTCATGTTCTAGAGAAAACAAAACTTTGAAATTTGTCTACAAAATTTCCAGCATACTCTGCCACCATTGGTCACCTGGTAATTGGTGTCTACGCATTTTTATTAGAGTTTCATCAGCATCTGTGTACCTGAAGAGAGTAGGCTCGATTGTGAAGAGATGTCTCACTTCATGCTCAATATAAAACAGATTTTCTAAATTGTCATACAGGCTCGGTCTAGATGGGAGTGCATTCTATTCTGCAGAACTTGATGATGCTGTGATTTGATTAGCCACATATGTATTTAACCTGTGAGCATAGTTGGCATATGTCATCAGTCTATAGTCACTGGTTAATAAACTGGGCAGACCCTTTTCCTGCAGAGCTGTAAACTTCTGTGTGAAAGCATTTATCTCCACTTGCATGTCATGGCTCTTTCTCTCTAGATTCTGTATGAAGTTCTTCATGGTCATGAATCTTTTGACTGTTAGAACGGTGCCTGTCCTGTCCGTGATCTCCAGTGCTGCCAGCTCTTCCTTGGTGTGGGTTTTCAAAAACTGTATTAGCCTATTGGCCTGTTCGAGCATGTGTCCCAATGAATTCCTCGCCTTTCGAATCTATGCTTGTGCTGCTGCTACCAAATCAATTTGTTCATGAATTATCTATATTGATTTCCATACATCAGTGAGGGATTGGCCAATGTTAGTCCACAGAATTGTTTTGATTTCTGCCAAGGGTTTATGCAGGGTGAGATCCTTCTCTAAGGCTCTTACTTTATTTTCCAATGTCTTCACCTCTCTTGTTTTTTCTGCTACAGTCATCTTGGATTTGTCATAATTTATTTCCAACTTGGCCAATTTCTCTTTAGCCTCCTTCAGTTCTGAAACTTGGAGTTTTAAATCCTCCATAGATTTGATTAATTCCTCAGTGGTCATGGAAGTGCTGGTGCCTGCTGCTGTTGATGTTGAAGTAGCTGCTGCTATTGATGCCTGGACAGTGGGAGGGACTGCTGTTACACATGTAGGAGGATCAACTGTATCTGTGGGAGGAGCTGTTGCAACTGTTGGAGCTGTTTGAGATGGCTGGGAGTTCGACACTCCCTGCTTTTCCTGTAAAGCTTTCTCCAATGCTTGCTCTGTTTCATTTAGTCTTTGATTCATCCTCATCAGCAAATCCATCATATCTTCTTCTACTTTCTCTTGCACAACCTCTGTGGTTTGTGGATGCATTGTGATTGGCAGCTTCAATTGTTTCTTGAGGGCGGCTATGTCATCCTCCTTTTTCTTCATAAATGCCTTTATTCCCTTGGCATCCTTGGGATCATGTCCCAGCTCAATAATAATTTCTTCCAAGGATTTGATCCTGTTATCCTTGGTTAAAGAGGAAGCCTTTTCCAAATCCAATTGAGCAGCTATGTTATTCAATGAATTTTGCAATTTGTGTGCCAGCAATGTCTTGTCTGCCAATGTGGAGTAAACCATCTCTCCGGTTTGCTTATGCAATTCAATCTGGTCCATCGGATGGATATCTTTGGAAAAAACTTCCAGATTGGTCCTGATATAATCAGCAGCTGACTGTGGCTGTTGCATTTTGGGCTTAAAGTGACTAAGGATCATTTTTCCCTCTTGAAGATCATATGCTGACATTAGCCTTTGTTGATTTGTGGGAGCCATCTTCAGTAAGTGATTATAAAGCTGAATTCTTATCGGATCATTCTTTGCCTTTATTTCAGTGAATGCTCTCTTAATGTCAGAACCTTGCTTGCTTTGTGGCCTGGTGGATGAAAATTCCACACTATGTTGTCTTCCGATCTCCTGCCTGTGTGAACTGGCTGATGTTTCTGTGACCGGGGATGTATCCTGGCTGACTACTCTTTCTTCCCTTAGACTATCTGCGGTCTCCTGAATAAACGCCTCCTCTGATAAGGGGTTCAATCTTTGCCTCTTCTCCCCTGGTTGCTCTGCAGAACCGCTGATCGGTGTGTCTTCTTGCCTATCCCTTTTCCTGCCCTTTTCCTCATTTAGAGGAGTTTGTAGTATAGGGATTTCTGGTGCTTTTGTTTGTGTTGGAGGAACCTGCCCTTGGCCTTGTTCCTTTGATGTAGCAGGTTGGTCTGTCATTATGTCCTGTTCTGTGTCTATTACCTCCTTGCCCTTTGCTGATCCTGTGTTGGCTTTTTGTGTGGGCTGCTGCGAAGTCCCAGCAAAGGATGTATCACCTCCTGTGTGTTGAGGCAGCTTGAAGGATACCTATCCAGAAGAGTCCAGGTCAAGCGTCTTTTCAAGCTCTTTCATGGCTTTTTCCAATTTCCCTTCCTCAGTAATCACTTCAACTAGTGTGCCTTCTACCCATTCTTGTTGGTTAGCATACTGTTGGATTTCAGGGATCTGGGGGTGAACATATGCTGTTAGCTTGTTCTTCACTTTTCTATAACTTATGAAATGATCGGGGTCATATGGTGCCCAATAAAAGCTTTGTTTTAATTTAAGTTCCTCCCCTAAAATCTTATCAGCCTCCTACCAAGCTTCCATTTTGTTAAAGATAAAAGGGACCAATTGATTTCTTATTTTAAGTTGTGCTTTTTTCTTGGCATCAATAAAATGAGTCAAATCTGAGCTAATAAGTTTCCTGAAATATTCTAGAGCAAATAGTCTCATAGGCACATATTTTGGCAACTTATAGGGGCACAACTCACAGCCATATATCCTGATCTAGGTGTGATTCTGGTAAAAGTACCAATCACCTATACTGTAGTTTTTGGAGAGCTGTAAAATTTTATGCATTTCACCAGAGAGTCTAGCAAGAGGATTTGTCATCAATAGAGAAGAGGCGAGATGTATCAACAGGTCAATGAATTCACAATAAGTATAAGGGGAGCCACTAACACGGTGAAAGACTGAGGTCCAGAAGATTACAGACCTTCGCTCTCCTTTAACATCCAGTTTTCTGAGGGGAATTTGAAAACTATCTGGTTGATTGTATAGCAACAAATGATATATGTATGATGTGTATTTAAACACTCTTTCTCTATCCAGGCTCATGAATTTCTCATGGATCTTATCAACTACGAAGGTGGAATAATCATATTTGACAGCAGGGGGTTGTCCTGGAGTAAACATGGATAAGAGAACCAAGGTGGGCTCATCAACAAACTCACTGGTTTTAAATCCCAGGATGTAAGCAATCATGTATACAATGAATCTTCCTGCTTTAGTGAACCAAGAATGCAGATAAGGAGGAGGTTGTTGGGGCTGACAATTTGGTTTCATGAACAATTGAGCTATTCTGGTTATCTCTGAATTTGGCAGTTTGGCACCTTGGTCAAGCAAGAATCCCATGGAAAGAGGAGTCAAAGGCTGAGTTGGCTTAAAATGTAGCATCTCGTTGATGGACTCAGGGGTAATATAAAAAAGGACATCTCCTGAAGGGGCCATCACTGCCCTTTGAGTAGGCTCATAGTTGGCATGGCATTGGTGGATGAAATCAGGGAAAACATTAACTGAGGGGAGGTAGTACATGGACATGTTGGACTCCCAGATTCCATAGACATTAGTATTGTTGCGGTAGCTATTCCTAATTTCACAAAAATCTTGGAGATGGGGCACATAACTGACGAAGTCTTTAATCTGAAAATCCTTGTCAGCAAGGGGCAACCATTCCAATTCTTTGTGTGTTGCATTGAGGGGGGCAACATTGAGGGCCACTGGAGCCTCCATTATTCAATCTTCTTGTGATTTTTCAATTTGAAATTTGGGCTATTAGAGCAACAGCAGGTAAAATAACACTTTTGGGTCCTTTCTGCGAAAATTGCAGGCTGAAACGAGCTTGAATTTAGCCTGGTGGGTGAATTTGCAGAGAGAGACAGAGTTCACGGGATTTCTTGGAAAAAAATGGGTAAAACAGAGGTTACAATGCGCGGGTTTGAAGGCAGCACAGAGTTTCTAACTCAAATTTGGGCCTTTTTTGGCGAATTTACAGAGAAAACTAAAAAAAACAGGGTTTGGGAGCAGAGTTCGTGTAAATACCTGCTTCAATGGGCGCCCTGTGCAAAATGTAGGTGGCAGACCGAACTGAGGGGCCGAGTTGTGGACTGAATTAGCTGCATGGCGGACTGTGTAGTGGAAATGCCGCTTTGAACATGAAAAAGCATGCAAAAGTCACGCAGAAGAAACAAGCATAAATGAACGAAAAACGACAATTTACGCCTTTTTAACAAAAATTTGATTTTGGCGGGTTTTTGGCGCGCTTTGGTCGGGTGATGTCAGCATGACGTAATCTTTGTCCTGTAGCCGGGGTACGGAGGCTAACGTGGCGGTGAGGTGGCGTATGACGTGGGCGATGATGTGGGCGATGACGTCAGCGGCGGGAAGCGAGGGGCGGTATATGGTATTATCGCACCGCTTTTCGACAAAGGTTGTTTTGGGCGGAGGGGACGCGATAAAACTAGGCGGCGCCACGTGTATCCTGTATGACAGCAAAACCGCCATTTTCCTGGGCGCTATTGTTCGGCTATCGGAGGGGTTTTGATATTGACATGGATCGTCCGATGGGAAAGCCTGGATCGGACAGTCGATGAATGGGTGGAGTTGGCGAAGGCGTATGGTGTGGGGACCCGCCATATAATTCGGCACTTTGTAATGTTTTGCCGTGTATATAAACTTTGGGTTGGGTGTGTGGGTTGGATATTCATTTAACCAAATGTTAAATGAAACCCAATATTATATGCACGCGCGGGAAGGGTTGTCCGCAAGGTTTCGGATAAACCTTGGACCCCCTTAAAACATTAACATATGGCTTTATATAAGCCCAAGGCGGGATATTTAAAACTTTGGATTTTATGTATTTTATATATAATAGGGGCAGGGAAACATTATATAGGAGTTATAATATAAAGTTAGTAGGTTAATATGAGAGGTAGGTTTAAACAAAGCACTAAGTTTTGAAGAGTGACTTAGGCTTTAGGGAAATGAAAAGGATTGAAGTCATGAACTTGGAAAACTTAGCATAATAGAAGAAAAACATTTTTACACAGGAAATGTGGCTAAGTTCTCTTAAGTAAAACCAGAATCTCACTTGGTCTTTTCTATGAAATGAAGTGAACTAGGTGCACTGAGCAGATCTCAGTGTCCTTGAGGGGAAATTAGTAAATGTTCATGGAGAAATGGGGAGGGGAATTAGTCATGCTTCAACTGTTTTGCAGCCACCTTGCCATGTGATATCCATGAGATAGATCATCTTTTGAAGACAAAATTGTTCACAAACCTGCTTCTGCAACATCAAACTACCTACCCAGCCTAATACACCTAAAATTTTTTCTTCTTTTTGATTGGGTGCATTTGAACTAGCAAACCCTTACTCTCTTCTTTTCTTTTAGCCGCCCTCCTATCTAAGTCTACCCTTATTTCTTCCAGGGGCTCAGATTTAGCTGTTGAGCACCCTTACTTCTCTACCTAACTACTGGTCTGCCAAGCTTGAACTGTTTGGATAAATTTTATTCTCTAACTCTAAAACAGGAAATTTAAACATGGACTGGCCAGGATTAAGCTTTTTGGCCATCCATCAAGTGTGACAACAGTCAACTAACTGCACATGATGAAACTCTTTGTAATAAACATAATAGTAGTGGCATTTTGGATTAGCACACTTTCATGGTCTTTTCTTTGGGGTTCATTTTATTTCTTTTTGACCATTTCATTCTTTTTGCCCTTTGATCTTTCTTTTAGGGCATACCCTCTTTTCATATTTAATTTTTTTTTATTTTTGAAAATATGGAACCTTTGCAGCATGGAAATGATGAACATATTTGGCACTTTAACAGTGAATCATGAAACATGACACCTATTGGTATAGGAACCTAACAGTGGCTCCACTTGGGGATGGCTTTTTCAGGTGAAAAGCCAAGAACAACAGGTCAGATGGCCTTACATTCAATTCTTGCTGCAATCCGAAATATCCCTTTGCTGTAAATAAACAAACTGTATCCTTGGATCATATATACATTTCTCATAAGCTGATCCAAACAATTGCAGCTCTGTTTTTTATAGTTTATCCGAATGTTTGCTATAATATTTACAGCTCCCAAGTCTTCTTCTTCAATTCTTCTGATGAGCTTAAAAATGAAATACCAAAAGGTGACACAGTTCCTTGCCTTTTTCTCAAAATTTGCTGCATATCCCTACTATATTATTGCTGTAATAAACTGCACAAATAAAAATAAAAAATAAATAAACACTCTTATGTACATGTTTAGAGTTCTTAAGATCTCAACACAGTGGATCAAAATAATGCTTCAGCATGCGACCATTGACTGGCCCATCTTCTGCTTCTGTACCATCCAGGCTTTTCAAAAAGTAAGTGTTGTTTCCTTGTGCAGCCTGAATAACATAAGGTCCCTTCCAAAGGAAGTCAAACTTCCCATGTTTTCCTTTATCTTCCCTTCTGGAATCTCATTTCAACACTTTGTCTCCTATGAAGAAATCCTCTGCCTTTGTCCTCTTGTCAAATATCTTCTTAAGTTTTTCTTGTAGAACTTGAGACCTTTGATACACTTCTTCTCTAGTCTGCTGTAAATGAATTGTTTGATTGATTCTCCTCTGAATGTCATTGGGTTCTGCTTGTATTTCTTGCAGCAATTTTATTACAGGGATTCCCAAAGAAGAAGGGAATACATCCTCCATGCCATAAACCAATTCATAGGGACTTGTTCCAATGGATATCTTTGTAGTCAACCTGTCTGCCCAAAGTGCATTGATAAGCTTCTTATGCCAGTTCTTCTTGTTTTCCTCCAATACTTTTTTAATGATGTTGACCAAGATTTTATTGGATGATTCAGCTAGGCCATTACCTTGAGGATAATAGGCTGTGGAGTGGCCTAAGGTAATGTGGTATTTGTGACAAAAATTGATCATTCTTTTGGATTTAAAGGCAGTAGCATTGTCAGTGATAATCTTTTCGGGATAGCCAAATCTAGACAGGATATTGGTTTCTAGGAATTGCATGATTACTAAATCATTAGCTTGCCTACAAGGGATGGCTTCTATCCACTTGGTAAAATAGTCTGTGGCAGTCAAAATCCATCTATGTTGGCCATAAGAGGGAGGGTGAATTTCCCCAATGAAATCTAAGCCCCATTGTTGAAATGGTCTTTCAGTGGAAACTGGTTTGAGGGGTAGAGGTAAAAGCTTTCTCTTGCCTTCAAAGATTTGACATTTATGGCAAGAAGTCACAAATGTCTTCACATCAACAAACGGTGGGCCAATAAAACCCAACCCTTAGGATTTTATCAGCAGTTGATTTCCAATACAAATGTCCACCACAATCCCTTGCATGAAATTCTTTCAGCACTTCGTCAGTTTCATCCTTTGTTAAGCAATTCAATAAAATTCCTTCATGATTTTTCCAAAACAAAACATCATCTATAATACAAAACTTTGAAGCTTTCATTTTCAGGAATCTCTTTTTAGTTCTGGATAACCCTGGAGGAGCCTGCAGGTTTAACAATACATAAACTATATCAGCATACCAAGGTGATTGTAAAAAGGCTTGATTGATCTGTGGAGTCGCCATCTCCTGCTTGTTATCCAGTTCATTGATATCAAGGGCTTTAAAATTGGTTTCAGTCATCAATTTTGCTAACCCTTGTCCTTTTATCAGCTTTGTTGGTTTAATTTCAATGTCATATTCCAAGATGTTAGCTATCAATTTGCCTCTTTTGCCTTCAATTCCTTCTTGGGTTAGAATATCCTTGACAACAGTGTTCGGCACATAAGCTATTACATGAGAGTATAAAATGTAAACTTTGAAATCCTTAATAGCTTTTACAAGGGCATAAGCTTGCTTTTCCATGATTTGATATTTTAGTGGTGCATCCCTGAGTGCTTTGCTAAAAAAAGCAATGGGTTTTTCACATCCCTCATCATCTTTCTGTAATAGGACAGTAGCAATAGTATGTTCCAAGGCAAATGAAAAGATTATAAAGTCTCTGTCAAATTTCGGGGTTGTGAGGACTGGAGTTTTGGTTAATGCTATCTTGATTTCTTCAAAGGCTTGCTTTGCTTCTATTGTCCACTTTACTTTGGAATCCTTTTTCAGCATGTTATTCAATAATCTTATCAGTTCAGCCAAGTTGGGTATAAATATTCTTAGAAAATTAATTTTCCCTAGGAAAGCTTGCAATTCTTTGATATTTCTAGGGTGAGAAACTTGGAGAATGGCTTGTATTCTGTCTGGATCAATTCTAATGCCATATTTTGAGATTATGTGACCTAAGAGCTTGCCCTCTTCTAGGCCAAATAATGATTTCTTTGGGTTCAATGATATACCATATTTTCTGAAGATTAAAAACACTTGCCTGAGATGTTCTAAATGTTCCTGATCTGATTTGGAAAATGCAGTAAGGTCATCAAGGTATATGACCAGGAAATCATGGATCTCTTTAGCAAAAGCTATGTCCATGGCTCGTTGAAATGTTTCCCCTACGTTCTTAAGTCCAAAAGGCATTTTCACATACTTGAAAGTTCCCCAAGGTGTTGCAAAAGCTGTTTTATCTTGATCATCGGGGTGAACTAGGATTTGATTAAAGCCTGAAAATCCATCTAACAGTGAAATTCTATAAGCTCCCACTACCCTTTGTAAAATGTGATCCATCTTGGGTAAGGGGTAGTGATCTTTTAAAGAGACTTTATTCAGATTTCTCAAGTCAACACACAGTCTTATCTCTCCTGTTTTCTTTCTAGTGGGCACTAAATTTGAGACCCATTTAGAAAATCTAATGGGTGCAATTATTCCAGCCTCATACATTCTTTTGACTTCTTTTTCAATAAGAGGAAGAAGCACAGGATTGATCCTTCTAAGTTTTTGTTTAAAAGGCTTTTGATTTTCTTTCAAGGGTATTGTGTGTTGAATGACAGAAGTGTCATAGGACTTAAGATCCTCATAACTCCATGTGAAAACATCTTGAAATTCTTTGAACAGCTCAATGTATTTCAGCTTCTGGTCCGGAGGAAAAGTTTTAGACAATTTTATCATTTTAGGATTTTGCGGAGTCCCTATGTTGCAGTCCTCAATTTCTGCGTTTAATGGCTGCATTTTTGGCTTTCTTGGAATATCATTAGAGTCAAAAATATCCTCCAGAGGAGTCAAGCCCGTGGGTAAAAAATTATCCTTTAACTCAATCATTTCAGACTCTCCTTCAGCAATTTCATCAAAGTCTGTTTCTTTCAGCTCTTGCAAGTTTTTGCTGTTAAATTTTGTTGGATGCAAAATCTGATTTGTTGTTTCAGCTGAAATATGAGTTTCAATTTTGTCTATTTGCTGATCTTCACAAATGGTGCTTGTGTCTATATTTGTGCTGGAAAACTCTTCTTTCAAAGTCAGGAAATTGTTAATTTGAGCATCATTTTCAAACACCTGCCAATTTTTTACATTGTCTGGAACAGCAGGTCTGTGTTTAATTTCAGCAGTGAAATGATGGTTGGGCTCAAATTGCAGCTTGCAAGTGCTGGCAAATGTTGCCAAACTGTGAGCATGCAGATTGTGATTCCTTGGAATTTTGGCAAGCTGTGATTCTAGGAAGGTATTCAGTATTTCAATTGTTGCTCCTCTGTAAGCTCTTAACCTGAGGTCATTTGTGACAAAGTTGCCTTTCATTTGTTGGATAACCAAGTCAGAGTCTCCTAAAATTGATATCCTAACTGCTCCTAGTCTTTTTATTAATTTGAGTCCTAAAAGGAGGGCTTCATATTCAGCCATGTTATTTGTTCATCTAAAATTTAGCCTGTATGCATTTCCTTCAGCATGGTCATTTTGCATGTTATGTATCCAAATCCCTGCCCCTGCTCCTAGTTTATTCATTGATCCATCAAACTCTAGGTACCATAGGATTTCTTGATTGCAGTTGGCATCAGGAGTTTTGGAAACTTGCTTGGTAGGTAGATTTGAATTATCAGTTTTATATGGTTCCCCTTGTGTGTCTGTTATATCAATTATTTCAGCAATTTCTAGAGTTTGGGCAATGGATTCTTCATTTTTGCAAAAAAATTTCTCCATAGTCAAAGCTTTGACATCAGTTGGAGAACAAATATCAGTACTGAACAGGATGAAAGAATCCATATCAGAATGCATGGAATAAATAGGAAAGTTTTGGGGTTTCTCTTAGCTGCTGACCACATATTTCATCAACGTTTCCTGGTATAGTTTCTTTGGCTGGCCAAAGGCTGAGATGGTGGCATAGGACATGTCCAACTGCAAAGATCCTTGGAGCTTTTCACCCCAAGATCTGGACAAAAGCATTCCATACTTTGGTGGTATATCAGCTACCACCACATACATTAAAATAGTCTTGGCCGGGTACTGAACTAGAGATACACATAAATCTTTAATTAGGCCTAAACATCTGACCTGACTAGAATCAAAAGAGAACAAGTCCTTATAGGGCCTTGTGATATCTAGGTCCAACCTTTCCATCACAGACTTGGGCATTAGATTATGGGAAGCTCCCAAATCAAACATTGCATTGTGAAGGACTTTGTTATGAATATTCAGACTCACATAGAATGGAGGAACACCTCCATCTACTGATTTGCCATTTACTTCAGGGCCAAAAATTAATTCTGGCTGGTCATCTAGGACATTCACTGCATCTCTGTTTTCTGAAATTTGAAGTGATCTGTTGATTTGTTCTCTGTACACCTCGTGTTTAGCCAACTCGGACAGTGGAATGGCTATTTTTAACTTGCCTATCTCGGTTTCCAGATTGAAAGGTTTTTCTATTTGAATTCTTGCATTTTGGGCAGTAAGCTTTTCTTTTTCTGCTGCGTTTTCAATGTTTTTTCCTTTATCAGATGTATTGTTATGAGCTGAATTTTCTTTAAAATTCATTTCGGCAGATTCCTTTGCATTTTCTTTGGAATGAAAGGAGGTGGAAGGCTGATCATTTGATGGTTGGCTGTCTGATATGTCCTCAACTGTTGGTTCTTTTGGATTGAGGTATGTTTTAGCAGAAATTTGTATGGGGGAGTCATCAACCTTTGTCTTTTTAGGCTGCTTGGCATTTTTCTGCTTGTTGGGTTCAGGGACATCTATCGTTCTGCTTCTTAATTTATATTGTTTATGAACCTCATAGACAGCTGCATCATATCCCTCTCTAAAATCAAATGATTCCCCTGATTTGGTTTGGAATTGATCAAAATTGTGAGCTTCTTGGTCTTCTTGGGTTAAAAAGATTTGTTGTTCACTGTTTAGACCCATTAAGTTAATGTGAGGGTCCTCTGTTGGCTCACTTGAAGTTGAGGCTTCAACATAGTTTTCTTGGAATGGAGGCCTAATGTTTTGGTCAGGGCCAGCCCTTCCAGCATTGGGATTTTGATTTTTCCTGAAGTTTGGATTTCTTGCCGTGTTACTTGGTTGACCATCCCAAGATGATTTCCTCTCAATTGTCTCTACTCTATCACCCAATCTATCCATTCCTTTAATGATAACATCTAACTTTTGTTCGAAGGTAGAAGGCTCTTCTTTGATGGGTATTCTCCTTTCAGCTCTAGCCCGAGCTCGTTTGGAAATCAAATTTGCCTCTACACTAACAGCTATGCTCTGCATGTCTTCTAAGCTTGGAGGAGCTCTTTCCCGGAGCTGGTAAGTCATGTCAGAGTCAAATCCATCAAGGAATTTGATCAAGGCCAAATCTGGTGGACGTCTAAGGTTCTGTGGAATAGCATTGTATACATTATTGAACCTGGCACAGTAATCCTGGACACTTTCTTGTGGACCTCTTTTTAGGTTCTCATATTCTGTCAGAATGTGTAAGGGGTCCTTCTTCTTTTCCCATCTGTTCAAAAAAGTTTGATAAAGGGCATCTGGGTCAGCAATATGATTTGCAGGGAGTGCCCTAAACCGGGTCCTCACATCACCAGTTAAGCTTTGGACAAAAATTTTCATTCTGACATCATTATCATCAATCTCATAGTTCTCAAAATAATCTGTCATTTTCTTAGTGTGTTGTTGAGCTGTATAGGTGCCAGTACCATCAAAATAGGTAATTTTTCTTTGATAATCTTGAGGCATAGCCCCTGGATTTGAAGGTAACTGCAAGGGAGCATATCGGTTTGCCATATTTACAGAGATAAATGGGACAACAGGAAGAAATGCGACAGCTAGAAGAACAGGGATAACAGTGGAAACATGTGCAGTGGATGGTGGAGTGGAAAAGATGCTTTGAGGTGTGGATGAAGAACTCGGAGAAGCTGTAGTATTGACAGAAAGGACTGCTGCTCTTCCGGGAGTAAGCTCAGATTGGGTAAGGTCTTGCTGAGGTGTGTGAAAGTTTAAATCAGTAGAATTTTCTTGCTTATCTCAGCTTCTAAGGGTCTTTGAGATCAAATTAGGATTTTCAAAGATAGCTGGAGGATTCAGATCTGGATTTGATCTAGTGTAACGGACTTTCTTCTTTGGAGCCAGCTTCTAAATTTATTTTTTGGTATTTTCTGAAAATATTTGAAGAATACAACCTTTAACAATATTTTGAAGGAAGCTTTTAAAATATAGGAATCTTTGAATTTTCCTTCAGATACGTTGAAACAAAGAAACTGATCAAGTCCTTGAGACAGTTGTTTAAAGCCTAAAACTAGACTAGAGATAGACTGAAGAAACTTTTATTTACTCCTGTAATTGCATAGCAAAAACAGTTTCAAAGGCTACCTGGCTAACTTCAAGCTCCATCTGTAGCTTTAGAAAATAGACAGCAATAACAAACAATTATTCAGTTCCCCAGTGGAGTCGCCAATGATGTTATCACTCAGGTTGTTCCCCAAAGCTCCTAAAAAAGAGAATACGGCCGAAGTAACCACTAACCAATCTTTTAGATGCAGATTATAGCCTATCTGCATCCAGAGAGGGCTCTCTCTTTATGATTTAACTTTGTTTTGAGTTATATTAGGCTAGTTATGAAGAACAGGGTTTGTTTGATTTTTGGATGATGATTTTCAATAGAACAGGGGTAAAATCTGAGAAGTTCAGTCCATTGGGCTATGGAGTCTATGAGGATGAACTCTTGGATATGGTTTCTTTGACAGAAGGAGGTACTACAAAGCAAGATAATTAACCATGAAGCAATTTGTAGCTGAAATCAGGTGGAATGGAGTCAGGGGATGAAGGGCAACTAAGAATCCTTCATCATGCTGACAGAGGGAAAGTGAATGAATATTTCCAGGGAGCAGTTAAGAATTCCCTAGCTCCAACAGTTGCAGTTTGAGATGGCAATTAAGTTCTGGGTTATTCTTTTTCCCTGTTATTAAGATTATGAACATAGATGATATATAAAAACACAGAAACAGCCATCTCAAACAGCTCACGGGATTTCTTGGAAAAAAATGGGTAAAACAGAGGTTACAGTGTGCGGGTTTGAAGGCAGCGCAACATTTCCAACTCAAATTTGGGCGTTTTTTGGCGAATTTACAGAGAAAACTAGAAAAAATAGGGTTTAGGAGCAGAGTTCGGGTAAATACCTGCTTCAATGGGCGCCCTGTGCAAAATGTAGGTGGCAGACCGAACTGAGGGGTCGAGCTGTGGACTGAATTAGCTGCGTGGCGGACTGTGTAGTGGAAATGCCACTTTGAACGTGAAAAAGCATGCAAAAGTCGCGTAGAAGAAATAAGTAGAAATGAACGAAAAACGACAATTTACGCCTTTTTAACAAAAAATTGATTTTGGCGGGTTTTTTCCGTGCTTTGGTCGGGTCACGTCAGCATGACGTAATCTTTGTCCTGTAGCGGGGGTACGGAGGCTGACTTGGCGGTGAGGTGGTGTATGAAGTGGGCGATGATGTGTGCGACGACGTCAGTGGCGGGAAGCGAGGGGCGGTATATGGTATTATCGCACCGCTTTTCGACAAAGGCTGTTTTGGGCGGAGGGGACGCGATAAAACTAGGCGGCGCCACGTGTATTCTGTACGACGGCAAAACCGCCATTTTCTCGGGCGCTATTGTTCGGCTATCGGAGGGGTTCCGATATTGACGTGGATCGTCCAATGGGAAAGCCCGGATCGGACGGTCGATGAATGGGTGGAGTTGGCGGAGGCGTATGGTGTGGGGACCCACCATATAATTTAGCGTTTTGTAATGTTTTGCTGTGTATATAAACTTTGGGTTGGGTGTGCGGGTTGGTTATTCATTTAACCAAATGTTAAATGAAACCCAATATTATATGCGTGCGCGGGGAGGGTTGTCCGCAAGGTTTCGGATAAACCTTGGACCCCCTTAAAACATTAACATATGGCTTTATATAAGCCTGGGGCGGGATATTTAAATCTTTGGGATTTTATGTATTTTATATATAACAGGGGCGGGGAAACATTATATAGGAGTTATAATATAAAGTTAGTAGGTTAATATGAGAGGTAGGTATAACAAAGCACTAAGTTTTGAAGAGTGACTTGGGCTTTAGGGAAATGAAAAGGATTGAAGTCATGAACTTGGAAAACTTAGCATAATAGAAGAAAAACATTTTTACACAAGAAATGTGGCTAAGTTCTCTTAAGTAAAACCAGAATTTCACTTGGTCTTTTCTATGAAATGAAGTGAACTAGGTGCACTGAGCAGATCTCAGTGTCCTTGAGGGGAAATTAGTAAATGTTCATGGAGAAATGGGGAGGGGAATTAGTCATGCTTCAACTGTTTTGCAGCCACCTTGCCATGGCACTTGTGATATCCATGAGATAGATCATCTTTTGAAGACAAAATTGTTCACAAATCTGCTTCTGCAACATCAAACTACCTACCCAGCCTAATACACCTAACATTTTTTCTTTTTTTTGATTGGGTGCATTTGAACTAGCAAATTCTTACTCTCTTCTTTTCTTTTAGCTGCCCTCCTATCTAAGTCTACCCTTATTTCTTCCAAGGGCTCAGATTTAGCTGTTGAGCACCCTTACTTCTCTACCTAACTACTGGTCTGTCAAGCTTGAACTGTTTGGACAGATTTTATTCTCTAACTCTAAAATAGGAAATTTAAACATGGACTGGCCAGGATTAAGCTTTTTGGCCATCCATCAAGTGTGAAAACAGTCAACTAACTGCACATGATGAAACTCTTTGTAATAAATAGAATAGTAGTGGCATTTTGGATTAGCACACTTTCATGGTCTTTTCTTTGGGGTTCATTTTCTTTATTTTTGACCAATTCATTCTTTTTGCCCTTTGATCTTTCTTTTAGGGCATACCCTCTTTTCATATTTAAATTTTTTTGATTTTTGAAGATATGGAACCTTTGCAGCATGGAAAGGATGAACATATTTGGCACTTTAACAGTCAATCATGAAACATGACACCTATTGGTATAGGAACCTAACAGAGAGGAAACCAAACATGAAAAGGTGAAACAAAGAACAAAATACTTATCTTTTGGTAAATTGGTGGAGGCTCCCTCTTAATCCAATCTTGAGGGAAACCTACAACAGGAAATAAGTCTTTGACTTCGGATTCTTCCATATTGTTCTTGTTTGGTGAACCTTCATTGGCAATATTTGCTTGATACCTATCTCTCCTTTTATTCCTCGGATTCTCAGGACAATGGATTTTATAATGACCCATCTTGTGACAATTGTAACATTTAATCTTAGATAGGTTTATTTTCTTCCTTGATCATTTGAATGTCCTGAAGGTTCCCATATTCTTGTAATGAGAAGAATAGGCATTTGAGATGTCCTCCTCTTCATCATTCTTGTTGCTTACTAATGATATCCTATATTCTTCTTGACTACATGCATTCCACATTTGTTCAAATGTTGGAGTATCCTTGTAACTATTGATTCCTTATGCAAAGGCACTCCAAGATATTGGTAGTCCTAGAAGGGCAGTAATCACGAGCTCCTTTTCTGGTACAACTTCACCTATTTCTTGAAGTTCATATTTGATTCTAGATATCCTTATAAAGAAGGATGCCACAGTATCATCTTTCGTCATTTTCATAGTTCTTAATTCATTCTTGAGGCTTTCAATTTGACCAATGTTCTTAATTGTGAATAATTTATATAGATCCTCTTACATTTTTTTGAGTGGAATCTATGTTGGATATATATGGAATGAGGTTGTCCTTTACTCCATCCACTATTAGGTTCATGGCCAATATTTATTTTTCTTTGAACTTTTCTTTCTCTGCTTCACTTGATTCATATGTAGGCTTCTTGACTTTTCCTCGGACTAGATTGAAAACTTTATTATTCTCGAGGATGAGCTCTATCCTCTTTTTCCATGCCCTGTAGTTTGAGGCTCCTTCTAGTTTTTTCCCTTCATTGAGTTAGACATAGTTCTTGTAAATAGTAGTTTTATCCCCTCATATGATCCATTTTCTTTGATGAACCTTATTCAAATTCTTAAGACTCCTTATTATCTTGATTCTCCTTTCGGTAGATCTTTAGACTGCCTTTTTCTTCCTTTCTTCACCTTAGCTTTGATACCATGTTGGAAAATCGGAAAGGAAGAAATATTTTCTCTTGTTGATAATTACTTGTGATTTCCTTAATTTATTATTATCTTTCTTTCGTTCTTCTTTTTATCTTATTTCATCAAGAAATTACCAAAACCAAAACACGAATATCAAGGACACCAGATGTAGGCTCATAGCAAGGGAAAAACCCCTATATAGGGAAAAACCCAGTCAAGAACTCTTCCTTCAGTAGACTCATATGATAATGAGACAACCAAGACCTTAACAAAAAAACCTTCCTCCTCCACCAAGTAAGACTTTCAATGGAATACAACAACCTTTAATAGTCTCTTCTTGTCCAATAGCTTCTGTCTAGTCAATTTAATGTCTTAAATTTCTCTACATAAATTATCAATCTGGGTATCGTAAACTGATGAAGTGTGGTGCACTATATGTGCTTAGTTAACCTTTCTCTTACTTCGTTGTTTTATAGTTTATGTTGTTTTTTTTGGGGTTTTGTTCTTGTTGGTTTTCTAAAGTGTTTAATGCAAATGGAAGTCCTATTCTAAGGTCTTAAGAATACTTTTAAAGGACAAGTATGGATAAAGATTTCAAGACAAGGCCTTTGTCCCTAATGGTAATTTCCAAAACTTATCACTTCAAAAGAACTTAAAACATATTATTGATGGAGTTAGTATTTAAACAAAAGTGTAAATATACAACTAGTTCAATCAAAATAAAATGCAATAATCAAATAATGAGAGAATGACTATGTGACCTAGTATCCTTGCTGCTTCAGCAAAAGGACAAGACGATTCTATCACGTCATTAGTTCATTAAAAGGCTATGTGCATCAATAATCTACAATCTACTTGAAATCAATTTATGTACACTAATATACATGTTTAAAAAAAAAAAAAAATGCAGCAATTTAAAAAGACATCTGTACATTAATATACATGAAATAAGAAAAAGAAATGCAAGAAATTAAAGTGACAACTATACAAGGCAGGGGCCCTCTACCACCTATGAAATCAAAGCAAAATTAAACACACTTGCATGAATTAAAATTGCATGAATGAAAAATCTAATCTATCAAACTTGAAAGCAATCAAATAACATAATGAAATCAAAGCAATATTTACAAAATGAAATCTACTCTACCTTACATTCTACAAAGCAATATTTACAAAATGAAATCTACTCTACCTTACATTCTAATATGCTCCATGACATCTACTTCACATCTCCTTCCATGTTGAGAACATCAAAGCTTTATTCAATTTCTTCAAAAGTACAAAGTACAACAAAGTTCTCCAAAGCTTTCAAAAGCCATCAAGGAAGAACTACAAACTTAAGAACTAGGGACTAAAAGACTAACAAATGAAGGAGAGAGATCTCCTATTTATACAAAAAGATGAGAGTCATCTCATTAATGATAGTCCATGAATCTCTCCCTCTACCTCTAGAGTCCTAATCAAAATAGGAACTGATAAGACACATGTCTTTTTAGAGTTACAATACAATTAGGAGATGTGACACATATCCTCATGATCCCATGATTCTTTCCAACCAAATTCGAATTTGGCCTTAGAGTGCCACATAAGAGTCTTCTAGAAGCCTCCTTTCAACCTACACATGTCAACAATCTCAACCCATTTGTTAGGTATAAGCATATGCACATTATTTTCTAATGTTTAACCACAAATTCACTTAAAAGGCTTAGAAATAATAAAGATTGGAAAAACATAAAGGTGGCCCAATGATAATGAAAGTGGGATGAATGTGGTGACATAGTAGTGAAATGGAGGTGGAATGGAGGTGATATAATGGACATAATAGTGAAAGTGTAATGGAAATGAATGACATTTTCAAGACTCAACATACCCCCCAACTGAAGCTATTGCATGTCCACATGCAATATATATTACATTAACTCTTTTGATCCTTGAGCTTTGGCTTAACTTTGCATGATATCATTTGATAACTTCATATTTCTGCAAAGTGTTTCACTTGAATTGCAACATGGTTGGTTCTTGTGTTACAACCATTTTTTTTCTTCTATTTTGATCTTTGAACTTTGCATAATGATATTTTGATTATTGTTGCAAAGTATATCTTTATTGGATTGCATGATGGTTGGTTCTTGTGTGACAACCATGATTTTGTTTGTATCCAATTTATCCTTTAAGAACTTTTTCAAAAGCCATTCGATGCTCATAATAGCAATGTAATAATTAATATATGTTGGAAGTATGTGAGCTCCTGAATATGATATGGACATGGCAAGATATGAATATGAATGTATTCCCCCCCCCCCCAACTGATGGTATTGGCAATTTTATGAAATGAGGAAGAGAAATGTTTTTCCAACAATTATCATTCTAGCTTTTTATGGAATTCTATGGTCAAAAGTTAGAAAATGCCGTACCTTCACTTACCCTTTGGAATGGATGAGTTGTATGTGTAGTGGCTGAAAATTTCTGATCATATTCTTCTTCAAGTGGCTGAACAAGAGGAGTCATGGATAGAGAGATAAGATGACTTTTTATTGCTTCTACTAAAACTTGCTGAATCTGCTCCAAAATGCTGAAAATAATAGTCTTCATGTCTTCAAAACTCATTGGCACAATTCCTACTATGTGAAAAGATGTTCTGATGTCGAACATAGTAGGAAATTGTTGGCTTAGTGGCCATTAATGGATGCCACTAGTCAACACGAGAACTCTCACCATTGATGACAATGAGAGTCAATATGCCCAAACACATCTTGCTAGGTACGAATGAATTTGCTGATGTCGAGTCACCTAGAAGATCTAACGAACAAGGGACATTAATGTATTCCCATTGTTTGTCAGCATGAGGACTTGCCATTAAGGCATGCAAGCCTCAAGGTGTTTTTACAAAGAACTTAGACTCAAAGGACTATGGACTCAATAATTTGCATTGATGCAGGGCTTATTTGCAGAATGAAAATGACAAGAAATGGAAGATGAAAATGGAATATGGCAATGGAGAGTGGAAATGGCAATGGGCAATAAGCATATGAATGAGCCTCTTGCTTTTATTTGTGGGTTATGAATGGACAAAAAGAGATGGAAAGTGTATGTGAATGTAAGTGGAAAGTATGGAGTGGAATAAGGTGAATGGTTTATTATGAAGTATGGATGTGATGGATGGATGTGATGGAGACAATAGTATCTGAAAGTTTTTCAAGTGTTTGGATCTGATTTTGCATCATCATATTTCCTCTTTGTTGTTGATCATCCTCTTATGAAATAAATTGGTCTCTTAGAGAGACACCATTCTCTTGTAGTCATTTGTCCTTCCTCCTGGAACCTGCAAAAAAAACTAATACTTCTTCTGCAATGGCATGTAAGATTATCAAAGGAGAGAGATGGCCAATCTCTCTAGTTATGATATTTACACAAAAAACTAAGAATTTGTATTAGTGAAACAAGTTCTCAAAGGAAAAATCAAAAGAATTTATACCTGATTTGGAATTAGTGCCTCAAGTTGATGTTGCTTCTTTTCATCAATTTATTTCATTATTTGCCATTTCAAACCCAAATGATGGATTTATCATTGTGTAGATCTTGTTGAGATCTTTCCAATGGTACTTAAATCATCAAAATCTGATTTTGTATGAAAAAGTTAGGCTGATTTGAACAATGAAGTTTTTTCTAGCTGCGGAATTGGACTTTAGCTGCGGAATGTGCACAGTTCTGTAGCTAAAAATCTTGAATACAAAGTTAGCCATTCATCTTTCATCATCAATCCAAAATTAATCAATACCTTTAGAAAAGTGAGCAAATAACTTATTCATTTCATTGATTCAATTTTTTTTTTTTTTTTTTTGACATGCAGCGACTTAGTGTGGCGACTTTGTGATAACACTCAACTTGACTTCCTTTTGACCGGGGTCTTTTCATCAAATTTGACCAAATGAATAGGACACCATCCATGTACTAACATTCCCCTAGCTACCCATGTGGCTTGTTTTGCTTGATGACACCTGCAACCTAGAGTTTAACAAAACAGCTGCGGAATAGTTGGGCTAGCTGCGGAAAGTTGTGCTAGCTGCGGAAAGTTGAGCTAACTGAAACAGTCTGGTGAGCTCCAGTATTGTAGCAATAATGCTACAACTCCTGGGGCTTCCTGTCTCTCATTTTATCAACCCGGTAGTTCGTACAAACTTGGAAGCGACGGTGCTATATGCACAAGTACTAGCTCTTGTCGCAGCTGTCACTTGGTCAGCTGGCACAAGTCCGCTAGGGCTCAAGCCAACTTCTATAGGCTCTCAGAAGAAGCTTGCTAATTGATGGACGAAAGCTAATCTCAAAGGAAAGCTACTTTACTTGACAAAAATGAACTGAAAGCAAATCAAAGCATGTAAACCTAGGAAACCCTAATTTAACTAGTCTAACCTCTACAATGCAAGAAATGTGAATGAAACTTCTACCAATGCTGCTGTTACCTCTAATAAGTGCAAATGCATGGATCTAAACTACTTGCATCATGAAAGATATGTTTTTGTATTTTTCCTTTAAGTGTGTGGAATGATTGTGATCTTGTGCTAACTAGGGTTTGGTTGTGCAGATGGGATGGAGAAGGAAGGAAAGCGTGGGATAGGTTGGGGAGGCTAGGAGAGGTCCCTAGGGATCCTTAGCACCCATCCACAGAGGTTCCTCGCATTCATATGCTCAGCAACCGAGAGAGTGGCCTCCTACAGGATGGCTGTGGAGGATCCTACAAGATACTCTGTTTTCTACAGGATGTCTACAAATGGCTACAGGATGACCTACCGTGAGTGTTTGGAGTGGTGGAGGAGTAATGGAATGGTAGGGGGAGATGTGTACGGTAGGAATGAGGCTGGTGATGGCTTTAGAAGTGGAAGGATAGGATGGGAAGTGAGTGTAGGGAGTAGGTTGGAAGGTAAAGGGCTATGTCAACGAAAGGGCTAGAGAATGGAAGTACGTGAGGAGTGAAAGACTTTGGGAGATAACAGAGCGGAGCAGGGGTCAAAGAGATGTATGCATGCATGATCAAGATGGAGGACAACATGATGGAACTAGAGAGAGCAATGTAAGTGAAATAAATGCTTATGACTGTCACTCAACCAAAAATGCATCAACCTAAACTACCTGTGCTTGTAAATTCAATGAGTAGCAATCTAAACGTGAAGGAGAATGTGCATGAAGCTGTGGTAAGGGAGTGTGGTGTAGGTGTGAATCATGTGGAAGCATCTAACATAACGTGACTGTGTTTGCAGCAACCATGGAATAAAGAAATGCGTATTTTTGGTGGTTAGTCATGGACTTCACTCCAATCCCAGATGAGACGGCAGTGAGCCTTAACAACCTTTTTGTTGGAGCTCCAATCGATTGTATCTATCCTCTGCTACACTAAGCAAGTGGAAACAAATTCACCATAAGCAATCTCCTATCTAACTCATGAAAAAGACCAACTTAACAACCTGTAATTCGAATTGCATGTGTAAATGAAAAGCTCAAAGTGCTGAAATGAAATGGAAACAACACTACAGCAGAGGGGATCTATGGCTCTCAGGTTGGGCCCTAACCTGAGAGCTATAGTCTCCTTAAGAAAAACTCAGAACTAGATCAGAATCTACCTTCTTTATTCATAACTGATATCATGCCAAATTGGCTTACAAAAAGGAACGAAAACTGAGCTGTGCTCCAAAATTACAATAGCAATACGAGAGTTTCAACAACCTATCTAAGGCTAAGGCCTCTATACTTATACAAAAACGATGATCCAACAAGTGCCCTTGATTTTAGGAGCTCGGCTGTCCAACTAGAGTTTAACTGTTGATCCTGTAGGATGGTCATAATTGCTGTTCCTGTAGAGCAGTTTATAACTGCTGTTCCTGTAGAACAGCTGGCTGCTTTTAAGCTTGGAGGGGAGATGGATTAGAGCTCGGAGTTCTTGGTGGGAATCACGAGGGATGTCCCTAGAACCGTGGACATCCTCTCCTAAAAACCAGCAGTGCCCCCTCGTTGTCTCCTTATCTCCTTTTTCGTTGTCTTTTGCTCCCTTTTTATGCCAAAACCTGGAATCATAATGCATTAGTCACGTAGATAGAGTGCCTACCCTTCTTCCTACAAACAACATGAATAAACTAAGAAATGCATGCATAAGCAATAAAAAATGAATGGTTTGAGCAAGTAGAATAGGCCAAAATGAGCCCAAATTGTACCAAAATTGGGGCTCATCATCACCCCCCAGCTGAACCATTTGCTCATCCTTGAGCAATTTTGCCCCGGCTCCTTGTCCTTGGCCGAGAGCTGGGGCCCAGAACCTGCTCCTTCTTCTCTATTTTTGGGGCCTCTGTTTTCTCTGCCTCAGGTGGAGACGAGGGTGGTGCTTCTTCCCCCTTTTTCATTTCCTTGAGCCGGGCTTCAGAAGGCGACTAGCCTATTTTCCGCGTCCAGGAAGTGACTTTTGGGCTTCCCTTCTCAGGGGTGGCCTGTGTTTTAGAGGGAGTTCTTGTACTGGGTGAAGTAGGGATGTCTCCTGAAGTGGGTTGGCTGCTGGGTGGAGGCTGCGACTTGTCTGTTTTCATTCTCTGACTCCTCCTTGCTTCGGAAGGTAGAGGGATCTCCCTCTCTCTCTTTTCTTTGGGTTTTGCCGGTGTGTTGAGGGCAGCCAGTGCCGCTGCCGCCTCCTTTTCGAGGATGCTAGACTTCTCTTTCTTGTGCTTTGCTCTCTCAGAGCTCCTTGTAGAGGGTCCCTCCTCCTTTGGTTTCGGGCTTCCTGCAGAAGACCCTTCCTTGACCGGTTTTGGGCTCCCTGCAGGAGCATCTTCCTTAGCTCTTGGGCTTCCCGTAGGAGCCTTTTCTTTTAGCACGTCTGGGCTTCCTGCAGGAGCTTTTCCTTTTTCTTTCGGGCTTCCTGTAGAAGCTTTTTCCTTTAGCAGTTTTGGGCTTCCTGTAGAAGCCTTTTCTTGAATTTTTGGGCTTCCTGTAGAAGCCTTTGTCTTTGTTTCCAGACTTCCTGTAGAAGTCTGTTCCTTAGTGATTTTCGGGCTTCCTGTAGAAGACCCTACTTTGTCCACTTTCGGCCCTCCTGTAGAAGACTTCGTCTGCTTTCCTGTAGGTGTTGTTCTTGGGCTTCCTGTAGAAGCCTGCGTTTGTTTCCCTGTAGATGCAACTGTCACCACCTTTTCTTGCTTGGCTGCATGGATTTTGCTTTTGGCTTTGACTGCAGGAGCTGACGAGGTGCTTGGGCTGACAGGGACCACCTCCGCTTTGTCCATTCTGCTCTTCATCCTCTGTTCCCTTGCTATCAAAACAGGTGTGTGACCCTCCTCTTCGTCTTCCTTTTCTTCTTGCTTCCTCTTTTGTTCCTTCCTCTGCACCGTGGCAGGGGTCTTCGGACCTGGTTTCCTCTTTTCTTTGGCCACTGCCTCTTTGTCTTCACTGCTGGAGGAGCCACTATCTTCGACCAGCATTTTGATGTCCCCATCTCGTGTTAGATTTCTAAATGACTCCCAGGAGAGGGGAACTTTATAGGAGTGCAGTGCATCCTCTACAAGCAACTTGATCAGCCCATGGTGTGCCACCTGATCTGGGACGCCACCCTTTAGCTTCGTAGCACATTCCATTAAAGATTGCAACAGGAAATAAGGAATGCTTAATTTCTTTTCTACAGGAAGCTCACTTCGGTGCCTTAATTCGTTCAGCAATCGAAAATGGTACCCGTAGACGATGCTATAGCGCCCCTCACATGTAATATATTTCATAATCTGTAAGCTGACCTCGTTCCAAGGTGGTGTCAAACTGTTCCTTCGTACTCCATTCTTATCCTCGGAGAATTCTTCCTCAGGTGGAAAGAATTCCTTCTTTGCTTGCTGGCTCTGTTTTCGTTCTTCTTTATCCGACGGGAGACCCATAGGAAGCTCAGTGATTCTACTGATGGACTGCGGGGTTATCTTGAGGCTTAGGCCTCTGAAATTGATTGTGGCCAGCACCTTGGATTTTGGCCTCAGGGCCTGCAAGAATTCCTCGGCCACTTCCTCATCGTAGCCCTGTAGCTTATCACAAAAAGACATCCACTGTGCTTGTGTAAAGAGCTCTACCACTGCCTGATTTCTCCTCAATGTGGTTGAATCAGTGGGCTCTCGTCTGATAAACCCACCAGGCATGATGAGCACGGTGGTTTTGACCAAAGGTGGTAGATACAAAGGAAATTCGGTCTTATAGACAGAGCATGCAATGAATTCACAGACCACAGTCTAATTATACTGCTATCCTATAGAAGCGATAGTATGGGCACGGCAATCCAATATCTTTTATGACCAGACTGTGAATAATGACCTTGCCACCTTTGAAAACCAATTGCGGAAGGAGTTTCAGGGTTACCTCTTTTCTGCCACCTTTTTTACGTGAAGACTTCACCTTCCTGTAGAGACTGCTTTCCTGTAGATACTGCTTCCTGTAGGACTGCGTTCCTGTAGAAATTGTTCCTGTAGGAGCAGTGCGCAGACTTCGGGGGGAGCTATAGTTGGACAGTGGTCGAGAGGTGCCTTACCAGCGTTCAGGTAGCCGAGAGCTTGGCGTATCAACATGCATAGGTAATCAGAGGAGCTACTCGAGTTTTGAAGTGAGGTTGATGGATATACACGCTTAATCGAGCCGATTAGATTTTGAATCGGCGCAGCTCGTGGTGCGGGGGGTGAGCTGTCCCTGCCGGACCGTTGGGTGACGTCACCCATCATCCGCCTGCACATTCGCTTGCTGCCGCATTCATTCCCACAGATCTGCCGCCGCCCTTTTCGGTTAAACTCGTTTCACGGTTGACGAGACTAATCTTCACGTGCGTGCTACGTGTGTCTTTTGTCGTGGCTGCCACCTCATCATCTGACTATCCCTTCACTAGCCGATGTGGCCTGTCAACTGGCCTTACGGCCGCTCAACCATTCACCTTTATGCCATGCAAAACAAATCAAAGTAATATCCATGCGATTTGATGGAGAGAAGGATTAGAACACTTACCTGCGCGCGGCTGCACATGATTTCCAGTTTGTGGACGATGGATTTACCTGCTGCACGCGGCTTACACAGACCCGGAGGCACATGGCTACCGGTTGCTGACGCTGGAGTGGATGGTTTTGCGTTCATGCACCCGTGTTTTATCTCGGATGGCGGTGCTGTGGACGGTATTCACTCGAGCAGGTTGAACTGTTACAGGATCCCCGCGAGGGGTCTTGTCACAGTCATTTCTCCTTGGGTGCATGCTGCATGCTGGCGGTTCTGGCTTCTCGATCACGATCCTAGCGCTTCTAGTGCATAACGTGGATGTGGTATGGCTCTCGGTGCTTGGTTTTTCTTTGACAGATGTTTTTTCACGAGAACTCATTGCTTTGTTGTGCTGCTGCAGGGATCTTGGTTGCATGGCGACGAGGATGGTGGAGCAAGATAATACCAATGTTCAGGGGTGCCATCAGTGGCATGCATGCATTCAATCCACTCCTCAGTCGCTAGATCTTCATTTGAAACACATTTCGGCCGTCGCAACCTTCTACAGGAAGTTTCCTGTAGAACACAGAGCTTCCTGTAGAAATTTTGCACTTTCCTGTAGAAGATCCGCGTCTTCCTGTAGGAAGACTGTCTGTTCCTGTAGAAAACTGTATCTTCCTGTAGAAGATCCAAATCATGATAAAAATTGCACATACCTTGAAAAACATTGTTATTCTTGGAGGAGGTGTTGATGACATCCTTTGATAGCATGATGAAGGCCCCTGGCTTGGAGTGGAGAGGCTTCTTCTCCTCCATAGAACATCTGCATGCAAAACTTTTATTGTGCTTATTGTTTTTTTCTTTTTTTCTCTCTCTTTTTTTTTTTTTTTTTGAAAAGATAGCAGGGGCGCCCCAAAGAGGTTTTCACCCTTGCTACCTGCCCTGAGCGCCTCAAAGAGGTTTTCACTCAAGGATCTTTTTTAAACTTTCTTTTTTTTTTTTTTTTGAAAGACAATAGGAGCGCCTCAATGAGGTTTTCACCCCTACTGCCTGCCTTGGGCGCCTCAGAGAGGTTTTCACCCAAGGATCTTTATTTTTTTTTTCTTTTTTTTTTCTTTTTTCTTTTTTTTTTTCTTTTTTCTTCAGGGTATGCCCAAAGTGGAGGCAGAACCCTTCTCTATGACCAAAACAGATTTCTCCATAGTGCTGATAAACTCTTGTCTTGAGAGAGGTCTTTTGTAGATCTTCAATCGGTGCCCATTGACAAGCATGGGAATGGCTTCCTCATTAATGGTTCGAATGAGGACAGATCCATTGTCATGGCACTGCTCCACTACATATGGTCCTAGCCATCTGGTTCTCAACTTCCCCTTGAAATCTTTGAATCTGGAGTCATACAGCAAAGCCCAATCTCCCGGCTGGAATTGCTTGTCATGGAGATGTTGGTCATGCCACACCTTTCTCTGAAGTTGAACCACTTCTGAGTGAAGGAGGGCCTGCATGCAGTGCTCATCCAGTCCATTCAGCTGCAACAACCTTTCTTGCTGTGCATGGCTGAGATCTAGGTCCAGCTGAGCTGCCATCCTCAAAGTGTTATACTCAAACTCAATGGACAGCAAAGCTTTCTTCCCATAGACCAGCTCATAAGGTGTGAAGCCGGTGGTGGTCTTCCAAGTGGTGTTGTAAGCCCATGTGGCTTCAACCAGGCGATCTGCCCAGTCCTTTCTGCTGCTGCTCACCACTTTAGTCAAGATCCCTTCTAATGCTCTATTGGTGACTTCCACCTGCCCATTTGCTTGAGGGTGATAGGGGGTGGAAGTCCTGTGCTTGATCTTGTGATGAGCTAGAAGATCTTCAATCAAGTTGGATGTGAACTGGCTCCCCTGATCGGTCACCAGCTCTCTTGGGTAGCCAAACTTGTAGAAGATGTTCTCTCTTAAGAACTCGACCACCTTCTCTTCTGTTGCTGCTTTGATTGCTTTAGTCTCTGCCCACTTTGTCAAGTAGTCAGTACACACAATGATGTAGGATCTCTGCCTCGAAGAGGGATTGATTGGACCCACAAAGTCCATGCCCCACTTCTCAAATGGCTCAAGAGTCACTTGAGGTTGGAGAGGCATCTCATCCCTTTGGGTCGGTTTCCCCATTCTTTGGCATTGGTCACACTGGCTGACATATCTTCTGACATCTTGATGAAGTGTGGGCCAATAGTAGCCTACCTGCAGGATCTTGAAGGCAGTTCTCTTTGCTGCAAAATGTCCTCCACAAGGCCCATCATGACAGGTGAGGAGGATGTCAAAGACTTCCTCTTCCCTTACACAACGCCTTAAGATCTGATCGGGGCCAAGCTTGAACAGATTGCCCCCAATCCATGTAAATGAGGCACTCTTTCTGATGATTTTGCTCTTCTCTTTTGAAGAGAGGTGCGGAGGGAACTGAGCTGAAACAAGGTAGTTTGCTATATCATCAAACCATGGAGAGAGTACTGAGATAGCAAACATATGCTCATCAGGCATCTGGTCATCCACCGTCCCATCTTCATCTGCAGACAAATCCAATCTAGACAAGAAGTCAGCAACAACATTTTCTCTCCCTGGTTTATCAACAATGGTTAGATCAAACTGCTGCAATAAAAGTAACCATCTAATAATACGAGCATTCACATCTGGTTTATTCATCAAATATCTAATAGCAGCATGGTCAGTATGTACAAAAGTCTGGTAACTAGTAATATAATGTCGGAACTTGTTCAGTGCATGGACTACAGCTAAGAACTCTTTCTCGGTTACAGTGTAATTCAACTCTGCTTTGGACAAGTTTTTGCTGACAAAGTAAATGGCATATGGAAGTTTTTCCTCAACTTGTCCTAAAGCTGCACCTATGGCTTTGTTCGAGGCATCAGTGTGGATGTGGAAAGGTAGGGCCCAGTTTGGACCTCTCAAGATTGGTGCTGACACCAACTTGTCCTTTATCTCATTCAAACTCCTCTGACAATCGTCAGTCCACTTAAACTCCACATCTTTTGCCAACAGACCAAACAATGGTGAGGCTAACTTGTTGAAGTCCTTAATGAATCTCCGGTAGTATCCTGCTAATCCTAAGAAACTCCGGACATCCCTTACTTTTTGAGGAGGAGGAACCCTCTTGATGAGAGCAATTTTGTTAGGATCCACCTGCAATCCTTGGGAAGAGATAGTATGGCCTAGCACGGTCCCCTCAGTCATTAGGAATTCACATTTTTCAGGACTAAGGGACAAGTTCATCTCGGTGCACTTGGTTAGGACCTTTCCCAAGTTGGACAATGCTTCCTGGAAGTTGGCCCCATAAGGAGTAAAGTCATCCATGTATATTTCCACTGCATCATGGACCAACTCCGAGAAGATGCTCAAGACAGCTCTCTGAAAAGTAGCAGGAGCATTGCATAGCCCAAAGGGAAGGACTCGGTAGGCAAAGGTACCCCAAGGACAAGTGAAGGTGGTCTTATCTTGGTCTTCCGGGCTGATTTGGATTTGATTGTACCCGCTAAACCCATCCAGGAAAGAGAAGAACTTCTTTCCTGCCAGTCCATCCAACACTTGGTCTATGAAAGGTAGGGGGAAATGGTCTTTTTTGGTAGCTTTGTTCAGCTCACGGTAATCTACACAGATCCTCCACTTCCCATTCTTCTTGGGAACCAACACTAGAGGGGACACCCATTCACTATCTGAGATGGGGTAGATGAATCCGGCATCCAACAGTTTTTGCAATTCTTCCTTGACAATGTCTTTAAGGGCTGGATTCATTCTCCTCTGAGGTTGCCTAACTGGTTTACAATCCTCTTTGATGTATATATGATGGGTACAGACCGAGGGATGGACTCCTTTCATCTCCTTATAGCTCCAAGCAAAAGCATCTAAGTGGCTGGCCAATAGGCTACACAACTCCTTCTCCTGGGAAGGAGATAGGGAGGAGCTGATCTTTAATGCTCTCTCAGGGCCGAACTCCACACTTTTGACTCTGGGAGTGACAGGGCCGGTTGTACAAAGGTCCACTACGGTGCTAGCTTGGGCATCCTCCACCAATTTTTCTAAAGGTAGGGCACTGGTAGGTGGGTTTTGGATCAAGTTCTCGATCAAATCATCCTCGGTTGGGGGATTTCTTCTATTGGTCTCTATGGTACACAGAGGTGCTGAATACACCTCGTCTTCTTCTCCTTCTTCCAACCAGAGTGGTAAGTCATGCTCCAAAGAGGGTTGGGCAGGAGGGTATAGGACAAGTTGCTTGGACATAGGACCATTTTTGATGGTCATATTTCCGGCACGACAACTGATATAGGCATCTGCAGTGGCTAACCAAGGCCTTCCCAAAATGAGGGGATATCCAGTAAGCTTTGCCTTTGGTTGCAGAACCAGGAAGTCTGCAGGATACTCCCAAGAGTCAATAGAGACCAAGACATCCTCCACAATCCCTTCGGGAGTCACAGTGGAGCGATCTGCTAATTGCAGTACTGTCGAGGTCTTCCTCAAGGAACCTTGAAGATTGAGCTTGAGCATGGTATCCCTGGTCATTACATTAATGGCAGCCCCCAGATCAATCAGGGTGTGGCGTATGATGGTGCCATTGATGTGGACATCTACTACAGGACTTCCAGGATCTAAGTACTTTGGGCAGATGACTTGTCCTAGCATAAGGTCAGACAGTTGTCCTATGACATTGATAGTTGAGGCATCTTTCTTCCGTCTGCCTGGGTGTTTGAAACACTTCTCCTTAACCAGCTTGTTATATATAGGCACATCCTTGATGGCTTGGAGAAGTGGGATTTTTACACACAACTGCTTGAGCTCACCCAAAAGCTCATCTTCTTCTGGGTTAGGTTGTGTGGTGGCTGTTAGTCTCTCAGGAAAGGGTGGAATAGGCTTTGGTTCACTCTCCTGATGGTTTTCCTCATCCTCTGGGGGAGGAGGTTGGCGATCTGGAAGAGTCTTTCCAGATCTAAGATTGATCTCCTGGATCTCCACAGCATAGGTAGGGCATGAGGTCTCCCCAGTATATACCTGCTGAGCCTGTCTATTGTTGGGGTTCGGGTTCGGTTGAGCAGGCATCTGAGGTTGCCTTGGAGGAGCAGGAGGTAAAGGCTGAGGTTGAACTGGTGGTGGAGGCAAAATGGCAGGAGGAGTGTTGTATTGGGGCCTCCACCCCGACTGAGGAGCACTCCATTGAGGCTGCGACTGGGTATGTGAGTGATATGGATGAGAAGGAGGTTGAGTAGGGTACTGAGGTGGATAAGACCATGGAGGAGGCATGGACCATGAAGGATGAGCAGGGGGACCCCAGGGAGGCATCGGAGTTGACTGGTTGGGGTTGTAATAAGCTTGAGATGCCCCTTGCATCCCCTGCTGATAAGGTCTAGATCCTTGAGGCCTCCTTTGGTTGATGAAGTAGAGAGGTTCAGTGGGGGCTTCGGTTCCTTGGTACATGGCTTTAAACCCAGGTAAGGTTGGACACTGATTTGTTGGGTGGTCCTCCTCACAAACGAAACACATTTCAACCGAATGCAATGGACATTCGTTCTTAGGGTGTCTTCTGATGCACCTAGGACAGAAGACAGCCAAGGCTCTCTCAGCTTCTTCTTTCTTCTGCTGGATCCTGAATGTGTCCAGCTGCATGGTAATGGTCTGTCTCACCTCACTCTTAAGATCCTCTAATTGGTTTGTAAACTCATGTTTGGAGAAAGGGACACCAATGGAGAGGAGATTTCCTCTACCTCGTTTTCTAGCTGCCCTGGAATGATTTCGAAACACAGTCTTGATGTCCTCATAAGGCAGTTGGTAAATGTCCCCCCCAGCTAACATGTGAAGGGTGTCTAAGAGATCTTCAGGGACTCCTCGGAGTAGAACCAACTTGAGGGATTCAGGGTCAAGTGTGCACCTGGCCCGTTTATAGCTAAGTTGGAACCTCTCCTCATAATCCTCTAAAGACTCATCATTCCCCATGGTCATTCGAAAGATCTCCCCCTTTGTTTCCTTGGACCTACAATAATCCCTATACTTGGTATTGAAGGCTTGCTGCATCTGAGCCCAAGTGGCTATGCTATTCCCAGGTAATCCCATGAACCAGCGTAGGGCTGCATCCTTAAGAGTGGAAGGGAAAAGCTTCAGCTTTTGCTCATCTTCAGTATAGTCATAGGTTCTACAAAGGACAACAAACTCAAACAAGAAGGTATCAGGATCCTCAGTGGTTAGTCCATGGAAGTGAGGCAAGGCGGAGGGGCTAATGTTTTTCATTTTCATATCTCCATTGGTCTCTCGGATGGGGAAAGCTCCTTCTATTCTCTCATCTTCTCTCCTATTATCAGCCATGGCTTCAGATGGAGTGGTCTCTAACTCTTCTTCTTCTATAGGGTCTTGGTATATCTCCGGATGTTCACCTATAGGTTCCTCTGGGTCACTGTCACCAAAGAAGAGTGAAGGGTGACTCAGTGATGTGGTGGGGGTGTTTGGTAGGAATTTGCCTGATCTATCTCGGTTCCTACGAGGCATGAAATGGAAAGGACTTTCTCTTTTTTGAGTGCTTTTGCTTTTTCTTTGGTACCTGCAAAACTGAAACAAAGTGATCTACAACTAACTATATTGCTCAAATGAAATTGCAGAATTGGAAAGTTAATCTAGGAAAGCAAGAAAAATTACTCTAGGAAAGCAAGAGATATTAATCTATGAAAGTGGGAAATGCTAATCTAGGAAAGCAGGAAATGCTAATCTAGGAAAGCAGGAAATGCTAAGCTACTTTTGCAAAATGGAAATGAAATAAACTACTGAGCAGAAGTAAGAGTATGGAAGTAGAAGAAAAGCAACAATTACTAATACTTTGACGCTTCCCCGGCAACGGCGCCAAAAAGGATGGTGAGCTCCAGTATTGTAGCAATAATGCTACAACTCCTGGGGCTTCCTGTCTCTCATTTTATCAACCCGGTAGTTCGTACAAACTTGGAAGCGACGGTGCTATATGCACAAGTACTAGCTCTTGTCGCAGCTGTCACTTGGTCAGCTGGCACAAGTCCGCTAGGGCTCAAGCCAACTTCTATAGGCTCTCAGAAGAAGCTTGCTAATTGATGGACGAAAGCTAATCTCAAAGGAAAGCTACTTTACTTGACAAAAATGAACTGAAAGCAAATCAAAGCATGTAAACCTAGGAAACCCTAATTTAACTAGTCTAACCTCTACAATGCAAGAAATGTGAATGAAACTTCTACCAATGCTGTTGTTACCTCTAATAAGTGCAAATGCATGGATCTAAACTACTTGCATCATGAAAGATATGTTTTTATATTTTTCCTTTAAGTGTGTGGAATGATTGTGATCTTGTGCTAACTAGGGTTTGGTTGTGCAGATGGGATGGAGAAGGAAGGAAAGCGTGGGATAGGTTGGGGAGGCTAGGAGAGGTCCCTAGGGATCCTTAGCACCCATCCACAGAGGTTCCTCGCATTCAGATGCTCAACAACCGAGAGAGTGGCCTCCTACAGGATGGCTGTGGAGGATCCTACAGGATACTCTGTTTTCTACAGGATGTCTACAAATGGCTACAGGATGACCTACCGTGAGTGTTTGGAGTGGTGGAGGAGTAATGGAATGGTAGGGGGAGATGTGTACGGTAGGAATGAGGCTGGTGATGGCTTTAGAAGTGGAAGGATAGGATGGGAAGTGAGTGTAGGGAGTAGGTTGGAAGGTAAAGGGCTATGTCAACGAAAGGGCTAGAGAATGGAAGTATGTGAGGAGTGAAAGACTTTGGGAGATAACAGAGCGGAGCAGGGGTCAAAGAGATGTCTGCATGCGTGATCAAGATGGAGGACAACGTGATGGAACGAGAGAGAGCAGTGTAAGTGAAACAAATGCTTATGACTGTCACTCAACCAAAAATGCATCAACCTAAACTACCTGTGCTTGTAAATTCAATGAGCAGCAATCTAAACGTGAAGGAGAATGTGCATGAAGCTGTGGTAAGGGAGTGTGGTGCAGGTGTGAATCATGTGGAAGCATCTAACATAACGTGACTGTGTTTGCAGCAACCATGGAATAAAGAAATGCGTATTTTTGGTGGTTAGTCATGGACTTCACTCCAATCCCAGATGAGACGGCAGTGAGCCTTAACAACCTTTTTGTTGGAGCTCCAATCGATTGTATCTATCCTCTGCTACACTAAGCAAGTGGAAACAAATTCACCATAAGCAATCTCCTATCTAACTCATGAAAAAGACCAACTTAACAACCTGTAATTCGAATTGCATGTGTAAATGAAAAGCTCAAAGTGCTGAAATGAAATGGAAACAACACTACAGCAGAGGGGATCTATGGCTCTCAGGTTGGGCCCTAACCTGAGAGCTATAGTCTCCTTAAGAAAAACTCAGAACTAGATCAGAATCTGCCTTCTTTATTCATAACTGATATCATGCCAAATTGGCTTACAAAAAGGAACGAAAACTGAGCTGTGCTCCAAAATTACAATAGCAATACGAGAGTTTCAACAACCTATCTAAGGCTAAGGCCTCTATACTTATACAAAAACGATGATCCAACAAGTGCCCTTGATTTTAGGAGCTCGGCTGTCCAACTAGAGTTTAACTGTTGATCCTGTAGGATGGTCATAATTGCTGTTCCTGTAGAGCAGTTTATAACTGCTGTTCCTGTAGAACAGCTGGCTGCTTTTAAGCTCGGAGGGGAGATGGATTAGAGCTCGGAGTTCTTGGTGGGAATCACGAGGGATGTCCCTAGAACCATGGACATCCTCTCCTAAAAACCAGCAGTGCCACCTCGTTGTCTCCTTATCTCCTTTTTCGTTGTCTTTTGCTCCCTTTTTATGCCAAAACCTGGAATCATAATGCATTAGTCACGTAGATAGAGTGCCTACCCTTCTTCCTACAAACAACATGAATAAACTAAGAAATGCATGCATAAGCAATAAAAAATGAATGGTTTGAGCAAGTAGAATAGGCCAAAATGAGCCCAAATTGTACCAAAATTGGGGCTCATCAGAGTCAACCATCAATTTTGAAATTTTTTATTTTTTATTTTTTAGCAAATAAAATTCAAGTCAAATCACAGATTGAATTCAAGTCAAATCACAGATTGCATCGAAGACGGGTCAATTGTTTGAAATTAAAACAAACAGACCAACTGAGGCATTCAGTCCCTTAAAACACTATCCAATGCACGCAGAAGGGATTCATCTGTAATCCTCCACCTTTCATCACCTTCAGCATTTCTATCACCGGTTTATTGTTTGGCATTTAACTAGATTTGACTTTAGGGAGCAACAAGAATAAGCAGTCTGCATCAGTGAATCATACATCCTTCCAACCCTTCAAGAGGCAACTACAACCTGAAGAAAGTTTCCAAAGTAAAATGGCAATAACCTGGCCTGCTCTATTGCTCCTCCTTTGGTGAAGTAAAGGCATTATGGACATGGGCTTTTTCGTCAGTAATATTGATGCAAGATTAATTTAGTAGGATAGCCCTAACAGGTTGCCCATATGTAGCAGAGCCATAACCACAAAATTCATGTGAAGTGGCTATAAGATGGTTACAAATGACGGCATGTACAAGTTCAACCTGTTCTCGAACTTCATCTGACAATCCAAGTTCTTCATAAGCCAATTCACTTAAAGCCTGCTCCAACTGAGTAGTTACACTGTGAAATTTGCCTGCAGCTTGCTTTCTTTCTAGAACCATGAACAGCTTGCTGCTCTCGTGGCCAAACTTGAGGGTCTCCACAGCATGTTTAAGAGCCAAGCACAGAGATGTCAAGGCCTGCAGGGTATTATCCTTAAGCAGGGGATCCTTTATTTCCCTGAGTTCTTCAAACATGATTTTCTCCCAACATTTAACCGGCAGCGACTTCATGGGATTTAATGGCAGAGAGTCGTGTTCAATTGGAACACGTCTCTAAACAGGTTTGAATTGAATAAGATGGAAGGCGTGTAATTGGTTTTAGATGCCAGCATGCAGTTGATCCCAATTAGAATTCCTTCCCTCAGGCACGCGGAGTTGAATCACGCATTCAAACTATCAGTTAATCAATTCAAATCCAGTTTTTTTTCACGCGGCGGCAAAAAAGAGGCTCCAAAGAACCGAAGATTTCTCCCAGACCGCCACGAATTTCCTCAAACGGTTTCTGGGTTATCTAATTAACCCACCTGGAAAAAAAACCCATGTTTTATTTTTTCTAAATTCGTCTTTTTTTGGTCAAATCGAACATTTGAAGTTTGACATTTTTTCTGTGTTTACGTTTTTCTGAGTTTTACTGTTCTCACTGTTCTGCCTTTTATGAATTTGCATTCATTTTTCTTGTTTGATCTAATGTTCTGCAGGTGTGTTACACAGGTTCAAAAATTACAAGAAGCTCAAAATCATCATCAATTATATACGATATGTATGAAGAGAATAGAGAAGCGCTGCACATGAAACTGATAGGAAGGAGGCAAGTATTAACACTCCAAAGTCCTTAGGGTCTGAGACAATCATTCCCATGACATAACCCAGCAAGTCCATGCATGATTGAAGAGAGTTTTGAACACCACCTATAACACCATGATCTGATTCAGGGACAGAATGCTGCATTTCTTGTACCACAACAAGATCAAACATCCATAGTCCCAAGCGAAATGCAGTTACTCTTCCCATTAACATCCAAGATGATAGTTGTTGCTTTTGAACCGAAATTGAAGCCACACATGGCAACAAAATCCACCACTGAATCCAAATGGACCAAAGCCACTGAATCCAATGATCGCACTTACTGCACGGGTAAGGCCCAACACATAGGTTGGAATACCTCTCCATTCTAAGGCTGCTGTCATCAAGGTACCAAAACTTAAGACTGTGAAGTACAGCAGAGCCAAAGAAAAACTTGCAAGTGCCACATCTTGCTGCATGTATACCAACCATCCTTATGATATAAACTCACTTCTATATGCATTTTTTTCTCTGAATTTTTGAATTTTTATATTGCTTAGTCATACTTGCATTTTCATTTTATTGCACTAACATCTTGACTGTAAATATGAAAAACAGAGTGGTGGCTGCGGAAACTGATTACAGCTGCGGAAACCAGTGTCAGCTGCGGAAACTTGGCACAACAACCACTTAGCTAAATAGAGATAGTTAGGCAATCTTAATGGAAATGATCATGGGGAAATAACTTTTATTGATGAAATGAAATGGATGGCATGGAGTGAAAATGGAAATGAAATGAAGTTTATTTTTTTTTTCTTTTTTTTTCTTGAATCAATTGAAGTGATGAAGTTTATTTTGTCTCCTATATTTTTTCTTAACAATTCTTTTTCTGATCCTCCAGATCACACAAAGTGCAGGAGGAGAGCATACTCAAGAATTATTATTTTTCTTTTTTTTTTACTTAACAATCCTTTTTCTGATCCTCTAGATCACACAAAGTGCAAGAGGAGAGCATACTCAAGAATTATTAACTTTTTTTTCCAGATGTAAGAAATAAGGTCTCCTAATTACACTTCCCCGGCAACGGCGCCAAAATGTCTAGTCAATTTAATGTCTTAAATTACTCTACATAAATAATCAATCCGGGTATCGTAAACTGATGAAGTGTGGTGCACTATATGTGCTTAGTTAACCTTTCTCTTACTTCGTTGTTTTATAGTTTATGTTGTTTTTTTTGGGGTTTTGTTCTTGTTGGTTTTCTAAAGTGTTTAATGCAAATGGAAGTCCTATTCTAAGGTCTTAAGAATACTTTTAAAGGACAAGTATGGATAAAGATTTCAAGACAAGGCCTTTGTCCCTAATGGTAATTTCCAAAACTTAGCACTTCAAAAGAACTTAAAACATATTATTGATGGAGTTAGTATTTAAACACAAGTGTAAATATACAACTAGTTCAATCAAAATAAAATGCAATAATCAAATAATGAGAGAATGACTATGTGACCCAGTATCCTTGTTGCTTCAGCAAAAGGACAAGACGATTCTATCACGTCATTAGTTCATTAAAAGGCTATGTGCATCACTAATCTACAATCAACTTGAAAGCAATTTATGTACACTAATATACATGTTTAAAAAAAAAAAAATGCAACAATTTAAAAAGACATCTGTACATTAATATACATGAAATAAGAAAAAGAAATGCAAGAAATTAAAGTAACAACTATACAAGGCAGGGACCCTCTACCACCTAGGAAATCAAAGCAAAATTAAACACACTTGCATGAATTAAAATTGCATGAATGAAAAATCTAATCTATCAAACTTGAAAGCAATCAAATAACATAATGAAATCAAAGCAATATTTACAAAATGAAATCTACTCTACCTTACATTCTACAAAGCAATATTTACAAAATGAAATCTACTCTACCTTACATTCTAATATGCTCCATGACATCTACTTCACATCTCCTTCCATGTTGAGAACATCAAAGCTTTATTCAATTTCTTCAAAAGTACAAAGTACAACAAAGTTCTCCAAAGCTTTCAAAAGCCATCAAGGAAGAACTACAAACTTAAGAACTAGGGACTAAAAGACTAACAAATGAAGGAGAGAGATCTCCTATTTATACAAAAAGATGAGAGTCATCTCATTAATGATAGTCCATGAATCTCTCCCTCTACCTCTAGAGTCCTAATCAAAATAGGAACTGATAAGACACATGTCTTTTTAGAGTTACAATATAATTAGGGGATGTGACACATATCCTCATGATCCCATGATTCTTTCCAACCAAATTCGAATTTGGCCTTAGAGTGCCACATAAGAGTCTTCTAGAAGCCTCCTTTCAACCTACACATGTCAACAATTTCAACCCATTTGTTAGGTATAAGCATATGCACATTATTTTCTAATGTTTAACCACAAATTCACTTAAAAGGCTTAGAAATAATAAAGATTGGAAAAACATAAAGGTGGCCCAATGATAATGAAAGTGGGATGAATGTGGTGACATAGTAGTGAAATGGAGGTGGAATGGAGGTGATATAATGGACATAATAGTGAAACTGTAATGGAAATGAATGACATTTTCAAGACTCAACAGCTTCAACCCAACATCAATCCAAAATTTTTGGCCCAGCTTGACCATCAACTTCAGAATTTCGACCTCCCCAACAACTACAGAATTTTGGCCCCTCCAATAGCTAACAATGTAAACTTTGAAATAGGAACTGATATTGTTACCCGTTTCATAGAGATAGCAAAAAAGTGACCCGATTTTGAAAAGGGGTGATGCAGAACACACATGTTTTTTTTAGAGCATAGTTTTTGGCACTTTAAATTTTTTTATGTACATTACGTTTTAGAATGGTAGTGATTTTCATGCTGATTTTAAAAAGTGGTAATTCTGCATCAGGCCCTTTTTTTAAAAGACCTATTTTTTGACTTTAAATTTTCTAATGTATGAAATGTAAATAATTATTTTCTAAATTTAATAATTTTTGAAGTGGTCTTCTTCTTCATATTTTCTTGTTTTTATTTTAATTTTTTTTTTGTAGTGAGGTTTTTATTGTTTTGCATATTTAAAGAAGGTCGATATTTTGAATTTTCGATATTCTACATATTTATACATCATTAATTAATTTTTCAATCCACATGAAATAATTGTCTCTAAAAAACAATAATTTTTAACAATTGACATAAAAATAACCATTTTTAACATAAATATAACTAAAAAACTACATGTTTTGATAATTTTTTGTAATTTTTTGCTAGAGATGACATGTCAAAATCACAATTTTTATAGGAAAATTTTAACTAAAAATGGTTAAATAATAGTTTTTTTAATGAATTTCATGTCAAAAAAATAATAATAATCACTGTTTTTTTCAAAAAATAATGATTAACATAAAAATTAATGCGAAAATCACATAATACAAATATTGAACACATAACAACCTTAATTGAGTGTTTATTCTTCTCATAAAATGTCAAAGTCAAAACATTACAAGTATAACTAATTAATAGTTACAAAAAATGAGCTTGATTTCCAAGCATAACTTAAATTTAATCAATAATGTCACGTAATCCAAACTCTTCATCCTCTAGAGTTTCATCATTGTCTTCTTCCACAATATTTTCTGCTTCATTTTGCTCATTTTCCTCTTCTAATGGATCTTTGATGTCTACGAATCTCCCAATGTATGCCTTTCCAATCATTACGTGTAATGGCGGTTGGGGTTCCTTCGCCTTTTTTGCCACACGTGATTCACTAAAATCCCCTTTCTTGAACCCAATTTCTTGCATTGCATCTGGAAGAAATTGAAGAGCATTAATTCTTTGCTGAATAAAATTGCACTATATTGGATCTTTTTCAATGGAAATGCAATTTCTTCCTTTTTGAAGGCAAC
This sequence comes from Pinus tabuliformis, assembly GCA_031772625.1. NCBI lineage: Eukaryota > Viridiplantae > Streptophyta > Pinopsida > Pinales > Pinaceae > Pinus > Pinus tabuliformis. The sequence goes on along the minus strand of CM062819.1, from coordinate 1,384,980,118 downwards.
ATGCTAGCGTTGTACCTAATTATCAAGCACAAAAGAAATAATGAAGTAAATTAATACAATGACATATAAATTAAGAAATAACATATTGAAATTCAATTCCATATAATAAAACTTACCTGAGCTAGAAAATAAATCCAGAACCCAATCTTCTTTATTTGAACATATGTCTATAAGATAGTTAATCAATAACTGTGGTTTTTGATAAATGTTAACTATCTCTCCTTTTGCTTCTTTGTCTTCATATGTTAGTTTTCTCACAACAGCATCATAAGTCAGTATTTGGCTATGACTCTTTCCATTTACCTGATTAAAAATCATAGACATATAGTTATCATCTTTTGCCCAACTATCAATATAGATGAACTCACAATCATTTATAAATGGTTGATCTTCATGGTTAAGAAGATTTGACTTTTGCCTGTAACATGAAATAGTAAAATTTTAATTAACATGTACATAAATGAAATTTTTAACATTAATCAAATATACATTTTCAACGTCTTACCATGTAAGCTGCATCCTTGAATTTGTTTTCCTCTTGAAGCTTGATAATAACATTACCAATTGTGTGTCTGAATGAAATGTCACAAATCTCCATAATGGTGATGACGTGACTTCTAGAAATCCCGCAACCACTTTACTAAGAGCTTGATAAGTATAAGGGTCACTATCATAGTCAATGTTTGGAATATTGAAACCATGGGGAATATCTGCAATAACTAGGGCATAATCCCTTTTATGTATAAGTTTAGCAATGTCTTCATAGTCGCCTTGTATTACTTGATATTGAATAGTGTCAAGCCCATTCCAAATGAAATGAGTAAGAGTTGGATCAAGTTCAACATTCTGAAGACATTGCGTCTTCAGTCTTTCGATCTTTATTTTTTCAATAAAGGTCTTGAAACTATCCGGTGCTCCATTTTCATCCTTCTTCATCTTCTATAAAATAAACAAATATATGTGTAAGTTATAAATTAAAAATAGTATAAAGATGAATAAAAATGAATGTATAAATGAACATACCATTTTAAATGAAAGATAAAAAAAAAATTAATTTTGATGTATAACTTGAATCTAGATAGTTGCGTACAACATCATCCCAACTATCTTCATTCAACAATTTAACCATTTGTTCTTGAATTTTCATGAAAACTTTGTGACTGCATAGATAAACTAAGAAAATTTAATATAATGATATGTATAACAAATACTACGAAGAACAATATGTTATATTTAAAAGAAAATTATAATCTAGAAATAAATAAAAATAATTCAACAAAATTACTTTTGAAATTCCTCAGACATTTCCTCCAATGATAATTCCCCTGATCTCACAGGAGATAATATTGCTTTGACAAGTTTTGCATCCTTCACTCTTTGAAATGCTCTCCAAGGTGTGATAGTCATATCTTCCGAAAGCTACCTCATTTCAGGACTTGATTTACTATTGCTACATATCAATGGCTTCGACTTTTTGACCTTCTAGTTTTTAATGCCAATGTTCTCCCACATGCTAAAAATCTCATTAATCAACTCCCATATCTCTCCAGTTCTAAATACCAACTGGAAAATGTTATCAACACCTATGAATAAATCACTAACTTTGCCGCCTTTGTCGCCTTTTGAATTGATTTTCCCTTCAATTTGATAGCCTATTTCCATACAACATTCCTTTTAGAAATCTACAGTAACATTTATCCTATCCCCACCACATTTTTCTTCAAATTCACTATGAATAAATCTAACCCTTTGGATGAAAGTCATAGACATCCTATATTCATTATCTGAATTATGATCCCATGCCACTAACTTTGCTTTTGTATCTGATAAATCAGCATAAATAATACATTTCATTGTTTCAAAACGTGGGTTATTGGGATATTCCTCCATCAATTGTCTTTGAGCTTCTACAGAATGGTTCCCCCCAAGCACATAATAATTGTATTCAAAACATTTTGACTTATCAAATGCTTCTTTGTTGGGAACTTGAATTGGATCAACAAGAAGCACATAATTAACCACATGAGCATATGGATTGTACCACATCAATGTCTTCAAGTTGTGAACATGCAGATGGTGTGGCTTTTTTATTTGATATTGAAATTGTCCTTCACTTGCCTTATAGATTTGTCTGACATTAAGTTGAAATGGACGACCACCCTCAATTAAGTTTCTCTTTGTCAAGTTCTATCGAATGGCATTTTGTTTTGTTTTGATAATTCCATCCTCTAAATCAGCTCCTGGTGTAATGATTTCTCTGCTTTCTTTTGAAGTTTCACTAGGTTCTTGACTGTTGGTAATGACTACTTCAAAATGTTCAACTTTACTTTTCTTCTTCATAACATTCTCATCATTAACTGTAACAGATTTATTCTTGGGCATTATTACTTTTGGTCTTTCACGGATCTTCTCAGTTCCAATGTCATCCTCAATAATGACAACATATTCTTCACTGCCAATTTCAACTTCCTCATCTTCAAAAGTAACTTGTCTACCCTTGCTAGATTTATCCACTAGAGGCTTTTTTTTTTCTGATCCCTTGGATGTAGTTTTGTAGCATGATGAATTACTACATTTTGCTTGTTTGCCATATCTTCTTTTGGCACTGAGTAGAAACTGCTGACAACTTTCATAATATCATGCTCTATGAAATGAATGCCTCCCAACCTAATTGAACAACTTTCAACAAAATTCTACCAAACAAAATATCATATGTCAATAAAAACAAAGTTATAAAAATATAGTGAGACAGTTACAAGAACAAAAATCACAAATATAAATAACAATACTTACAATATTTTGTGTCATCTCATTTACGATTTGTTTACACAACTTTGTAGATACCTCTCTCGTGTTATACAATGAATATGATAACTGGTATTTAATCCTTTCATGTGTCTTGGGCGGTTTTGTAAGTATGTAAACAACTTCACTGTCTGGTACCGAACACATGTCTATGACTTTTCCCATCACCTCATAAATTCCATTATCATTAGGTATATCAACATATAGATATATCTGCACATTTTGGGTTTCTCTTTCTTTCACATACCATACATTTGATGGAAGTTTCACTTCTTTTGATTTCTTCCAGTATGAAATCATCTTCTTATCATTTAAGGCAATTGAAAGATTTGTAGCCATCAACTCAGGTGGGGTTCGCTCACCAATGTTTTTTGAAGATCCACCTTTAAGAGTCTTTGCTCCAAAAAGATTCACAAAAATCTTCTTTGATGCCATTTTCCTAAAAAAAAAACACATATAAATCAGTAAATCACAAAAACATAATAACTTAAATTACCAACGAAAACGATAAATGGTAATTAATTTTATAAACCATAACAATTAAAAAAAAAAATACATCGCCTTGTCGTCGCACCCTGAAAATTGGCTGGCCAACCGAGCCGGCCCTTGGGTCCATCCCCCTAGCCCACCCTGGCAGCCCAAAAACTAGCCCCCGCCCCACCTCGGTAGCCCGACGGCCCGCGGGGTGGTGGGGCAATTCACTCCGCGGGCGATTCTGAGAATCGCCCCACCACCCCGCAGGTCGTCACGGTCAGAATCGCCCCGCCACCCCGCAGGTTATCGGGCCACCGGGGTGGGGCAGGGGGGCTGTTGCCAACTCCCCTGCCCCACCTCGGAGGCCCGACGGCCCGCAGGGTGGTGGGGTGATTCTCAGAATTGCCTTGCCACCCCGCGAGCTGTTAAGCGGCCGAGGTGGGGTGGGGGGCTGGCGGCAGCTCCCCTGCCCCACCCCGGCGGCCCGACGACCTGCGGGGTGGCAGGGTGATTCTCGGGGTGGCAAGGCGATTCTGAGAATCACCTTGCCAACCCGCGGGCCATCGAGCCGCCAGGGTGGGGCAGGGCAACTGGCGGCAGATCCCCCGCCCTACCCCGGTGGCCCGTAGGCCTGAGGGGTGGTGGGAGATTCTCGGAATCGCTCGCCATCCCGCGAGCTGCCGGGGTGGGGCGGGGGAGATACCGCCAGCTCCCCCACCTCACCCCGACAGCCCGCAGGGTGGTGGGGCGATTCCGCCAGCTCCCCTGCCCCACCCCGACGGCCCGCGTGGGTGGCGTGGCAATTGCAGCAGCTACCCCGCCCCACCCCAGCAGCCCGACGGCCCGTGGGGTGGCGGTGTGATTCTGCCAACTCCCCCGCCCCACCCTGATGGCCTGCGGGGTGGCAGGGCAATTGCATCAGCTCCCCCACCCCACCCCGGTGGCCCGACGGCCTGCAGGGTAGTGGGGGATTCTGAGAATCGCCCACCACCCCGCGGGCTGTCGGGGTGGGGCGGGGTGATGACGGCAGCTCCCCCGCCCCACCCCGGCGGCCCGATAGCCCGCGGGGTGGCGAGCGATTCTCGGAATCGCCCGCCACCCCGTGGGCTATCGGGCCACTGGGGTGGGCTGGAGGAGCTACCATCATCATCCCGGTGACCCGTGGGGTGGCGGGGCGATTCTCCCCACGGGGCGATTCTGAGAATCGCCCCGCCACCCCGCGGGCCGTTGGGCCACCGGGGTGGGGAGGGGGAGCTGGCGACAGCTCCCCCGCCCCACCCCGGTGGTTCGATGGCCCACAGGGTGGCAGGGCGATTCCGAGAATCGCCCCGCCACCCCGCGGGCCGTCGGGTCGCTGGGGTGGGCCGGAGGGCCGGGTAGTCATCCCCATCGCCCCTAACCTACGGGCCTGTTTGGCCACTGTGAGCATTACTGGGCCCACCATGCCCACTGTGGACGTAGTGGATAAATTTGGTTCACAAAAATTTTTAATTTAAAAAAGAAAAATTAAACTTCATTAAACTTATCTAATTTTAAAATTTGCAAAGCAAAAAAATTAACTAACCTTTCAAATGCGAGAATCCTCCATTGAATATGTTGTTGATAGCAATGTAGCTGCTTTACAAATTCTCTCCAAGTCTTTTAACGAACCTCAAAAAACCTTGATGTGAGGTGAGTAATAGTGATAATGAAATTTATTATATAGGTGAAATTACAGAAATGTTTTACCGTATAGTGAATGTGGGATTAATTTGTTTTTAAAATAATTTAACATGTTACTTTTGTTATGGCGATATAGGAAACTATGATAAAGCGAATATTATGGAATTGTTTTACAGCATGGTGAATGTGGGATTAATTTGTTTTAGAAGGTATTATAAAAATTTAAAAAAACATTCAATTGTTTAGTAAATATTATATAGTTTAACTATTAAAATAATTTAGGTAAAATTTTTAGTTTACAATTTTAAACTTAAAGATTTCTTTCATAAAAAAATTTAGTTAAAAATTTTCAATAAATTGTAGAATAAAATAATGAAGGGAAATACATGAAACGAAATTTTTGGAGGAAAATACTTTGGCGAAATTTTTTGGAGGGAAAATTTTATTCTCTAAGCTATATAATATCTTTAGGAGAGTCTGCATTTGTATCATTCAACCTCTTCTATTTGAAAGGGATGGATTCTTCTCATAGTTAAGTTTCACTTTGTGAAACATCAACATCTTCGTCGCGTAACAACTCTATTCATATTGATGAATATAACGGAAATTCTTCCACTATGAATAGAAATTCGATTCTTCCAATTAGTCCTAAACCTAATGACTATGAGAGCAACACTGATGAAAGAGGGGATGAAGATTTTCAAATAAATAAGGAGTCACAGTTTCCACTTAGTCCTAATCCCAAGGATTATGAGAGAAACAACGATGAGGATCATGATGAAGAATTTCAAAAGAATGGAGTGTCACGATGTCCACTTAGTCCTAATCATATGGACTATGTGAGCAGTAGTAATGAAGAGCATGATGACGAATTTCAAAAGAATGGAGTGTCACGGTGTCCACTTAGTCCCAATCCTATGGACTATGAGAGCAGCAGTGATGAAGAGCATGATGACTAATTTCAAAAGAATGGAGTGTCACGGTGTCCACTTAGTCCTAATCCTATGGACTATGAGAGCAGCGGCGATGAAGAGCATGATGACGAATTTCAAAAGAATGGAGTGCTACGGTGTCCAGTTAGTCCTAATCCTAAGGACTATGAGAACAACAATGATGAAGAGCATGCTAAAAAATTTCAAAAGAATGGAGTGTCACGGTGTCCTCTTAGTCCTAATCCTATGGAATATGAGAGTAGCAGTGATGAAGAGCATGATGAAAAATTTCAAAAGAATGGAGTGTCACGGTGTCCACTTAGTCCTAATCCTATGAACTATGAGAGCAGCAGTGATGAAGAGCATGATGACGAATTTAAAAAGAATGGAGTGTCATGGTGTCCACTTAGTCCTAATCCTAAGGACTATGAGAGAAACAGTGATGAAGAGCATGATGAAAAATTTCAAAAGAATGGAGTGTCACGGTGTCCTCTTAGTCCTAATCCTATGGACTATGAGAGCAGCAGTTATGAAGAGCATGATGACGAATTTCAAAAGAATGGAATGTCACTGTGTCCACTTAGTCCTAATCCTATGGACTATGAGAGCAACAGTGATGAAGAGCATGATGAAAAATTTCAAAATAATGGAGTGTCACAGTGTCCTCTTAGTCCTAATCCAATGGACTATGAGAGCAGTAGTGATGAAGAATTTCAACTGAATAGAGTGTCACAATTTCCACTTAGTCCTAATCCTATGGACAATGAAAGCAGTAGTGATGAAGAACATGATGAAGAATTTCAAAAGAATGAAGTGTCAAGATGTCCACTTAGTCCTAATCCTATGGACTATGAGAGTAGCAGTGATGAAGAACATGATGAAAAATTTCAAAAGAATGGAGTGTCACGGTGTCCTCTTAGTCCTAATCCAATGGACTATGAGAGCAACAGTGATGAAGAGCATGATGACAAATTTCAAAAGAATGGAGTGTCACGATGTCCACTTAGTCCTAATCCTATGGACTATGAGAGCAGTAGTGATGAAGAGCATGATGAAAATTTTCAAAAGAATGGAGTGTCACAGTGTCCTCTTAGTCCTAATCCTATGGACTATGAGAGCAGTATTGATGAAGGACAGGCTGAAGCACTTAGTCCTAATCCTAAGGGCTATAAGAGTAGCAGTGACAAGGACAGGATGTAGCATTTTTAGTAAGTAAACAGTCACATTTTCGACGTAGTCCTAATTCTATGGACTATGAGAGCAGCACTAATAATGCACATGAGGAAGAATATCCAATAAACATCGAGTCAAATTTTCCATTTAGTCCCAATTCTAAGGACTATGACAGTAGCACTGAAGAAGGGGAAGATGAAGAATATCCTCCAAGTCAGTATTTGAAAAGCACAATTGATCATACTGTGGATAACATTCCTTATAATGATGATGAAAAAGCTTATACAAATGATGATCCAATGATAAAGATGTTGCCAAGAAATATTGTATCGAGGAGTAGGAGCAGACCTTTTCGTATCAATGTAAGATGTTCTAGTTATACAAGGGGTAGAGCAGAATATATGACGAGAAGAAGTTCTATCAATGCTCTCATTTCAAGTGAATGTTGTCAAAAAGATTGCTTGAAACATATGGATTTCAAATTTTCATTAGAGAAAAGGAAGAGATATTTGTCAATGAATAAAAGCATGCAAAATTCATATTTAGTTGGGTGCATGAAATCTACATTGTCAGGTTATGATTATCATATTGGGTCTTTATTTATCTATAGAAAGGCTTTCAAAATGTTTCATTCGATGGGGAATTTTCGTCTCTCGAGAATCCAAGAAAATTTGGAAAAGGATCCCACATTTTATTCAGAAGTACGTCATAAATGACAGTTTGGGCCATTATCAAATACTACAATGTCATGGATGAAAGATTTCTTTTCAAAGCATGGAGAGTGTATGCCAAATAGAGAGACAATACATATTCCAGATAATTTTTCAAGACGAGAAATCTACAACTTATACAAAGAATATGCAGAAGGTGCTGAGGGACATGGTCGGTTTATTACATATCAATATTTTGTGAAGGTATGGAAGAAAGAATTCAACAATGTCCGTATTCCTAAGAAGAGAAGGATGGGGATTTGCAGTACATGTGCTTCTCTTAAATAAAAAAGGAACAAATGTGAAGGGTCAGAAAGAGGTAAGCATTCATAACTTTAACTTTTAAAATTTTATAGTCATCAACTATGAAAACATATTTCTTAATGGCTTTCTTTTATGTTGTGTAGATTCAATTGTCAAAGAACTTCAGGAGCATTGTGAACAACAAACAAGTGAAAGGAAAAAGTTGTACAAGCATCGAAAGAAGTGTTATGATAATCCGAATAAATATTTGGGTTTGATAATTGATGGTATGGACTAGAAGAAAGCACTTTTACCACATTTTGTTCGCACACCCAAAAATTTAAGGGAGGAAAATTTTATTCAGTTTCACTTGGTCGGTTGTATGGTCTTTAATGGGAAAATGTTGCCAAGGGTGTACTTCACAGCTCCAAATATTCATAATGATGCAAATATGACAATAACCATAATTCATGATGTGCTTTCTCATTGGTTTGGTAATCTTCCTGAAGTTTTGTATCTACAATTGGACAACACTTGCCGTGAAAACAAAAATCAAGTTGTTTTTGGATATCTAAGCATGCTTGTTGAATTGAGAATTTTTCAGAAGGTAAATGTTGGTTTCCTTCTTGTTGGGCACACTCATGACCATATTGATCAAATGTTCAGTCGTTTTTCAGTCACATTGAGGAGGAAGGAAGTTGGGAGCTTGCCATCATTAATTGAATGTATTAAGAAATCATACATGCCAGAGCCTACTTTTGATGTGTTGGAAGAAACTGTTGACATGCGAAGGTTTATTCTGGGATCGCATGGTGAGGAGAAATGCATTGAACAACTTAATGACATTAGCTTCCAACATCAATTTCGTATCAAAAAAATTGATGGGAAAACACTAATATGGGGCAAGAAGTATTCAACTACTGCAGAATGGGCACCGTCATCAGGTTTGGAATTTTTGAAGTTCATTCCAGATCATCCAATATTTGCATCAAAAATATTGTTATTACAATCAGTTGGTGAAGTTCATAATGCACGCAGACATAATAGAGATATAAATTATTCTGATTGCCTAGAATTAATTAAAAAATGTATTAGATATACATATGAGTACTTTGACATTGTTGATTCAGTTTGGTGGGAGTCATTTTTCAATAATCAAAGTGATATCATTTCAACAACAACAAATGAAGATATACCTTTGAAAAATCCATTTATTTGGCCACAAAATGTGTCAAATGAACATGAGGAAATAAACATTGTTGAACAACAACAATCTCAAGGTATTACTAATTCTTCACAGGTAGAGGAAAGAGAGTTGTATATTGGTTCCAGAAGGTCTCGTGGACAACGTGAAGCCATGGAAGACCTTTACAGGGGTTCAGTACAGGATATTAAGGAGGGTTACATGGTTGCAGTGCTAGCAGATGGAGATCCCAATGGCTATCCATTCTGGGTTGCTAAGGTTATAAAGTTCTTTACAGAAAAGGAGGATGTTACAGGTGTTGAAGTACATTGGTATGCCACAAATACACACCCATTCAATGGTGTGTATAATCCAGAGATGGTAGTTGACAAAAAAAATGGAGGAAAGAGAAAAATAAAGGGTACAAATATAAATCGCCACCGCACAGACCTCTTAAAATTGGAGGATGTTGACATACTTGTTTATGACTTCAATTTAACAAAGAGAGGAACTCTTCGCTTCAAGAGGATAGAAATTCTGAAAAGGTTGTTACCAGTAGGAACAGTGTTGAGATGGGAGACTGTTGAAACCAGTCATAGATCTAGAAGAATTTTGAAACCTGAAATGGTGGGCATGCATGTGGACTTAGATGGGGCACTAGTTGATGAAAGAGAAGAATATGGAACATCTTCGTCAGCATCCAGTCATTCATCTGAAGATGTGAATTCTGATGGTGTGCAAGAAAATATGAGTGATTTTGAATAATTTTCTAAGACAATTTATATAACTAATGTTTGCATCGTATCTTGAAATAAAAATTTTGATTTCCATATGGTGTTAAATTAGAAGTTATGAGTCATTTTTATGTTGTTGGATTATATGTCTTAATTATGATAATTTTTATTGTTTAGAATATCTACAATGCAACATTAAATTAGAGATATAATCTATGTTTCATTCAATATACAAATAATGACATTTTGATTAATTTAGTCATGTAATTTGTTCATGATGTCATGGTTTTTTAATTTTATGGTTGAAAAAATTCCAATTTTTTTTGTATCTAGAATGTTATGGTTGAAAACATGTTGAATTTATACTTAGGAAAGAAAATTTTTATTCTACCAAAAACATTAGTGTGTTTTTTTCCTCATAAACAACTGTTTTTTTGCACAAAAAAAATCGATTTTACTAGCATTTTTTAAAAATGTTGAAAATTGACCCTAAAAAAAAAACCATTGTTCCAATATCAACACTTTTTCGTTTTCAAGGTTCTTTTTGCACGAAAAATTCATTTTCACTGCCATTTTTAAAACATGTTCAAAATTGACCCTAAAAAAAACCATCGTTCCAGTATACACACTTTTCGTTTTTAGCACTGTTTTTGATGTTTTTTCGAGGTTTTTTGGTCAGAGTTCCCGTTTTGAGTTTATAGTTCTCGTTTCAAATTTTACATTATTAGCTTCACATGTGTGGGAAAAAGAGAGATAATTTCGAATTCTTATGCGTATGAGATACCTTCTTCTTTGCTATCCTTATCCTTCTTCTTCCTTGAAATTCACACTTTTATTGGCCCCCAAAGTTTCACATCGAACTTGTTGAGAATGAGTGGCAAATGAGGTCAAGTTGTTGCCTTTATACAGTGATTTTGCTGCCCAGTTTAGGCCGACTTGTCCAGTTTGAGGCCGACTTGGTGGAGGAGGCCTAAATGACCTATTTTACAATAAAATAAATTTATTCTTTGACAAATAAATCCCAAGAAGGGATCTTTACAATATGACATGGACAAGGACACCCTACATAAACCCTAGAAGTCTTGAATGGGGACTTTGACCTAACAACAATTGACCCAAGCATGAAACTCGTGCCTTAAAATGTCAATTTATTTAATAATAAAATTTATTTTTCTTTCTTTTGATAAATATATTTCATTATGACTCAAGTACAATTATGAATACCAACACTAGTTACATTCTTCAACACCATGAGTAGTCAAGAGCTGATAAATCATAACACATAAGGAACGCATCAACACATAAGGACAACAAGTTTTTAGGTGGAAACCCAATGTGGGAGAAAACCATCATTGTTGTCATCTTTGTCTTCTTCTTTTATTATAAAGAAAATTTCTTCTGACAATGTTGTACCGGTGAAGACTCTTTCCAACATGCAGGTTCCTACCTACAGGAGGCTACAACCTCAATTTGTTCTCCTTCTCCTACTCCCCTTCTGACGATTGCAACTCTCAGCAACTTTGTGGACCATGTTTCAGCATTTTCATACTAGATCCACCTCTTTGTAACCAATCACGTCATCAAATTCACCTCCATATATATACGTGATTGTTTTGAAAGGTATCCGTGTATGTACACGGTTCATGTGCATAAAACCTATGTATAGATCTCAAATCACTGAATAGAAAAGCTAAATCATTGAATCATTGACCCAACCACTGAATCGCTGAATACCAATATTGAATCACTACGACTAGATCGTATCAATATAACAAGCCAACCAAAACACTCAACAAGATATTATATCATAAACTCTTGTCAGATGCCAAAATAAGGTAAATATTTTCATAACCAAATAGTACCAATATGTCAAAATCAAGACAATACTCATCCATGCTCATAATCAGACCATATATCAATCACCAACTAGTCATAAATAAACTAGATCAAGAGCCAAATTCGGATCAATAACTATCATAGCAGTAATACAGACATCTCTGGTGAACAACAACAAATAACATAAGATTCATTCACTATCATAGCTAGAGAAACACTATAAACCCTAATCAAATCAGAATGTATGAGCGATTGTCAAAAATGGGATTCACGTATATACGCGACATTTATGCAGAATACTTGTGTATACATCTCAGACCACTGAATACCAAATTCAAACCATTATGTTCATTTAAAGAGAATTTACCACCATCATAAACATTACTCGATAGCAAGAACCTAGATCAAATAGCAATAAAACATTTCAAAATATATATGTGGTTGTTATAAGAAAGGTTCGCATATGTACGCGGTGCTCAAGAGTAAACACTATGTAAAATTCTCAAATGATTGAATCAAATCATCTCTACAAACACAACACACATTTTTCATACTTCACCATCAACATTAAAGATATCTACAAACACATTCATATCATAGCTCCACTTATAAACACAGATCTTGCATTGTTATCTACTTAAAAATAAATAGATCAATCAAGCATATCCATAAACTTTTAGATATTTCAATGAGCCTTCTCCTTAGTCCCTAGTGCACACATGTTCCAGATCATATCACACAAGAATGAATCATCAAATGCACATAGAAATCCTTGATCTCCTCCTTATATAGATTTTTTTATTTTCAATACCATATGAAAATTCCTTGGTAAATGGTTGTTTCTAATTGTTGATTGGAACAAATAGACGTTGCTAACACAATATTGTTGGTGATTACCATGGGAACATGTTAATTTTAGTTAACAATGGTATGTTATATGCTTGCAAAAATTACTTCAATGTCCTTTTATCATCTCAATGACAATTTCCACTTAATTTCCAATAGAAATTACATTAACCAGTAGTCGCATTAACAATAACTGTAGATAGAACATGAAAAATAAAATAAGAAGACAAGCCAAGACAAGAGAACACAAGGATTTGGTGAATGTCATGGTAAAACCCCAAGATGGGGAAAACCCTTTGATCTATTCTTCTTATTATTATATCAAATGTTAAATAGAGAGAGAGAGAGAGTACACTAAAGTCAAAACTGACTTGCCAATAGATGATCAAAACAACCTTGTCAATTATGTAATTAAGCCCTCAGTTAACAGCAGTCAAATCAGTAGCAGAGTGCGCCCTAACCAGAAAGTCAATGTTGGTCAACGCAGCAACAAACAGTCCACAATGTAGCTCGATAAAACCTAGTCAAACTTGGCCTTCTATGCTAGTCAAAGTCATCCCAAAATAGTCAACAAAATAGTGCTCAAACTTGGTCAACATGAATTCAGCCCTACAGTCAAACAAAAATGTGGTCAATGCAGGTCAAATAGCCCAAAAAATATTCGTATTTTTACCAATGAATGTGGCTTTCCCAAATAGAAATTTTCCCAAAAAAATCGCAATCAAACTCAGTCAAACAAACCTTGGTCATCACTGGTTAAACCCTGCATCAGTTTTAAAATTTGTCCTCTTTTAGCCACACTTGTGAGACAAGAATAGTTGCTCCTGCAATATATGACCCAATCTGATGAGGAGAGAGAAATGATGAGTTGTGATGATTCCAAATGAGGTTGGAAGTCTCTCTTATTTATACAAGTCATTGAGGGTCAAGAGACATCTCCATTGGGCTTCATGCGCTTACATGATGATGTGGTCTTCCTTGATAATTTGCACGTGTGGGATTGACCTCAAAAACATTTTTCTCCTTGTCCAAATTTGATGATACTTAGGTCGATTTTGGTCCTCTTGAAAATATGAATTCAGTGCAATAATAATCTCCATAAAACGAGTTATCCAACGTGGAATTTGGCCCTAGTTGCAAATTTCAACACTCCCTCTCGACTAATGATAATTCCACCTGTCAATCCATCATGCCAACTGGTCATTATGATCCATCTTTGCATATTGTCTCAACGTTGTTGAACACTGATATAGATAATGAAGAAGAATCGATCGAGAGTGAGTCACAAGCCCTTACCACTCTCCACTAATAAAAGTAAATCCACATAACCAAGGGTAAAAACCTAATAAGACTTGATCCTAAGTGATCAAGTTGTTAAACATCATGCATCCTAGACATAGGGAGTATGGTAGTACATGATGCACCCACCGGTAATGCTATGGTCCTTATCAACTTTTACCAACTCATCGGCCAGATAATAGGTACTTCCCATGAGTCCCAGACTACATGGGTAGGATGTATGTTGGGGCATCCATAGGAGAAAGTGAACCACTCATCCTACTCATATGCCATAGGAGATGGTGAACCACTCATCCTACTCATATTCCATAGGAGAAGGTGAAGCACTCATCCTATGCATATATCATCAACTATATGGAAGGTGAACCACTCACCCTCTGCTCTCATATATCATCATGGGGTATCACAGGAGAAGGTGAACCACTCACCCTGTACACAACATTCTTATAGGGGAATGTGAATGATCCAGGTGGATTTTGGTGGCCACCCACCTATCCCACTTGGACCCCCACAACTGTCTCTTTCAGTTTTTCAGTTTCTTAAATTGTAGCACAGTTTACTATTTTTAGCAGTTTTTCGGGTCCTGAACTTCTAGAGCCATTTTGAGGCCCTAAACGACGTTTTTTGGGAAAACCAAGAGCAACGCCACTATACAACACATGATTCTCACTCAAAAGTTGTAGTCCTTGGATAGATATTTCTAGCGAGCTATTGTGCACGTCAAACGGAGATCGTATGCCAAAGTTACAACCCCGAGAAGTTGATGTACCAATTTACCCAAACGTGGCCCACAGTTTGGCGCTTCATCTCCTAGGGTTAGGTTTTTTGATGTTTAGGGTTTTCCATTATTTCTCAACAATAAATAGGCCTTCAAGCCTCATTGTAACATAGTTTAGAGGCATGTAGCCACCACATCTCTTCTCAGAGATAAGCTACCATTGCCCTAGCTGGTTTATTTCTATTTCTATTTGTAAGCATATTTTAGTATTTTACAGTAATGAAATGAAGTATTATTTCCACTGCATATATGTATTTATGGTTATCTATGTAATTTATTGCGTTCCTATTTAAATCTGGATCAGTGGTATCAAAGTGGTCTGCTTTTTCTCTATTTTTCTTTGCATGTCCCCAACGAGGTCGGGATATAAGGAGTTAGGGCTTGAACTGGTCGAACCTTTGCAAGACCAACCCCGCAAATCCCGACGGCCTCCCATGGCGGATGAAAAGAAAGACGGGGGGGGCAGGAGATCCTATCAAAATCTTGCTCGAAGAAGCCCTCGAGCAGCAAAGGAACGCGATGATGGACAACTTTTCCCAGATCCTTCAACGGCTACCCAGAGGCGACGCATCGGCTTCCAACAGCTACTCTGGAAACGCCACACCGTTTAAGGTACAAGGTAATTTTGAAATCCCCATATTCGAGGGTCAGATAGACGCAGAGCCGTAGATAAATGGTTAAATCTACTAGAAGGGTATTTTTTTGTTCATGAATTTTCGAGTCGGGAAAAGATTATTTTCGCTCTTCTCAAAGTAGCCCCCCATGTCAAAGACTGGTGGGAAACCTACTGCGAGCATAAGGATGAAAGTACGGGCTCACTATTTTCAGCCGCACCCACTTGGAATTCATTGCGGGATGCCATCAACGAGCAGTTTACTCTGTCAAAAGCTATGAGGACAAATACATAAAGTGGACCACACTGCGGCAGGGAAGGGACCAAGATGTGCCGGAGTTCACAAACATTTTTCATACCCTTCGCACACAGTTGGGTATCAAGGACTCTGAGCTACATTTGGTACTCAAATACCGCAGATTCCTACACAGATACATCCAGGAAGAGATGGAGTTCCTGAACATCTCCTCGCTCGGCACGGCGTACCGATACGCTGTCAAAATCGAACAAAAGTTCAAATAGAAGAAGCGAGACTTTGGATCTGCAAATCCGAAGACCAAAGGACAAAGCCAAGGCGGGGTGACCCAAGACAACCCATCAAAGCCGCAAGAAAATAACAACACCATGAAGTCAAAGAAGGACACAGGAAAGTGGCGTGAGTTCCACAAGAGCCCCACTCACAACATAAGTGAGTGTCGGACCAAGCAGTCGCTGGTGGATGAGTTGAAGGCTTCAGAATCAGATGCATGTTCCGACCCTGAGTCAGAACCTGACAAGGGGAATGGAAACGGGAAGAAGATCATTGATGCGGAGCATAGTGTCACTGTTTCCACCGCCAAGATCCAGAAGAATGAGCCCGAATACCTAGAGAGGGGGAGCGCCTTTTCCACTCACAAATGTGGGTGAAGGGTTCACCCCTGCAATTCATTGTTGACAGTGGGAGCCAGAAGAACCTCATTTCAGCAGAGGTCATGAAGCGGTTGGGCCTACCGACTACACCACACCTGCAGCCATACAGTATCGGGTGGCTTCACGAAGGACGAGATCTCAGAGTTCACCAGCAGTGTCGCCTTCCCTACAGCATCAAGCCCTTCATAGACGAGGTATTGTGTGATGTTACACCTCTCAATGTTTGTGATGTATTATTATGCCAGCCATACTTGTGGAGGCGACATGCTGTGTATGAGTCAAGGCCTCGCGCTGTCATTATTTCTTTGGGTAATTCATTATACAGGATACCGGAGGTAGCCCCACCTATCGCCACTCTTTGATCACTGCTAAAAAAGGCAGCAAGCTCATCTCACAGACTAGGAAATTTATTTTTTGTATGGTTCGCTCCCAAAGTAAGGGGAAGATCGTTGCCACATCCATGACCCCCGCGAAGGGTTCCTCCATGCAGCAGCAACAGCAAAGGGATACGGTCATGACAGAGCACAGGAACAACTTCTCCTCACCCATAGGGGCACCACACAAGTCTCAGGTGGGCGACAAAGTTTGGTTACATCTGTAGAAAGAACGCCTTACAAGAGCCCATCAGAAGCTCCAACCACTCTGACATGGTCCTTACACCAGTACCAAGGTTGTGGGAAACAATGCTTTGGAGCACAACATTCCCCATTCCTTCACTTGCACTGAGTGTTCAATGTGGACCGCCCTCGACCATGCTTCCTACCATTACTGGACACATCAGAGATTGCAGAACAGCTCACCAGGGACAAAGTTCAACAGATGGAGGAACTCAATGCAATGGGGACCATTGCTTCCTAAGGGGGGAGGAATGATCCAGGTGGATGTTGGTGGCCACCCACCTATCCCACTTGGACGCCCACAACTGTCTCTTTCAGTTTTTTAGTTTCCTAAATTGTAGCATAGTTTACTATTTTTAGCAGTTTTTCGGATCCTAAACTTCCGGAGCTGTTTTGAGGCCCTAAACGACGTTTTTTGGGAAATCCGGGAGCAACCTCGGATACATCTTTCTAACGAGCTATTGTGCACGTCAAACGGAGATCGTATGCCAAAGTTACAACCCCGGGAAGTTGATGTACCAATTTACCCAAACGGGGCCCACAGTTTGGCGCTTCATCTCCTAGGGTTAGGTTTTTGGATGTTTAGGGTTTTCCATTGTTTCTCAACAATAAACAGGCCTTCGAGCCTCATTGTAACACAGTTCAGAGGCATGTAGCCGCCACATCTCTTCTCAGAGATAAGATACCATCGCCCTAGCTGGTTTATTTCCATTTCTATTTGTAAGCATATTTCAGTATTTTACAGTAATGAAATGAAGTATTATTTCTGCTGCATATCTATATTTATGGTTATCTCTGTAATTTTTTGCATTCCTGTTTAAATCCGGATCAGTGAACCACTCACCCTATGGTTTTTCATAGCTCCAAGAAGTACCCCAAGCCCCTAGGAGCTCCCAAAGCTCAAGGTCCAACTCAAGCGAGACCCTCATGGGAGGGTCCTTCCACGAATCCAAGTCTCACTCAGAAGGCTAAGAATTTGACCTTCCCTAAGGGATTCGTGAGGATGTCAGCAACCTACTCATCAGACCTGATGTATTGGAGCCTTATTTCTCCCCCTTGTACCATATCCCGGATAAAGTGGTACATGATATCAATGTGCTTGGAGCAGTCATGGAACACGAGATTCTCTGAAATGTCAATCCCACTCTGGTTATCACAATAGATAACAGTGGTATCCAACATTGGCTCAAACAACTCACTGAAGAGCTTCCTCAACCAAATAGCTTCACAACAGGCCATACTAGTTGCAATGTATTTGGCCTCAGTGGTGCTTAGAGCAATTTATTTCTACTTCCTACTCATCCAAGAA
This sequence comes from Pinus tabuliformis, assembly GCA_031772625.1. Taxonomy (NCBI): domain Eukaryota; kingdom Viridiplantae; phylum Streptophyta; class Pinopsida; order Pinales; family Pinaceae; genus Pinus; species Pinus tabuliformis. The sequence continues at coordinate 1,384,961,995 of CM062819.1, read as the reverse complement.
ATCGAAGTAGATCCTAATGAGAAGAAACATCCAAGAATTCTCTTTCTATCCAGCACATTACCAGCCCAGTCAGCATCAGAATATCCATGTAGCCTCGAATTCTCAACAGTGTATCTCAGCCCATAGTTTATTGTGCCACAGAGATATCTCAAGATATTCTTAGTGGAAAACCAATGTATGTGATGAGGCTTAACCATAAATTGAGTCAAAGTATTTACATCGAAGCATATGTCTAGTTGGGAGTTTACCAAGAACATAATATCCCCCACAAGTTGTCTATATTTAGATGGGTTTACCAATTCGAGCCCAACAACACTTCCACATAGCTTCTTGAAGTTGAGTTCCATCAGAGTAGACACAGACTTGCACTCCACCATCCAACATCTCTCTAGTAGCTTCAAAATGTATTTTCCTTGAGAAAGGAAAGTCTTGCTTGGATTTTGCCAGACCTCCAAGCCTAGGAAGTAATGCATCAGACTTAGGTCCTTCATCTCGAACTCGAAAGTCAACTCCCTCTTGCATTGATAAATGAGAGGGTCTACACCAATGAGAAAGAGATCATCAACATAAAGGACCGAAATAAGAGGAATTTTATTTTCAACCATGAAGTATATGTTTGGATTAACATAGCTCCTTGTAAATCCCAGCTTCATAAGATAACTTTCAATCCTTTTGTACCAAGCCCTAGGGGCTTGCTACAATCCATAGAGGTATTTTTTTAGCTGGCATAAATGTGTCCTTCTATCTTGAACTTCAAACCCGTGAGATTTTTCCAAGTAGACTTCCTTCTTAAACGGGCCATGCAAGGAAGTAGTCTTGATGTCCATTTGATGTAGACTCCATCCTTTATTGACAGCAAGAGAAATAATAGATCAGATAGTGGTGTATCGAGCAACTGGTGCAAATATTTCATCATATTCCACTCCTTCCTTTTGAGAAAATCCTCGAGCAACGAACCTAGCCTTATACTTTTCAGCATTCCCATTAGCACCATGTTTAATTTTGTAAAGCCATTTTGAGGTGACCACGGACTTGTCCTTAGGTATAGGCGCCATGTCCCAAACATCATTCTTCATGATAGATTCATATTCCTCATTCATTGCTTCCTTTCATACTTAGTGCTTTACGACTTCCTCGAACATGCATGGTTCAGCTTGAACAATAGTAATCATAGTATCCAAATACCCTTGATACATGTTCGGCTTCTTACTTTCACGAAATGTCCCTCTTAGAGCAGTATGTCTTTCAGCATATTCAATAGTATCTTTGAGCCACAGTGGTATTTCCCTTGAGGTAGAGGGATCCTCATAAGGTGGATCAATAAGATCCATGAGACCAACAACATCGGGCATAGGCTCATCTGTAAGAGGTTCATCTTGTTTTTCGGCAGCATCATAATCATCCTTCCTTGGGATAGGGAGATCTTTGGCTTTCCCAAGGGCATTTTCTTCATCAAAGGTAACTTCACAGCTTACTTCCACATCTATTTGACCAGGTACATAGATCCTATATACTTTTGAATTTTCATTATAGCCAACGAATATTCCTTTCTTCCCGGAAGCTTCCAAATTTTTCCCTTTCTCTTTAGGCACATGAAATTTCTGAACAACCAAAGATTCTAAAATGAGAAACATTAATTTTATTACCAATGAAGACCTCCTCAGGTGTCTTGAAATCCAAATATTGATGCGGGCTCCTATTTTGAACATATACGGCAGTGTTGGAAGCTTCTTCCCATAAGAAATTTGGTAGACCTTGATCATATATCATGGCATGGGTAGCTTCCATGATTGTTCGATTCTTCCTTTCAACAACATCATTCTGCTCAAAAGCATATTGAATAGTTGTCCCCCTATTAATGCCATCCTCTCTGCAAAAGTAATTGAATTAATTTGATTCATATTCGGTTCCATTGCTGGTCGTCAACATCTTGATCTTCTTCCCTCTTTTATTTTCCACCAATGCCTTAAAATAACGGAACCATTTGAACACTTCATCCTTCCTCTTCAAGAAATATATCCATGTTTTGCATGAGAAGTCATCCACAAATATTGCATAATATGAGTATCCTCCTAATGATGCTATGGGCAAGATACCAGACGGGTCAGAATGGATCAATTGAATAATATTGGTAGTCTTGATTTCACTAGAAGGGAATAATGCCTTTGTATGTTTCCCAGTTGCACAACCCTGAAAATCACCTTCATGGTTCATGTTAAAATTAGGCATACCTGTGACCATCTTCCTTACCTAAGGTAAGTCTTTGTAATGTAAGTGGGAAAATATCTTGTGCCATAATTCACATTGAAGAGAAGCATCACTCACCAAAGCTTCTAAAGGACTTCCACCAACTTGATAGAGACCATCAACCCTAAATCCAAGATTAAATGCATATTTATGGTTTCTATGCCAAATATGTACATTTCCATCAATGAATTCTACCTTGAAGCCTTTATCTTCAATCGTTGAAATAGACACCAAGTTCTTCTTCAAAACGAGCACATACAAAACTTCTTGTATATGAATTGTTTGACCTTGATTTAAGTGAAGAGTGACAGTACCTATTCCTTTCACGGGGTAGGTGGAATTATCTCCAAGTATGATCTTCAAATTAGATTTATTTTCAACCAAATTTGAGAGGGCCTCCTTCTATCCAATGAAGTTCTTTGAGGCTCAACTATCAATCATCCAATGATCCAAATTATTCGAAGGAGAGGCAGTAGATAGAACATAAATAAGATAGAATTCATCTTGTTTTCCTACAAGATTACTTTCATCATACCTGGCATTTATTATCCTTTTCGGAAGTCGACCATTTCCATTTCGAGCAGTGGGAGAATTCCTCTTTCCTTTGTTGTTGACCATGTTTTTCCTTTGATTTTCATTGCCTTTGAAATTGTTGTTGTTGTTGTCATCCCTTAGAAAAAAATTCTTGTGAGGGCACTCTCTAGCATAGTGGTCGAATCTGTTGCAAATATTGTAGCACCTTCCTTTTCTTCCTTCTTTGAATCCCTTATTATATCCTTGACCCAGTCTCCTTAGACCAGCATTATTCTTCCTTTTTTCATGAGCAAATAAGGAAATAGGTTCATTTCCATTGGAGGGCTTATCTCTCTCCATCATCCTAGTTTCCTCTTGAGTGAATCTAGCCAATAACTCATCAAAACTAGGTATCATGTCATTGTTGAGAATGGTGGTGGTAAATACATACCATGGTCTTGAAAGACCTCCAAGGGCAATGAGAGTGAGTTCCCTTTCAGAAATAACTTCTCCAATAGATAGTAGGTCATTCTTGATTTGTGTTATTCTCATGAAGTAGGATTGGATAGACTCCCCTGTATCCATCTTGATATCCTTCAACTTGTTTTTGAGAAATATGATTTTATTTGAATTGTTCACTTTAAACATTACTAACTTAAAATATATCTCCTTAGAAGTTCCCAAATCAGAAATATAGGAAACCATTTTTTTTAATGGGGTCAATAAAAAAATTCTTTGCTTTGACCTTGCCTTTTCTATACTTTTCTTAGTAGCATTCAGTGCATTTGAATGAGGCTCCACCACTTTTTCTTGTACATAGTCCAATACTTCATGCTCCTCCAAAGTTAGGTCCAAAGTCATCTTCCATGCATGATAGTCATATTTGTCATTAAGCTTGTCCTCAGTCTTGAAGAAGATGTAGAGGCCATGGAGACTTGTCCAATAATCCTTGTTCAACAGATCTCTTAGTGATTGATTTTCTCTCTTGCTTGGGCTTTGTCTTCACTTGGGCTCTGAAACCATGTTAATTTTAGTTAATAATGGTATGTTCTATGCTTGCAACAATTACTTCAGTGTTATTTTATCATCCCAATGACAATTTCAACTTAATTTCCAATAGCAATCACATTAACCATTAATCATATTGGCAGTAAATATATATAGAACATGAATAATAAAAGCATAAGACATGCCAAGACAAGAAAACACAAGGATTTGGTGAATTCCAGGGAAAAACCGCAAGATGGGGAAAACCCTTTGATCAATTCTTCTTATTATTATATAAAATGTTCAGTAGAGAGAGAGCATACAATAAAGTCAAAATTGACTTAAGAATAGATGATCAAAACATCCCTATCAATTCTACAATTTAGCACTAATTCAACAATAGTAAAATCAACAACAGAGTGTGCCCTAACCAGAAAGTCAAATTTGGTCAACACAATAGTAAACAATCCATAATGTAGCTTGGTCAAACCTAGTCAGAGTCAACCTTCTATGTTGGTCAAAGTTCACCCAAAAAATTCAACAAAACAATGCTCAAATTTGGTCAACCTGAAGTCAACCTTGTGGTCAAACGGGCATGTGGTCAATGTAGGTCAAACAACCCATAAAATCTCATTATTTGTGCCAATGAATGTGGCCTGCACAAACAGAAATTTTCCCACAAAAATCACATTCAAACTCAGTCAAATAGCACTTGGTCAATGTTGGTCAAACCTTATATCAGTTCCTTGCAACGCACACAATTCAGCGAGCACCAGTAACCCAAGAGTGGGGATTGTTGATTTTTCAAGTGCAATAGATACAAGCACAATATCTCTGAAAAATAATAATTACTTCTAATGATGTTTGATCTTCTTTTATTTTTTTCAATATATCATCAAGCAATTATACTTTAGAAATTCATCCATATAATTTAGCAGTAGAACAGTAGAGATCATAATGCACAAAAAGAGCGCATGATTTACCATGGGAAAACCCACTAAGGGGAAAAACCAAACAACCTTTTCAATAGAGAAATTATTATTTTAACCAAGAGACTCACCTAGACCTCTTGTCAACAACTAGTTCAAACTGAACTTAAACAAATCTATGGTCAAACATGTTCAACACCCTCCAATTCAAGCCTCCAATCTAATCTAGCAATTCATCCATTTGTTCTGCCCTAGGCTGAATTTTAGTGTCCCAGAAACTACCCAGAAAAATATGTGAACAGGAGAGAGAGAACACTTCCACACATGCAATCTATATAAAGAGAGAAAAATATGAATTCATCCTTCTTCTTCATCCTCCTTGTCCTTATTTTCCTTTGCTTGGATGACCAAAACATTCATGCTTGAGAGAGATCGAATTTCTGCCTTGTGGAGGAGGTCGAGCTATATTTATATAGTGTTATTATAGGTCGAAGGGGTGTGTCTTCTACCTAGGCTAACTTGACTTGGAGGGAGGCCAACTTGACTAATTTTGGAGCCAAAAATTCAAATTTTCTTCTTTTAAAAGTCCAAATGGACATGACTCAACTAGTCAAAATCTTGGACACGAGGAGAATGACTATCCTCTGTTGGACCATTCTCCAAACTGGTCAACATTTTTGACACAGGGAAAATGATTGTTCATGATTTTATCATGTCAATACTCCCTCTCAGCTAGACGGGAAACCTTCATAAGCTCTAGCTTGTCTCCTAAAGTCTATGAACTTCTCTCTGGATAGAGGCTTCGTCAAAATATTGGGTGTTTTCTCATTAGTGGAGATGTACTTGATCTTACTCTCTCTTATGCACCATGTCACGGATGTAGTGGTACTTGATTTCGATGTGCTTCAACCTATCATGGAATACATGATTCTCTAAAAGATTCACACAAGTTTTATTGTCACAATATATCACAGTCAGTTGTAGCTCTTGGTTGAAAAATCCTACAAAAAACTTCTAAATCCACACTACTTTAGTAGAAGTTTCATTAGCTATGATATACTCTACTTCGGTAGTGTTGAGTGCGACAGATTTTTGCTTCCTATTAATCCAAGATATCATAGTGGAGCGCAAGATGAAGCATACTCCTGAAGTACTCTTCCTGTCATCTACACTCCCCGTCTACTTAAAATTTGTATAACCCTATAGTTTTACATCGTTGTTTGAGAAATTTCTTAAACCATAATTTATAGTACCACATATATATCTCAATATTTGCTTTGCTGCAATCCAATGCTCATGTCTTGGTTCCACCTAGAACTGGCTCAATGTGTTCACTGCAAAGAAAATGTCTAGCTTGGTAATAACCAAATACATCAACGAGCCAATCAACTATCGATACATGGATGGATTTACCAAGTTGGACTCGGAGTCTCTCAACTTCTTCAAATTAGTTACCATGGGATTTGGCATGTATTTACATCCCATCATTCCAAACTTCTAAAGGATCTCAATAACATACTTTCCTTGACCAAGGAAGATTTCATCAGGCTTCTTCCATACTTCCAGTCCCAAATAATAATGCATCAAGCCAAGATCCTTCATGTCAAACTCAGAGGCCAACTACCTTTTACATTGAATAATGAGAGACTCAACACCTATAAAAAATAATTTATTAACATATAGCAATAGAATCACAGGTGTGTCCTTCACAATCTTGAAATAAAGGTTTGGATTAGCATCACTCTTAGAGAATCCAAGTCTCATCGGGCAGTTATCAATTCAAGCATACCAAGCTCTTGGAGCTTGCTTCATTCCATAAAAGTCCTTCTTCAACCTACAAACATGAGATCCCTTCCCATGTACCTCAAAACCTTGAGGATGGTCTATGTACACCTCTTGCTGAATTACACCATTGAAGAAAGAAGTATTTACATCCATCTAATGTAAACTCCAACCCAATGAAGAAACAAGAGAAATGATAGATCTAATAGAGGTGTAACTAGAAATTGGAGCAAAGAGTTCATCATAGTTTTCTCCCTCTTTCTAGGAGAACCCTCTAACCACAAATCATGCGTTGTATTTGCCAATACTTCTATCTACAACATGATTGATCATGTATATCCATTTTGAGGTCACCACTGACTTCCCTTCAAGTATTATCACAATCTCCCATACATCATTCTTCAATATGGATTGATATTCTTCAATCATAACATCCTTCCACACTTGTTGGCTAGTTTCTTCTTCATAAGTGGAAGGTTCTGCATCAATAAGATTATTCATAAGAGCTACATAACTAGAGAACATTTTGGGTTTCTTACTTTCTCTAGATGTACCATGTGGAGTTGCATTCCCTTCTGCTTCTTCCAAGGTAGATCTAAGCCATGTTGGTCTCTTCATGATCTCAGGAAGAACAACTGGTTCAACTGGTTCACAAGGCCCTTCTGGCTCTTTAGGATGTTCTGTAGAACTTAAACTTTCTTCCTTAGAAGCCTCATGTTTTTCTTCATCATTGGAGTCCATGGAAACTTCTTTAGAATTCCAATATGAAATCTTCTCATCAAAGGTAACGTCCTGATTGACCTCAAACTTTTGTTGCTCTAGAATGTAGATTCTATAAGCCTTTGATGATTCACTATAACCAACAAATATTACTTTCTTTCCTAAAGGTTCTAGATTCTTCCTTTTATCCTTAAGAGTATGAATGTAAATTGGGTAGACAAAGATTGTCAAATGCCCAACCTTTTGCTTTTGTCTAGTGAACACTTCTTCAATAGTCATATATTCCAAAATTCAATGAGGACTTCTATTGTAAATGTATACAATTGTTAATTATGCTTCTCCCCATAAGAACATAGGGAAATCTTGATCATGCATCATGGCCTTGACAGATTCTTCAATGGACTTGTTCTTTCTTTCATCCACTCCATTCTATTGAGCATTGTAGGGGACAATCAGATGCCTCTTAATATCATCTTCTTTATAGAAGGAAACAAGTTATTTTGAAGTGTATTATCCTCCATTATTAGATCTTAAAATCTTGATCTTCTTTCCTGTCAATTTTTCTACTTTAGCCTTGAATTCTTAAAATTTGGTGAAGACTTCATCCTTGGTCTTCATGAGATATATTCATGTCTTACGAGAGAATTCATAAATAAAAGTTACACAGTGTAATGAACCTCCAAGTGATCTCACTAACATAGGGCCACATACATCATAATTAATCAGATCCAATATCTCTTTTGATCTACTATCACTACTTGAAAATGACTTCTTCATATTCATTTTAAGTGCACAACCTTTGCATACACCTTCATGTTCTATTTTCAATTCGGAAACACCTGAAACCATTTGACTCAAAGAAGGCAAGGATCTAAAACAAAGGTGACCATGTCTCCTATCACATAGTTTACATCGATTGATTTCATCATGTACTAAATCTTGAGCTAGTTTACCCAAGATTCTATACAATCTTCCTTCGCGAATTCCAATAATTCTAGAATTATATATACTAGATCCCTTGGGCCATACAAGTAATTTTACATCAAAAAATTCTATTCTATATCCTTTATCTTCTAAACATGAAATAGAGACTAAATTCTTTCTCAAACCTAGCACATATAGCACATTACTGAGATGAATATTGTTACCAGATTCCATCTCAATGGGTGCCTTTCCAATTCCTTTGACTGCATAGTTGTGGTTATCTCCAATATCTACCCTTTGTGCTAATCATCTTTCCATCATGCTAGTGATATTTCCATGATCTCCTATCATATGTTTTGAAGCACCACTATCTACCAGCCACATATAATTGTCATCTACAATTACACCTATTAGAGCATAAAAGTAAAAGAAATATTTGTCACCTTTAGATTTCTTTGGATGTTCATCAATGTGTGCTACTAAAGCATGTTTTTTTCCTTTCCTATTTCTATCATTCTCTCCTTCAGGACATTGACTCATATAGTGACCAAATCTACGACAATGATAGCATTGAATCATTGACATATCTTTCTTTCCTTGAGGAGAAGGTCTTCCTTCTGGTTTTCTATTTTGGAAATCAAACTTCTTTCCTTCATTCTTCCTTTTGAAGTGAGTAGCAAATGCTTGAGAGTCTTATTCCTTTCTAACTCTTGATATAAGCCTTGATTCTTCTTGAACACCAGAGGTCCATAGTTCTTCAAAAGAGGGGACTTCCTTTCTATTTCTTATACCAGCTACAAATGCATCCCATGATCTAGGTAGTCCCTTAAGTGTTGTAGTGACAACTTCCTTACCAGAGATGAATTCATCAATTTCTTGAAGTCGGTCTCTTAGTTGAGATATTCTTATGAAATATGAAGCTATAGTGCCACCATTTGTCATCTTCATATCACGAAGTTCATTCTTAAAACACATGACTTGACCAATGTTATTGATTATAAAAAAACTAGTTAGGGAATCATACATTACCTTTGAAGATTCAAGCTTTACAATATACGGAATTAGGTGATCTCTAATGGAATCCACAATAAGACTCATGATGGTGATGTCATCTTCCTTGAGCTTCTCTTTTCATGCATTATCTGCAGTTTCTAAAACCTTTCCCTTCACAATATCCAAAACTTCATTCTTTGCAAGAATTAGATCGATCCTAGTCTTCCAAGCTCTCAAATTTGAATCCCCTTCTAACTTGTTCTCTGATTTCATAAAGGAATCCAGTTGTATATCAACAATAGTGATCTCAATGTAGGATTTCTTCTAGTGTGATCTCAGTGTTCCTTCCTTCACCAAAGCTATAAAACCATGTTGATTTTTCAAGTGAAATAGATATAAGCACAATATTTCTGAAAATTGATAATTACTTCTAATGATGTTGTTGGCTTAAGGGGGCTTGGACCCAAGTTTAGAGTTAGTTGCGCTAACCAACAAAAACCTATACTATCGGCCCTTTCGGAAACAACCCGAGTAGCGCAGGCTGCAGTCTCACCCGAGGCAGTATTGGGGGATGACAGAACCAAGTTTCTACGTCCAGAGGTTTATTGGACGTGCTTATGTTACTTCTAGGGATTTATTATGGCCTTCACGAACTCTAACCCTTGAATCGCAGAAATTATAGTAACTTACAAATAACATATTCTAACTCTGCGCTAATTGTTCTAAACATTCATAACATCATGTAACTAAGCAGATATACCACTTTCGCACATCTATTAAGTGTTTCTTATAATAAATGCAATAAACAAAGCGAATAACACACAAATGCACAGATATTTCTCCAAAACAATCTTTATTATGTTCATATCTTCTGTTACAGACTCTTTCTACCCTACACACACAACTGCAAGGGCCCGCACACAAAGTTGCAGACTTACCAAGGTCTCCACGCACACAGTTGTAGGAGCCATCCCCTTCGCTTAAGTACAGAGAACAGACTTCTTACTTAGATCAAATTACCCATACAATCCTAGATATCTCCTATGACTCTCTATGACTCCTTTTTATATCATCTTCTCTTACAATACCATGGTCCATGAACCATGGGCGGGTCATAAAACAACTTAACTTCTAACAAAATAAGGGGCTTTGAACTTCCTAAATCCCCTTTGACTCCTAACGACCTTTGCACTCCGCTCCTCAAAATGCGAAGACTTTACAATAACAAAAACTATTTGAAAAATTGACCCCAGGGGACTCTGTCCTAACAGGCCCCCAACACAAAGTCATGACTCATCCTTGAGTCACTCTACTGGTGGTGCCTTGATCTTCACTTGTAGCTCCCTGAATTCTATATTCAACACTTACAGATTTGTTGTTCCCTGCGCAGCGACTTGATGAACTTCCTCAACCAAATTTTCTGTGGTTGGGCCTTCGACTGGAAGGCCCATGGTTCTCTGCGTCTGCTACATGGCCTTCATCTTTCTCTGTACTGACAATGTCAACTGACTTGCCTCATCCGACCAAGGTTGTGTCCTTGAAGATATGATGGATTCCTTTCGACGCAGGTCATCAATTGTTATACAACAAATTGACCCCCTCATCAGCTCAGAGGGAAAAGACATGATAGCTGAAGCAAAGACCATGATCACATGCCTTGTTTTTGTTGGCATTATGACACAGGTTTGGCACTATGACATAGGTTTTGTCCTTGATGGAAACTCACTCAGATGACAGATCACAGTTCAGGCTCTCAGAATAAAGGAAAAGGAGGTATACGCAGGTTCCCATTGACCAAGCCGCGTATACACGTGGATTCACAGACCAAAAGGCGCGTATGCGTATACACGCACTTTCATGCACAAAAAAGCGCATACAGTTTGGAAAACTTGGTTTTTGGTCCTTGGTATTTGGACCTATGGTTTTGGACCATGGTATCTCGTCTGAAGTGTTGAACCCAGGTATTTTGACCCAGGTATTGGTTCTAAGTGGTTTTGGACCATGGTATTGAGTAAGGCCTAGTACTATAAAAGGAGAAGGAGATCATTAGGCAATTGCACTCAAGTATTGGATATCTTATGAAGAAAAAGATCTAGAATACTGGTCATTGGGTTATGGTGCATAGCTGGATCTGAATCAAGGAGGAACCTAAGCGCTAGGAGAAGCACAAGTTCTATTGATGGGTCAAGATCTTAAGGCTTGAAGAGAAGTATCTTTGTGTGATTTTGATCTATTATATTTGGCGCATGACTTGATCTATAAATCTGATAATCTGGGTATAACTGATGTCTGAATAATTGAAAAGGGTAAATTATCTTTTATAGATCTGTACGCAAGTTCAGCATATCAAAGGCGCGTATACACGCTGGTTAAGGAATTGAAAACGACATATACGCAGGTTTGCCTTAAAATATTGGTGTATGCACGCAGGTTCTACAGATTGAAGTAGTGTACATCTCATAAAATATGTTTTAGCTACTTCTGTTTATTGTTGCAGTGTTCTGGGTTCAGAATTGGTTTCTGGTTACTGTTACTGTATTCTGGTTACAGCATTCAGAGAAGTGATTGTTTGATTCAGTTTTTTGGATGCAAAGGAGATTGTTGATGCAGATATATTTGATGTTTGATCGATGTTATTGATGGATCCAGTCTGAAAATTTATGAAACGTGGTCCCTGGAAGAAAAGAGAAGGTTGTAGCCTTCTATAGGTCAGCACCTACATACTAGTACATCAGCTACTACAAAATCTAAGGGGGTTGTAGCTCCATTCTAGGAGAAGCTAGAGAACGAGAGAAGGTTGTAGCCTTCTATAGGTAAAAGCTTGCGTACTGGTATAAGACTGCACCAGTACAGAAATATTGTAAAAAGAAGTTTCTTATTAAAAGAAGATAGAGACGAATTGCAACAGGTGGTTTTCACCCACATTGGGTTTCCACCTTATATCTTTTGTTCATGTGTGTGATTGCTAGTACTGTTTACTGCACTTAATTACTATTTTTATGGTTCTAATACATAGATTAAGATCAGCTAACTAAATTAGAAGTCTGCAAGATGTACGCGGGTTTCTCTAAACATAGTTGCGTATATACGCAGGTTTAATTAACAGAAGTAGCGCATATCAATTTGTTTATGGAAATGGAAAATTGTTAAATAGCTAATACTGATTCACCCCCACCCTCTCAGTATTATTTCCAACAGTTTCCACACTAACGCTGGCTATGCCCTGACAACCTGCTTTATAAAGATTCTCTGTAAGCCTAAGGGTGTGTTAGTGACCCTACTAACTATAGTTGCTAGTTCGGGAACAGCGTTAGTGGATCCTAATGAAGTTCTAATGGTCAAAGGAGTGAATTGACTCATAAATATCTAGATATTTGCTCCTAAATCTACTCAAGAAAAGAAAGGAAACATCTCAAGTTCGACCTATTTGGGGGATTTCTAATCCTAATGAAGGAGGCAAATGGGAAAGAGCTGAAAAGCATGGTAACTTCATTGATTTTACCCTAAGGAACTCATGAAGAAACTTGGCAAACCTAACTCAATTGCTACATAAGAAAACCTAGGGCTATCGTGATAGGGGTCAGATCATTTGAAAGGATAGATTACTTGATTGTTGAGCATAGTCTCAAATCTAAGCATAAGAAGTTGGTAAGAAGGGAGAGAGAGAGAGAAGCTGGAGGGGTAAGGGAAGGCTGATGCAACAGATGGTTGTAATCACTCTTCTGACATTAATATAGAACTGCAGTTGTACTGTCTACTCCGTGGTGTTGGTACTATCATTCATTTATTTGTTTGTCCAATACCTTTTAGCATGAGTATCTTAGTTATGTGTAACTATATGTCTTTTATGTATTCATGTATTAGTTATCAAGGTTGTATGTTGTGAATATGCTTATCTCTTCTATGTGTAGGACTTGATCTGGAGCCGGCTCAGGGGACTTCCACTTAGCTGCATTGTGCTCTCTAGCAAATCTACAGGGAGGCTTGAGGTAATCCACCTGTTTTACTTTCATAGTTAGTTAATGTTTATGGACAAGCATGTAACTTTGTGATGGCTGCAGATAATCTTATAGTCTTCCAAAGGTCCCAGGAAGACCTTTGAGGGTATCTCCATTCTCCATACACCGTGCATTTTATCCTACAGCCAAATTGGCGACTCCACTGGGGACTATACATCTAGTTCCTGGTTTACCCAGACAGTTTCATCCTCCTTCTAAGACCTCCCTATACTTATGCATTCCCTTTCTGACCCACCAAAACCTTGATGCATTTTGCCTTCACATATTCAGCCTCGAATCTGATCCAAAAGGCCCTGTTTTGAGTTGTTTTCCCACACTAACGTAGGTTAGAAGACTACATAGTGCTTTATAAAGCTCTGTGTCTGCATACACAAAGCGTTAGTGGACCCAGTAACTCTCTGTGGCCACTGCTACAGAGCATTAGTCCCTTAAAATCTTGATATACAGTTGTGTCTGCAAACTCAAGGGGATAGGAAGCCTGCTCATGGACTAAAAGAGGGTCTGCAACTGCATTTTGTTAGCAAGATCGGTGTCCTGAAAGAAATTTTTTTTTTTAGGAAATAAGTTTTTTTTTTCTTTCTTAAAACATTTTTTATGAAAGAAAGATCCACATTTTTTATTCATTCTTCTGTTTAGCTGGTTAAAAGCTGCTTTATTTTGGTTTCAAATAGTTGTTAGGAAAGCATTGGAAAGATTTTTGTTGGTTATGCATGTGTTATAATGACTAAGATGCATGGAACAAATATGAATATGTGAAAGACTCTCACCTGTAGAATACAACTTGTTTTCATCGAATTGAATATTTTTTAAAGCATTGTCTTGTGCATGATTTTTGAGTCAGAGTCCCATCACATTTCATACGTCAACTCCCCTACCAAAGACAATAAAAAAGTACACATAAAATTTACCTAAAATCAATCAATAACTCTTTATTGAGCAAACAAACATTAGTTCAGGCTAGGATCTTGGGATAGGTAGTGTGAGTAAACTGCCCAAGATCAGAAACCAAAACTAGTGTCATTAAAAGAGAGAAAATTCCTTCTGCACTCATACTACCGGGACCACTCCAGTCAAAGCGGAGCTAAATACGAGACAACATCAGACTGTAAGTGAAGGTAGCCCGCCTTCGCTTGCAAATCCTTTGGGTATTCTGTGTATTGGGGATCCCTTCGGGGATTTTGGAGCTAAGTCGGGGACTCAGGTATCCTGCCCACACAGCGTATTGTCTGCGACTATGTCCCCCCGGTAGTGTCTGTGATCTGAGGTATCCTTAGTGGCCAAGCTTTTATGGACTTACACAAGGTGACTGCGGTGGGCTTCCCTGGTGATGAGCCCCAATTTTTGGTACAATTTGGGCTCATTTGGCCTACTTGCTCTGCTCAAACCATTCATTTTTTATTGCTTATGCATTCATTTCTTGGTTTATTCGTGTTTTTTGTAGGAAGAAGGGTAGGCATTCTATCTACGTGACTAATGCATGATGCTTTCAGGTTTTTGGCATTAAAAGGGAGAAAAGACCACGAGAAAGGAGACAAGGAGACAATGAGGTGGCACTGCTGGTTTTTAGGAGAGGATGTCCACAGTCTTGGGGACCTTCCTCGTGATTCCCACCATAGCTCCGAGCTCCAATCCATCTCCCCACCGAGCTTAGAAGCAGCCAACTGTTCTACAGGAACAACAGTTATAATTGTCCTACAGGATCAGCAGTTTAACCTTCAGTTGGACAGCCGAGCTCCACAAATCAAGGACACCTGTTGGATGATCATTTGGCATAAATACTGAGGCCGTAGCCTTGGATAGAAGCTTTTTGAACTTTTGTATTGCTCTTGTAATTTGGAAGTACGAGCTACAGCTCGGTTTTTTGTTCCTTTTGTAAGCCAGTTTGGCATGACATCAGATTTTCGTTTATGAATAAAGGCAGGCAGATTTTGATCTCATTCTGAGTTTCTAAGGGAGATATAGCTCTCAGGTTAGGGCCCAACCTGAGAGCAATAGATCTCCTCGGTGTTGTAATGTTGTTGCATTTCATTCCAGCACTTTGAGTTTTTTACTTTAACATGCAATTCGAATTTACAGTCTGTTAATTTAGTCTTTTTCATGAGCTTAGATAGGATTAGTTTATGGTGAATTTGTTTCCAGTTGCTTAGGTTAGAAGAGGATAGATATAATTCATTGGAGCTCTAGAAAAAGGTTGTTAAAGCTCACTGCCATCTCTGTTAGGGATTGGGGTGCAGTCCATAACCAACCACCAAAAAGAAATGCAGTTCTTCTCACTTCCATGCAAGCTGCAACATAGACATTTTCGTTGAAGATCCATCCATGCACTTTTGACATTGAACCATACTTCTACATTTCACTTCCATGCACGAGTTTCATTTCTTGGTTTTCTATTGCTGTTCATAGTTTTCATGGCACAGTTATCATAGGTTAATGAATTCTTGTTTTTGGTGCATAAGTCATTTGTTTCATTTACGCTGCTCCATATCATTCCACTTCCTTCTTCTTCTTCTTGATCTCTCCTCAAGTCACCCATTCGGCCTCTGTCCAGCTCATTTACCCTCCAACTCATCCATTATTCACTTAGCTCCATCTACTTAAACTTTCGTTGATCCCATCCTTCCAACCATCAACCCACTGCATGCACTCTTCCTCCCTCTGACTCCTCTGCTCCTGAGCCATCACCAGCTCCATCTCCATCTCACCTATCCTTCCACACCACTCCAACACTTCACCATCTCCCAAAACTTCCTCGGCCAAACATCCTGTAGAATCGCACAGACTTCCTGTAGAAATCCCTGAGTTTCCTGTAGGATCACCTGCAGACTTCCTGTAGAAGCCTGCAAACTCGGTTGCTGAGCATCCGAACGTGGTAGACTTCTGAGGACTGATGCTGGAGACCCTCTGGGACCTCCCCTAGCCATCCTGACCCTGCCCATGCTTTCCTTCCATTCGAACCGCTCCTGCACAACCAAACCCTAATCAAAAGCATCATCACAATAAATCCAACCACTTAATGAAAAAATACAAAAACATGTCCTTTCAGATGCAAGTAGCTTAGATGCATGTATTTCAGTTCACTGCAAGTAATGGCATTATTGATAGTGGTTTCATTCACAGTTTTGCATAGTTAGGGTCTAGCCTAGTCAAATTAGGGTTTACTAGGGTTTTCATGCTTTGTTGGTTTTCAGTTTTTTTCTGCAAATAGATTAGTCTCCTTTGAGTTAGCTTTCGTCCATCATTCATAAAGCTTCTTCTGTGAGCCTATAGAAGTTGGCTTGAGCCCTAGCGGACTTGTGCCAGCTGACCAAGTGACTGCTGCGACAAGAGCTAGTACTTGTGCATACAGCACCGTCGCTTCCAAGTTTGTACGAACTACCGGGTTGATAAAATTAGAGACAGGAAGCTCCAGGAGTTGTAGCATTATTGCTACAATACTGGAGCCCACCATCTTTTTGGCGCCGTTGCCGGGGAAGCGTCAGAGTATTAGTAATTTTTGCTTTTCTTCTATTTTCTTACTCTTGCCTTCTGCTAAGTAGTTTACTTCATTTCCATTCTGCAAAAGTAGCATAGCATTTCCTGCTTTCATAGATTAGCATTTCCTGCTTTCATAGATTAGCATTTCCTTTCTGCAATTTCATTTGAGCAAAGTAGAATAGTTCTTTCCTGCTTTCAGTTTAATTTTGCATCTTTCATAGTTGGTTGTAGATCAATCTGTCTCAGTTTTGCAGGTACCAAAAGAAAAGCAAAGCAAAAACAATCAAAAGAAAAAAAGAAATTCTTTTCCATTTCATGCCTCGTAGGAACCGAGATAGATCAGGCAAATTCCTACCAAACACCCCCACCACATCACTGAGTCACCCTTCTCTCTTCTTTGGTGACAGTGACCCAGAAGAACCTATAGGTGAACATCCTGAGATATCCAAAGACCCTATAGTAGAAGAAGAGTTAGAGACCACTCCATCTGAAGCTATGGCTGACAATAGAAGAGAAGATGAGAGAATAGAAGGTGCCTTCCCCATCCGAGAGACCAATGGAGAGATGAAAATGAAGAACATTAGCCCCTCCGCCTTACCTCACTTCCATGGGCTGACCACTGAAGATCCAGATACCTTCCTGTTTGAGTTTGCTGTCCTTTGTAGAACCTATGACTATACTGAAGATGAGCAAAAGTTGAAACTTTTCCCTTCCACTCTTAAGGATGCAGCACTACGCTGGTTCATGGGCTTACCTGGGAATAGTATCACCACTTGGGCTCAGATGCAGCAAGCTTTCAACACCAAGTACCGGGATTACTGTAGGTCCAAGGAAACAAAGGGGGAAATCTTTCGGATGTCCATGGGAAATGATGAGTCCTTAGAGGATTATGAGGAGAGGTTCCAACTAAGCTATAAGCGGGCCAGGTGCACACTTGACCCTGAATCCCTCAAGTTGGTCCTGCTCCGAGGAGTCCCTGAAGACCTCTTAGATACCCTTCACATGTTAGCTGGGGGGGACATTTACCAACTGCCTTATGAGGACATCAAGACTGTGTTTAGAAACCACTCCAGGGCAGCTCGGAAACGAGGTAGAGGAAACCACCTCTCAACTAGTGTCCCTTTCTCCAAACATGAGCTTGCAAATCAATTAGAAGATCTTAAGAGTGAGGTGAGACAAACCATTTCCATGCAGCTTGACACATTCAGGATTCAGCAAAAGAAAGAAGAGGTTGAGAGAGCCTTGGCTGTCTTCTGCCCTAGGTGCACAAGGAGACACCCTAAGAATGAATGTCCATTGCATTCGGTTGAAGTGTGTTTCGTTTGTGAGGAGGACCATCCCACAAATCAGTGTCCAACCTTACCTGGGTTTAAAGCCATGTACCAAGGGACAGAAGCTCCCACTGAACCTCTCTATTACCTCAACCAAAGGAGGCCACAGGGATTTAGACCTTATCAGCAGGGGATGCAAGGGGCATCTCAAGCTTATTACAGCCCCAACCAATCGACTCCTATGCCTTCCTGGGGCCCCCCTGCTCATCCTTCATGGTCCATGCCTCCTCCATGGTCTTATCCACCTCAGTACCCCACTCAACCTACTTCTCATTCATATCACTCACATGCCCAGCCACAGCCTCAATGGAATGCACCTCAGTCGGGGTGGAGGCCCCAATACAACACTCCTCCTGCCATCTTGCCTCCACCACCAGCTCAACCTCAGCCATTACCTCCTGCTCCTCCAAGGCAACCTCAAATGCCTGCTCAACCGAACCCGAACCCCAACAATAGACAGGCCCAGCAGGTATACACTGGGGAAACCTCATGCCCTACCTATGCTGTGGAGATCCAGGAGATCAATCTTCGATCTGGAAAGACTCTACCAGATCGCCAACCTCCTCCCCCAGAGGATGAGGAAGATAAACAGGAAAGTGAACCGAAGGTTATTCCACCCTTTCCTGAGAGATTAACAGCCACCACACAACCCAACCCAGAGGAGGATGAGCTTCTGGGTGAGCTCAAGCAGTTGTGTGTAAAAATACCACTTCTCCAAGCCATCAAGGATGTGCCAATATACAAAAAACTGGTTAAGGAGAAGTGTTTCAAAGACCCAGGCAGACGGAAGAAAGATGCCTCAACTATCAATGTCATAGGACAACTGTCTGACCTTATGTTAGGACAAGTCATCTGCCCAAAGTACCTAGATCCTGGAAGTCCTGTAGTAGATGTTCACATCAATGGCACCATTATACCTCACACCTTGATTGATCTGGGGGCTGCCATTAATGTGATGACCAGGGATACCATGCTTAAGCTTAATCTTCAGGGTTCCTTGAGGAAGACCTCGACAGTACTGCAATTAGCAGATCGCTCCACCGTGACTCCCGAAGGGATTGTGGAGGATGTCTTGGTCTCTATTGACTCTTGGGAATACCCTGCAGACTTCCTGGTTCTGCAACCAAAGGCCAAACTTACTGGATATCCTCTCATCTTGGGAAGGCCTTGGTTAGCTACTGTAGATGCTTACATAAGTTGTCGTGCAGGAAACATGACCATCAAAAATGGTCCCATGTCCAAGCAGCTAGTCCTATACCCTCCTGCCCAAGAAGGAGAGGAAGACGGAGAGGAAGAAGGAGAGGAAGACGAGGTGTACTCAGCACTTATGTGCACCTTAGATACCACTAGAAGAGAACCCCCAACCGAGGATGACTTGATCGAGACCTTGATCCAGAATCCACCTTCCAGTGCACTACCCTTAGAGAAATTGGTGGAGGATGCCCAAGCCAGCACCTTAGTGGATCTTTGTACAACCAACCCTGTTGCTCCCAGAGTTAAGAATGTGGAGTTCGGCCCTGAGAAAGCATTGAAGATCAGCTCCTCCCTATCTCCTTCCCAGGAAAAGGAGCTGTGTAGTCTGTTGGCCAACCACCTTGATGCTTTCGCTTGGAGCTATAAGGAAATGAAAGGAGTCCATCCTTCGGTCTGTACCCATGATATATACATCAAAGAGGATTGTAAACCGGTTAGGCAACCTCAGAGGAGAATGAATCCAGCCCTTAAGGACATTGTCAAGGAAGAATTGCAAAAGTTGTTGGATGCCGGATTCATCTACCCCATCTCAGATAGTGAATGGGTGTCCCCTCTAGTGTTGGTTCCCAAGAAAAATGGGAAATGGAGAATCTGTGTGGACTACCGAGAACTGAACAAAGCTACCAAGAAGGACCATTTCCCTCTACCTTTCATAGATCAAGTGTTGGATGGACTGGCAGGGAAGAAGTTCTTCTCTTTCCTGGATGGGTTTAGCGGGTACAACCAAATCCAAATCAGCCCGGAAGACCAAGATAAGACCACCTTCACTTGTCCTTGGGGTACCTTTGCCTATCGAGTCCTTCCCTTTGGGCTATGCAACGCTCCTGCTACCTTTCAGAGCGCTGTTTTGAGCATCTTCTCGGAGCTGGTCCATGATGCAGTAGAAATCTATATGGATGACTTTACTCCTTATGGGGCCAACTTCCAGGAAGCATTGTCCAACCTGGGAAAAGTCCTAACCAAATGCACCGAGATGAACTTGTCCCTCAGTCCTGAAAAATGTGAATTCCTAATGAATGAAGGGACCGTGCTAGGCCATACCATTTCTTGCCAAGGGTTGCAGGTGGATCCTAACAAAATTGATCTCATCAAGAGGGTTCCACCTCCTCAAAAGGTAAGGGATGTCCGGAGTTTCTTGGGATTAGCAGGATACTACCGGAGATTCATTAAAGATTTCAGCAAGCTAGCCTCGCCATTGTTTGGCCTGTTGGCAAAAGATGTGGAGTTTAATTGGACTGACGATTGTCAGAGGGCTTTAAATGAATTGAAGGACAAGTTGGTGTCAGCCCCAATCCTGAGAGGTCCAAACTGGGCCCTACCTTTCCACATCCACACTGATGCCTCGAACAAAGCCATAGGTGCAGCTTTAAGACAAGTTGAGCAAAAACTTCCATATGCCATTTACTTTGTTAGCAAAAACTTGTCCAAAGCTGAGTTGAATTACACTGTAACCGAGAAAGAATTCTTGGCTGTGGTCCATGCATTGAACAAGTTCCGACATTATATTACTGGTTACCAGACCTTTGTACATATTGACCATGCTGCTATTAGATATTTAATGAATAAACCAGATGTGAATGCTCGTATTATTAGATGGTTACTTTTATTGCAGCAGTTTGATTTGACCATTGTTGACAAACCAGGTAGAGAAAATGTTGTTGCTGACTTTTTATCTAGATTGGATTTGTCTGCAGATGAGGATGGAACAGTGGATGACCAGATGCCCGATGAACATCTGTTTGCTATTTCAGTACTCTCTTAATGGTTTGCTGATATAGCAAACTATCTTGTTTCAGCACAGTTCCCTCCACACCTATCTTCCAGAGAGAAGAGCAGAATCATCAGAAAAAGTGCCTCATTCACTTGGATCGGGGGCAATCTGTTCAAGCTTGGCCCCGATCAGATCTTAAGGCGTTGTGTAAGGGAGGAGGAAGTCTTTGATATCCTCCTCACTTGTCATGATGGGCCTTGTGGAGGACATTTTGCAGCAAAGAGAACTGCCTTCAAAATCCTGCAGGCAGGCTACTATTGGCCCACACTTCATCAAGATGTCAGAAGATATGTCAGTCAGTGTGACCAATGCCAAAGAATGGGGAAACCGACCCAAAGGGATGAGATGCCTCTCCAACCTCAAGTGACTCTTGAGCCATTTGAAAAGTGGGGCATGGACTTTGTGGGCCCAATCAACCCCTCTTCGAGGCAAAGGACTTACATCATTGTGTGTACTGACTATTTGACAAAGTGGGCAGAGACTAAAGCAATCAAAGTAGCAATAGAAGAAAAGGTGGCCGAGTTCCTAAGAGAGAACATCTTCTATAAGTTTGGCTATCCAAGAGAGCTGGTCACCGATCAAGGGAGCCAGTTCACCTCCAACCTGGTTGAAGATCTCCTAGCTCATCACAAGATCAAGCATAGGACTTCCACCCCTTATCACCCTCAAGAAAATGGGCAGGTGGAAGTCACCAATAGAGCATTAGAAGGGATCTTGACTAAGGTGGTGAGCAGCAGCAGAAAGGACTGGGCAGATCGCCTGGTTGAAGCCACATGGGCTTACAACACCACTTGGAAGACCACCATCGGCTTCACACCGTATGAGCTGGTCTATGGGAAGAAAGCTTTGCTGTCCATTGAGTTTGAATACAACACTTTGAGGATGGCAGCTCAGCTGGACCTAGATCTCAGTCATGCACAACAAGAAAGGCTACTGCAGCTGAATGGCCTGGATGAGCACCGAATGCAGGCCCTCCTTCACTCAGAAGTGGTTCAACTTCAGAGAAAGGTGTGGCATGACCAACATCTCCATGACAAGCAATTTCAGCCAGGAGATTGGGCTTTGTTGTATGACTCCAGATACAAAGATTTCAAGGGGAAGTTGAGAACCAGATGGCTAGGACCATATGCAGTGGAGAAATGCCATGACAATGGATCTGTCCTCATTCGAACCATTGATGAGGAAGCCATTCCCATGCTTGTCAATGGGCATCGATTGAAGATCTACAGGAGACCTCTCTCAAGACAAGAGTTCATCAAAACTATGGTGAAATCTGTATTGGTCCTAGAGAAGGGTTCTGCCTATGCTTCTGGCATACCCTGAGGGATATGAAAAAAAAAAAAAAAAAAGGAAAAAAGAAGAAAAAAAAAATAAATAAATAAAGATCCTTGGGTGAAAACCTCTCTGAGGCGCCCAAGGCAGGTGGTAGGGGTGAAAACCTCATTGAGGCGCCCCTATTGTCCTTCAAAAAAAGAGAAAAGGTTTGAAAAAGATCCTTGAGTGAAAACCTCTCTGAGGCGCTCAGGGCAGATGGCACGGGTGAAAACCTCTTTGAGGCGCCCCTGTTATCTTTCAAAAAAAAAAAAAAAGGGAAAAAAGAGAAAAAAGAAAAAAACAATAAGCAAAATATGGTAAAATTGCATGCAGGTTGCAGATGTTCTATGGAGGAGAGGAAGCCTTCAACTCAAAGCCAAGGGTCCTTATCATGTTGTCAAGGAACCTCACCAGCACCTCCTCCGAGGGTACCCATGTTTTTTCAAGGTATGTGCAATTTTATCATGGTTTGAATCTTTCTACAGGAAGATGCAGTCTTTCTACAGGAAGATGCAGTCTTTCTACAGGAAGGTGCAGTCTTTCTACAGGAAGGCGCGGATTTTCTACAGGAAAGTACAGACTTTCTGCAGGAAGGCCGAACTTTCTACAGGAAGCTCTGTGTTCTACAGGAAACTTCCTGTAGGAGTTTGGGACGGCCCAGAATTCATCTTAAAAGGAGATTTAGCGACTATGGATTGGTTTGGATGCATGCAAGCCTCTGTTGGCACCCTTACACATTGCTGTCACCTTGCTCCACCATCCTTGTCGACATGCGACCAAGTCTCTGCACCAACAAAGAAGATCGATGAGTTCTCGTGGGAAAGCCATTTTCAAAGTTAAACAAATGCTGGGATCTCATACCGCATGCATCAAGAGCTCCGGGAACGTGATTGAAAAGCCAGAGCCTCCGTCGTGCAGCATGCACCCAAGGAGAAAGGACTGTTACGAGACACCTCGCGGGAATCCTGTAACAGTTCAACCTGCTCGAGTGGATACCATTCACAGCACCGCCATCTGAAATGAAACGCGGGCGCATGCAAGCAAAACATCCACTCCATCGTTGGCAGCCTGTAACCACGAGCCTTCGGGTCTATGTAAGTCGCATGCAGCAGGTAGATCCACTCACCATCGTCCAAGAACTGAAAAAATCGTGTGCAGCCACGCAGGTAAGTGTCTCAACCCTTCCTTCCATCAAATCGCATGAATTTTACTTTGAAATTGTTTGCACAGTGTAAAATTGAATGGTTGAGCAGCCGTATGGCCAGTCGACTGGCCACGTCGGCTAGTTAAAGTGTAATTGGATGTTTGGGTGGCGGCCACGACAAAGAGAATGAACGGCACGCACGTGAGAACACTCCCGTCAGAAGCATGAGTTTAACAGGAAAAGGCGGCGGCAAATCTGTGGGAATGGATGCGGCTGCAAGTGAATACGCAGGCGAATGATGGATGACGTCGCCCAACGGTCCGACGGGGACAGCTCATCCCCCGCGCCACGGATTGCGCCGATTCAAAATCTAATCGGCTAGATCATGCGCATGCATTTATCATCCAACACTTCAAACTCGGGTGGCTATTCTGATCTCCTCTGCACTTTGATACGCCGAGCTGTTGGCTACCAGAACGCCGGTAAAGCACACCTCAAGCGCGGGCCAACTACAGTCCTCCCCGAGAATTGCGCGCTGCTCCTACAGGAACACAGTTTCTACAGGAACGCAGTCTACAGGAACGCAGTTCTACAGGAACGCAGTCTACAGGAACGCAGTCTTCTACAGGGAAGCGGGTGCCTCACGAAAAAAGGTGGCCAATTAAAGAGGTAACCCTGAACTCTTCATGCAACTGGTTAGTAAAAGTGGCAAGACCATCGTCCACAGTCGGGTCATAAAGATATTGGTGGAATTGTTGTTTGCTGTGCCTATGTTGTCGTTCTACAGGATGTCGGTATAAGTAGACTGTGTTGAATTTTGTGGATTATGTGCATGCTCTATCTTAATAGACCAAATCTCTTTTGCATTTGCCACCTTTAATTAAAACAACCGTGTTCATCATGCCGGGTGGGTTTATAAGACGGGAACCCACTGATTCAACCAAATTAAGGGAAAACCCGGTAGTGGTAGAGCTCTTCACCAGAGCACAATGGATGCCTTTTTGTGATAAGCTGCAGGGTTACGATGATGAAGTGGCCGAAGAATTCTTGCAGGCTTTGAAGCCTAAATCCCAGACACTGGCCACAGTGAACTTCAGAGGTCTAAGCCTCAAGCTCACCCCAGAACATATCAGTCGGATCACAGAACTTCCTATGGGTTTGCCGTGGGATAAGGAAGAAAGAAAGCTGAGCCAGCAGGCAAAGAAAGAATTCTTCCCACCTGAGGAAGAATTCTCGGAGGACAAAAACGGGGTGCGAAGAACGAGCCTGTTGCCACCTTGGAATGAAGTCAGTTTGCAAATCATGAAATATATTACTTGTGAAGGTCGTTTCAGCATCGTGTATGCATATCACTTTCGGCTGCTCACTGAGTTGAGGCACCGAATTGACCTTCCTGTAGAACAAAAACTGAGCATCCCTTATTACCTCCTGCAGTCTCTAATGGAGTGTGCTACAAAGCTGAAAGAGGGAATACCAGATCAGATAGCCCACCATGGGTTGATCAAGCTTCTTGTGGAGGATGCATTGCATTCATATAAGGTTCCCCTCTCATGGGAATCCTTCCGGAATTTGACAAAAGATGGGGACATTAAAATGTTGATCGAAGAAACGGGTTCCTCCAGTAGTGAGGAACACGAAGCAGTGGCCGAGGAATAGAGAGAAGAAGGCCAAGAGACCCCGACAATAGTACAGAAGAAAGAACAAAGGAAGAAGCATGAGGAAGAGGAGGACCAAGAAAAAGGTGGCACACCTATCTTGTCAGCAAGGGAAAAGAGGATGAAGAGCAGAATGGACAAAGCTGAGGTGGTCCACGTCAGCCCAAGTACCTCAACAGCACCTGCACCCAAAGCAAAAAGCAAAACTCAGGCAGGCAAGCAAGCGGAAGTGGAGACACCTGTGTCTACAAGAAAGCAGAAACAGGCTTCTACAGGAAGCCCGAAAACAAAAACAAAGGCTTCTACAGGAAGCCTGAAAATCATTGAGAAAAAGGCTTCTACAGGAAGCCCAAAAACAAAAACAAAGGCTTCTACAGGAAGCCCAAAAATCATTGAGAAACAGGCTTCTACAGGAAGCCCGAAAACAGAGACAAAGGCTTCTACAGGAAGCCCGAAATTGCAGAAACAGGCTTCTACAGGAAGCCCCGAAAAGGTGAAACCCAAGGAGAGAAAGGTGGATATTCTGGCACGGGAGGCAGCAGCTGTATTAGCTGGCCTCAGCACGCCACCTAAGCCAAAAGGAAAGAGGAAGAGGGAGACCCCTCTATACTTTAAGGCTCGAAGAAGTGTTAGGATAAAGACGGGCAAGCCACAGGCCCAATCCAGCAGCCCGATCGTCATCGAAGATACACCTGCTTCTCCCAAAGAAAATTCACCCTCCAGGATCATAGTCACCTACGAGAAGGGGAGTCCAAAGAAAAATACGTGGCAAGAAAGGTTAGACCTGTTGACCGAAAAAACCCGGCTATAGGAAGCTGAAAATGTTCTACAGGATACTCTGGCCCGGCTACAGGAAACGGAAAAGAAGGAAGGAGAAGGACTCTCATCACCACCAAGGGAGGGGGAGGTAGAACCGCCTGAAGAGATAGAAAGAGAACATATACCAGAACCTAGCCCTTCACCTAATCTGAATTCATACTACACCTTTTTAGAGGCGGGCAAAATCATACCGCAGAAATTTACTGTGCCTCTATTTTTTGAACTAGAGAAAGAAAGAGTCCGTTCCCACACATGGATGCAGATTGCCAAATCAAAGGGTGTGGCGGACATTGGCCCTTTACAAGAGCAACTCAAGGAGGTCAGGAGTGAATTCACCATGGCTAAACATGTGGCTAATTTCCAACGTGTGCTTCTACAGGAAGAAAATCATAAACTGAGATTGCAGCTTCAGGAACTAAAGGCAGGGGCAGGAACATCCTCCAAGGACATCACAAATGAACAACAAGGCAAAAAGGAGTTGACCACCAGCCTTGAAGGGCCAATGACACTTTTACAGGAAGCAGAACAACAAACAAAAATTGAAGTGCAAGCCCTAAGAGAACTGCTGCAACAAAAGGAAGCACAATTGGCCTACATGGCTAGTTGGGCCATGGAGGCAATTCAGTGCAGAACACCTGCAAAATCCTATGGATTGTTCTTAAAAGATCAATGGCTGCAGTTCCAAATAAACACCTTGGCACAAAGAGGTATTTCAAATATCCAAAACCCACAACAATTTTCTGAATTGTGCAGTACTAGTTCGTCTGAGGACAAAGCCAAATTAGCAGAGTTTTACCTCCACAATTTGGCTTTGCCTAATGAAGTCTCCTGGGATCCCAATGTTGCCTTGGGTGATATGCAATTGATGGTGTTCGCCTCATGGTTAAACCATGAGGATCAGAGAGCAGCTGAAGCAAAATCGGTCATGAACCGAGAAGTGAGTGAACCACTGTTCATTCGACCAGAACTAGAGGATCTGGTGGCACTCATCTCAGCCCACCAATAGTTGGCTACAGATCCCACAGCTTCCTTGAGATTTATGGACCAACAGGCCCAAGCCATAGCCCACTTTGAAGACATGGAAAGGTTGTTGGGAGAAAGTGCTGCCCAAGCATGTGCACGCAGATGGAATACCCTAGCACACAGCTTGAAAATCAGAGAGTACCATACCCCCATTCGGATGAGGGAAGCTTTGGCAAGGGTTGAACTTTACAAGAAATCCATGCAAAGCCTCCAGGCCAGCTGGATTGGCCTTAAAATCAGCCCACCACTACTGCTAGGACTGACTGAAGGCAATACAGAGGAAGATGACAGTCAACGATGGGAAGAGGTGAACAGGAAAGCAGGGTTTCATATCCACAGAGAAGACACTACCACAGAGCCTTGGGATGCAAGGGAAGCAGTGAAAGCAATGAAGGATGAGGATTTGGACTAAGTTGCTCAACGATGAGCAAATAGTTTAGCTGGGGGGTGATGATGAACCCCAATTTTTGGTACAATTTGGGCTCATTTGGCCTACTTGCTCTGCTCAAACCATTCATTTTTTATTGCTTATGCATTCATTTCTTGGTTTATTTGTGTTGTTTGTAGGAAGAAGGGTAGGCATTCTATCTACGTGACTAATGCATGATGCTTTCAGGTTTTTGGCATTAAAAGGGAGAAAAGACCACGAGAAAGGAGACAAGGAGACAATGAGGTGGCACTGCTGGTTTTTAGGAGAGGATGTCCACAGTCTTGGGGACCTTCCTCGTGATTCCCACCATAGCTCCGAGCTCCAATCCATCTCCCCACCGAGCTTAGAAGCAGCCAACTGTTCTACAGGAACAGCAGTTTAACCTTCAGTTGGACAGCCGAGCTCCACAAATCAAGGACACCTGTTGGATGATCATTTGGCATAAATACTGAGGTCGTAGCCTTGGATAGAAGCTTTTTGAACTTTTGTATTACTCTTGTAATTTCGAAGTACGAGCTACAGCTCGGTTTTTTGTTCCTTTTGTAAGCCAGTTTGGCATGACATCAGATTTTCGTTTATGAATAAAGGCAGGCAGATTTTGATCTCATTCTGAGTTTCTAAGGGAGCTATAGCTCTCAGGTTAGGGCCCAACCTGAGAGAAATAGATCTCCTCGGTGTTGTAATGTTGTTGCATTTCGTTCCAGCACTTTGAGCTTTTTACTTTAACATGCAATTCGAATTTACAGTCTGTTAATTTAGTCTTTTTCATGAGCTTAGATAGGATTAGTTTATGGTGAATTTGTTTCCATTTGCTTAGGTTAGAAGAGGATAGATATAATTCATTGGAGCTCCAGAAAAAGGTTGTTAAAGCTCACTGCCATCTCTGTTAGGGATTGGGGTGCAGTCCATAACCAACCACCAAAAAGAAACGCAGTTCTTCTCACTTCCATGCAAGCTGCAACATAGACATTTTCGTTGAAGATCCATCCGTGCACTTTTGACATTGAACCATACTTCTACATTTCACTTCCATGCATGAGTTTCATTTCTTGGTTTTCCATTGCTGTTCATAGGTTTCATGGCACAGTTATCATAGGTTAATGAATTCTTGTTTTTGGTGCATAAGTCATTTGTTTCATTTACGCTGCTCCATATCATTCCACTTCCTTCTTCTTCTTCTTGATCTCTCATCAAGTCACCCATTCGGCCTCTGTCCAGCTCATTTACCCTCCAACTCATCCATTATTCACTTATCTCCATCTACTTAAACTTTCGTTGATCCCATCCTTCCAACCATCAACCCACTGCATGCACTCTTCCTCCCTCTGACTCCTCTGCTCCTGAGCCATCACCAGCTCCATCTCCATCTCACCTATCCTTCCACACCACTCCAACACTTCACCATCTCCCAAAACTTCCTCGGCCAAACATCCTGTAGAATCGCACAGACTTCCTGTAGAAATCCCTGAGTTTCCTGTAGGATCCCCTGCAGACTTCCTGTAGAAGCCTGCAAACTCGGTTGCTGAGCATACGAACGTGGTAGACTTCTGAGGACTGATGCTGGAGACCCTCTGGGACCTCCCCTAGCCATCCTGACCTTGCCCATGCTTTCCTTCCATTCGAACCGCTCCTGCACAACCAAACCCTAATCAAAAGCATCATCACAATAAATCCAACCACTTAATGAAAAAATACAAAAACATGTCCTTTCAGATGCAAGTAGCTTAGATGCATGTATTTCAGTTCACTGCAAGTAATGGCATTATTGATAGTGGTTTCATTCACAGTTTTTCATAGTTAGGGTCTAGCCTAGTCAAATTAGGGTTTACTAGGGTTTTCATGCTTTGTTGGTTTTTAGTTTATTTCTGCAGATAGATTAGTCTCCTTTGAGTTAGCTTTCGTCCATCATTCATAAAGCTTCTTCTGTGAGCCTATAGAAGTTGGCTTGAGCCCTAGCGGACTTGTGCCAGCTGACCAAGTGACAGCTGCGACAAGAGCTAGTACTTGTGCATACAGCACCGTCGCTTCCAAGTTTGTACGAACTACCGGGTTGATAAAATTAGAGACAGGAAGCTCCAGGAGTTGTAGCATTATTGCTACAATACTGGAGCCCACCACCTGGTACCTGACAAAGACAAACCTACTATGTCTTCAGTTTTTGGGAGGGTGCTCGTATTCATGAGAGTACTTGGCCTCTCAATCTGAGGTTCGAGCAAAGCTCTAGAGTAACCATAACTGTACATTTGGCCAACCCTCTCTGTTATTCATTGTGATACTGGGATTCATCTCCAGTGATCAGTGCTTATCAGATAGGGTGATTTCCCTCTGTTTGCTGATTGATCAACTTAGTGTATTTTTTATATTTTTTAGGTACCCGTGTGCTATCATTGAGACTTTAACAAATATCACAATAAAATTTATTGATAAAAATTAACGGTCACCGTGGCTACATCTGGCCCTCGTCATCAATTTAGACGATTGTTAGGACTTCCTCCATTCATTGTGGAAGATCCGCCGAGCTCCAGTGAACCGGATTCCCCATCTTCAGGGAATCAGTCTCCCAGATCTCACACGGAATCTGTTTGGACAACTGACGATTAGAGTTTGACGGAGGATTTATTTACCGAAGGATTTTTTCCTCCCTTTAACCCTCCGCTCACAAATCCATTGGACCCACTCTTGGTTCCCGTGGCACCTGTACTCCCTGTCTCTTTAGAAGGAACATTTCCATCCATCCTGTCGATGACTAACGGGTCGTGGAACTTTGTGGACACTTTTGGTCCTCCACCACTTCCCCAATCGACAGTCACCACCACACCGTTGATGGTGAACCCCGCTATCCCATTTGTCCCAGGTACAACCACTCACATGACACCCTCCACGAGTGGAACCCAGCTAATGCCAGGTTCCACCCCTTTAGTGTCAAACTGTATACCTTCGACAAGTGCTACATACAACGCTCCTTATAATGCCCAATATAGCACTATTAGCGCGGTTCCCATCCACCAACAATATGGTCGACAGCCATTGTATAGTTCAATCCCCTAGATTCAAGTATCTGGGGGCATTCCCAATATGCACATACCGGTCGGGAACGTAACAGTTCCCCCTCCATTCTCAGGCATGCATGGTCAGTCATTGATTGACATGAGCGTTCCTTATGTCAATCAAGGACATATGGTTAGTTCTGTGGCGGGCGGGAATCCTCAAGGAGGTCCCAACCAATCCATGGGGGCACCCTACTCACAAATTAAAATGAGTCAAGGGGGCACTGCTTATCCTGGGGGCAATTCTATACCCCAACATCAGATTCCCCATGGAAATCCACACTACAACGCCATACCCCAAGGCAACTACTATACCACGTAGCCTATGTATAATATTGGGACTCAAACAATGGGAGGAACGCAAGGTTCCTCAAGTCATATGTCATCGCCTTGGTCCGAGTCGGGGGCACCACACAATCTGCCTTTCTTGGCAACGTTGGATATCCCCGACTTGTACAAACTTACAAATGACCCCATCTATCATAACTTACAATGGCCGCCAATCCCGCATAAAATACCAACAGACATCCCCAAGTTCGATGGGAAACAAGGGGAGGATCCGGGCACTCATATCACCACCTACCATCTTTGGAGTGTTTCTAACTCCATGGTGGATGATAGTGTCTGGTTACGTCTTTTTCCCCACACCCTCACTGGAAACGCAGCTAAGTGGTACATTGAGTTACCACGCGCGTCAGTAAATACCTTCGATGCTCTAGCGATGGAATTCTTAAAGCACTTCCAGCTACCCATCCGCTATGAGACTGGGACATAGCTCCTCACTTCATTACGTCAAGATACCGCCACCCACATCTCTGATCATATACATGAATGGAGACATAGGCGGAGGTTAGTCAAAGCTCCCCTCCCAAACTATCTCTTAGCAGACTGGTTCTACAAGTCCCTACTCCCTCAAATCGCTAAGGATGTCGCCTTAGGTGGTGCGGTCACAGAATACCAATCCATACGTCGTGCCCAGCACTTAGATCTGATATATTCACAGTATAGCACTCTTTACGACGTAATCCCTAATGCCCCTCGCAACTCCAATGCTTCTGCTACTCAGCACCCCGGAGTGCATGCCGATGGGATTGTCGGTGCAACCTCTGAGACTATTGTAAAACAACTCAACGGTCACATTGTGTAGATGTCAGTGGACCCCTCTACCAAATCGACTACTCTTCCTACCACCGCGATAAACTCTGTGCAGTCTACACAAAATCCACGTGGTAAGAACAAGAAGAATAAGAAAAAGACCTCTCCTTCTGAAGAGGAGTCAACAACGCAGTATAACCCAAAGCAGAAGGCTGTTGCACCCTCTAACAATGGAAAGGATAAACCCACCCGATTCCCTTGCAAAATCTATGCGCAAGACCACATGACATATCTGTGTCTACATCTTCAGGAATGCATAGATTTCATTGCTAGAAAGGATACTAGTAGGACCCCCGTTGTCCTTAATAATCCTTTCCCCGCTCAACAACAGCAAAACCTTATTGCAAACCAACCCCAACCCCCGCAAGGGGGCAACGGTGGTTCGCAACATCCTTCAGCTGGTGAAGGATCTTCTACCATTTACACCTTTGAAATAGTAGATCTACAAACAAGATCCAAATCCTATGGAGCTCCTATCGCTCATGCAGAGGAACCTTCCTCAAGTCAAAACCCACCGCCGCCCAACGATTTGCATATCGAACGGTCGGTTGTTGACCTTGTGATTTGCCCCCCTAAAGGGGCACTTTGACGCACAACGCACAATACATCTGCACGTGCCGCCCAAAACTACAGCATTGTAGAAGACTTGGCACAAGCGCCATCGGCTATGTCGGCGCTCGAAGTATTACAAACATGCCCAACACAAAGGAAAGCTTTGCTTTCAGCTATTGGTGGTATCGACCCACAGGATTCCATGCTTGCAATTTTCGACATGGAAAAGTGTAAACCTCCCCTTTCCCACCAGCTTGCATTTCAAGTGCAAATTTTTTCGAAAGGTAAAGGTATACACAGAACTGTCATCAACAAAGGTGCTTCTACCTGCGTCATGTCAGCTTCATGTTGGCTCGCTCTGGGTTCTCCAACCCTATCCCCGCCGTCGAATTCCCTTAAAGCTTTCGACGACCACACTTTCATCCCAAAAGGTTACCTAGCTAGCTATCCCATCACCTTGAGTGGGAAAACGGTAATGGTAGATATTGAAGTCGTGGATCATAAACTCGACTATAATCTACTTTTGGGCCGCACTTGGACTTATTCCATGAAGACCATTGTGCCTTCGATCTTCTGTATCATCCTCTTTCCCTTGGATGGAAAGATAGTCACAGTGGATCAGCTGTCCTTTTGCACCCCAAATTACTCTCTGTTACCTAGCAGCTCTATACCCCTAGTAGGTGGTGTACCTAACTCTTACATCAGTATCGGTATCGGTCTACTGAAGGCTTCTTCCCTTATGGGTTGTTTCCCTCTTCAGCCGACCAAGGTTTCACAGATGGTCAATATGCTTTCATCTATTCCTCATGAACAGATCGATCCATGGATCCTACTGGCTCCTTCAGACATTGACACATACGGAGAACAAATGCCACTGTCACCAGCTGAATTGGCCTACCAAGCCATTCAATCTACATCCGCATCTCTGGTCACTTTGGTTACAGCCAACGGTACCACTTCCCCTCCCATAACCACTCCTTCTTTCGATCCACTCAATCAAGTCCTACCTATGGACGAAGCTATTAGAGAAATCATGAGTTTAGAAGAGCGACCTTGGGAGGACTCACACCATCATGTTTCGATATCTGATTCGGACATGATGCCTCTTCAAATCCTGTCATCTGACGCATATGAAATCGTTTCCTCACCTTATACGACTATCCAAACTTTGGACTCGAAGGGAAACATGGGCCATCTTTCAAAGACATTGCTCATCGATATTTCAGTCAAGACAGGCATCGTGGAAAACAAACAGATTGGAGCCAATCACAATCCTGAGGAAATTGTGAGCTTCACCTACCCTTTTAAGGATTTCTGCGATGTTTTCCCTTGGTCTTATGAGGAAATGCATGGCATAGACCCTTCTATTGTCAAGCATGAGATCAAGAAAGATCGAGCATTCTTTTTACGGTATTTTTCTTGCTCGTTAATCCGAAAAATCCTCGAGTCTCCTTCTTTGGGCTCGTTAAACTACCACGAAGAAGATTGAGCATTCTTTTTATGGTATTTTTCTTGCTCGTTAATCCGAAAAATCCTCGAGTCTCCTTCTTCGGGCTCATTAAACTACCACGAAGAAGATAGAGCATTCTTTTTATGGTATTTTTCTTGCTCGTTAATATGAAAAACCTCGAGTCTCCTTCTTCAGGCTCGTTAAACTACCATGAAGAAGATCGAGCATTCTTTTTATGGTATTTTTCTTGCTCGTTAATCCGAAAAACCTCGAGTCTCCTTCTTTGGGCTCGTTAAACTACTACAAAGAAGATATGAGCATGTTCTTTTATGGGATGTTTTCTTGCTCTAAAAACTAAAAAATCCCCAAGTTTGTCATCATTGGGCTCGTTAAACACATACGACAACGGTCCGAGCAACTCTTTTTTGCTCTTTTTCTAGCTCATTAAACTGAAAAATATCATTAGAGCATTCTTTTTAGGCACTTTTTTCTCGCTCATAAAACTGAAAAAATCCCGATTTTTTTCTTTAGGCTCATTAAATATTTATAAATATGACCCGAGCATTATTTTAGGTACTTTTCTCGCTCGTTAAATTGAAAAATCCTGAGTTTTTGTCATCGGGCTCATTAAAAATATACGGCAGCAACAAGAGCACTTTCTTTTTTGGGACCATTTCTCGCTCTTAAATCGAAAAATCCCTGAGTTTTTCCCCTTCTTTGGGCTCGTTAAATCTACGAAGAAGGAATGAGCAGTTCTTTTACCTCTTTTTCCTTGCTCAATAAACTGAAAAAGATACCTTGAGTTTTCTTCATTTGACTCGTTAAAATTTGATGAAGGTATTGATTTTGTCATCGCGTGACTCATTAAAAATTCACGACGAAAAACAAGTTTACTCCGTCTCCTTGTACTCGTAAAAAAATGAGGTAAACATCTATTGAACATAGGTTTCTCTTTATCCGGATTTAATAGATTAACTCATAGAAAAGTAACCAATCCGGGTATACTATTAACCTTTTTTCGCACCCGGTTAACAACTATGACAAAGGGACCACCATGGAGTCATTCTTTACGATCTTTTTAGACTCTCTAAATATGAAAAGACCACCGAGTTGTCTCGTCTGGACTCATTAAATTAAACAGAAAAGATATAGAGTCGCTCTTTTTACGATCCTTTTCAGACTCTCAAAACATGAAAATATCAACGAGTTTGCCTGTCTAGACTCATTAAACTAATCAGATAGGGCATAGAGTCGCTCTTTTCATGGTCCTTTTCAGACTCTTAAAATATGAAAAGATCGATAAGTTTACCCATCTGGACTCACTAAACTAATCAGACGGGGAAAGTAGACAATAAAACTGCATTCAGTATTAGAAAGCGTGCTTTAGCAGCAGTCGTTCCCTTGAACATGGCACTCCCTCAGATAAATCTTCCTTGTGACGACCTCCCAATATGAATCCTACCATCCTATGAGTTTAGCCTAAATACCCCGATGTTCTTGCATCTCTGTATCCTAACACTCTTTGGTGTTCATGAGTCTAGTGCTGCATGGTTAAAACCATTGTCGTGCCTTCTATTGTTCAAGGGTTAACCTTTTGTTTCCTCCATCAACCCATCAAGCATATCCTTTCATCATGCCCTCTATTGTTTAGACCCAATGCTCAAAGATTCCTCAAAAAACAAATCATTCTTGTCCTGTTTCATGTCGATTGATGTAGAAAACATAATTGCCTACCTTTCGACAGGTATCTTCCTATCGACTTCAACACTCTATCTAGGAAGACAACCCAGAAACACATTCAGTGCCTTGATATTTGCAGAAATTAGTGGCAGGTCGCCTTGTGTTTGATCAGGGGTTCTCATTATTGGCTCCTGGTTAAGTGATTCTACAGGTGTTCGACGACAAAAACATCTTTCACACTTGTTAGATTGTACTGTGCATCTTGGAGACCATCACCATTATTGGTGGCCATCCTCGCGTATGTTAAACGATTTCCATTATTGACTGGTAATCAAATGATTTTGTGCATGTTCGACATCAATGCATATATTCACATGTATCGATATATGTTGTTCGGTGAAGCGGAAATCAAGACCTTGGGTAGAGCCTTGCATCAATCCGCCTTGCTTCCTCTCCCAAGTTGCGTATATTTTTTTTTGGAGACAACTCATCAAAATGATCCTATTATGACACCGGATCTGCATTGTGTTTATCGGTGGCCAACATCGTCATATCTCTTTTATGAGAAAATCACTCTGACATAGCTACTGAGCATGGGAATGCCCGACTCAGGACATGATTTTAGTAGTTTTATATATATGTGTTGTATCAGGTTTCCTGTACCACCCGAAGCTCCGATCCTCTCTCTCTTTTTGTCGAAGAAGGAAAATTATAGTTAAGTAAAGTATTTCAGCCATTGTCACAGCCTCTGATCTCACACTTTAGGGGGCATCTGTTATATAGCAAATTGACCCCCTCATCAGCTCAGAGGGAAAATACATGATAGTTGAAGCAAAGACCAAGATCACATGCCTTGTTTCCACACTAACGCTGGATATGCACTTACAACCTGCTTTATAAAGCTTCTCTGTAAGCCTAAGGGTGTGTAGTGACCCTACTAACTCTAGTTGCGAGTTCGGGAACAATGTTAGTGGATCCTAATGAAGTTCTAAGGGTCAAAGGAGCGCATTGACTCACAAATATCTAGATATTTGCTCCTAAATCTACTCAAGGAAAGCAAGGAAACATCTCACGTTCAACCTATTTGGGGGATTTCTAATCCTAATGAAGGAGGAAAATGGGAAAGAGTTGAAAAGCATGGCAACTTCATTGCTTTTACCC
Organism: Pinus tabuliformis; assembly: GCA_031772625.1. Classification (NCBI taxonomy): domain Eukaryota; kingdom Viridiplantae; phylum Streptophyta; class Pinopsida; order Pinales; family Pinaceae; genus Pinus; species Pinus tabuliformis. The sequence goes on along the minus strand of CM062819.1, from coordinate 1,384,925,621 downwards.
TAAGGAACTCATGGAGGAACTTGGCAAACCTAACTCAATTGCTACATAAGCAAACCTAGGGCTATGGTGATAGGGGTCAGATCATTTGAAAGGATAGCTTACTTGATTGTTGAGTATAGTCTCAAATCTAAGCATAAGAAGTTGGTAAGAAGGGAGAGAGAGAGAGAAGTTGGAGGGGTAAGGGAAGGCTGATGCAACAGATGGTTGTAATCACTCTTCCAACATTAATATAGAACTGTAGTTGTACTGTCTACTCCGTGGTGTTGGTACTATCATTCATTTATTTGTTTTTCCAATACCTTTTAGCATGAGTAGCTTAGTTATGTGTAACTAGATGTCTTTTATGTATTCATGTATTAGTTATCAAGGTTGTATGTTGTGATTATGCTTGTCTCTTCTATGTGTAGGACTTGATCTGGAGCTGGCTCAGGGGACTTCCACCTAGCTGCATTGTGCTCTCCAGCAAATCTACACAGAGGCTTGAGGTAATCCACCTGTTTTGCTTTGATAGTTAATTATTGTTTATGGACAGGCATGTAACTTTGTTACGGCTGCAGATAATCTTACAGTCTACCAAAGGTCCCGGGAAGACCTTTGAGGGTATCTCCATTCTCCATACATCGTGCATTTTATCCTATAGCATCAATCTCACTTTGGATGAGCTTTCCCTCCTATAATCTAATGAACCTTTGCACTGGTGCTAAGGTTCACGCTGTAGACCTGATCTCGTCGAACTACCTCTACTTTTCTCAAATATAAGCTTCAATCTTCTGCAAAATAGGATCCTCCTGCAGCAAGGTCCATAGTTCCATGGCTTGTTCAAACAACTGGGTGTAGCCCTTGACTGCAGCTTCTAATGTAGCCATCTCTTCTTTAATAGCATCCTCGTGCTACTCTCTGACTTATGGAGTGGTTGGCTACAGCTTAAGTTGGATCTCAGAGATTTGTAGTTGTAGCTCAAATCGAACTTTTCCAATTTCCTCCTTCGACTCCTTTACTGCGGCAGCTAGCTTTTGAATCTTCTCTGTAGAGGCCACATCTGTTGGAATCTGGAGCTTGGGAAGCTCACTACAGGCCTGTTTTATGGCTACTTATAGCTGCTGACTACGCGTCATCACTTCCTCCCTTTCCTTGAGGGCCTGCACCTTTTCCTCAAACATCTGTTGATTGTTGATTTTGACTTCGTTGATGATTAGTAGTGTGCATTCCTATCGAACTTTGAGCTCATCTAATACCCCTTGATGCAGCTCGTGTAGTGTCTGAATAGGGAGCACTACGAGGTTCAGACTCAAATCCTTCATGTGTAAGAGGTGTCCCTTGTTTTCTGATGCCTCGACATGCAGTGGCCCCTCTAGTAACTGCACTGTGTGGAGGCTTGTTGTGAGATCTACTACTAAGGCTAACCCCCTCACTTGTTTCAGGCTTTCTTGCTTCAGGCTCGCCTGTCCCACGCTCACTTGAATAATTCCTGTTTGGACCTGCCATTCTCTCAGGCCCTGCTGCACCTTATCCAACGTCTGGTGGTACTGGTCCTCAATGTGGTTCTAGATGTTCTTCGTTTCATTGTAGACCACGTCGTCGATCTCATCTAGGTCCCCCTTCATGAGGACTAAAGGTGTCGTGCTTGCCAATTTGTCTGACTTCTGCTTCTTGCGCGGCACTGTAGAACTCCACTTCTGCCTTTTTTTGACGATGAAGGGAGACTCCAAGTTTGCACCCCCTTCCTCTTCACCCTCTGTCTCTCCCTCAACATTGGTGTGCTCTATTTCGGACTCACCGAGGTCAATAGTGGCCTATGATGTGGCGACAATCTTCTCCTTTGGCGTGTCAGTCTCTTTGGTAGAGACCCTTTATTTATTTTCTTCTTTCTCCCTTGCAGCAACTTCTTTCTATTATGCGATCTATTCTTTTGTCGTGGCCTTCTCTTTCACGGAAGCCTTCTATGCTCCTTATTCTTCTCTTTTGTTGTTGTTGTTGTTGCTGTGGTCTGTGCCACTTCACCTTCACCAGCCTTACTAGTGCCCACAACGGCATCAGAAGGGGTGAGCCAGTCGCTTGGCCATTTACTGATGACCTCCATAATATCATCCTCGATGACTATGTATGGCAACTTGTTCCATGTGTCCATGCAATCTTTCTTCTTGTGGATGTGCAAATTATGAAAGTATGCCTTAAAATCTGAAACATTAATGTACTATGCATGCAAACTTGGTGATAACCTTGGTCGCTGGTTAATCATCATCCTCATCTCTGATTCAAGCAAGACCAAAAATATCTTTGTCTCCATAACATGTCAAGGTCCTTGGTCACCCACAATGAGGTGAACTTCGTGACCTCGTGTAGATCTGGATCATGCTAAGGGAACTGACTTTCTTCGGGCATCATCCATGCCACCAATGCAATCAATAACAGCAGCCATGCGTAGTGGAACACATTGCCCTCATCCTGGGCCTCTCTGCAATCCTCCAAAAATTCATGACATAAGTGTTGAGCCCAATTTTATTGGTCTCCTTTAGCGCACTGCACAGCCAAAGATACTACAGGCGCCAACACTTTATCGGCGCAACACTTCCTCGTGATTTTCTCAGCCAAAATTTGTGTAGAAAACTGCACCGCGCCATTGGAGATGGAATGAATTGAATAACCGTGTGACTTCTTTACCAGGCCGAAATCACTCTTTATTTGCTCCACCAAATTTTTATCCTACGCTTTTCCCACAAATTCACCCACAAGGTCCACTCCTTAGTAAGGCAGCAATGTAAATGTGAATCAACATGTCAGTAATTAGGATGGGCCCTCCCACCCATAGGCACCCATTGTGCACCAGCGTCAACAATTGACGCATGCAAACTATATTAATGGCGCTGCAGCTAAAATACGGCACCCACAACATGTTTAGTAGCCTTGTGCACCCAACAACGGCCACCCATTTCATCGGCTCAAGCCATGTGATGTCTAATTCTTCATAATATACCTTCTTCAGGTACTTTCTCGGCTCCAACTGTGGGAACTTCGCATGGTCCCCCAGGTCCCAATCCTCCATTTTTAAGTACGGTATTCAGGCCAGAAGATTTCCCTCAAACGGCACATTCTCCAGCAGCAAAGGTGTGGAGACCATGAACTTTGTTGAATCCAGGTCTTTAGGAACTTTAGCCGTGGATTTTCTTGGCAGTATATACGGCGGTAGCTGAATTATCGGCTCAGCCTCCTCTGCATCAATCTACTCAATATTCCCAGTTAGTTCTTCCTCATCTTGGTCTATGGGATCCGTCGGCTACCTGGATCTATCCATCTTTCCCTTTTTCAGACTCCGTCAGATTTTTTTGCGGTGATTTCCGCATTTGTGCATGCCCGGGCTTCTTCTGCTTCTTCTCTCCTGCCATGGATGGTTTAGGCCTCGAAAACCTAGGTGTTGTAGTAGGCACAATAGTAGGCGTAGGTTGTTCTAGATTAGGTCAAGTTGTTGTCATTCTCTCCAGGAATATTTCATGCTGCCATTCCATTAAATTCGGGAATCCTTGTTGTAAGATCTTCTCTCAGAGTACTTCCCACTCTTCTACAGACATACAACAATACTCTTGGTGCAAACTGAAGCGCAAAATCTCAAGACCAATTCTCAAGAAGAAAAGTGTTCAAATGTTGAGCAAGATGTTGTATTTATAGCGCAATTTGAATTCAAATCCAACTGTTCCCTCCAGATCCCTGTCATTAATGTGCTTTTGGCGGCGGATTTCCAAAGATATGCTCCTTAAATGCTTTTCCCCTACTCCCTTTAACAGAAAAATCACCATCCAATCATCTATAGTGCTTCCAACGGTCACTTTTTGGTCAAGCTGTGTGGGACCCACCGTGCTAGCGAAGCTCCTTTGATACAACTCTCCTCTACACCTTCCCTCAATTCATCACGCAACCCATCCACTACGCCAAACTATCCTGCTGGCAGTGTATTTTATAGTCCCGTACTCTATTGCAACTACTTGGATTACTAAGACTATCCCGTATCCATAGAGTCATTGTGTAGGGGTGGGATCACCCCTGTACAACTTTAACTAACTCCCATTGAACTTTCCTAGAAATAGTTCCCCATTCAGTTCCATGAGCTGAACTGTGCCTCCATCTGTAATCTTCTTAACAATATATGGCCCCAACCAATGCATTTGGAACTTTCCCAGAAACTTTATGAACTTACTATCATACACCAATACCAAATCTCCATTATTCAAGGTGCGTTGTCTAATATGGTGATCATGCCATTCATTTTTGTGATCCTTTTGCACCTACTGATGAAAACCCACCAAGAAGCGATCTTCCTCCAACTCAACTAGTTGCGCGAGGCATTCTTCCATGGTATCTCGATCAGCCATGTCTGTAACTACAAAAATCCGCAAAATTGGCACGATGTACTCCATCGGCATTACATATTCTTGTCCATAAACTAATTTGGACAGCATTTGTCCAGTCAACGTTTTGCAGGTAGTTCTATACGCTAATAGAACAACTAGTATGCACACATCTCAATCATTCCACTTCAAACTGCAAATCTTCATTAAGGCATTCTCCAGGATTTTGTTAAAGGCTTCCACTGTGTCATTCTCTTGAGGATGATACAACGTACTTTTCTAGTGATACATATGGAATTCTTCAAGCAAAGCAGCAATTGTTTCATTTAAGAAGTGTGAATCCCTATCGCTCATCAAGATTTTAGGGAAGCCAAACCGAGACAAAATGTATTCAAAAATGAATTCTACAGTCATGGCCTCACTACAATCCTTCACAGGCTGCGCCTTAGCCCACCTGGTTAAATATTCGGTCGTTGTAATGATGTATTAGGCTCCTGTCTTCTTTCCCAGTGGCTGAATTGGTCCCACGAAGTCTATTTCCCACTTATCAAACACTTGTAACGACACTTGCAAGTTCATAGGAAATTCATCTCTTCGCGACGGCCTCCCCGTTCTCTGACAAACATCGCATGCCCTGCAATAAGCCTTAGAATCCTTATGCATAGTCCTTCTTGTAGGATTTTTTGCGTGGTTTCTCTTCCCGCATAATGTCCTTCCGCAACCCCTCCATGCGCTTCAGCAAAGATACTTTCTCATTCATACTCCGAGACATACCTACACAATATTTCATCAGATCTCATTTCATATAAGTGTCCTACAATAATAGAGAAATCTGCAGCCCAGACCACCAGTTCTTTCTTTTGTTGTGTCGTATACCCTTCAGGAGTTGTACCTGTAGACAAGAATTGGATGATGTCTGAACAATTTTCGTCCGTGACACGTATAGCAAAGAGATGTGCATTAGGAAATCCTTCCTCCAAATTTGTAGGTTCATCATCATTCTCAATCTGTGAGAGGTGATCTGGTCCAACATTTAGTCACCCTGGCTTCACAATTACTTCAAAGTCATATTCTTGAAATAGCAGTAGTCACCTACAAATTTTTCCACCCAACATAGGCTTGTTGACCAGGTACTTCAAAGCAGAATGGTCTCTGTACATTTTGAAGTGCGGACCCAACAAATAGTGCTTGAAATTCTGGAGCACATACACCATTGCTAATCCTTCATGCTCTGTAGCTAAATAATTCTTTTCTGCCTTCGATAACTTCCTGCTCGCAAATGCTATTGGATGGTTGATATCATCTCTGCCTGGCTGGGTTAGCACAACTCCTAGTGTTATGCATGACGAATCTACATGTATGTGGAACTCCTTCTTCCATTCAGGGAAAACTATAATAGGCGTGGTGACCATTTTTTCCTTTAATACATCCAAACTCTTCTAGCAATCATCATCCCAGTAAAACGTCGCATCATTTTTCAGCAATTTTTCAATGGGCGCAGTGATCTGCGCATATGCTTTGATAAACTTCCTATAATATAATGTATGGCCCAATGTCACGCGCAGTTGTTTGACATTCTTTGGAGGCTCCAAAGTGATAATTACTATAGTTTTGGCAAGGTCTACCATCAACCCCTACTTACAGACAACATGGCTCAAAAGTATCCCATGCGGTACGCAGAATATGCACTTCTTCAAATTAAGAGATATCTGATACTTCTGAAAAGTATCCAACATGAGGCGAAGAATAGCAACATGTCTCTTTACTAACCCAAACATTGTCTAATAATCGAAGTAAACCTCCAAAAACTTGTGAATAAAGTATTTGAAAGTTACGACTACCACCCTAAAGAAGACTACAGGGGCATTTTTAAGTCCGAAAATCATAACTATATATTGAAAACAGCCTCATTCAGTATCAAAGGTAGTCCTACTTGTATCCTCCGACGCGATCTTGATCTAATGATACCCTGAGAACCCATCTATAAACGAATAGGCTTCGTGACCTCCCACATTCTCTAGTACTTCATCCGTGAATGGCATAGGAAATGGATCATGGACACAAGCATCATTCAACTTCCTTAAATCTACGCAGATTCGAATTTTTCCCTTCGTCTTCTTTTCCTGAACCACCATAGGACTAACCCAGTCCAATTCTTCAATAGATTCAATAATCCAGGTTGCAAGCATCTTATCCAGTTCTTCGTGCACTTTTTCCTTGTACTTAGGATTCAATTGGTATGGGCGTTGCTTCACTAGCTTCACATATGGCTTCAGAGTGATCTTCATGACACCCAGATCACCTACTATCCCCTTCAGATCAAAGAACTTGGTGAGGGAAAAGTCTTGATACTCCCGCAATAACTCCTTCACTTTGTCCATTGTGTCCTCATCCTAATAGTCACCTATGTTTATGAACTTTGGCTGCGCTTCTGACCCAATATTCACCTGCTTAGTCTTCAAGGGCTTTGAGATATCAGGGACTTTCATGTTAGGCCTTGTGACTTCGCGTTGTCCCTCTGACTCAGGAATATTGATGTTCCTAGGATCTTCTTCGCCTTCCTCAGTGGTCACATTGTAGCATTCGAGCGCATGGTGCAACTGCGTACTCCAGTCTGGTTGTAACCACGCAACAGGTTCTTCGGGAATTTTGAATATTGCAGCTTTCATCTCCTGTAATGCTTCGTCAATACACTCAAATCCATCTTCAAATCTTAAAGTTAGCAAAAAACTTTCCTTCAGAACATCCCATTTTTCGGTTTCATGTCGCAACTTTGTTTCTAAATACCAGTTCATCGGAATAGTATCCAAAGTGTGGCAAAATATGTGAACCCATTATGGTTGTGGTTCTTCTCCCCATGCTTTCATCCATCGAGCCAGATGATCGCGCGAATCGTCCTTTCCTGTATATTTCTCCGTAATGTGGGTATTGGCATACCCAAACCACAGCTTCATCATCTGTCGATATTCCTTCCAATATGCAAATTTGTTCTTATGCATACCCCACCATTTGGTAGGTGTAGCTCGCAGCGTGATGTCTAGTGCTTGGAACTGATGTTCCTCTGGTACATCCCTCTCAAATTTATCCAGAAATAAATTGACATCTTCTAATCCATCATAATACAGTAAGTTGTGTACCTCATTGGATATGCATCAGAGTGACTTAGTGAGCCTATTGCATCCCAGTGATGATACTTCATGCAATCGGTTCTGCTAGTGCTCAAGCTCCTCATCCGAATCAGAGTTCCAGGAGTTGTCCTTCTCCCAAGTAATTCGCCCATCTACGGTAGGGTTTATCCAATCCTCATCTTGTGCAGTCAGCTTATAGATTTCCTCAAGATCATTTTCCTTATAATAATCATGAACTGCTTCAGTATATCGTGCACCTTCGGTTGGATCCAATGGAACAATCACCCTTAGTTCCTTCGTCTCAAATGTCATGTTGCGCTTCTTGAGGTTGATGAATGCATTCATATCGAAGGCCCACTTAATTCCAAGTAGTGTCGGGTGTGGATTACTGTCGTCCACTATTTCGATCACTTCAAAATCAGCTATGGCACGTGCCCCTTCAATATCCACTATCACCCCATGTAGGCGCCCCATAGGAATAATCTTTTGCTAATTCACCATTCTCAGCTGGATCGGGGACCACTGTAGTGTTTTTCTTCCCATTCTTTCTCAGGTTTGCTTCGGAAAAACATTTGCATTAGACCCCAAATCAAGGATTACCTAGTGCATTTCGAATTTCCCAATCTGGGCAGTCAATCTCATTTCGTGACCAGTCCTTTTCTTACCTTTTTCCACCTTATGCACCGCACACTATTCCGGCAGTGGCTTATCCTTTCCAGTGCAGTTATCTATCAACTCTTGCAGTCCCTCTACTACTTTTTGGTCCCTCAAGAGCTTCATGCAGGTCTGTAAGAAAGATGCCAACAATGATGGATTTGTTTCTTGTGCAGTACTGACTCCTTCAGGCCTCTTTGTGTGCGTACTTTGACTCCTTGATGTAGAAGCTCCTGCATCTGCAAATCTCCTCTTTTCCTCCATAAATGTTTCATTTATTTTATTCACATCAAATCCAACCTCCTTGTCAGCAGTGTTGCAAACCCATACATTTTCCTCTGGTTGTTTCCCTCTATCCTCCCTGGTAGTTATACCACTCTGCGTAACAATATTAACACTGGGTCCATCTTCGTGCGGTTTTGATCTCATCATCTGGATGTTTTGAGTAGGTTGCTGAGTCTGGGTCTTATTTTCTTGCATCTTCGCGATGAGCACGGGACAATCTTCTATGACATGATCAAATTATCGACAATATTGACATGAGGGATGCGTTGGATTCTGACAATCTCGTATGAAGTGACCTGGTTCTCCACAATTGTAACAAATGATCTGGCCACAACCTCTTCCAACTCCTCCTCCTCCTCCTCTTCCTCATCCCTGAAATCCTCTGTGCACTGTAGTTGCACCTTGATCCTGTTGAGGACGTGCCTCCATCTGTACTCTATATGTTGGTGTTCTTTCCATCATCAATTCATAACTTCAGCAATTGCGCTCGTCATGACCCACAGACTTACAGAAATTACAGAATAGCTGTTGGGGAGTCTGCACAAACTTCTACAGCAAATGACAATTTTTCGTCGTATGTTTTCCTGTAATCTGACAAATAGCGCACCAAGGTACCACACCTGTACTTGGCCAAATGGTATTTTCTGGCTTCAGGGGGATAGGAACCCCCCCCCAACTAGATAATTCTGGTACACCAGGAAATGATCCTTATCATGACCATGGCCTTTACATTTTAAACACCAGACTTCTATACGGACCTCATTCTGGACTTATTTTCCCTTCTTGAGGCTCTGCAACTCCATATGCAGGCTAGCCAACTATGACTGAATCTGCTGCACTCCCAGATTTGTATCCTGAATAGGTGAGGCTTCCAATTTCATAGAAATATCTAGTGCCTCAGCCTACGTTCCAATATTCTGTTGTGACATTGGTAATCTCAAATGGGGTAATAGAGAAGCAATATACTAGTCCTTGTGTTGGTCATTCGTGATCTTCATATTAGCCTGTTGCAGCAAACACTTCAACCTCTAATCGAAATCCCACGTAGACTCATTCACCTTCTATTGGATCTCTTTGACTTCTATTACTGACTGGGATTGTGACTTAGACTTCTTGAGTTCATTATTTAGTGCATCCTTCGTATCCTTCAGCGTCGCAACTGGATGAGTCGAACAATACTTAATATATTGGCTCAATGCTCTATCTTGCAATGTTGTGACCAAATGCGTTTTCTTCAAGTCATCATCTGTTATCTGTTGTGACTTCCACACAGCATCTGCTACAAACCAAAATTGTTCAAGGTCTTTTGTCCCCAAACCCTTGAATATGGGCATCTTCATAGTGTTCGCCATATTGAATAGTGGAGGTGAAGGTGGAGGTGGAGGTGTAACTGTAGGTGTGTGAGGCAGAGGTGATGGTGGAGTTTGAGTGGATGGATGTGGTATTCCCGCAATACCCTGATTTACTGTCTGCGGTGCACCTTGAGTCATTTTCTGAATACTACTTTCTTTGTCACTATCATATGCTCCCAACAGAGGACTATATTCAACACCTAAATCTAGATCCCTTCTGAATGATTTTCCACTTCGCGTAGTTCCCGTCAAGTCCCTTATAAACATCAATTCATTGGCATAACCATTTTCTCACACGATAGAATCTTAATCCAAGTTTTTAGGGACTTTAGGTACTTACCTCTTGTTCCTTTGAAAAATCGGCATTCAGCTTCACTATAGCTGACAAATGTGTCGATTGCAAACTTAGTAATGAATCCACCCAAAATATTATCGATCCAATAATCAACAGCCCTCGTGATATTGCTTTCTGAAGCTTCTAGGTGCCTCGCCAGTTCTTGATTCCACACAATAGCGTTATCCAACTTCCACGTACCTTGATTGTCCACCAATTTACACAACCATTCGTATAATTCACACGGAAAAGAGCAAAATAATTTTTTGTGTACTTTTGTATACAGGTATCTGTTCAACAACTCTTCCTTTGACAGGTGTGGATTCTTGTTTTCCTTGGCTGCAAACTAGTGCAGCTTCCGATCTATCCACTTCTCAATTTCCTTCTTAGTCAGTATCCACTTATTTCTCATCACATAAACCTCAGATATATCCTGGTCCTGACAACGGAACCATTTTTTGGCTTAAGGGGGCTTGGACCAAAGTTCAGAGTTAGCTGCACTAACCAACAAAACCCTATACTACCGTCCCTTTCGGAAACAACCCGAGTAGTGCAAGTTGCAGTCTCACCCGAGGCAGTATTGGGGGATGACAGAACCAAGTTTCTGCATCTAGAGGTCTATGTGATGTGCTTCTGTTACTTCTAGGGCTTTATTCCGGCCTTCGTGAACCCTAACCCTTGAATCGCGGAAATTATAAAAACTTACAGATAACAGATTCTAACTCTGCACTAATTTTTCTAAACATTCATAACATCATGTAACTAAGCAGATCTACCACTTTCGTGCATCTATTAATTGTTTCTTATAATAAATGTAGTAAACAGAGCAAATATACAGTAATTGTGGAAGTAAAGATTAACACGCAAATGCATAGATAGTTCTCCAAAATAGTCTTTATTATGTTCAGATCTTCTGTTACAAACTCTTTCTACCCTGCACACATAGGTGCAGGGGCCCGCACACAAAGTTGCGGACTTACCAAGATCTCCACGCACACAGTTGCAGGATCCTTCCCCTTCGCCTAAGTACAGGGAACGGACTTCTTACTTAGATCAAATTACCCATACAATCTTAGATATCTCCTACGACTCTCTATGACTTCTTTTTATATCATCTTATTTTGTATCATCTTCTTTTATATCACCTAAGTACACAGAATAGACTTCTTACTTAGATCAAATTACCCATACAATCTTAGATATCTCCTATGACTCTCTATGACTCCTTTTTATATCATCTTCTTTTATAATACCATGGTCCGTGAACCATGGGCGGGTCATAAAACAACTTAACTTCTAACAAACTAAGGGGCTTTGTCCTTCCTAAAGCCCCTTTAATTCCTAACGATCTTCATGCTTCGCTCCTCAAAATACGGAGACTTTATAATAACAAAAACTATTTGCAAAATTGACCCCAGGGGACCCTGTCCTAATAGATGTTAATATTATTTTAATATTTCTAGTATATCATTAAGAAATTATGCTTTTGAAATTAAACAATATAAAATTAGCAGAACAATGGATATCACAATGCATAAAGAGAGCACAAAATTTACCCTGGGAAACCCCACTAAAGGGAAAAACCCAGTAACCTTTTCAATAGAGAAATTATTCTTTTCATCAAGAGACACACCTAGACCACTATTCAACAATTAGGTCAAACTGACCTTCAACAAATCTATGGTAAAACTTGGTAAACACCCTCCAAGTCAAGCCTCCAATTTGATCCAGCAATTCGTCCTTCTTTCTTCCCTAGGCTGAATTTCAGCCTCCCAAAAACTGTCGATAAAATGATGTGAACTAGAGAGAAACATAAAACTTTCACACATGCGAACTAGATAGAGAGAGTAAAATGAATTTGTCTTTTTTCTTTGTCCTCACTGTCCTTCTTTTCCTTCGCTTGGATTCCCATAATATTCTTGCTTGAGAGAGATCGAATTTATGTCTTGTGGAGGAGGTCGAATTGTCTTTATCTAGTATTATTCTGGGTCGTATGCATGTGTCTTTTTCCTGGTCCAACTTGATTTGGAGGGAGACCGACTTGACTAATTTTAGAGCCAAAAATTCAATTTCAAAATTTTAATTTTCTTCTTTTAAAAATTCCAAATGCACATGACCTGAAAATATTTTTTTCTTTTGACTCTGTCATGAAGAACATGTTTTACAATAATCAATATGAATACTGACCATAGTTACAAAATTCAACAGGGATGTCACTCCACAGGTTCTCAATGTGACCACATACTTAAATCCTATGTGAGAGAAGCTTTCTGGCAAGCATCAGATGAGAAAATGGATTTACACTCACTAGTTAATCTAGTTTCAATTTTATAACCTTAAATAATCTCTCCAAATCCTACTCCAAGGGTCTACAAACCTAAGATAATGTTGGTTTTCTATAATTGAAAACGTTAATTAATTTTATTAACACTTTATTTTAGGTTGCTTATTACTCAGGGGTATGGAGTGCAACTGAGATGGTGTGAAAAGAGACTTGATACCAATCCAAAATGAAACTATATTACAAATGCAATTTCATTTCCATTTGATGAAAACTAGCTAAGGAAGGGTAAAGAATTTCTTCATTTTTCCAAGTGACAAATAAAAAACCCACAATCACTCTCAATGATGTTTTTTATACTCTCAAAATTGATATGACTAAATGATCGAGCAAACAACTCATAACACAACAATAAACACTCTTAGAAATTCCAAAGCAAGAGCATGAACAATCACTCAAAGCTTAAAACTAAGGCTTTGCGAATGAAAAACATGAACTATGGCCACTTGGAAAAACAGTAAGCTCATTTTTGTAGTGTTTTCTTCTCAAAGATGTATGAAAAGAACCCACTTAATATTGTGGATGACAAACAATCTCAACAATATTAATGGTTGTTAAACATTGTAGATCTGCAGCAACTGATAGAAACAAAACCTGCCAAAATTATGATCTATGCCACAATCATAGTTAAGCAGCAAAAATAAATAGTATTAACTCCAATCATCCAATGGAAACCAGATATACAAAGAATATTTTTTATTATAACACTTGTGAAGGGAATAAATAAATGTTACCAGTCCCCCTCTATGGGATGGGTTCTTGGCTATCCTCAAACTTCTTCAGCTTATGTAGAGTCTCTCTCCTCTATAATGTGTAAACCCAGCAAAAAAATGGTGTGCGGCAATGAAAATAATCAGAGTTACAACACCGAGTGCAACAATGAAAATAATCAAAAGTGAATAATGAATGGGAAACCCTTCTATTTATAACAAAATATTGAGTTATTCTCAAATAATGAGCAATAATAAAATATTATTAGCCTCATTCTTGGAATAACCACTTGGAATATTTTATTATATTTGGTTAGGAGGGAAAAAGTATTTAAACTTTATTTAGAAATAATAATAAATAAATGATTTATTTATCATATCAAGGAATTGGTTAAGGAATAATAAACAAATAGTGATTTATTTAATTATTCCTAAAGGATTATTCAAATTTGACAAAGAATAATAATTAATTAGTGATTAGTTAATTATTCTTTAGAGAAAAATAAGATAATTAATGATTTATCTGTTTATTTTTCATGATTGGGTCAAATATGACAAGGAATAATAATTGAACAATGGTTTAATTAATTATTCCTAGAAGAAAATCAAATAAATAGTGATTTATTTAATTACTCTTCATGGGTTTAATTATAAATTACTTAACAAAGGTGTTTATTAGGTAATTTCTCACATTTAAAGCAATTTTATTATGTTAAAATTGGATTTACATGGTGTACTTCTATCCATCTAGTAAATTAGGCTAGATGAACAATTTTTTGGTGATAACGGATTCCCCCCCAATGTACGAGTGTTAGGAGCAAAACATATGACCGAAGTACATTGCAAAGGCACAATCACTAGACAACACAGGTGAGTCAAAGAGAGAGAGAGAGACCATTAAGGCTGAAGTGAAAGAGGATAGGGATAGAGGGGGTGAGACTAATGCAAGTCTCCTTTTATGTTGTCGTACCAGACCTCAATGAGGTTGGGGAGGCATACCCATACCCGCCGAGATAACTTAGTACAAAAATAATGGTGCGCCCAGAAACATAAAACTGAGCGATGAAGTACATGTTGAATGGTACATGACATGCTGGCATAACAGAGCCAGAAAATAATACAATGTGTCTTATATACATAATGCACCTGGAAACATATCAGCCAGTATTGAATACAATAATATCTGAGTACATGAGATATAATGGCCCTTCCCTCAAAAAAGGGTGAGAGGGAGGGTCAAACAACCGAAGAAGCCATGTTGCACAGGGAAGGGCTCTACAAAACTGAATGGATCATCTGAAGGAGACGTGCATGCTATGAACACTGCAATTGGTAGGAACCAAACCCATCAAATATTCAGAACTTCATCTGAGGTTGTAGCATAATAGGAATGCATCCAGGCATGTGGGGGGTTACCTGAAGGGCCACCCCCTCATGAGGTCTGAAACATCTCACACACACCCAGGAATCACTAGTACAATCTGTTGCATCATTGGACCATCAAGTGTATGAATCATGAACATGAAACGACCAAGTCAAAGGGTAATAATGAGTCCCTCTTCTCGATCTGAGGTGTCGAACAAGAATGGAAGATGGAACCAAGATACACCACCCTATATCGTTCTTCTGGAATAAATGAGTTGATGTCGACAGAATAGGGCCCACAATAGGTGAGGCAATGAGGATCCTCAACTAAGGCACGAAGGAAAATAGTAATGTGACTAATGGACTGACACCAAGGATAATGGAAAATGTGGGACTGAGGGACAAGCAGATGACTTCCCTTATCAGAGCATAAAGTGCATGGTTGACCTGGTAGCGACTGTCTCAACACCGGAGGGGATGGGGACAATATGACTGGAGGCCAAAATGGGCAACACGAGATGAACGGTATGCAAATATGAATGAAATTTTGTGACATGATAGAATGGAACGTGAAATAGACTCCATGGATGCAAGGGTAACTCATCGCGGATGCTCTGAACAAGGGTAACTCGATGACATTGCCACACAGAATAAGCTCGGTGAGGACCATGAAAACATGAGTAAATGATGGTTACTCATGACGAAAATAAACACGTGGTACGACAAGTATTAAGAGGAGGTGGCCCTTAAAGTACAAGTGTCGCTTAATTATGAAGAAATTCGATTTTGAGAGGTGACGAAGTGACCCTTCTTGCAAAAATGACTTCCTGGTGAAGTGTTAAATCATCAAAAACTGAGGAAGACCCAATATATTACTCGATGAGAGATTTCCAATGGTGTTGATGGTTCATCAAATGGAGCTATGATCTGGTCGCAATGTGCAATAGAAAAACTATGGGTTTTCTTATAAAAGGGTGTTTTCCCTCCAATTTGAGAGGAGGAGAAGGCCCTAAATCTTATGGAGATCGTAGTAGAAAAATCGACCATCGGAATCAGGATCTGCGACTTTCAAGCAAGTGGGTTTACTTGTCTAATTATGGCCTTAATTCTACTTGGAATGATGGTTCCTAGTGAAGAATTAAGGGAAGAGGAAAATGAGAATGAACTACTAGAGGAGGTCTAGAATCATCCTCACCCATGAAGTCAAACATGGGGACTATGTGGACATAGAGTAGAATATTTGAATATATGGTATCAAACATCTACAATATGCAATGTGCATATGGCTCACCGAAGAGGCCGATAGGACAAACTATCCAAGGAATGGGAGGATAATCGATCATACCTAGATCCAGTGGGATCTAGGCCGAGAATTATGTTAATCAATTGAGAAGATGGCCAGGGGAAAACCATCATGCCCCCAAGCATGGGATACTTCCTGCAAACATATGTGATGGAGGGGATTGATCTGGTATGCAAAGGTGGGAATGATGCCCCCTAGCAGGAGGAGTTTGTGGAGCGCCATTATGTTCCGAGTGCTCGAAAAATGGATTCAAGCATCTCAGCCCAACTTGGCACGAGATCCTCCAAATGATGATAAGGAGATGTGTTATACAGGAAAATGACCTCCTCATTAGTTCAGAGGGCAAAGACATGATGATTGAAGCAATGACCAAGTTCACAAGCCTTGTTTCCACGCTAACGTTGTCTATACACTAGAAACATGCTTTATAAAGCTTCTCAACAAGCCTAATGGAGCGTTAGTGACGCAAGTAACTCTACCTATTACCTCGGGAGCAACCTTAGTGAACCCTAATGAGGATCTAAGGGTCAAAAGAGCAGATTGACTAAGAAATATCCCTATATTCTCTCCTAAATCAACTCAGAAAAGCAAGGAAACATCCAATTTCGACCTATTTGGGGGATTACTAATCCTAATGGAGTATGCAAATGGGAAAGAGCTCAAAAGAATGGCAACATCATTGCTTTTACCTAAAGAAACTCATGGAGAAACTTGGCAACCCTAACCTCACATGCTACATAGGTAGAGCTAGGGCTATTGTGAAAGGGGTGAGATCATTTGAAAGGATAGCTTACTTGATTGTCGAGCAGAGTCTCAGACTTAAGCAAAAGAAGTTGGTAAGAAGGGAGAGAGAGAGAGGAAATGGAGGGGTAAGGGAAGGCTGATGCAACCGATGGTTGTAATCACTCTTTTGACATTAATATAGAACTGCAGCTATACTGTCTACTCCATGGTGTTGGTACTATAATCCATTTATTTGTTTATTCAATGTCTTTTAGCATGAGTAGCTTAGTTATGTGAAACTAGATGTCTTTTATATATTCATGAATTGATTATCAAGGTTTTATGTTGTGATTACGCTTGTCTTTTCTATGTGCAGGATTTGATCTAGAGCCGGCTCAGGGGACTTCTGCCTAGCTGCATTGCGCTCTCCAGCAACTCTACATGAAGACTCAAGGTAATGAATCCGTGTTGCTTTGATAGTTAGTTATTGAATATGGACATGCATGTATCTTTGTGACAACTGCAGATAATCTTACAGTCTGCCAAGGGTCCTGGGAAGACCCTTCAGGGTTCCTTTATTCTCCATACACCATGCATTAATCCCTATAGCAGAATTGGTGACTCCACTGGGGACTGCATTTTAGTTCTCAGTTTTCCCATAAATTTCCTAGATCTATCCTTCTTCCAGACCTTCCTGTACTTCTTCATTCCTTTTCTGACCACTCAGGAGCTTGCAACACTCTTCTTTCATTCCTCAGCCCTGGATCTAATCCCCACAGCCCTTTCTTGAAGTGTTTTCCCTCACTAATGCAGGTTACCATTGTAAACATAGCTTTATAAAGTATTGTAGCTTCACAAACAGAGCATTAGTGCCACTAGTAACTCTCTGTGGCCTCTAGCACAGAGCGTTAATCACCCATTTTTTGATAAACAACAGTGTCTGTGACCTCAAAGGGTTGGGAAACTTACTTCTAGACTGATAAGGGATCTGTAGCTGTGTTTTGTTTGACTGATTTGTGTCCTAAACAATTTTTTTTTAAGAAAATAGCTTTCCTTCTTAAATTTTTTATTTTCATAAAAGAAAAAATCAAAATTTTTTATTGTTTTCTGCTTAGTTTGTTAGTTCTACATTATTTGGTTTTAGTAGTTGTTAGTGAGCATTGAAAAGTTATGTCGGTTATGCGATTGTTTTATTGAGTAGGATGCATGGAATGAATATTGATGTATGAATGACTCTCCCTTTGTAGAAGCAGCTTATTCATCGAAATTGAAAATTTACAAGCATTGTTTTTGCATGATTTGAGTTAGAGTCCCATAAAATCTCATACGTCAACACCCCTACTAAAGATTCTAACAAAGTACACTTAAAATCTACCTAATAAAATCAATGAGCAACTCTTTCTAGAGTAAACATACATTAGTTTAGGCTAGGATCTTGGGTTAGGCAGTGTGAGTAAACTGCCCAAGATCATACACCAAAACTAGTGTTATTAAAGAGAGAAATCCTTCTACACTCATACTATCGGGACCACCCCAGTAAAAGCGGAGCTAAATACGAGACAACATCAGACTGTAATTGAAGGTAGCCTACCTTTGCTTACATCTCTTTTGGGTATTATGTGTATCGGGGATCCCTTCGAGGATATCGGAGCTGAGTCGAGGACTCGGGTGTCCTGCCCACATAGCGTACTTTCTACGACTATGTCCCCCCCGGTAGTGTCTATGATCTGAGGTATCCTTAGTGGCCATACTTTTAGGGACTAACACAAGGTGACTGGGGTGGGCTGCCCTGGTACCTAACATAGATGGACCTACTTTGTCTTCAGTTTTTGGGAGGGTGCTCGTCTTCACGAGAGTACTTGGCCCCTCAATCTGAGGTTCGGGCGAAGCTCTAGAGTAACCATAACTGTACATTTGGCCAGCTCTCTCTGTTATTCATTGTGATACTGGGTTTCATCTCCAGTGATCGGTGCTTATTAGACAGGGTCATTTCCCTCTGCTTGTTGATTGATTTACTTAGTGTATTTTTTATTTTTTAGGTGCCAGAGTGTTATCATTGAGACTTTAATAAACATCACTGTAAAATTTATTGATAAAAATTATCGGCCACCGTGGCTACATCCGGCCCTTGTCGTCAATCTAGACAATTGTTAGGACTTCCCCCACTCACTGTGGAGGATCCACCGAGCTCCAGTGAACTGAATTCCCCGTCTTCGGGAAATCAGTCTCCAAGATCTCACACAGAATCAGTTTGGACATCCAACGATTCAAGCTTACTGGAGGATTTCTTTACTGAAGGATTTCTTCCTCCATACAACCCTATGATCACAAATTTGTTGGGACCACTCTTGGTTCCTGTTGCATCTATACCTGCTCTTTCTTCAGTTTGAACACTTCCACCCATCTCGTCGATGACTACCGGGTCGTGGGACAGTTTGGACACTTTTGGTCCCCCACCACTTCCCCAGTCGACAATCAATACCACACCTTTGATGGTAAATCCTGCTATCCCATTTGTCCCATGTTCAACCCCTATCATGACACCCTCCACAAGTGGAACCCAGTCAATTTCGAGTTCTGCCCCTTTAGTGTCAAACCCTGTACCTTCGACAAGTGCTACATATAGCGCTCCTTATAATGCTCAATATAGCACAGTTAGCGCGGGTCCCTTCAACCAACAATATGGTTGGCATCCATTGTATAGTTCTAACCCCCATATTCAAGTATCTGGGGGCACTCCCAATATGCATATACCGGCCAGGAACGTAACAGTTCCCCCTCCATTTTCAGGCATGCATGGTCAGTCACTGATTGACATGAACACTCCTTATGCTAGTCAAGGACTTATGGTTAGTTATGTGGTGAGCGGGAATCCTCAAGGAGGTCCCAATCAATCCATGGGGGCACCCTACTCACAACCTCAAATGAGTCAAGGGGGCACTGCTTATCCTGGGGGAACTTCTATCCCCCAACCTAACAATCCCTATGGAAATCCACATTACAATACCATACCCCAAGGCACCTACTATACCACGCAACCTGTGTATAATATTAGGAACAACACGATGGGAGGACCGCAAGGATCCTCAAGTCATATGTCATCGCCTTGGTCCGATTTGGGGGCATCACACACTCTGCCTTTCTTGGCAACGCTTGATATCCCCGACTTGTACAAACTTACAAATGACCCCATCTATCATAACTTACTTTGGCTGCCAATCCTGCATAAAATACCGACAGACATTCCTAAGTTTGAAGGGAAACAAGGGGAGGATTCGGGTACACACATCACCACCTATCATCTATGGAGTGTTTCTAACTCCATGGTGGATGATAGTATCCGGTTACGTCTTTTTCCCCACACCCTTACTGGCAACGCAGCCAAGTGGTACATTGAGTTACCACGCGCGTCAGTCAATACCTTTGACACTCTAGCAATGGAATTCTTAAAGCACTTCCAGCTACCCATCCGCTATGAAACTGGGATGGAACTCCTCACTTCATTACGTCAGGATACCGCCACCCACATCTTCGATCATATACATGAATGGAGACGTAGGCGGAGGTTGGTCAAAGCTCCCCTCCCAAACTATCTCTTAGCAGATTGGTTCTGCAAGTCTCTACTCCCCCAAATCGCTAAGGATGTCGCCTTAGGTGGTGCAGTCACAGAAGACCAATCCATACATCGTGCCCAGCACTTAGATCTGATATATTCGCAGTCTGGCACTCTATACGATGTAATTCCCAATGCCCCTCGCAACTCCAATGCTCCCGCAACTCATCAACTTGGAGCGCACGCCGATGGGATTATCGGCGCAACCTCCAAGGTTGTTGTAAAACAACTCAGTGGTCACATTGCCCAGATGTCAGTGGACCCCTCTACCAAATCGACTGCTCTTCCTACCACCATGATCAACTCTGTGCAGTCTACACAAAAACCTGGTGGTAAGAACAAGAAGAATAAGAAAAAGACCGCTCCTTCTGAAGAGCATTCAAAAAAGTAGTCTAACTCCAAGCAGAAGGCAGTTGCGCCCTTTGACGATGGAAAGGATAAACCCACCAGATTCCCTTGCAAAATCTGTGCCGAAGACCACATGACCTATCGTTGCCCGCATCTTCAGGAGTGCACAGATTTCATTGCTAAAAAGGACACTGGCAGGACCCCCATTGTCCTAAATAATCCTTTCCCCGCTCAGCAGTAGTAACACCTTATTACAAACCAACCCCAACCCCTGCAAGGGGGCAATGGTGGTTCACAACATCCTTCAGTTGGTGAAGGACCTTCTACTATTTACACCTTTGGAACGGTAGACCTACAAACTAGAGCCATATCTTATGGAGCTCGTGTCACTCATGCAGAGGAACCCTCCTCAAGTCAAAACCCACCACTGCCTAACGATCTTCATATTGAAAGGATGGTTTTTGACCTTGTGATTCGCCCCACTAAAGGGGCACTTCGACGCACAACGCACAATACATCTGCACGTGCCACCCAAAACTACAGCATTGTAGAAGACTTGGTGCAAGCATCATCGGCTATGTCGGCGCTCGAAGTATTACAAACATGTCTAGCACAAAGGAAAGCTCTGCTTTCGGCCATTGGTGGTATCAACCCACAGGATTCCATGCTTGCAATTTTCGACATGGAAAAGTGTAAACCTCCCCTTTCTCACCAGCTTGCATTTCAGGTGCAAATCTTTTCGAAAGGTAAAGGTATACATAGAACTGTCATTGACAAAGGTGCTTCTACCTACGTAATGTCGGCTTCATGTTGGCTCACTTTGGGTTCTCCAACCCTATCCCTGCCATCGAATTCCCTTAAATCTTTCGACGGCCACACTTTCATCCCAAAAGGTTACCTAGCTAGCTACCCCATCACCTTGTATGGGAAAATGGTAACGGTGGACATCGAAGTCATAGATAAAAAGCTCGACTATAATCTCTTGTTGGGTCGCAGTTGGACTTACACCATGACTACCATTGTGTCTACTGTCTTTTGCATCATCCTATTTCCATTGGATGGAAAGGTAGTCATAGTGGACCAGCTGTCCTTTTGCACCCCTGATTATTCCCCGTTACCAAGCGACTCTGTACCCTTAGTGGGTGGTGTACCTGACTCTTACGTCAGTATCGGTACCGGTCTACTGAAGGCCTCTTCCCTGATGGGTTGTTTCCCTCTTCTGTTGCCAGCGGTTCCACAGACGGTCAATATGGTTTCATCCATTCCTCACAAACCGACCGATCCTTGGATCCTACCGACCCCTTCAGACATTGACACTTACGGAGAACAAATGTCATTGTCACCAGCTGAATTGGCCTACCAGGCCATTCAATCTGCATCCGAGTCTCCAGTCACTTTGGTCACGACCAACGGTACCACTACCCCTCCCATAATTGCTTCTTCTTTCGATCCCCTCAATCAAGTCCTACCTACGGACGAAGCTATTAGAGAGATCATGAGTTTAGAAGAGCGACCTTGGGAGGACTCACACCATCATGTTTCGATATCTGATTCAGACATGATGCCTCTTCAAATCTTGTCACCTGACGCACCTGAAATCATTTCCTCACCATATACGACTATCCAAACTTTGGACTCAGAAGGAAACATGGGAAATATTTCAAAGACATTGCTCATCGATATTTTTGTCATGACAGGCATCGTGGAAAACATCCAGGTTGGAGAAAATTGAAATCCTGAGGAAATTGCAAGCTTCACCTACCTTTTTAAGGAATTCCGCGATGTATTCGCTTGGTCTTACGAGGAAATTCCTGACATAGATCTGTCTATTGTCGAGCATGAGATCAAGATATATGACAATGCTAAACCTGTCTGCCAAAGGCTTCGACCAGTCCACCCCCGCAAAACAGAAGCCATCAAAACTGAGGTGGAAAAGTTTTTACGTGTTGGTTTCGTCTATCCTATTCCCTTAACGTAATGAGTTTCCAATCTAGTTCCTGTCGATAAGAAACAAGGAACCATCCGCGTATGTGTCGAATATTAAGACTTGAACGCCGCATGTCCAAAGGATAATTATCCGACACCGTTCGTCAACCAAATCATTAACGATTGCACCGGTTGTGAATCATTTTCATTCATGGATGGATTCTCAAGTTACAACAATATTGCTATAAAACCCAAAGACTAGCACAAAACCGCCTTCATTTTTCCATGGGGAATCTTTGCCTATCGAAAACTCCCATTCGGTTTAAAGAATGCTGGAGCAACATTTCAAAGGGCCATGGACTATGCATTTCACGATATCAAGCATATCGTTCAAGCTTACTTGGATGACCTTCTAGCCCATTCCAAGCAGCGAGCGCAACACTTAGATCATTTAAGAGCTATCTTTCTTAGGTTTCGGCTTTATAACATACATCTGAATCTACATAAATCTGTTTTCTTTTTCGAGTCTGGATGCTTACTTGGATTCATTGTCTCCAAGTACGGGATTACAATTGATCCCGATAAGGTAAAGGCAATTACTCAATTGCGTGAACCACAATCCATTCTGCAGCTCCAACGTTTGCAAGGGAAAGCAAAATTTTTACTACAGTTCATCATAAACTATGTTGAGTTGACGAAAGGCTTTATGCGCCTACTTAAGAAGGGAGTGTCGTATCTGTGGGATGATCAAGCTCAATGATCATTTTATGCCTTGAAAAAGGCGCTTATATTAGCCCCACTCCTTAGCGCTCCTAATTATGGACGTGAATTTCTTCTATACCTGGCAGCCTCGCCATCCTCTCTCGGAATGGTCTTGGTTCAAACTCATGATGACCGGAGTGAACATGTGATATATTATCTGTCGAAAGGCCTGGCTGGGCCCGAACTCAGATATTCACATGTGGAAAAGCTATCATTGGCAGTCATCTTTGTTGTCAACCGCTTCCGACATTACATATTGCTACGACAGACTACTGTCATTGCCTTGGAGAATCCCATGAGATACATTTTATCTCGTCAAGTAATTGGAGGGAAATATTCAAAATGGATCGTGATCCTCCAACAATTTGATTTGGTTTTCACTGCTGCCAAGGCAAAAAATTCCTTAGTCTTCACCGAACTTTTGTCAGATCTTCCCATTGTTGATCCTAACGAGATAGCCCATGATCCTCTTCTGAATGAAGTTTTCTATCTTATCGACACTACTGACCCTTGGTATGGTGACATTCTTGTCTACCGCTAAGCACAACAGTTCCGCCCCGAGCTATCGTCAGGTAACCGTCGTCATATCCGCCACAAAGCGCGACATTATTTAGTGCTTAATGATATGTTATATCGTCATGGTGTTGATACAGTTATTCGATGTTGCCTCACTCATGAAGAGGCAAAACACGTTTTAAATGAGTGCCATGCTGAGGCATGTGGTGGTCATCTTTCTGGCATATCTATTGCACATAAAATTTTGCGCGCAGGCTACTACTGGCAAACCTTGTTCAAATATTGTATCAAGGCTATCCGACAATGCCATCCTTGTCAAGTGTTTACAAATAAAATGCACACTCCCTGGCCCTCCTTCACCCAGTTATCTTCATTGGCCCCTTTTCCAAATGGGGGATAGACTTCGTAACTTGCAACCCCGTTTCCTCTATTGGACACAACTATATTATTGTAGTTGTGGACTATTTCACGAAATGGGTCGAAGCCCTTCCCACCTTCCAGGCCGATGGAGAAACCGCGGTGCTATTCCTGTTTAATCAAGTCATCTATCGCTTCGGTGTACCCTGCACGATCGTTATAAACCATGGGTCTCATTTTCAGAATCACATGATGTCTGACTTAACATCGCTACTAGGTTTTCGCCAGGATCAATCATCCTCCTACTACCCCCAAGCTAATGGTCAAGTAGAGGCCATCAATGGCATCTTAAAAACCATGATCCGTAGGTTAGTAGGGAATCATAAAACCCACTGGCATCGAATGTTATATCCTGTGCTATGGGCATACCGAACTTCAGTTAAGACTGTTATAGGCTTCACACCTTTTCAACTAGCTTATGGCCTGGAAGTAGTTTTACCAATCGAGTGTCAGATTCCTTCCTTACAAATCGTCGTTGAACTCTTGCCCGACACTACTACCGAAGAGGAGTGCCTGCTATACCTAAATCAACTGGATGAAACCCATCAAGATGCCGAATTGGCACTCGAGGCCCACAAGCGCCGGGTGAAAGCCCAGTACGACAAAAAGGTCAAGCCTCGTTCTTACCAAGAGGGAGATCTTGTTTTACTGTACGATAAAAAACATGACCTCTTGGGGGCAGGAACACTTCAACCCTTATGGCTTGGTCCATATGTCATCAAAAAATCCCTCTGAAAAGGGGCATATGAACTTCAGGACTAGGAAGGAGTCCCGCTCACTGAGCACATAAATGGGCTCTATTTGAAAAAGTATTATGCCTAGTATTGCACTAGGCATGTGCTTTGTAATTTTATGTATTTATAAGTTTTTCTTCTTTTTTGAAGTGATTGGAGTTTTGTTATTTATTGAAGTATTTGTCTCATACATCTTTCTCGCAATGCAAATGCCTTCATTACCCTTAACATACATAGGATACGCAAATGGTTCTAGTCATCACACATGGCACATTGCATCAGCTGCTTGGGTCATTTACACACCTGAGTTGGAAATATTTTGCTCCGGGGGAGTCTTCCTTGGTACTTCCACCAACAATATTGCTGAGTACATGTTCATAATTTCACTTCTCACTGAAGTGTAATCAAGGGAGATCTCCAATCTGTTGGTCAGGTTAGACTCTCAGCTTGTTGTTATGCAATTGACAAATCGTTATCACATTCGTAATCCAGTCTTGTTACGTCATTATTTAAGGGTACGACTCTTGGAACGTCAATTTGAAGTTATCACATATGAGCACATTCCTAGAGAATTTAATACAGTTGCTGATTCATTGGCAAACTATGTGTTAGATTGGCATCTGTCTCATTCACTATAGATACATGTATGAAAAGTAAAAATTTATAGAGTTAAAAATTTACAAAAAACACTTAAAAAACATTTACATCATAAAATACCAAAATATCTGTAGATCTATATATATATATATATATATATATATATATATATATATATATATATATATATATATATATCAAATACAGTATTTTACATCAAAATATTCCAAAACTTGGGTGTTTTAAGTACAAAATGGCTACTAAGCCTAGATATAAACACTCGTTGGTTATGTCAAAGCGCCTACTAATAGAGCCTACTTCTCCTGAAATGATAACACTGCTCTAGCTATCCTCCGAAGAGGAACCAGAAACCGTTCAAGCACACCGACTGTGTTCCACTGCATATGAGCGAGGATATCCCTCATAGGAAGGGGGGGAAAACCCATGCTCAAGCCCTCCAGTTTCCTCAGAACCTTGCGAAGACTATCAACATCACCCCCCCCAACAAGTAGTTCGCATCCCCGCCTCATATGGCGAGGTTCGCCTGCAGATCGTACTGGCGCCACATTTGTGTTAAGCAAAAAGCTTCATGTCAGTACTTGTTCACCCCTAAAATCAACAAAAACATAACATAAATATTCAAAAGCGTAAAAATACTTTAAGTACTCTCAAAAATCATTCTAACCTTGAGGACCCCAGTTGGTCCCAGGAGGCAGCATCAAGTCAGGGTCGCCGGTGAAGTCCATGCCCTCACAAGCATAGTTGTCAATCATCACAATCTGGCCACTACGCCACTTGAAGAAGTGTCGGATAGGTCCTCCTCCTGTGCGAAGATCAAGTGATGACCATCGCCCCTATCTCGGCTCCCTCGGATCAAAGGGACCTAAGCTCATCCTTGGGCACATAACAGGTACCCTCTCAAGTATGAATGAGATAATGAGAGTGCCATACCCAAAACTCTGTTGGGTTCGAGTCTTGCATGTGGTCAATTCTACCTTCAACTGGTGAAACACTGCTTCATACAAGTTGAACATCTGAGGATGCATACAGTCAACTACAAGAAATAGTTGGGCCTTTGCTGCAATGTGGGGACTCTTTGACCCCACCAAACACACAATCAACCATAAAATGGCCCTCATAGATCTGGACCTAATCCTCTCTATGGGGACTCTGTTGCTGACGAGTCCACTCTCAGGGATACAGTAAGATTGAACCAGCTCTAGGGTGGATCGAGGATCAGGCCTACCCCCGGTCAGGTTTGCTTGTGCTCCTCAACACGACAAACCAATCAAAAAGTAAATATCATCGTGGTCAATGGCCAACTCATGATCTACAATCCTAAACACCTGCTCATGTTCATCCCAATCACTACAACAAAACCATCGATTAGCGTCCCTTTTTACTTCTTTTTTTGCATCTAGAGCCCATTTTTGGTGCTATTTGCATCCATTTATCAAATATGGTGCAAAACTTGACACAAAATTTGCATCAAGTTTTGCACCAAATCTTACACCAAGTTTAGCACCAGGTATTGCAATAGGTTTTTCACCACGTTTTGCACCAAATTTTATGCCAAGTTTTGTGTCATCCTTTGCACCAGGTTTTGTTCCAGGTTTTGCATCAATTTTGGCATCTATTTTTGTTTGACATACTTTTGCATCCTCATTTGCATCCACTTTTTGCACCTACACTTGCATCAACTTTTGCATCCTTTTTTGCATCCTTTTTTAAATCATTTTTTGCATCCATTTGTGCATCACTTTTGTGCCACGTTTTACATCGAGTTTTGTGTCTAGTTTTGCATATAATTTTGCATCTACTTTTGTTGCATCCACTTTTCCATCTTGTTTGGCATCCATATTTACATCCTCTTTTGCATCTATTATTGTACCCACTATTGCATCTAATATTTTTGTGCCACAATTGGCGCCTAGTTTGGCACCTCCTTTTGCACCCACTTTTGATTATAATTTTGCATCCACGTTTGCATCCTCATTTGCATCTAGGTTTTCATCAACTACTACATCTATTTTTGCATCCCTTTTTGTATCCAATTTTGGACCAGGATTTGCATCGGGTTTTGTGTCTCGTTTTGCATCTACTTTTGCATCGACTTCTATTGCATCCACTTTTGCATACAATTTTGCATCCACTGTTACACCCATTTTAAATTTCACTTTTTTCATCCCCTTTTACATCTTCATTTGCATCATACTTTGATTCTTTTTTTTCATCTATCATTACATCCACTTTTGTTATGCCATAATTTTCACCATGTTTTGCACTCACTATTGTATCCACGTTTGCTTCCAATTTTGCATCCATGTTCACATCCTCTTTTGCATCAAATATTGCATCTATTTTTGCATCCACTTTTGTGTCAGGTTTATGCATTGGGTTTTGCATCTCGTTTTGTATCTACTTTTGCATCTACTTCCATTGTATCCATTTTTTTTATCCAATTTTGTTTTGCCTGTTGGATCAATGTTTGCTTCCACTTTTACATCCATTTTTGCATATTTTTTGTCTATTGTTACATCCACTTTTGTTGCACCATATCTTGCGCCTACCATTGCAACCACATTTGCTTCCACGTTTGCATCCACATTTGCATCCTCTTTTGTGTTCAAGTTTGCATCAGATATTGTGTATGTTTTTGCATCCCCTATTGTATCCACTTTTGTTTCATCCATTTTTGAATCTACTTTTGTGTCCGTTGTTGCATCCACATTTGTTTCACCACAGTTTGTGCCAAGTTTTACACCTACCATTGGACCCATGTTTGCTTCCACTTTTGCCTTCATGTTTGCATCCAAGTTTGCATTGACAACTGCATCTACTTTTGCATCCACTTTTGTGTTAGGTTTTTCATGTTGTTGTGCATCTACTTATGTTGTATCCACTTTTCATCCAATTTTACTTCTATTGTTGCCCCCATTTCTATGTTCGCTTTTGCATCCCTTTTCCAACACTCATCATATTTTCTGCATTGATGATATTCCTTATGGCATTGAAAATTATGAACAATTGATGACAATGTCAATAATATTGAAAATGATGAAAATGAAGATGATGGCGATGACATGAATTGTCATTATGATGATAAAGACGATAGTGGTTACAATGACATTAATGATGATGATGGCAATGATTATGATGATGACGACGCTAATGACCTTGGCGAATCTTCCCAATTTTAGATGTTGTCATTGTCATAATCATAAGCATTATCTTTGGTGTCATCATCATCATTTTCATCTAGGTCATCATCAAAAACAATAATGGCATGAATGATGATGATGATTACAACAATGTTGATAGAAATTACATTAATGATGATGATGGGGATGATAAAAATGACAATGACCATGATAATGGTGGTGATGATGATGATCATCGATCATCTCTCAAAAATAGAGTTGTTATTTCTCTTACGTATATCAATGTGTCCTAAACAACCCTTTTCTAGCACTGATCACATTTTTTGGGTTGATGATATTTCTTACAACGTCTATAATTATAAACAATTGCAAACAATGTCCATAATGATGATGATGATGGAGCTGATGATGATGGCATGAATGGTGATTATGATGATAATGTAATGATGGCAATAACGATGACAAGGATGATGGTGATGATGATGACAATGATTATGATAATGAGAATGAACAATTACTAGTTTCACTACCATCTTCTGGATACATATTACTATCATACTTTTTAAATTTTCTGTCTCTCTTGAGGTATCTTACTATAATGGTGTTGTCAACACTAGAAAGATATCTTGTTGTAATGGTGGTTCTAATGTTAGCACTAGCAAAGTTTTTGTTAAATTTTGGTTAAAAAAAATTGATTTATGCAATTATTTCGACAATCTATGTAAAAAAGTAAATAACATCCAATTATTTTGACTGTAGTCCCATTGATTATCATGAATTCACCAGTCTGAAGACCATCTTCTACATACATATTATTATTAAACTTTTTGCATTATATCCCTCTTATATCTTGTTGTAATGGCAGTATTAGCACTAAAAAAATATCTTGTTGTAATGGTGATGTTAGTATTAGCACTAAAAAAATCACTAAATTTTGGTAAAAAAAAGTTTATCATTTATTTATTTTTAATTTGGGAAATTTTTGTTTTTATTTTTTTTGTTTTTAATTCTATTTTTATGCAGTAATATTTTTTTTGGTTGAATTTTGGTAGTAACTAGTTTTTAGTCGAATCATATGTATTAACCATGTTCTTTATGCTACAAGTCTAATTGTTGGGACAAAATTGCTCTTTCAAATAAGTTGCAAAAGCTATTTTACATCCATTGTTGCACCCATGTTTACACCCACTTTTACATCCCTTTTTGCATCCTATTTTTCATCTTCATTTGCTTATTTTTTTTGCATCTATCATTACATCTTCTTTTGTTGTGACAAAATTTGTTCCATGTTTTGCACATACTGTTGTACCCACGTTTGCTTCCAATTTTGCATCCATCTTCACATCCTCTTTTGCATAAAATATTTCATCTATTTTTGCATCCACTTTTGTGTTGGGTTTTGCATCTCATTTTGTATCTTCTTTTGCATGTACTTCCATTTCATCCATATTTTGCATCCAATTTTGTTTCTCATGTTGCACCCGTGTTTGCATCCACTTTTACATCCCTTATAGCATCTTGTCTTGCATCTAAGTTTGCATAATTTTTTGTGTCTATTATTACATCCACCTTTTTTGTGCTATTATTTGTGCCATATCTTATGCCTATCATTGCAACCCACATTTTCTTCCACTATTGCATCCATATTTGCATCCTCTTTTGTGTCCAAGTTTGCATCAAATATTGTTTATGTTTTTTGCATCCCATTTCGAATTTACTTTTACATCCACTTTTGATTTTTCTAGTTTTGCAACTAATTTTATGTTCACTATTGCACCCATGTTTGGCCCATGTTTACATCCCTTTTTTCATCCAAGTTTTCCTCCTTTTTGCATTCAAGTTTGTGTCCCTTTTTTGTTACATTCATTGGAGTATCCAAATTTGTTTCACCACAATTCATGCTAAGTTTTATGCCTACTATTGTGCCCATGTTTTCTTCCACTTTTTCATCCATGTTTGAGTCTTATTTTGTGTTCAAGTTTGTATGAACTATTGCATCTACTTTTTCATCCACTTTTGTTCAATTTTTCTGTCTTGTTCTGCATCTACTTATGTTGTGTCCACTCTTCATCCAAATTTACGTCTATTTTTACCCCCATTTTTTTGTTTACTTTTGCATCCATTTTCCAACACACATCATATCTTTTGCATTGATTATATTTCTTATGACATTGAAAATTATGAACAACTGATGACAATGTCAATAATTATAACGATGATGATAATGAAGATGATGACGATGACATGAATTGCGATTGTTATGATAATGACAATGATGATAAAGACGATGGGAGTTACAATGACAATGATGATGATGCTAATGACCTTGGCCATTCCTCCCAATTTTTAAATGTTATCATGGTAAAAATCATAATAATTATCTTTGGCGTCATCTTCCAAGTCATCATCATCTGATCATCATTATCATTATTTTCATCTTGGTCATAATCAAGAACAATAATGGCATGAATGATGATTATGATTTTCATGATGAAGATGACAAAAATTATGATAAAACTTATATTAGTTATGATGATGGGGATGATGACAATTATAATGACGATGATAATGGTAGTCATGTTGATGATCATCAATCATTTCTAAAAAATAAAGTGGTTATTTTTCTTTCATATATCATGTGTCCTAAGGTTGGTGATATTTCTTATGATACCTATAATTATGAACAATTGACAACAATATACAAAATCATGATGATGATGATGATCATGAAGAAGACATGAATGATGATTATGATGATAATGAAATGATGACAATAATGATCACATTGATGGTGGTGATGATGGAAATAATGAAGATGATGACCCTCCCTCTAAACTAGCGAGGTACTCATAATGAGACAAAAAAGTACTCTCAAGTTGAAATATTCATATAAGAAGGGATCTAGATTGATAAGCATCAATGATGATTTACATCATCATAGCCAAAATTTTCAAAATAGTAAGGCCTTGATTAACAAGTTTATCTCTCCATTAGATCAGAGCACAATGTTGGGAGGCATAAATTTGGACACCACTGCCTTTCAAGGCACTTACCCCACCAAGATGTTTACCAGGTATGTCCTCACATGATCATTTCCTAATCCACTATCATAATATTTGACACCAGAAAATGTCAATCCTCATGACTATTCTTATCTTGGATTAATGTACTTGACTTATGGCGATTAGTCCTAGTCAATGTCCAAATTCTCAAAGAATATTGGTCCCAGATGTTTATCCAATCCACCATTATCCCTACTAGTGCCTTTACTAGGCTTACGATTGTTAATCCTAGCCATAGTACATGACACATGGATAACATGGTGTCTACCCTCACTCCCTCTCAACCAGGGAGGAAACATCCACAAGCATAAGATTTTCTCAAGAATACCCATCATTTTCGTAGAGAATAACATCATTAATTTGTTTTCATCACATGACGACTTTATGATTAAGCATTCATAGATTTGTGGCAAAATATTTCCCCTTTTGTATTTGTGATGAAATACAATAAAAAAGTGAAAGCCAAAATCATTAAACATACACTATATTGATTTATCTAAGTCTAAACTCTAAGGTTGAAGTGAAAATTCATGTAAATCTTATATCTATGAGTTGTGCCAAACTTATGAAAACCTTATTCCCTAAGTCCTATATATAAGAAAATGAAAAAGAAAGAAAAATAAGGGCCAATAAATGGTAACTCATGTATTCACTCCCTCTTTGGAAAATATATGAATATATACACTCCTAGTCACACTTGATCACATGTATGTGATGGTTAAATCATGAATTCTTCTTTTCTCCTTGCATTTTCACTTCATCATTTAAGCACCTAATTGAGGATCTAAGGAATGTTTGTTTCCTAAGGCTTTCATGTCTACTCTTGGTTTACTTATGTCACACTACTGTCAATTTATGTGACAGAGTGAAATACATAAGTTTGTGGAGTTATTATAGAGGTGTATTGAGTTCGTAACCACACACACATGTATTACATCTCATTGATCCACATGTGTGGGTTGGAGACTCATTTCTTGACAACTTTAATGGAGACTACTTTGTGGCTTTAATGGTATAGCTTACAAAATATCTTGTTAAACATTTTGATTCATTCTTTCTTTTCCTCGAGACACTTATAATATTGAAGTCACTCCCAACAATCCATGGAGATGGGGAGTATAAATTACTTGTGCTAGAAATAGAATTGAGAAATAGAGGTTTTCCATTTGCGATATTGGAGTCATAGACATTGGATACATGGTAGTAGTCCTCAATGTCAATTAACTAAAATTGTATTGTCATAATGCGAAAAGAGGTAAACATATTGGTAACCTTGATGTCTTAATCATTTCAAATAATAACCATTCCACCCAAGTATCTCTAAGCATCAATCACTACTACTTGGAAATTCCTCCCCCATTTTCTAATTATATGAGGTTGAACCTCACTTAATATTTTTGCTTCTTATATCAACATTATTTATGGGGGATTTGCATACCATTTTTCTTTTAGGAGTTTGTTTTCGCTTACTATTGACGCCCCTCATGTTCCAAGACTATTTTCATCAAAAATTTACATAGAAAGAAAGTATAAAGTGACTAAAAAGAAACATGTCTCAAGATTTAAGTGCTTGGACAATTCCACTTCATGACTCCTATATTTCCTTAACCTGGGACCAAATGGTGAACTTGATGGCCTTAAGGGAAATTGATCAATGAAAATCTAAAAAAGAGGTGATTTTTGACTTTATCACATACAATTTAATATACTAAAAAAAATATCCATAACAATTTCATCAATCAATGAATCATTAAAAAAAATATCCAAAACAATTTCATCAAGCAAAGAATCATTGCATTATAAAATACAATCTAAACATTTTGGGAAAGTTTTGCTAAAACATGCTTAAAAATCAACATATTTAATATTAATATTTAACAATAATATGGACAATAACACATTTTAATAAATTAAATAACATATTATCAAGCCTAAAAAATGTCACTAACTGAAAACTACAAAGCATGCAACTAATGGAAGTGACCACTCAAGGCCACCACAAGACAATTAATCTATTAAGACCAAGATTAATGGGGACAAAGATCTATAAAGGACAAAGGAAAACCTATTTTAACTTTATTGTTTTATTAGCCTGGTTCAAGATGAACATTTCAAGATATCATGAAGAACATAATTAGTTTTATTGCATTAAGAAAACCCAAGCACATTCTATAACTTAGCAAGAAAGAGATGTATAACACCCATCTCAGCAACACGACACATGACATTAAGTTACTTTACTATATATAATTTAAACTCCTATCATAAAATCACAAATTTAGCATGAATGGAATGTTTAAAATCCATTTTTATAAAAACAAAATATAATTTTTCTTATAGAAAAATATACCAAAAACTAAATATATTTTTCTAGAAAAAAAAAAATACTAAAACTAAATATATATTTAAAAAAAAACTAAAACATAAGCAAACTAGAATTTGAATTTGACATTCTTGGTCACTTTCGGAAACATATGGTGGAATGTAATCTCTTTATCCTCATCTTTAGCTTTTTCCTAAAAAATAAAAGCATACAAAAGTGGGAAAGAGCCATAAAGCATGGGGAAGCTTTTTCCTAAGCACAAAAGCATCTAAAAAGTGGAAAATTCCTTTTTTATATGAGGAAACATTATTCACCCAAAAGATTTTTCCCAAATTGAACTAATGAGGAATTTTGGAAATCTTCATAGCCTCCACTTTCCTATATATTAGAGGCTTGGCCATTGAAAAAATGATGGGAATTTTGTATTGTCACGCTCTTGAGATCTGTCTTGAGAGGGAGAGTTTTGGAGCTATGAGTTGGGGGAGGTGATGCTGCAACTATATCTGATTGTTGTAACTTTCCTCCAACTCCTTTATTCATATAGATCAGTTGTTCTTCCTTCCATATGTTTCTATTCATTTTTTACTTCTTCTATTTAACTAATGTATGCATGGGTTTTTGGTTTATATTTATTTATTCAATAATATTTATATGTTTTTTATAGTTTTGATTATTAAGATATTATGTTGTGAAGGTTGCTTTATTCTCTCTCTTATGTGTAGGACCAAGCTTTGGAGCTAGCTAGGAGCGCTTCTCGGCTATACGAAAAACTCCAAGAAGACATGCATGCGAGGACTCACAAGAATTCATTCTCTTTTTCTTAATCTATACTCTACATCTTGATCTACTAAGAATCCTAAGCCTTAGAACAACCTTTCTCTTAATTGGTTTGTCCTAGGTTTCTGAGATAAACTGAGAGGGTTTTGTTTTCATCTAACCATGCATTAAATCCTACAGCAAAATGATATTTAGAAAATTTAATATATTTCACTATGTAAATGAACTTAGTAAAATGAACCCATAGAGGTGGTCATAAATGGAAATAAAAGTAAAACTCTAAACAAGAAGACAAAAGTGGATTTAACCATGGATGAAAAATTGGGAGTAGAATTGGATGTTAAACTAGCCATAAAAACAATATGCAAACAATGACACAAAAAGGTTTTTAAAGTAAAATTAAAAAGGGTGCAACACTAGACACAAAGAAGGGAACAAAATAGCGCATATGAAAGGATACCGAATTGGGTGCAAACAAGGATGCAAAAATGGACACCAAAATGAGGATGCAAAGAATGGTGTAAAATTAGGATGCAAAAAGGATGTAAGAAAAGACACAAAACAAGATGCAAAATGGGACTAAAAAATGGTGAAACCAAGGATGTCAAAGATGATGCATAACTAGATGAAAATTCCAACTAAAATCTAGGTGCAAAATGAGATGCAAATGTGGACACAAAATGTGGCAGAAAAAAGGATGCAAATTTGGAATCCAAAAAGGATGAAAAACTAGATACCAAAAAGGATGCAAATTTGGGCATAAAAAATGGTGCAAAATTGGACACAAAAGAAGAAACAATGGTGCAAAAATGGGCATAAAAATGGCTCAATTTTGGATGCAAATTGAGATGCAACATTGGATGTAAAATGATGCAACAAATCATTCAAAACTTGGTGCAAAAACAAATGCAAAAGTAGAAGAAAAAATGGCTCAAAAGTGAACGTAACAATAGACACAAAATGGGATGCAAAGGTGGATGCAATATATGGTTCAACATAGGATGCAAATTTAGATGCTCAAAAGGATGAAAAATTGGATGCAAGAAATGGTGTTAAAAATGATGCTAAATTGGATGCAACAAATGATGCAAAATTAAATGCAAAATATGGTGCAAAATAGGATGCAAAAAAGGGAGATAAATAAAATGCAAAAGTGGATGCAAAAAATGGTGCAAAAATGCATGCAAAATTTGGCACTAAATCAGATTCAACATATGGTGCAAAATTGGATGGAAAAGATGGTGTAAAAAAAGGCA
Source organism: Pinus tabuliformis (assembly GCA_031772625.1). Lineage (NCBI taxonomy): Eukaryota > Viridiplantae > Streptophyta > Pinopsida > Pinales > Pinaceae > Pinus > Pinus tabuliformis. Next base: position 1,384,889,594 of record CM062819.1, on the reverse strand, counting down.
AAAAAATTGGCACAAAAATAGATGTAAAAATAAGTACAAAATTAGAAGCAAAAGATGGCATAAGACCAGATGCAAAAATTGGCACAAATTGGATGTAAAAAAAGGCGCTAAATAAGATGTCAAAGATGGTGTAAAAATCGATGCAAATTATGACACAAAAATAGAAGCAAAGAATTCCACAAAAGAGGAAGCAAAAAATGATGCAAAAATAGATGCAAAAAAAGGCACAAAACTAGAAGCAAAACCTGTTGTAAAACCAAATGAAAATCTTGGTGCAAAATATGATGCAGAAAATGATGGAAAATTTGGCGTAAAAAAGATGCAAAATTTGGTGCAAAAAAGGACGCTTTAAAAATTGTACAATAGAGCCAGATTTAGCGCCAGGTTGCTCATCCCAATTGAGAAAAAAATGCACTAGAATCTGGTGCTAAATCTGGCGCAAATTGCATGTTTTGTTGTAGTGAATGCTGGATAATCCATCTCAACAAGTCCTCCTGCCCTTTCATCAAGTGCAACTTTGCATACTTTATCAAACCACAGTGGTGCAATGCAAGTATGCATGCTGGATCATTTTGCATCAACAATTCCTGGCTATCATGGGCCCATTCTCTCCATAGGCTAGTCATAATGACTCAAAACCTGTGCAAAACAACCCAAAAACCAGTCAAAATGGGGCAAAAAACTTCTAAAATGGTTGTTGGGGTTTTACAATACGCTCTAAATGCTTTAACACTCCCCCTAGTGGTACACAGGGAGGATTAACGCCCTCTAGCAGGTCGTAAAGGGCATTTAACGCTCCCTGCAGGCCTGCCAGAGGGCGTTAATGCGCAAATACTGAGTTAGGGCTCCCCAGATCTGCAAAAATCCACCCCAGAAACTAATAAGAAAGGTTAAGTAAAGCAAATATTAAGGTTTTGGCATCTACCTAGGACTGACGGCATGTTGAATGGTCACCTGGATCTCCCGCAATCGTCCGTGGAAAATCTGCTCCTCTTTGGCTCCAAAACACTCTCACAGTTCTCAAATAGTGAAAATGGTGAATGTGAAAGCTCAAGAACTTTCTTATATTTATTTTTGGAGACATGATTTATTGAAATCATTAAAGAGGAAGTAGTCCATTCCCTATGATTTTTATCATGCATGACCCTATGTTGACAAAAATTGCTGCTTTTTTGATGAAAGTACTTTCAAGAATGAATGGCAGCAATCACTGCATGCAATTCTCAATGAGCGCTTTCTTTTACGGGATATTTTCTTGCTCTTAAATCGAAAAATCCCTGAGTTTTTCATCATTGGGCTCGTTAAACACATACGACGATGGTCCGAGCAACTCTTTTTCACTCTTTTTATAGCTCATTAAACTGAAAAAGATCATTTGAGCATTCTTTTTAGGCGCTTTTTTCTCGCTCATAAAACTGAAAAAATCCTGAGTTCCTTCTTCAGACTCGTTAAACACTTATGAAGAAGCTCTGAGCATTCTTTTAGGTACTTTTCTCTCTCATTAAACTGAAAAATCCCAAGTTTTAGTCATCGGGCTCGTTAAAAATCTATGGCAGCAATATGAGCACTTTCTTTTTTGGGACCATTTCTCGCTCTTAAATCGAAAAATCCCTGAGTTTTTCCCTTCTTCGAGCTCATTAAATCTATGAAGAAGGAATGAGAATTTCTTTTACCTCTTTTTCCTTGCTCACTAAACTGAAAAAGATACATTGAGTTTTCTTCATTTGCCTCATTAAAATTTTATGAAGGTATTGAGTTTGTCGTCGCGTGACTCATTAAAAATACATGACGAATATCGAGTTTAGTCTGTCTCCTCGTACTCGTAACAAAATGAGGTCAACATATATTGAGCATAGGTTTCTCTTTATCTGGAATCAGTAGATTAACTCACGGAAAAGTAATCGATCTGGGTATACTATTAAACCTTTGTCGCACCTGGTTAACAACTATGAAAAAGGGACCACCCCGAAGTCGTTCTTTACGATCTTTTCAGACTCTCTAAATATGAAAAGACCACCGAGTTGTCTCGTCTGGACTCATTAAATTACACAGACAAGGTATAGAGTCACTCTTTTTACGATCCTTTTCAGACTCTTAAAACATGAAAAGATCGACGAGTTTGCCTGTCTAGACTCATTAAACTAATCAGATAGGGCATAGAGTCGCTCTTTTTGTGGTCCTTTTCAAACTCTTAAAATATGAAAAGATCGATGAGTTTACCCATCTGGACTCACTAAACTAATCAGATGGGGAAAGTGGACAATACAACTGTGTTCAGTATTTGAAAGCGTGGTTTGGCAACAGTCGTTCCCTTGAACATGGCACTCCCTCAGATAAACCTTCCTTGTGACGGCCTCTCAATATGAATCTTACCATCCTATGAGTTTAGCCTATATACCCCGATGTTCTTGCATCTTTGTATCCTAACACTCTTTGGTGTTCATGAGTCCAGTGCTGTATGGTTAAAACCATTGTCATGCCTTATATTGTTCAAGGGAAAACCCTTTTTTCTTCTGTTTTCTCCATCTACCCATCAATCATATCCTTTCATCATGCCCTCTATTGTTTTGACCCAATGCTCAAAGATTCCTCAAAAAACAAATCATTATTTTCCCGTTTCGTGATGATTGATGTAGGACACATTATTGCCTACCTTTCGACAATCTCTTCCTATCGACTTCAACACTTTATCTAGGAAAAAGTCCTAGAAACACTTTAGTGCCATGGTACTTGCAGACATCAGTGGCAGGTCACCTTGTGTTTGATCAGGGGTTCTCATTATTGGCTCCTGGTTAAATGATTCTATGGGTGTTCGACGATAAAAACATTTTTCACACTTGCTAGATTGTATTGTGCATCTTGGAGACCATCACCATTATTGGTGTCCTTCCTCGCGTCTGTTAACGGTCTCCATTATTGACTGGTAATCAGACGATTTTGTGCATGTTCGACATCAACGCATATATTCACATGTATCGATCTATGTTGTTCGGTGAAGTGGAAATCAAGACCTTGGGTAGAGGCTTGCATCACTCAACCTTGTTTCCTCTCCCAAGTTGTGTATATTATTTTATGGAGATAGCTCATCAGAATGATCCTATTATGGCACCGGTTCCACATTGTGCTTATCGACGGTCAGCATCGTCATATCTTTTTTATGAGAAAATCACTCTGACATAGCTATTGAGCATGGGAATTCCCAACTCAATACATGATTTTAGTTGTTTTATATATATGTGTTGTATCAGGTTTCCCGTACCGCCCGAAGCTCCAATCTTCTCTCTCTTTTTGTCAAGAAGGAACAGAACAGTTAAGTATAAAATGTTTCGGCCATCATCGTAGCCTCTAATCTCACACTTTAGGGGGCATCTGTTATACAATAAAATGACCTCCTCATTAGTTCAGAGGGCAAAGACATGATGATTGAAGCAATGACCAAGTTCACAAGCCTTGTTTCCAAGCTAACATTGTCTATACACTAGCAACATGCTTTATAAAGCTTCTCAGCAAGCCTAAGGGAGCGTTAGTGACCCAAGTAACTCTACTTGTTACCTCGGGAGCAGCGTTAGTGAACCCTAATGAGGATCTAAGGGTCAAAGGAGCGGATTGACTAAGAAATATCCCTATATTCTCTCCTAAATCAACTCAGAAAAGCAAGGAAACATCCAAGTTCGACCTATTTGGGGGATTACTAATCCTAATGGAGTATGCAAATGGGAAAGAGCTCAAAAGAATGGCAACATCATTGCTTTTACCTAAAGAAACTCATGGAGAAACTTGGCAACCCTAACCTCACATGCTACATAAGTAGAGCTAGGGCTATTGTGAAAGGGGTCAGATCATTTGAAAGGATAGCTTACTTGATTGTCGAGCAGAGCCTCTGACTTAAGAAAAAGAAGCTGGTAAGAAGGGAGAGAGAGAGAGGAGATGGAGGGGTAAGGGAAGGCTGATGCAACCAATGGTTTTAATCACTCTTTTGACATTAATATAGAACTTTAGTTGTACTGTCTTCTCCATGGTGTTGGTACTATAATCTACTTACATGTTTATTCAATGTCTTTTAGCATGAATAGATTAGTTATGTGCAACTAGATGTCTTTTATATATTCATGCATTGATTATCAAGGTTTTATGCTGTGATTACGCTTGTCTTTTTTATGTGCAGTATTTGTTTTAGAGTCGGCTCAGGGGACTTCCACCTAGCTGCATTGCGCTCTCTAGCAACTCTACACGAAGACTCGAGGTAATGAATCTGTCTTTCTTTGATAGTTAATTATTGAATATGGACATGCATGTATCTTTGTGACAGCTGCAGATAATCTTACAGTCTGCCAAGGGTCCCGGGAAGACCCTTGAGGGTTCCTTCATTCTCCATACACAATGCATTAATCCCTATAGCAATATGTAGGGGCCTATGTTCCCCCCCCCAAGTATGCTATGGGTGTACTAGACGTATTTAGAGTGGTAGACCCCAAATACTTATATGTTTTCGTTGATACATAATATGATTATGCATTTTTATATGACGATGATGGTTCGCCATGTGTTTTGTTTATGGTTGTCTTCTGTGGTATACATGTGATAAATTCCAATCTAGAATGTTAGTTGCAATGGTATCTACATAGTTATTTTGGGCTCTAGGAACATGACTGAACGTAATGTTTTCAAATTCACGTACCAACAGCTTAAATCGTATATATTTTCTAAATAGGACTTGGTTATGCACATGATACACACCATTCAATTGCATAACAAGTAGCACAAAATCTAAATGAACATCAAGATGAAGGATGCAATGAGTGAGGGAATCGACTAACAAACCTATCACTACATCATATTCGGCTTGATTATTAGTGGCATATCCAATGCACACGCTGTTTGAAAGGACTAACGTATGCAAGGGGGTAAAAATGGCCTAGGCTGCCAAGGATATATTTCAGGAGAAGCAACTCGCAACCGTCGGCATGACCGATATACAGTGTGGATGATGGATCCATCTAAAAGGTGCAAAAGACAACAGATGAGATGATGCAATCTACCTAACTTCATGGTAGAAATAAAGACACACAAATCAAAGGGATGTGCTATGAGAAAAAAAATTTGAGGTAGAGCGCATTAGGAGAATTAGGAAGGAGATGGCCTTCAGAATCCTCCAAAAAATATGCCCCCTTGCCTAAGTGCAAGGGTAATCAGGGGTAGACATAACTTCCATGATGTCCTCATTAGATTGGAATATGGGCGGACAGGAGGAAGACTGACTACATGATGCGGTGACATTACCTGGTGCATCAACCTGAGAAATAAGGTTCACATACGAATCATCTGGAATGGTAGACCATGAGCTAGTAGATGGAGGATCAACGGATGATGAGACCTCGGATTCTGTTGAAAGAGATTCGATAGAAGCGTGCGCAGAAACCTCAAAAAGGTTTTTCTGCAAGGAACTCAAGGATGACGACAGGTAAAGGATATGGCATGTGGTGTCTGTCATCTTGACATCGGGGGAGGGATCATGATGGTGGGACCAGAGTCCCCATGTTCTAGTTGACTAGGGGTACCAGAATCCACAGGTAGAGGAGTATATTTTCCACTACGAGTGGCCTTGTATTCACGAAGCGCTTCAAGGCATTCGCAAAATTCATCGAGATGAGGGAAATAATGGGAGTAGTGACCATGATGATCACACAGGGCACAAGGGTGATTTGTGCGCAACTTTTTGAGTTTCTTGGGTGGACCCGACAAGTTAACATCGACTTCAAGGATATTTGACTCAGGGAACGTTTCATGAACTAGAGGTTTGAGTTGAGGAAGTTCGGGACAATTATTGGTGGCATGCCCAAAAAATTTACACAAAGTGCACGGAGGTGACGACTTTGGGGCCTTAGGGGCTAGAGGAGCTTGGGGAGCCTTGTCCTTAGGTTATTTCCTCTTAGCTTTGCCCCCCTATCCGGATGATTTCGCAATAGGAGTGGGTTCCTATTGAGGTTGTGATGGAACTGAAGTAGTGGCAGGGGTTGTAGGGACCGGTTGAACCGGGGTCAAAGCATGATAAGGTCTTAGCTGACCAGGCGGAATGCTTGCAGGGGGATCGATGTACCATACTAGGATCCCTAAAGTCATGTTAGGAAGGACCAGCGAAGCCATGACAGGGATAGAAAATACTCCCAGAGGGGGAAATAAGAAAGGTATCTGGCCTGCAGGGTAATGTCCCAGCGGAATAGCTCCTGGATGGTTGAGACCTGGAGGAACAGTTCCTGGTGGAAACATAGGAGAGGCACCCACAAACGGAGGAGGTCCTGGGGGGTTGGATCCAGAGGGCTCAGATGGGATGGAAACAGCAGGGTGCTAAGGAGTTGGTTGTTGATCAGATGTACTAGACTACTTGAGGGCAGCCCATGACGCTTGTAACATGCAAACACTCATAGAGTTAGGCTCTGAGATGAGAGGGGGAGGACCAGGGAAAGCACCCAACAATGAGGAATATTTATAGACTCTAGGTGAAACACTGGTAAGAGGAGTTGAAGACTACTTATCTAACATTGACGAGATAATGGACTCGGGGGAGGTCATGGATGTCGGCTCGTAGTAAGTCAACTAATCGATGGTAATGATCTTCCCTTCATGGGGGAAGCACATCTTGCGGAAAAACACATATGCGACAGCTGACATGGCATATGTGTAACTATGATCTAAAATAATATTGTAATCCAAAGGGGCATCAATAACCTCAATATCGACATGGACATTCTTGCTCGCAAGCGTCATTGGACAGTTGTGGTACATGCTGAGAGGCTGGGAGGAGTGTTCGTCCCAAGCAAGCAAAGTGATGGTGGAGGGGGACAACTTAGGTGACTTAAGTTGTTTCCAAATGGCAGTGGGCATCACACAGGTGGATGCACCTTTGTCAATAATGCATCGGGAGATGATGGCATTACAGACTCAGACAGGTATTTGGAAATCAACGGATGAAGGCAATAGGGGATGTTCTAATGTATCAACTGGGAAAAAAATCAAACGATCATCATAAGGATCTATTGTGCCCAAAGAAGTTAATAGAGCTTTCTTTTGAGATGGGCATGACTAGAGGACATCCAGCGTCAACATGGCAGCAGGTGATTGTGCTAAGTCATCTACTATAATGTATGTATGGGCAGCGCGGTTGGAAGCCGCATTACAGCGTAATGGTCCCTTCGGGATCTTTGGAATGACCTCAACTTTAGGTTGATGGATCTGTAACGGACCATTTAGTATTGTAAGAGGCTCAGTAGATGCTTTGGTTTTGGACTCAGTGGCGGACAAAGTCAATGGCTTTTCATATTGACGTGACCAAGTTTGCAGGTTGATATCGGAGGGATTAACCTCATCAAAATTCATCATAAGAATCTGGTAGTCACCAGGACTAGAAGGTCGGGTAGGATGGGTTGCTTGACCGGATTTAGGTTAAGTAGCTACAAATCCTTGTTGAGGGAAAGGATTTGTAAGCATTGTCGACTGATATGGTGCAGGATTCTGAGACGATTTTTGACCTCTAGAAGCTACTTGAGCTTCCCACATTTGGCACATCTGGGGTAAGAGAGAACACTCATTTGTATAATGGCCATGTACACCACAACATGCACAAGTCTTGTTCATATGAATAGCCTTGTTCTACTTGGGATGACTACCCTATTGTTGGTTGTTGGTGTTAGTTTGGTTCCCTTGGGGTTCACTAGGTTGATTACCTTGATTACCCTGGTTACCCTTGTTACCTTTCCCCTTATTATTTTTCTTCGAATTTTGGGGATTGGTCACACTCTATTGCACAAACACTTGACCTTGAGGGGGCAGTGATTGTTGGGGCTTAGGATGCATGGGAGGTTGTAGCGCTAATGCTTGAGGGGCTGGAGCACTCAGTTGTGGATAAGGAGGAGCAATAGTTTGGTAGACAAGTTGGGCCCTGAAAACATGTTGCTAGCAGGAGGGGCATAAGTGTTGGAGGAATTGGTGCACCCCTGCGGATAGCCATAACTTTGTTGAGTATATGGCGAAGGGTGTGAAAGGGTTCCAACGATACCATCGGTGGCATAAGATGCCCCTAGTGCATTGGCACTTCCAAGACGAGGGATGTCTGGAATGATGGTATAGACATAACCGAATTGCGCATAAATCAAGTCATATGTTAGAGCTTCTTCCTCAATCTAAGGAAAATGGGATGCGACATCTTTTCCAATGGGGGATAAAAGGCTCCTCATAAACCAATCTAGATATACACGGTCTTCGAAGGGTGGCGCACGACATGTGCTTCTCCTTCTATGCCACTCTTGAACATGGTCGGAAAGGTGAGTGGTGGAGGACTGACGGAATGAGGTCAATAACTTCGTACCAGTGTCGTACTAGAGAGGTAACTGGAAATATGAGAGGAACGCTTTAGAAATCATTACGAAAATGGAATGAGATGCGGCGGGTTGGTCTACATACCATTTTGCAGCATCTCTAGTGAGCATGCGTTGGAATAGACGAAGACGAATGGAGTCATTGGTATGGAGTTGGACGAACACCACATGTGGAAGGATCAGACATGGTTGGTACGATCCTCTCCAGCATTACCCTCAAAATTTGGGATGTCTGAGGGAAGATTAGTTGGCATAGGAGGCCAACCAACATCGTGGTGTATGGGGTCATTTATCAAATGGCTAAAATCTGGTAGACTTAACCCAACCATAAAAGGGAGCATGGGGGCTACCGGAATGGTTCCTGAGACTATTACACTTGATGTGACCACTGGGATAGAACCAGAGCCAACACCAGGTTGGGTTCCTGCACCAGCTATGGGTCCAGACATGGTGACGATATGCGGTGAAGGAGGCTCAGAATCAGATGAGGAATCGGATGAACCAGGAGAAGAGTCGGTATGGGGACTCGGAGGGCTATGAACTCGAACCCGACGGGGAGGGGTAATATGCCCAAGTGGAAAATGGGGGTGATTGCCTAATAGTCTCTACGAGAAATGATTTGGTGGCGCAATGGTGGTATGACACACGTGACACGGAAATGGTGAAGGTAGATCAACAATATGCCTTTGTCTCGATGAGGGAAGATAAATTTATTATGTTAAGTCTTGGCTTGGCGGTGTAAACCAAGTGCCCTTCACTTAAGGTGTGCTTGTGTGTGCGAGTGTATTTATTGATTAAGCCTAGATCGTGTTTGTAAAAAAGAAAAAATCTTGCTGAAAATAAACTGAAATTAACAATAGAAAATGAACAGCAAAATAATTAACTAAACCCCACCAAAACTGGGTTTGCAAACACTATGCTAGTTGGTGGCTAAATCGACGAAAAATACACTAAAACGATCAAGATATCTAAATTTTGGTGTGATTGGGATCAAGTGACACTAAGCTGTCGGAAAGTGGTGCAGCAACAACAAAAAACCAAAGAGGAAGATCGCTGCAAAAAGATAGGGAGATGGGTGAAACACCTAGGGAAACCGACGGAACCCTAAGGCCAATGACCAAAAAATTTGTAATATGAAAGTATGGATGGTGACAACCTATCTTTACAGATCGGAAATGGAAAGGTACATGCCTGGAAAATATGGCTGAAAGTGCTACAGAGACTTAAACTACTCACTCAACTAAACTCCTCCTATAAAGGTGGAAGCGTACTAGAAGCCCCGGGGGAGCTAAATTCCACTTCGACGAATAAATAAGAGTAGATAAAGGCCTAAGAGGGATGAGACAGAGGTCAAACAACCTAGCAGACATCTCTCAGGAAAACCCATAAATAGATCTGAGAAAGACCCAAAAATCGCAGGTTCTGACCTGTTTTTAGGTGGAATATTTTATTATATTTGGTTAGGAGGGAAAAAGTATTTAAAATCTTATTTAGAAATAATAAATAAATAAATGATTTATTTATCATCTCAAGGAATTGGTGAAGGAATAATAAAAAAATAATGATTTATTTAAATATTCCTGAGGGATTTAGTCAAATTTGACAAAGAATAATAATTAATTAGTGATTAATTAATTACTTTTTAGAGAAAAAGAAGATAATTAATGATTTATCTGTTTTTTTTTCATGATTGGGTCAAATATGACAAGGAATAATAATTGAACAATGGTTTAATTAATTATTCCTAGAAGAAAATCAAATAAATAGTTATTTATTTAATTATTCTTCATGGGTGTAATGACCTAATGATGGGAAAATAATCGAAACCATAGAAAAGGGAAACCAAACCTAAGAGGAGCACAACTTGGATTTCTTCACAACTTAGGAAAGCAAGTAGGTCAAAAATACTCATAGACCTCCCATATCAAGTTCACAATGTCACACAAGCAGAAGAAAAAGAAATTGATGCTGGAAGCAATCAATCCAAACATACAACCTTGAAATGATAAAGCAAAGTTGCAAACAAGATAAGAAATATCACAAATAAAAATGGAAATCAAACCATATCTGAAGCAGCTTTGATCAAATATAGGTAGAGGATGAAAAATATAAGGCACCTTCAACAAAGTTTGTAGAGAATGCTACCAAAAGTTTCACCAATGAGGAGCCATTGCTCCCGAGAAGTATAGAGACTTGGTACCCTATCACTATAAGGACCACTCATGACAAGAAACCAACAACAGAAATCACTCTATAATCCACTTACAAGGAGTGAATTTCCCTAAATCCAAGGTTCAAAAGAAAAATTAACTTATATCTAACCAAATCCAAGTAAACTAAACCTGGAATAGGCCCAGATAAGTTCATAATCCAAAGATAAAGACTTGTCAATCAATAAAAATTAAGGATCAATGCCAAGGAGTGAGGATTAAAAATACTAGGGAAAGACTCCCTAGTGGAGTTGCTAGTTTTTTAGCTTGAATTTCACTCAGAGGCTAAGGATTTGTTGCTCCACTGACCTCGCCTCAAGATCGGTGTTGGGACAGGATCCCCTGGGGTCAATTTTGTAAACAATTTTATTATTATTGAAAAGTCTCCGCATTTTGAGGAGCGGAGCATGAAGGTCGTTAGGAGTCAAAGGGGCTTTAGGAAGGTCAAAGCCCCTTAGTTTGTTAGAAGTTAAGTTGTTTTATGACCCGCCCATGGTTCGTGGACCATGGTATTGTAATAGAAGATGATATAAAAAGGAGTCATAGAGAGTCATAAGAAGTAAGTTAATCAAGCAATGAATGATCTAAGTAAGAGAAGTTTGTTTTTTGTACTTAGGCGAAGGGGAAGGCTCTTGCAGCTGTGTGCGTGGAGACCTTCGCAAGTCCGCAGCTGAGTGTGTGGGCCCCTGCAGTTGTGCGCGCAAGGTAAAAAAGAGTTTATAATAGAAGATATGAGCATAATAAAGGCCATTTTGAAGCATTATCTGTGTATCTATGCGTTATACTTTACTTCTGAATTTATTGTATGATTCGCTCTGTTTACTGCAATTATCCTGAGAAGTACTTAATAAATGCACAAAAGTGGTAGATCTATTTAATTACTTGATGTTATGAATGTTTAAAACAGTTAGCACAGAGTTTGGACCTGTTAATTGTAAGTTACTATAATTTCTGAGTTTTAAGGGTTAGGGTTTGCGAAGTCAGAATAAAGCCCTAGAAGTGACAAAAACCCATCACATAGTCCTTTGGATGTATAAACGTGGTTCTGACATTCCCCAATACTACCTCAAGTGAGACTGCAGCCTACGCTATGTGGGTTGTTGCCGAAAGGTCCAGTAGTGTAGGGTTTTGTTGGTTAGCGTAGTTAACTCTGAACTTGGGTCCAAGCCCCCTTAATCCAACAAATGGTTCTGTTGTCAAGACTGGGATCTATCTAAGGAATATGTGATGAGAAATAAGTGGACACCGACTAATAAAGAGATCAAGAAGTGGATAGATTGGAAACTCCACAAATTTGCAGCCCAAGGAAATAGGAATCTGTGCATGTCAAAGGAAGAGTGGTTGAATAGATACCTATATACAGAAGAACACGAAATTTTCTTCTGCTCTTTTCCGTGTGAATTATACGAATGGTTGTCTAAATTGGTGGATGGTCAAGGTACATGGAAGTTGGATAACCCTATTGTGTGGACTCCAAAGCTGGTGAGGCGCCTAAAAGGTTCAGAAAACAAGATCGCGAGGGTTGTCGATTATTGGATCAATAGTATTTTGGGTGGATTCATTACTGAGCACGATCGATACATCTGTCAGTTATAGCGAAGCTAGACGGGGAATTGTTTCCAGGAAAGGTCAATGAGAGTTGGTTAAAGTTGTATAGGGGTGATCCCACCCCTACATAATGACGATATGGATGTGGGATAGTCTTAGTACTCGAGGCAGTTGCAAGGGAGTGCGAGACTATAAACTACACTACCAGAAGGATGGTTGGGCGAAGTGAATGGCCTGCGTGGAGAATCAAGTTAAGGTGCAGAGGAGAGTTACGACGGAGGAACTGCGCTAGTATGGTGTGTCTCGTGCAACCTAGCCAAAAAGTGACTGTTGGAAGAATTGTAGCCGATTGGATGGTGATTTTTCCGTTAAAGGGTGCGGGGAGGGAGCATTTAAGACACGTATCTTTGGAAATTTCCCGCCAAATGTGCATTAATGACAGGGAGTTAGAGGGACATCAAATATTAAACTATTGAAGATAGAATTCAGTGGTCTACAAGCAAAGATCAAGGCAACACCAGCAGAGTGACTCGAGGATGAGTCACGACTTTGTGTTGGGGGCCTGTTGGGACAGGGTCCCCTGGGGTCAATTTTGTAAACAGTTTTGTTATTATTGTAAAGTCTTTGCATTTTGAGGAGTGGAGCGCGAAGGTCGTTAGGAGTCAAAGGGGCTTTAGGAAGGTCAAAGCCCCTTAGTTTGTTAGAAGTTAAGTTTTTTTATGACCCACCCATGGTTTCACAGACCATCATATTGTAATAGAAAATGATATAAAAAGGAGTCATAGAGATTCATAAGAAGTAAGTTAATCAAGCAGTGAATGATCTAAGTAAGAGAAGTTTGTTTTTTGTACTTAGGCGAAGGGGAAGGTTCCTACAGCTATGTGCACAGAGACCTTGGAAAGTCCGCAGCTGAGTGCGAGGGGCCCCTACAGCTGTGTGTGCAGGGTAAAAAGAGTCTATAATAGAATATCTTAGCATAATAAAGGCTATTTTGAATCATTATCTGTGTATCTGTGCGTTATACTTTACTTCTGAATTTACTGTATGATTTGCTCTATTTACTACAATTATCCTGAGAAGTACTTAATAAATGCGCGAAAGTGGTAGATATGTTTAATTACTTGATGCTATGAATGTTTAAAATAGTTAGCTCAGATTTTGGACATGTTAATTGTAGGTTACTGTAATTTGTGGGTTTTAAGGCTTAGGGTTTGCGAAGTCAGAATAAAGCCCTAGAAGTGACAAAAAACCATCACATAGTCCTTTGGATGTAGAAACCTAGTTCTGGCATCCCCCAATACTACCTAGGGTGAGATTGCAGCCTACGCTACGCGGGTTGTTTCCAAAAGGGTTGGTAGTGTAGGGTTTTATTGGTTAGCGCAGCTAACTCTGAACCTGGGTCCAAACCCCCTTAAGCCAACAATCGGCTAGAGAGTGTGTGACAAATACAAACGAACTCTCAAAATCCACTGTAATAACACATCATTCATATCACCAAAGAAGATAAGAGGAACATACTTGTGTACCCATGCAGGCTAGTTTTGTTTATAGAGCCTGTACAATTGATAGAGACCCCGCTCCAAACTACCTGATTTGATCCCCCACATACATACAGCACCAAATAATATGATGTTTTCTTCTGCAAAAGGAAAGTTAATATGCACCAAAAATAACCAAATCACATTCGTGTATGAAAGAACACAACATATAGGATAGAATTCACAATTGTATTTCATTAACCAAAATAACACAAAAATACATGATACCTCTATATACTAATGGGATCTCCTCCAATCCTTGGCATTTCTCTTCCCTTGACTTGTAGGAAGACTAGGTTCATCTCACATGTAACATAAGTAAATTTTGGAATAAATACACCAACATCACTAAGTTATTCTCTCTATCTCTCCCTCTCCCCTTGAGAGGGTTTCATTATATAAGATTTTTCCAAACTCAAGAGGATGTATCTAGACACCTAGGTCCATGAGAAGTTAGAAAATTTCTCTTGTAATTGAACCCCAGCCAACTCAAGATCAAATGGGTTGAGTCGGTCTCCTCACGAATGACCTACTCTAGAAGTTTGACCTCCATCGCTCCCATGCAAAAGACATGTTGCATACTCAAGTAATAGGTTATTCCACTGTAATGGACAAATGTGTGATATATTGGAAATCTTGTGGGAGCAATGGGCTAGTAAAGAAGCACAAGAAAGGAGGAATAAGGATGCATTCAAACCAACAACTTTGGGAAATTGAGCTAGGATTTCTCTACCTAACCTAAGGTGGTAAAAAGGGTTATAACAACCTCCCACGTGGCTTTACCCTTCCCCACATGAGTTTTGACCTCAATATCCATTTGCAAGTAATCATGCCTAAATAGCGAGCTAGATCCCGAAGAGGCGAGGCCTACTACTCCAAGATGGGATCCCGAGCTCAACTATGTGCAGAGGCCTTGGAAAGGCATTACAAATATTATACCCTGCCTCAAATTCAGGAGGAAATTATCATGGTAAAATGGGGAATAAAAGTGTAACATGAATGTTATCGAATGGGTAAATTGTAGATGAATTCACTAATCAGATTTTGAATGTTGGGCACAAAAAGGGAAGATTCAATCGATATATGTACACTATAAATATATAATAGAACATGAAAATGTTGCTTGAGAGAGTCTTATATAGAAACGAACCTTGGGAAGAAATATTGTTGATTTTAGATGTGCTGCAACTCATAGCTAAAGGGTTGGATCAATAACTGCGAAGGATTGAAGGCTGCTTGGACCTCCCTCTGGATCCCGGCTACTCACCTTGGAGCAGTAAAGAGCCCATTACTATAGAAGAATCAAACTCCCAAGGCAGGTTGATGAATTATGCTCACTCCACTGTTATCAAATTTTATCTTTGGTTTTCTAGTGTTTCGAGTATGTTAGCTTAAGCAAACCACAAGATTCGTAGTTTCTATGTTGTAATTTTGAATTCTCAAAACAATATGAATTTTTGGGTGCTCAAAAAACTCTAATTCTTCCACTAGTATAGGTCCATGTCTCATTTTGTTTCTAATGAAATGACACACTTTTACTTACAAAATAAAATATTGATGTAATTGAAACCAATTGTTTAACATAGTTGAGGTGTCATTCTTTGTGGTTTTCCACCCTCTTCCTACCTATTAAAGATATTTTTTCCATTAGTTTGACACTTATGGTTCATAGGGAGGAAATGCATAAACTCATTATACACATGATTTCCTAAACTTCTTGAACATCTACATATTGTTGTAGGACCACATAATGGACATGCATATTTACCCTTTGTTTAAATCCCTATAAGATATAGGATAATGTAAATAGCATGAAAAAATATTTAACAAAAAACAAAACTCGAGTAATAAATAATATATAGATTTAGATTGTAAATTTATATACTGCAAAAATGTGTAAAGCTTGGTGCATCATGAATTGTCCATGGAATTGAGATCATTTTTACCTATTTGTTTGGAGATGGCATACATATTGGCACTAGCTAATATTCATCAATAAGAGGCTCAATATATACATTCATGTCTCTAAGTTGCTGCTTGTTATTTGAAAATAGAATAATTAAGTCCTTGTACATGCAAAAAATGCAACAAGCATAAAATTTTAAAAAAATTGAATTGGTATGTTGTTAACATTCTTGTCAATTGGGGTTATCTCAGATGGTTGGGAGGAAGGAATGGAATCCTCCCCACTCAAGTTTTATTCCTGCAAGTGACATGATGGATATTGATAGTATTGACAATATACATCTATTCCTCTATACAACAGTGTACCTATGAAAAAAAAATGTTAATATTCTTAGAAATAAATACTACAATAGTTAATGCAACATTATGTGCCCTCTTTATCGACATCCAATGAGGAATATTATTGTTTATAACTAAAACTAGCGCAATTGAATAAATGGGTCTAATCTCTCCAAATGCATTGGCACTATTAGCTGCCATTGTATATAAAATTTATAAAGTTATTTAAAAATGGGCCCTCCTTACTTTATGTCTCTAAATGCAAAACCATCTCCTAGACTTCGCATAACACCATCTTCACTTCTCTTCTATGCATGATAATTTATAAAATGTGTTAATATTTTGCACCTAAACATTCATTGGAAACATGGAATTATGGACATATGATGAAGAGCTTTGCATAAAACCTTAATTGTTACCTGATTATTTGATATATACTAGTACCATATTTAGGGCATTCAAATTTTAATGCATGTTGTCCATAACATATAGCGTGATCATTAGGGTATGTATTAATTGTGTTATACTCCAATTCTATATATTTCCTGATGCCACACAATTCTTGGTATGTGTCATGTTAAGTGTTAGATGCCAGTGGGATAATATTACCTAACCATTTACAAGAAAAATAAATTAATATACTAAATAGTTGATATAAAGGCCTTATATATTACAACCACAAACAAAAGGAAATAATTATATTTATATACATAAAAAACCACATACTTTAAGATATATGTCATATATGTTTGAAATATCATTCAATATGTTCAAGTTGACCAACAATAAAAGAGTAGAGAGAATACTTGTCTTTGAGTCTTTAAAGAGCTTTCTATCTTATCAGTAAGAGGTACATCATAAATATTTTCATATATCTCATCCAAGGTGTGTTCTCATCAATGGAAAGAAAGGTGTCAATAATATCAGTGCCATTTCCTTCCATAGCTTTAGCTTCAATTCTATGACCCTCACCGCCTCTTATATGAATTATAACAATTGTAATTCCAAAAATTGACACTCTTCTCTTTGTAATTACAAATAAATAACTATAATAGTATCAAAATATTAAAATATTTTAAACTATTGAAAAATGGAAAAAACATATGTTATTTATCTTACCAAGGGGTGTTGTTGTTTTCACCTTTCTAGATGCCCATACTCTATGCGATGTTTCCTTGATATTGACCTATTAATTATTCTTTGCTTTATGTTTTTGCATTTGGTGCAAGGGAAATAAAACTTTCCATCACCAATATTAGGAATTTTGGGATGATTCCAAGATCATTTGTCATGATTGTTAATCTATGCAAAATAATTGCAATCATAAAGATCAACATCCTGATGAGAGTCAATGTTTCATTGATAATAGTCTATATATGAGAAAACCAATTGGATGCACCATTTCCCAAGTTAGGTTTATATAACAATATTTCTATTTGAACAAAATATTCAACCTATACAATAGTACAATAAGAATAAATTCAAATAGTTTCACAAATAAAAAATTCATATGGTAAAATTTCAATTATGGGTAGTAAAAATTACTTATAATAAAATTTCACCTACTCCCAACCCTTCCAACAAAATGGGTCATTTTCTTTTGGGTGGGTGTCTTCTCAACGATGTGATTTTTTTTCTTTTAGTAGAATTCATGTCAATAGTATAGAATAATCATTGTTAATAATTAAAAATAAGTAAAATGTTGTTTATTTGGTGTCCCGTTAATGACCAATTTTTAACCATAATTCCAAAATGTTATGAGAAAAAGTGGCATTTCTCAAGAGACATTATTATTGTCACTTAAGATATGTCTAAGTGTTGAGTGTGTTGGAATATTGTTGAGTATATGTTGTCATTGATGTCACTATCGTTGCCATTGATGTCATGATTGCAATGTTGAGTGTATGTTGTCGTTGTTTGTTGAGTGTAGGTTGTCTAGCTTTATGTCATGGATGGAGTTGCAATTTGAGTATCCTATCTTTGTAGGCATTTTCTCTACTATTTATTAGTCCAAATGAGAATAGAAGATGTATGGTTGGATAATCTATTCTGATACCTTTCCAATGGTATATGGAACTTTTCCTAACTTTTAAGGAACAAGTAGAAAAATGTGTTTTAACTAGTTCAATAATGGTTCTGGGTTGGTCAAGGTTTTGAGGCGTCCTAGTATCTGAGGTGCTTCAAACAATGGTTTGGCTGAAATAACTAGATACTAGATAAATTTGAGGTTTTTTTTTGCATCCAGGCATCCGAAGATGAAATAAGGAGACACTTAACGAAATAGTTGGATGTTGGATTTCTTCATCTAAGCCTGCAAGTGGGCCCCTGTACATGTGGCATGTAAGGTGGAGCCATATGGGATAGCCAATGAACATGCAATTAGAGGTAGTGACATGTGATGTCCACTTTTGGCATTTCTAGGTGGCCAAGTGGATGATTGTCATGTAATCCATGGAAGGTGAGTGGCAAGACATCTGGAAAGAAGTGACACATGGCATGTGCCATTCAAGGGCAGTCAAAGGGCTCAGTCAAAAGTTCCAAGCAAGTGGAGGCATCCAGGGATCCGAGCATCGAGGCATGAAACAAGTTAGCTACTAATGAAAGGCTCAGACACTGGATTTGAGAAAAGAAGAAGGCCTTGGTCATGATTCCATATGTGTTAGGGTCCAACCCTAACCCCCTTATTTATGTAATAGGGTCGAGTCATAATTATAGTTAGTTAAAGAGTCAATAAAGCCCATATTGATAATTGTAAGTGGTTGACCCGCATTTAAAGAAGGGACCACAGTTAGTTGCAAATGGGCCATGGTATTAGATAGGTGGTATTAATAAGAACCATGGTACTGACCCATGGTATTACATGTATGAATCTTATAGAAAGGATAGAGACTCCCCTTGAGGAGCATCGTGTCTTATTTTGTAAGTGAGCCCAGCTCTATTGGAGGTTGCCCCCTCGAAGAGGCAAGTGAACATTGCTTTCCTTTCTGAATAATAAATTACACGTTGTTGTTTCTTATTGTCCTGTGTTCTGGGTATATTTCTTCGCATATTTTGTATTCTGGTATCTTTTCATAGGTCAAGAGCATAACAAGTGGTATTAGAGCACTTTCCAGGGCCGGTGGAATGTCCATTTTTAGCAGAATGTTTTTTGGCTAGAGACATGTTCTGGCGTCTTTAAACCACGGGATCTGTCATTGAGCTCATAAACCTGTGGATTTGGGGAGGCATGCATGCAGGAAATACAATAGGTGGTCATGCTTGTTGGACTCCCTTGTAACCCCTGTGGGTACCCCTTCGAGTAGTAGCACATTAGACAGAACCACGCATGAACTGTCTTCCAAGTACCCTCTGGGTATATCGGAAGCCCCCTAGGCTCTCTTGAAACCTCGCCATGGATAAACCGTCGGCCGTCTTGCTGCTACAGTACATCGAGAATAGCACTCGGGGAGATTACTCGCGCGTACGATAGGGTAGTCGGGTTGTACGGATAAGGGTATGGTTGATCCTTCTTGATTAGTGCCCTAAAAGATTGGGCCGAGTACTACTGTCGGACCCTTATGTATATTGCGATCTGTAGCACTTGACACTCCTTGAGACCATAGTTCCCTTGTCTCTCTCTAGATCATGCATCACCTTTGCCAGATCAGATCTAGAAGGTTGGGTTCTATCGCAGCAGCAACAATCAGTTCCACCATTCAGATCTCTCAGATCCACCATTCAGATCTATCAGATCCACCATTCAAATCTAGCAGTTTGGGTTCTGTAGCAATCGCAACAATCAGATCTAGCAGCAGGGGTTCGATCACTACCACATTCCTACTCATACTCTGCAGTTGAGGGTTTCGCCGACAGATCTGACTATTTGTGTGGCTCCTATACCTAGGCGTGATTCTCGTAGGACATTGGGCAAAATTAAATTTTCTTGGAATCGGCTACTACAGTATTCCTAAGCAAGAAGTAAAACTCATTTCGGAGTAAAAAAAAAAAAAAAAAAAACGAGTCTGAGACCCTCCCAGGACGCTTATAGGAGACTTAGCCCATAAGAATCAGGTTGACGGGCTGAGCAAGGTGGTACCATTCACTTGTCAGCGTCAAAATTTCGGGTGGTCCCAAATTTTTTTTTCAGAGTAACAACAAGTGCACCGGATCGATGCATGGTACAAACCAGAGATCAAGCTATGGCCAATGAGAAGATCGACACCCTTGAACAAAAGTTGGAGGCATTAAAGAAGTAGATCCAGACCTTAAATTACACAATCACAAAGGGCAAGTCGGGGGAACAATCGGAGGCATATGCTTTTAATGAAAACCTTGAGGGCAAGTCTAGCCATTCTCTTCACTTCTATGGAAACCACCAACAGTCCCAGCTTCGACCACCCAAGCTGGACATGTATAAATTTGATGGCTCTCATCTAGACATATGGCTAGCACAAATGGAGCAATATTTCACATTGAATCACATCAGAGATGATGCGACTAAGCTAAGTGTGGGAAGCCTGTACTTGGACCAAGAAAGATGGCAATGGTGGCAGTGGCATCAACGTTGCTATGCAATGCCACTGACTTGGCAGATATTCTCAAAAGCCCTTTCTGATTGCTTTGACCATGAATCTAACTTTTTGGGTCATCTTACTAAGCTCTGACAGACAGGCACAGTGCAAGAATATATTAAAGCCTTTGAAGCATTAGCCTTCTACACAGGAGGTCTAGCAGATGAATTCTACTTGGAATGTTTTATCAGTGGTCTCAAAGACGCCATACAAGCCCACGTTTGACTACAACACCTAGTCTCATGGCTGGCAGCTTGCAAGATAGCTTGTGAAGTAGAACGTGCGTTAGCGGCCCAGTCGACTCGTCCAAATTTCATAGCCAAGGGACGCCCCACCCAGGCTCCGAGCACTACCCAAACACTTAAGGTTCAAAAGGTGTCACTAGTAGAAATGGCGGAAAGAAGAAAGCAAGGATTGTGTTACTACTGTGATGAGAAATACTCCCTGGGGCATAAATGCAAGGAACCCAAATTCTTTCAAATTGATGCTACTGATCACAGTTCATCTGAGGAAGCCCCACCATTTGAGGGACCAGAGGAGGAAGATGAGGACAACCAGCCAGACAATGAGCTCCCAACTACACTTGAAGAACCAGTTATCTCGCTTCATGCTTTGGCAGGAATTTCTTCTCCCCAAACTCTCAAAATCAGAGGTTTTATTAAGCATCGCCCTGTAGTAGTCTTGATTGATAGTGGCAGTACGCATAACTTTATCCATCAAAGAGTCGCTGAAGCAGTGCATTGTTTTGTCAGAGCAGTCTCTAATTTCCAGGTCCAGATTGCTGATGGGGGGACAATGAAATGTGAAGGCCACTGTGAAAATGTCAAACTTCAAATGGGGGATTATCACCTAAATACCCACATGTTTGCCATCAACGTGGGTGGGTGTTACATTGTCTTGGGTGCTGAATGGCTCTGCACACTCGGCCCAATCACAATGGATTTCCAGGAGTTATATATGAGCTTCAAGCAGAATAGCCACACACATACCCTCCGCGGACTCCAAGCAGGTGCTCCTTCTATCATCAGCTCGCATAGGATGGAAAAATTGTTAAAAAAGAGCCACCATGGAGTTATAGCCCAATTTAATGCCATCCAGGCCTTCGAACCCACTTCTCTTCATATTCATCCTGAGATGCAACAGGTCTTAAAAAACCATCTGCGGGTCTTTGACAAGCCTCATGAGCTTCCACCCTCGAGAGGGGAACATGATCATAGCATTACTTTGGTCCCAGGGGCACAACCACCAAATGTGTGCCCATATAGATATCCTTTCACCCAAAAGAATGAAATTGAAAAATCATCAAGGAACTCCTGGAAGCCAGTGTCATTCGTCCTAGCATTAGTCCTTATTCATCGCCTGTGGTCATGGTGCTCAAGAAAGATGGGGAATGGCGTATGTGTCCAGACTTCAGGGCCCTCAACAAGCTGACAGTCAAAGATAAATTTCCCATCCCGATTGTTGATGATTTGCTGGATGAGCTAAATGGGGCTCAATTCTTTACTAAGCTCGACCTTCGCTTAGGCTATCACCAAATTCACATGAAAGAAGTAGACATTCCAAAGACTGCTTTCCGAACTCGTGAAGGCCATTATGAATTCTTGGTCATGCCATTTGGTCTCTGTAATGCCCCATCCACTTTTCAGAGCCTCATGAATCACCTGCTCAAACCATATCTTAGAAAATTTGTCCTTGTTTTCTTTGATGACATCTTCATCTACAGCCTCACCTAGGAAAAAAATCTTCAGCATGTAGATCTGCTCTTGCAACTGCTCCGAAAGCATAAAATATTTTTCAAATTGTCCAAGTGCTCTTTTGGCATGGAAGAAGTTAAGTATTTGGGCCACATTGTGGGGCGTGAAGGTGTCAGGGTGGATCCCAAAAAGATCCAGGCAATGCAGGATTGGCCTCAACCAAAGACCTTGAAGAGCTTGAGAGGATTTTTGGGTCTCACCGGCTACTATCGCAAATTTGTCCGCAATTATGGTTGCATTGCTAGACCCCTCACTCACCTTCTCAAGAAAAATTCATTCCTCTGGAATGATGAAGCGCAACAGGCATTTATAGCTCTCAAACATGCCATGTGTTCCACTCCCGTATTGGCACTACCCGACTTCACCAAATCTTTTGTGATTGAATGTGATGCTTCAGGCATGGGTATTGGGGTTGTCTTAATGCAGGAAGGTCAACCCTTGGCCTTCACTAGCCAAAAACTAAGTGGGACAAATCTGGGACAATCTACCTATGAGAAGGAGATGATGGCCATCTTACATGCAGTGGATACATGGCGATTGTCATGTGGAAAGATTCAATTTTGCGGACAAAACCGACCTCCCTAGAAGCTAAGGCTTTCTAGTGACAAACAAGAAAATCAAGCACTATCTTTCCCTAAATATGCATTTAAAATAAAAGCAACCAGGTGTTTAAAGCATACCTTTAGTCCAACGCTGTTTGTAGCAGCCAAGCCTCTCCAATCCAGATGAGCTCCTCCTTCTCCTTGAAGCCTGCATTCACTAACAAGCAAACGATTACATAGCACCTGAATAACTCATATAATAAAACATATTCATCATAAAGACCAAGGAGTATATGAAACAAATTATATATAACAACTTGTTGAGAAAAATGAACTTAATTGTATTAATTTGAAACAAAAGAGACCATTACAACCAGTGCCTTGGTGTTGTGCAGGTCCCTCCCAGGGTCGAGCAAGAGTTCTCCTTTACTTTGATCATCTCACCCACTTCCAAATGAAGCTAAGAAAGGATGGGAATCTCTCCTCTCAAGCTCTATAAGGGAGTCCTAATTTCAGCAGCATCTACCCTTAGGAATGTTCAACTTTCAACCTCCCCTCCCTCTGGCCCAATTTCTGTATTTATAATGCTTTGGAGGAAGTTAATCAGGTCCACCATCAATGGGATAAGCCCCCCTTTCAATGGGATAGCTCCCCTCTTGATGGGATAAGTTCCTCTTTCATAGGGATGCATGAACCATCTGGAGGCGTTCAATACACGTCAAACCATCTTCTAGAATGCTCTAGATTCGACCACAAGTAACTTTTTTGAAGTAAAACTCGCGCCTTTTGACCTTTACAGGAGTACGCACCCACCCCTTTACAGACAGAGCGTACAAGTATGCAGGTATTGTGAACTTGAGGTGCGTACATGCAGGTAAGGTTAAGAGAAACTGCGTAACCAGAGTTAATTGACTTTTTAAGGACTTTCTCTCTTTCTTGGAGTTTGACATGAGGAGCAGAGGTATAAGACTTGCCAAGGAGGATAGTATGACAGTTGATGGAGCCATACTAACTGCAAATAGTCATGGTGACAAATTTTAGTGTAACAGATTGCCCCCTAAAGTGCGAAGCCTGTAGTAGATTAGGGTTTCATATCATCTAGGAAGGGTGAAGTACTTTATCATTTCAAGGATTATCTTGTGGAGAGCCCAGTTGGAACCTGCAAATATTCAACACAAAATACATATATAAGATCATATCATCGCTGAGATAGGCATTCCCATACTCAGATTGAAAACTTTAACTAACAAACTAACTACTGCTCTGATATAGGAATGATTTCGCAGTACATCATAATCATAGACTCATGTAGACACAGTATGGACGCAACCATCTGTTTATGTTTAGTCTATTATATAATGAATACAAAACTTCTCGCAGCCTGGATGGTGGAAACTAGATCCAGGGTCTTCATTTCTACTTCCTGAAATAGTACGATTCTATCCATGCGAATAAATGAGTTGATGTCGAACATGGTAGAAACCACTTGATTACCAGTCGATGATGTAAACTGTTAACAAGTGTGAGAGAGACCACCAGTGATGTCAATGGTTCTCAAAGTACCCAGTACAATCCATGAGATGTGAATGAATGTGTTGATGTCGAACATGTCACGGAATCCTTCGTTCGAAAGTCAATGATGTAAACTGTCGTCAAAGGCGAGAAACCTGCCATTGATGCATGCAGATTTCAAGGTACTGATGATTTCTAGGTCATCTTTCTAGATAATGTGCTGATGTCGATAGAAAGCGACCTGTTGCAGGCAAGCCCACAACACGAAATCATAGATCAAGTTGAAGAAATGTAGCTGTAATGACTGACTCAGGGATGGTTAAAATGGATGACAGGTATTTTGCAGATGAATGGTTTATTTGCAGTGACCTCTTGAACACATAACGACAGGACAGATGGCTTGGTGACAATTGACCCAAAGTTAATACCGGAACCGGCTGAAGATTTTCAATGTGGTTTGATCAACTGTTTTGGTACAATTTGGGCTCATTTGGCCTACTTGCTCTGCTCAAACCATTCATTTTTTATTGCTTATGCATTCATTTCTTGGTTTATTCGTGTTGTTTGTAGGAAGAAGGGTAGGCATTCTATCTACGTGACTAATGCATGATGCTTTCAGGTTTTTGGCATTAAAAGGGAGAAAAGACCACGAGAAAGGAGACAAGGAGACAATGAGGTGGCACTGCTGGTTTTTAGGAGAGGATGTCCACAGTCTTGGGGACCTTCCTCGTGATTCCCACCATAGCTCCGAGCTCCAATCCATCTCCCCACCGAGCTTAGAAGCAGCCAACTGTTCTACAGGAACAGCAGTTATAACTGTCCTACAGGATCAGCAGTTTAACCTTCAGTTGGACAGCCGAGCTCCACAAATCAAGGACACCTGTTGGATGATCATTTGGCATAAATATTGAGGTCGTAGCCTTGGATAGAAGCTTTTTGAACTTTTGTATTGCTCTTGTAATTTGGAAGTACGAGCTACAGCTCGGTTTTTTGTTCCTTTTGTAAGCCAGTTTGGCATGACATCAGATTTTCGTTTATGAATAAAGGCAGGCAGATTTTGATCTCATTCTGAGTTTCTAAGGGAGCTATAGCTCTCAGGTTAGGGCCCAACCTGAGAGCAATAGATCTCCTCGGTGTTGTAATGTTGTTGCATTTCGTTCCAGCACTTTGAGTTTTTTACTTTAACATGCAATTCGAATTTACAGTCTGTTAATTTAGTCTTTTTCATGAGCTTAGATAGGATTAGTTTATGGTGAATTTGTTTCCAGTTGCTTAGGTTAGAAGAGGATAGATTTAATTCATTGGAGCTCCAGAAAAAGGTTGTTAAAGCTCACTGCCATCTCTGTTAGGGATTGGGGTGCAGTCCATAACCAACCACCAAAAAGAAACGCAGTTCTTCTCACTTCCATGCAAGCTGCAACATAGACATTTTCGTTGAAGATCCATCCATGCACTTTTGACATTGAACCATACTTCTACATTTCACTTCCATGCACGAGTTTCATTTCTTGGTTTTCCATTGCTGTTCATAGGTTTCATGGCACAGTTATCATAGGTTAATGAATTCTTGTTTTTGGTGCATAAGTCATTTGTTTCATTTACGCTACTCCATATCATTCCACTTCCTTCTTCTTCTTCTTGATCTCTCCTCAAGTCACCCATTCGGCCTCTGTCCAGCTCATTTACCCTCCAACTCATCCATTATTCACTTAGCTCCATCTACTTAAACTTTCGTTGATCCCATCCTTCCAACCATCAACCCACTGCATGCACTCTTCCTCCCTCTGACTCCTCTGCTCCTGAGCCATCACCAGCTCCATCTCCATCTCACCTATCCTTCCACACCACTCCAACACTTCACCATCTCCCAAAACTTCCTCGGCCAAACATCCTGTAGAATCGCACAGACTTCCTGTAGAAATCCCTGAGTTTCCTGTAGGATCCCCTGCAGACTTCCTGTAGAAGCCTGCAAACTCGGTTGCTGAGCATCCGAACGTGGTAGACTTCTGAGGACTGATGCTAGAGACCCTCTGGGACCTCCCCTAGCCATCCTGACCTTGCCCATGCTTTCCTTCCATTCGAACCGCTCCTGCACAACCAAACCCTAATCAAAAGCATCATCACAATAAATCCAACCACTTAATGAAAAAATACAAAAACATGTCCTTTCAGATGCAAGTAGCTTAGATGCATGTATTTCAGTTCACTGCAAGTAATGGCATTATTGATAGTGGTTTCATTCACAGTTTTGCATAGTTAGGGTCTAGCCTAGTCAAATTAGGGTTTACTAGGGTTTTCATGCTTTGTTGGTTTTCAGTTTCTTTCTGCAGATAGATTAGTCTCCTTTGAGTTGGCTTTCGTCCATCATTCATAAAGCTTCTTCTGTGAGCCTATAGAAGTTGACTTGAGCCCTAGCGGACTTGTGCCAGCTGACCAAGTGACAGCTGCGACAAGAGCTAGTACTTGTGCATACAGCACCGTCGCTTCCAAGTTTGTACGAACTACCGGGTTGATAAAATTAGAGACAAGAAGCTCCAGGAGTTGTAGCATTATTGCTACAATACTGGAGCCCACCATCTTTTTGGCGCCGTTGTCGGGGAAGCGTCAGAGTATTAGTAATTGTTGCTTTTCTTCTATTTTCTTACTCTTGCCTTCTGCTAAGTAGTTTACTTCATTTCCATTCTGCAAAAGTAGCATAGCATTTCCTGCTTTCATAGATTAGCATTTCCTGCTTTCATAGATTAGCATTTCCTTTCTGCAATTTCATTTGAGCAAAGTAGAATAGTTCTTTCCTGCTTTCAGTTTAATTTTGCATCTTTCATAGTTGGTTGTAGATCAATCTGTCTCAGTTTTGCAGGTACCATAAGAAAAGAAAAGCAAAAACAATCAAAAGAAAAAAAGAAAGTCTTTTCCATTTCATGCCTCGTAGGAACCGAGATAGATCAGGCAAATTCCTACCAAACACCCCCACCACATCACTGAGTCACCCTTCTCTCTTCTTTGGTGACAGTGACCCAGAAGAACCTATAGGTGAACATCCTGAGATATCCAAAGACCCTATAGTAGAAGAAGAGTTAGAGACCACTCCATCTGAAGCTATGGCTGACAATAGAAGAGAAGATGAGAGAATAGAAGGTGCCTTCCCCATCCGAGAGACTAATGGAGAGATGAAAATGAAGAACATTAGCCCCTTCGCCTTACCTCACTTCCATGGGCTGACCACTGAAGATCCAGATACCTTCCTGTTTGAGTTTGTTGTCCTTTGTAGAACCTATGACTATACTGAAGATGAGCAAAAGTTGAAACTTTTCCCTTCCACTCTTAAGGATGCAGCACTACGCTGGTTCATGGGCTTACCTGGGAATAGTATCACCACTTGGGCTCAGATGCAGCAAGCTTTCAACACCAAGTACCAGGATTACTGTAGGTCCAAGGAAACAAAGGGGGAAATCTTTCGGATGTCCATGGGAAATGATGAGTCCTTAGAGGATTATGAGGAGAGGTTCCAACTAAGCTATAAGCGGGCCAGGTGCACACTTGACCCTGAATCCCTCAAGTTGGTCCTGCTCCGAGGAGTCCCTGAAGACCTCTTAGATACCCTTCACATGTTAGCTGGGGGGGACATTTACCAACTTCCTTATGAGGACATCAAGACTGTGTTTAGAAACCACTCCAGGGTAGCTCGGAAACGAGGTAGAGGAAACCACCTCTCAACTAGTGTCCCTTTCTCCAAACATGAGCTTGCAAATCAATTAGAAGATCTTAAGAGTGAGGTGAGACAAACCATTGCCAT
Organism: Pinus tabuliformis; assembly: GCA_031772625.1. Lineage (NCBI taxonomy): Eukaryota > Viridiplantae > Streptophyta > Pinopsida > Pinales > Pinaceae > Pinus > Pinus tabuliformis. The sequence continues at coordinate 1,384,861,531 of CM062819.1, read as the reverse complement.
GCAGCTTGACACATTCAGGATTCAGCAAAAGAAAGAAGAGGCTGAGAGAGCCTTGGCTGTCTTCTGCCCTAGGTGCACAAGGAGACACCCTAAGAATGAATGTCCATTGCATTCGGTTGAAGTGTGTTTCGTTTGTGAGGAGGACCATCCCACAAATCAGTGTCCAACCTTACCTGGGTTTAAAGCCATGTACCAAGGGACAGAAGCTCCCACTGAACCTCTCTATTACCTCAACCAAAGGAGGCCACAAGGATGTAGACCTTATCAGCAGGGGATGCAAGGGGCATCTCAAGCTTATTACAGCCCCAACCAATCGACTCCTATGCCTTCCTGGGGCCCCCCTGCTCATCCTTCATGGTCCATGCCTCCTCCATGGTCTTATCCACCTCAGTTACCCACTCAACCTACTTCTCATTCATATCACTCACATGCCCAGCCACAGCCTCAATGGAATGCACCTCAGTCGGGGTGGAGGCCCCAATACAACACTCCTCCTGCCATCTTGCCTCCACGACCAGTTCAACCTCAGCCATTACCTCCTGCTCCTCCAAGGCAACCTCAAATGCCTGCTCAACCGAACCCAAACCCCAACAATAGACAGGCCCAACAGGTATACACTGGGGAAACCTCATGCCCTACCTATGCTGTGGAGATCTAGGAGATCAATCTTCGATCTGGAAAGACTCTACTAGATCGCCAACCTCCTCCCCCAGAGGATGAGGAAGATAAACAGGAAAGTGAACCGAAGGTTATTCCACCCTTTCCTGAGAGATTAACAGCCACCACACAACCCAACCCAGAGGAGGATGAGCTTTTGGGTGAGCTCAAGCAGTTGTGTGTAAAAATACCACTTCTCCAAGCCATCAAGGATGTGCCAATATACAACAAACTGGTTAAGGAGAAGTGTTTCAAACACCCAGGCAGACGGAAGAAAGATGCCTCAACTATCAATGTCATAGGACAACTGTCTGACCTTATGTTAGGACAAGTCATCTGCCCAAAGTACCTAGATCCTGGAAGTCCTGTAGTAGATGTTCACATCAATGGCACCATTATACCTCACACCTTGATTGATCTGGGGGCTGCCATTAATGTGATGACCAGGGATACCATGCTTAAGCTTAATCTTCAGGGTTCCTTGAGGAAGACCTCGACAGTACTGCAATTGGCAGATCGCTCCACCGTGACTCCCGAAGGGATTGTGGAGGATGTCTTGGTCTCTATTGACTCTTGGGAATACCCTGCAGACTTCCTGGTTCTGCAACCAAAGGCCATACTTACTGGATATCCTCTCATCTTGGGAAGGCCTTGGTTAGCTACTGCAGATGCTTACATAAGTTGTCGTGCAGGAAACATGACCATCAAAAATGGTCCCATGTCCAAGCAGCTAGTCCTATACCCTCCTGCCCAACCCTCCTTAGAGCATGACTTACCACTCTGGTTGGAAGAAGGAGAGGAAGACGAGGTGTACTCAGCACCTCTGTGCACCTTAGATACCACTAGAAGAGACCCCCCAACCGAGGATGACTTGATCGAAACCTTGATCCAGAATCCACCTTCCAGTGCACTACCCTTAGAGAAATTGGTGGAGGATGCCCAAGCCAGCACCTTAGTGGATCTTTGTACAACCAACCCTGTTGCTCCCAGAGTTAAGAATGTGGAGTTCGGCCCTGAGAAAGCATTGAAGATCAGTTCCTCCCTATCTCCTTCCCAGGAAAAGGAGCTGTGTATTCTGTTGGCCAACCACCTTGATGCTTTCGCTTGGAGCTATAAGGAAATGAAAGGAGTCCATCCTTCGGTCTGTACCCATCATATATACATCAAAGAGGATTGTAAACCGGTTAGGCAACCTCAGAGGAGAATGAATCCAGCCCTTAAGGACATTGTCAAGGAAGAATTGCAAAAGCTGTTGGATGCCGGATTCATCTACCCCATCTCAGATAGTGAATGGGTGTCCCCTCTAGTGTTGGTTCCCAAGAAAAATGGGAAATGGAGAATCTGTGTGGACTACCGAGAACTGAACAAAGCTACCAAGAAGGACCATTTCCCTCTACCTTTCATAGATCAAGTGTTGGATGGACTGGCAGGGAAGAAGTTCTTCTCTTTCCTGGATGGGTTTAGCGGGTACAACCAAATCCAAATCAGCCCGGAAGACCAAGATAAGACCACCTTCACTTGTCCTTGGGGTACCTTTGCCTATCGAGTCCTTCCCTTTGGGCTATGCAACGCTCCTGCTACCTTTCAGAGAGCTGTTTTGAGCATCTTCTCGGAGCTGGTCCATGATGCAGTAGAAATCTATATGGATGACTTTACTCCTTATGGGGCCAACTTCCAGGAAGCATTGTCCAACCTGGGAAAAGTCCTAACCAAATGCACCGAGATGAACTTGTCCCTCAGTCCTGAAAAATGTGAATTCCTAATGACTGAAGGGACCGTGCTAGGCCATACCATTTCTTGCCAAGGGTTGCAGGTGGATCCTAACAAAATTGCTCTCATCAAGAGGGTTCCACCTCCTCAAAAGGTAAGGGATGTCCGGAGTTTCTTGGGATTAGCAGGATACTACCGGAGATTCATTAAAGATTTCAGCAAGCTAGCCTCGCCATTGTTTGGCCTGTTGGAAAAAGATGTGGAGTTTAATTAGACTGACGATTGTCAGAGGGCTTTAAATGAATTGAAGGACAAGTTGGTGTCAGCCCCAATCCTGAGAGGTCCAAACTGGGCCCTACCTTTCCACATCCACACTGATGCCTCGAACAAAGCCATAGGTGCAGCTTTAGGACAAGTTGAGCAAAAACTTCCATATGCCATTTACTTTGTTAGCAAAAACTTGTCCAAAGCTGAGCTGAATTACACTGTAACCGAGAAAGAATTCTTGGCTGTGGTCCATGCATTGAACAAGTTCCGACATTATATTACTAGTTACCAGACCTTTGTACATACTGACCATGCTGCTATTAGATATTTAATGAATAAACCAGATGTGAATGCTCGTATTATTAGATGGTTACTTTTATTGCAGCAGTTTGATTTGACCATTGTTGACAAACCAGGTAGAGAAAATGTTGTTGCTGACTTTTTATCTAGATTGGATTTGTCTGCAGATGAGGATGGAACAGTGGATGACCAGATGCCCGATGAACATCTGTTTGCTATTTCAGTACTCTCTCCATGGTTTGCTGATATAGCAAACTATCTTGTTTCAGCACAGTTCCCTCCACACCTATCTTCCAGAGAGAAGAGCAGAATCATCAGAAAAAGTGTCTCATTCACTTGGATCGGGGGCAATCTGTTCAAGCTTGGCCCCGATTAGATCTTAAGGCGTTGTGTAAGGGAGGAGGAAGTCTTTGATATCCTCCTCACTTGTCATGATGGGCCTTGTGGAGGACATTTTGCAGCAAAGAGAACTGCCTTCAAAATCCTGCAGGCAGGCTACTATTGGCCCACACTTCATCAAGATGTCAGAAGATATGTCAGTCAGTGTGACCAATGCCAAAGAATGGGGAAATCGACCCAAAGGGATGAGATGCCTCTCCAACCTCAAGTGACTCTTGAGCCATTTGAAAAGTGGGGCATGGACTTTGTGGGCCCAATCAACCCCTCTTCGAGGCAAAGGACTTACATCATTGTGTGTACTGACTATTTGACAAAGTGGGCAGAGACCAAAGCAATCAAAGTAGCAACAGAAGAAAAGGTGGCCGAGTTCCTAAGAGAGAACATCTTCTATAAGTTTGGCTATCCAAGAGAGCTGGTCACCGATCAAGGGAGCCAGTTCACCTCCAACCTGGTTGAAGATCTCCTAGCTCATCACAAGATCAAGCATAGGACTTCCACCCCTTATCACCCTCAAGCAAATGGGCAGGTGGAAGTCACCAATAGAGCATTAGAAGGGATCTTGACTAAGGTGGTGAGCAGCAGCAGAAAGGACTGGGCAGATCGCCTGGTTGAAGCCACATGGGCTTACAACACCACTTGGAATACCACCACCAGCTTCACACCGTATGAGCTGGTCTATGGGAAGAAAGCTTTGTTGTCCATTGAGTTTGAATACAACACTTTGAGGATGGCAGCTCAGCTGGACCTAGATCTCAGTCATGCACAACAAGAAAGGCTACTGCAGCTGAATGGCCTGGATGAGCACCGAATGCAGGCCCTCCTTCACTCAGAAGTGGTTCAACTTCAGAGAAAGGTGTGGCATGACCAACATCTCCATGACAAGCAATTTCAGCCGGGAGATTGGGCTTTGTTGTATGACTCCAGATACAAAGATTTCAAGGGGAAGTTGAGAACCAGATGGCTAGGACCATATGCAGTGGAGAAATGCCATGACAATGGATCTGTCCTCATTCGAACCATTGATGAGGAAGCCATTCCCATGCTTGTCAATGGGCATCGATTGAAGATCTACAGGAGACCTCTCTCAAGACAAGAGTTCATCAAAACTATGGAGAAATCTGTATTGGTCCTAGAGAAGGGTTCTGCCTCTGCTTCTGGCATACCCTGAGGGATATGAAAAAAAAAAAAAAAAAAAAAAGAAGAAAAAAAAAAGAAAAAATAATAAAGATCCTTGGGTGAAAACCTCTCTGAGGCGCCCAAGGCAGGTGGTAGGGGTGAAAACCTCATTGAGGCGCCCCTATTGTCTTTCAAAAAAAGAGAAAAGGTTTGAAAAAGATCCTTGAGTGAAAACCTCTCTGAGGCGCTCAGGGCAGATGGCACGGGTGAAAACCTCTTTGAGGCGCCCCTGTTATCTTTCAAAAAAAAAAAAAAAAAAAAAAGAAAAAAAAGAAAAAACAATAAGCAAAATATGGTAAAATTGCATGCAGGTTGCAGATGTTCTATGGAGGAGAGGAAGCCTTCAACTCAAAGCCAAGGGTCCTTATCATGCTGTCAAGGAACCTCACCAGCACCTCCTCCAAGGGTACCCATGTTTTTTCAAGGTATGTGCAATTTTATCATGGTTTGAATCTTTCTACAGGAAGATGCAGTCTTTCTACAGGAAGGCGCAGTCTTTCTACAGGAAGGCGCAGATTTTCTACAGGAAAGTACAGACTTTCTACAGGAAGGCTGAACTTTCTACAGGAAGCTCTGTGTTCTACAGGAAACTTCCTGTAGGAGTTTGGGACGGCCCAGAATTCATCTTAAAAGGAGATTTAGCGACTATGGATTGGTTTGGATGCATGCAAGCCTCTGTTGGCACCCTTACACATTGCTGTCACCTTGCTCCACCATCCTTGTCGACATGCGACCAAGTCCCTGCACCAACAAAGAAGATCGATGAGTTCTCGCGGGAAAGCCATTTTCAAAGTTAAACAAATGCTGGGATCTCATACCGCAGGCATCAAGAGCTCCGGGAACGTGATTGAAAAGCCAGAGCCTCCGTCGTGCAGCATGCACCCAAGGAGAAAGGACTGTTACGAGACACCTCGCGGGAATCTTGTAACAGTTCAACCTGCTCGAGTGGATACCATTCACAGCACCGCCATCTGAAATGAAACGCGGGTGCATGCAAGCAAAACATCCACTCCATCGTTGGCAGCCTGTAACCACGAGCCTCCGGGTCTGTGTAAGTCGCATGCAGCAGGTAGATCCACTCACCATCGTCCAAGAACTGAAAAAAATCGTGTGCAGCCACGCAGGTAAGTGTCTCAACCCTTCCTTCCATCAAATCACATGAATTTTACTTTGAAATTGTTTGCACAGCGTAAAATTGAATGGTTGAGCAGCCGTATGGCCAGTCGACTGGCCACGTCGGCTAGTTAAAGTGTAATTGGATGTTTGGGTGGCGGCCACGACAAAGAGAATGAACGGCACGCACGTGAGAACACTCCCATCAGAAGCATGAGTTTAACAGGAAAAGGCGGTGGCAAATCTGTGGGAATGGATGCGACTGCAAGTGAATACGCAGGCGAATGATGGATGACGTCGCCCAACGGTCCAGCGGGGACAGCTCATCCCCTGCGCCACGGATTGCGCCGATTCAAAATCTAATCGGCTAGATCATGCGCATGCATTTATCATCCAACACTTCAAACTCGGGTGGCTATTCTAATCTCCTCTGCACTTTGATACGCCCAGCTGTTGGCTACCAGAACGCCGGTAAAGCACACCTCGAGCGCGGGCCAACTACAGTCCTCCCCGAGAATTGCGCGCTGCTCCTACAGGAACACAGTTTCTACAGGAACGCAGTCTACAGGAACGCAGTCTACAGGAACGCAGTCTTCTACAGGGAAGCGGGTGCCTCACGAAAAAAGGTGGCCAATTAAAGAGGTAACCCTGAACTCTTCATGCAACTGGTTAGTAAAAGTGGCAAGACCATCGTCCACAGTCGGGTCATAAAGATATTGGTGGAATTGTTGTTTGTTGTGCCTATGTTGTCGTTCTACAGGATGTCGGTATAAGTAAACTGTGTTGAATTTTGTGGATTATGTGCATGCTCTGTCTTAATAGACCAAATCTCTTTTGCATTTGCCACCTTTAATTAAAACAACCGTGTTCATCATGCCGGGTGGGTTTATAAGACGGGAACCCACTGATTCAACCAAATTAAGGGAAAACCCGGCAGTGGTAGAGCTCTTCACCAGAGCACAATGGATGCCTTTTTGTGATAAGCTGCAGGGTTACGATGATGAAGTGGCCGAAGAATTCTTGCAGGCTCTGAAGCCTAAATCCCAGACACTGGCCACAGTGAACTTCAGAGGTCTAAGCCTCAAGCTCACCCCAGAACATATCAGTCGGATCACAGAACTTCCTATGGGTTTGCCGTGGGATAAGGAAGAAAGAAAGCTGAGCCAGCAGGCAAAGAAAGAATTCTTCCCACCTGAGGAAGAATTCTCGGAGGACAAAAATGGGGTGCGAAGAACGAGCCTGTTGCCACCTTGGAATGAAGTCAATTTGCAAATCATGAAATATATGACTTGTGAAGGCCGTTTCAGCATCGTGTATGCATATCACTTTCGGCTACTCACTGAGTTGAGGCACCGAATTGACCTTCCTGTAGAACAAAAACTGAGCATCCCTTATTACCTCCTGCAGTCTCTAATGGAGTGTGCTACAAAGCTGAAAGAGGGAATACCAGATCAGATAGCCCACCATGGGTTGATCAAGCTTCTTGTGGAGGATGCATTGCATTCATATAAGGTTCCCCTCTCATGGGAATCCTTCCGGAATTTGACAAAATATGGGGACATTAAAATGTTGATCAAAGAAACGGGTTCCTCCAGTAGTGAGGAACACGAAGCAGTGGCCGAGGAACAGAGAGAAGAAGGCCAAGAGAACCCGACAACAGTACAGAAGAAAGAACAAAGGAAGAAGCATGAGGAAGAGGAGGACCAAGAAAAAGGTGGCACACCTATCTTGTCAGCAAGGGAAAAGAGGATGAAGAGCAGAATGGACAAAGCTGAGGTGGTCCACGTCAGCCCAAGTACCTCAACAGCACCTGCACCTAAAGAAAAAAGCAAAACTCAGGCAGGCAAGCATGCGGAAGTGGAGACACCTGTGTCTACAGGAAAGCAAAAACAGGCTTCTACAGGAAGCCCGAAAACAAAAACAAAGGCTTCTACAGGAAGCCCAAAAATCATTGAGAAAAAGGCTTCTACAGGAAGCCCAAAAGCAAAAACCAAGGCTTCTACAGGAAGCCCGAAGATCATTGAGAAGCAGGCTTCTACAGGAAGCCCAAGAACAAAGACAAAGGCTTCTACAGGAAGCCCAAAAACAGAGACAAGGGCTTCTATAGGAAGCCCGAAATTGGAAAAAGGGGCTTCTACAAGAAGCCCGAAAGTCATTGAGAAACAGGCTCCTACAGGAAGCCTGAAGATAGAGAAAGGGCCTTCTACAGGAAGCCCGAAGATTACCAAAGCAGGGGCTTCTACAGGAAGCCCGGGAGTGGCTAAAGCCGGGTCTTCTACAGGAAGCCCAAAATCGGGAAAGAAAGAATCTCCTACAGGAGGCCCGGAAGTGGGCAAAGCAGGGTCTTCCACAGGAAGCCCGAAATCTGAAAAGGAGGGGCCCTCTACAAGGAGCTCTGAGAGAGCAAAACGCAAGAAAGAGAAGGCTGGCATTCTCGAAAAGGAGGCAGCAGCGGCGCTGGCCGCCCTCAGTACACCTCCAAAACCGAAGGAGAAGAGGGAGAGGGAGACCCCTCTACCATCTGAAGCCAGGAGAAGCAAGAGGATGACCACGGGCAAGCCACAGCCTCCACCCAGCAGCCAAACCATTTTAGGGGATGTCCCTACTTCACCCAGTGCAAGAACCCCCTCTAAAACATCAGCCACCCCTAAGAAGGGAAGCCCAAAAATAACTTCCTGGACACGAAAAATAGGCCAATCGCCTTCCGAAGCCTGGCTCAAGGAAATAGGGAAGGGGGAAGAAGCACCACCTTCGTCACCACCAGGGCCAGCAAAGGCAGGGCCGCCAAAAATAGGAAAGGAAGCAGCGCCACCCTCGGCAGAAAAGGCAGGACCACCAAAAACAGGAAAGGAAAAGCATGCTCGAGGCTCTAGTTCTCGGCCAAAGACGAGGAGCCAGAGCAAAGTTGCTCAAGGATGAGCAAATAGTTTAGCTGGGGGGTGATGATGAGCCCCAATTTTTGGTACAATTTGGGCTCATTTGGCCTACTTGCTCTGCTCAAACCATTCATTTTTTATTGCTTATGCATTCATTTCTTGGTTTATTCGTGTTGTTTGTAGGAAGAAGGGTAGGCATTCTATCTATGTGACTAATGCATGATGCTTTCAGGTTTTTGGCATTAAAAGGGAGAAAAGACCACGAGAAAGGAGACAAGGAGACAATGAGGTGGCACTGCTGGTTTTTAGGAGAGGATGTCCACAGTCTTGGGGACCTTCCTCGTGATTCCCACCATAGCTCCGAGCTCCAATCCATCTCCCCACCGAGCTTAGAAGCAGCCAACTGTTCTACAGGAACAGCAGTTATAACTGTCCTACAGGATCAGCAGTTTAACCTTCAGTTGGACAGCCGAGCTCCACAAATCAAGGACACCTGTTGGATGATCATTTGGCATAAATACTGAGGCCGTAGCCTTGGATAGAAGCTTTTTGAACTTTTGTATTGCTCTTGTAATTTGGAAGTACGAGCTACAGCTCGGTTTTTTGTTCCTTTTGTAAGCCAGTTTGGCATGAAATCAGATTTTCGTTTATGAATAAAGGCAGGCAGATTTTGATCTCATTCTGAGTTTCTAAGGGAGCTATAGCTCTCAGGTTAGGGACCAACCTGAGAGCAATAGATCTCCTCGATGTTGTAATGTTGTTTCATTTCGTTCCAGCACTTTGAGTTTTTTACTTTAACATGCAATTCGAATTTACAGTCTGTTAATTTAGTCTTTTTCATGAGCTTAGATAGGATTAGTTTATGGTGAATTTGTTTCCAGTTGCTTAGGCTAGAAGAGGATAGATATAATTCATTGGAGCTCCAGAAAAAAAGTTGTTAAAGCTCACTGCCATCTCTGTTAGGGATTGGGGTGCAGTCCATAACCAACCACCAAAAAGAAACGTAGTTCTTCTCACTTCCATGCAAGCTGCAACATAGACATTTTCGTTGAAGATCCATCCATGCACTTTTGACATTGAACCATACTTCTACATTTCACTTCCATGCACGAGTTTCATTTCTTGGTTTTCCATTGTTGTTCATAGGTTTCATGGCACAGTTATCATAGGTTAATGAATTCTTGTTTTTGGTGCATAAGTCATTTGTTTCATTTACGCTGCTCCATATCATTCCACTTCCTTCTTCTTCTTCTTGATCTCTCCTCAAGTCACCCATTCGGCCTCTGTCCAGCTCATTTACCCTCCAACTCATCCATTATTCACTTAGCTCCATCTACTTAAACTTTCGTTGATCCCATCCTTCCAACCATCAACCCACTGCATGCATTCTTCCTCCCTCTGACTCCTCTGCTCCTGAGCCATCACCAGCTCCATCTCCATCTCACCTATCCTTCCACACCACTCCAACACTTCACCATCTCCCAAAACTTCCTCGGCCAAACATCCTGTAGAATCACACAGACTTCTTGTAGAAATCCCTGAGTTTCCTGTAGGATCCCCTGCAGACTTCCTGTAGAAGCCTGCAAACTCGGTTGCTGAGCATCCGAACGTGGTAGACTTCTGAGGACTGATGCTGGAGACCCTCTGGGACCTCCCCTAGCCATCCTGACCTTGCCCATGTTTTCCTTCCATTCGAACCGCTCCTGCACAACCAAACCCTAATCAAAAGCATCGTCACAATAAATCCAACCACTTAATGAAAAAATACAAAAACATGTCCTTTCAGATGCAAGTAGCTTAGATGCATGTATTTCAGTTCACTGCAAGTAATGGCATTATTGATAGTGGTTTCATTCACAGTTTTGCATAGTTAGGGTCTAGCCTAGTCAAATTAGGGTTTACTAGGGTTTTCATGCTTTGTTGGTTTTCAGTTTCTTTCTGCAGATAGATTAGTCTCCTTTGAGTTAGCTTTCGTCCATCGTTCATAAATCTTCTTCTGTGAGCCTATAGAAGTTGGCTTGAGCCCTAGCGGACTTGTGCCAGCTGACCAAGTGACAGCTGCGACAAGAGCTAGTACTTGTGCATACAGCACCGTCGCTTCCAAGTTTGTACGAACTACCGGGTTGATAAAATTAGAGACAGGAAGCTCCAGGGTTGTAGCATTATTGCTACAATACTGGAGCCCACCAATGGTTTTCATTTTTTCGTAAGTTTTAATGAGTTCGAAAAAATGATAAAAATGTACTCATATGGCCGACTTTCAATTTAATTTACGAGCAGGAAACGACGGAAAGAACTCGGCATTTTCATTTGTTTTATGAGAATGAAAGATAGAAAAATAATCTCGAGATTTTCATGAGTTTAACGAGTCTTGAAAATAACTGAAATTGACTCGAGATAGGTTTCATTTTTACAAAAGCTTGAAACAGAGAAAAACTATGCTTCAAAGTAGTTTCATTTTTACACAAGCTTGAAACAGAGAAAAAACTGTGCTTGATGCCCCCTAAGCATAACTGCTAGAGCGCATGCCCCCCAGCTTCATTTCATTCAACTAAGTACAAGTTGGATGGAATGAAGGTTCGTGAACGAGATCGTTTGAAAGACTCGACCTAAATAACTAACACTGAAATAACTAACCTAAATATACAACTTAACATCTACGAGATCTAGTCAAACTCTCGACTCAATTAGAGGAGGATTTGTTTCATTTTTTAACGAGCTTGACACAGGAAAAGAACTATGCTCGGATTTGGTTTCATGTTTACGCAAGCTTGAAACGAAAAACTATGCTTGTTATAAGTTCGCATGCCCCCAGCATAATGATGCAAATCAAGGTACATGCCCCCCAAGCTTCATTGCATTCAACCAGGTGGATGAAATGAAGATTCACTTTCGAAATCTTGGAAAGACTCGAGGGAGTTGTTTCATTTTTTATTGAGGTTGACACAGGAAAAGAACTATCCTCAAAACCCTTGTTTCATTTTTTAAACGAGCTTGACACAAGATAAGGAACTATGCTCATGACTACTCTGTACAATCTACCTATATATCCTAAAATCTACCTGATTCATTTTTTAATGAGGTTGACTCAGTAACAGGAACTATCCTCTAAAAAACCTTGATTCATTTTTTAACGAGCTTGACACAAGACAAGGAACTATGCTCATAAAATCCTTGATTCATTTTTTAACGAGCTTGACACAAGACAAGGAACTATGCTCATAACTACTCTCTACAATCTACCTACTTAACCTACCTTTGTTTCATTTTTTAACGAGCTTGACACAAGACAAGGAACTATGCTCAAGACTCCTTGTTTCATTTTTTAACGAGCTTGACACAAGACAAGGAACTATGCTCAAGAAATTCACATGCCCCCAGGATAATGATGCAAAGCGAGGTACATGCTCATACCTGATTCATTTTTAAACGAGGTTGACGCAGGAAAAGAACTGTCCTCATACTCACTGATTCATTTTTTAACGAGGTCGACACAGTAAAAGGAACTTTCCTCGTAATTTCTTGATCATGGCTTCCAATTGGAAGAAAGACATGTCAATGGACACACCTTGATCATGGCTTCCAAGAGGTCTTTATCAGAAGGAAGAATACTTCTCTGGAAGGAACACATGTCAAGGGACTCAAAAGGGATAAGAACATCGTGTTCAAGTAATCCCATAGAGTTTTCCATGTCAATTACCGGATCTAAATCAAAGGAAAATGAGCAAACAGTGAGAGGCTCACTTACATCGGTAACTGAAAACATGGGACCAGTTGCCACATAATTAACCCGTGGCAAGGTAGATACCACTTTAGAATCAGGAACATTTAGGGGTGTCATATTATTGGTAGTTGAGACAAGACTAGGGAACGAAATCTGGTCTACAGTCACAATATTTCCATTGTGAGGGAAAGACATCACGCGAAAGAGTGTCGATACGACAGCTTTCATTGCATAAACATAGTCTCGCCCAAGGAGTAAATTGAAATCCAAGGGACCTCGAAATACAATAAGATCAATACAGTCAGTTTTACCTTCCAAGGTAATAGAAAACTTAGGAAGGATCCCTAAAGGTTCACTAATGGTTCTGTTAAAAGCTTTCAGATTCTGCGTAATAGGCGTAAGCTGAGGGGAACCCAAAGCTTTCCAAACAGTTGAGGATAAAATACTAACAGAAGCACCTTCATCTACCTGAGTATGATGTATGTCCCTACCACCAGCCTTGACAATGATTTGGAAAGGGATGGAGGAAGGAAGACGAGGTTCTGTCAGTCTATTCCAATCAAAGGAAAAGACCTCAGTGCTTGGAGGGGGTTCTGTAGAAACAGGTGAAATGCCCCCCGACATAGAAGAATCTGATGTAACAAGAAGAACTTGAGCGGTATGAAGTTCACTCTCTAAAGGGAAAGTGGGATCGACCGAATGTGAAATTGAATCGACCACTTGATCAACTAACGGATCATCAACCTGAGTGACATGAGTTTCACTCTCCAATGGAAGAGTGTGATCGACTGTACTTGAAATTAGATCAATCACTCCATCAGTTGACGGTAGGTTGGGAGAAAGTTTACGGTAACCAGTTGGAAATTCTTGTTGTGGAACAGTAAGGTTTTCCAACAATGTTGAGGCTTCATCCATGTCAGGGCAAATGTGAGTTTGATGACTCCCTTTGCATAACTTACAAGGAAACCTAACTTTACCCTTTTTCCCAGGAACCTGACTATCACTGGTTGATGGTTCAATGGAAAGTTGATGAGATTTTTCTGACCATACTTCCAAGACCTTTGGAATACCAGGACAATTGACAAGGAAGTGGTCACCCTTACAAAGCCTGCAAGGGTATTTGGGTTTACGATGCATGTTGGAGGTTTCCTCAACACAACTAACACTTACAGCCATAGTTGGTTGGTTGACTTCTTTCTTATCTTGCTTCTTCTTCTTCTTCTTCTTCTTCCCTTTCTTCTTCTTCTTAGCCACCTGGTTACTAGCATCGAGGCTTTTACCAAGCGAAGAGGAAGAAATGGAGGAAGAAAAATTAGGCGAAGAAGGTAAAGGGTTAACAGAAGGTTGGTGATGTTGAGATGGTGAACTCTGTTGAGGTGAAGCATTTGGTTGAGGTGGAACAATTGGAGTATTTGGGGCCAACGAAATTGAAAATAACCATATCGGTAAACCTATTGTAAATCCAGGTAATGACAAAGTAGCCATATAAGGAGGACCAACATTTCCAAAGAAAGGAAAAGTACTAGGATCCTCGTTAAGAGGGGTTCCTTGGTTGGTAAATTCCGGAACAGTTGCCATTATATTCAACTCCAGTGAATTTTATTAACAATTTTAAAACTAAAATTAACAATTCACAATTCACACTTAACAATTAAAATTCACAATTCACACCTATGGTCTCTAAAAGTAAAAACAAACAAATTAACACGCACTATCAAATCTAGGAGTCAAACCACACACAAACAGTAACTTTCCGTACCGAAAACACTAGTTGGTGATGAAATCCAACATCGCAGAATTCAATACAGAAATAGCGGTTGGAACAGTTACCCCGGCAACCTGCTTAATGAATAGACTGGCACAAGTTCCTCCACTTAACCGTCTCGAGTGAAGAGAACCCCCTAGAAAATCCAAGTGAGTCTAGCCGACATCTGCTCCAGGTACAGTGGGATCTTCCCACCACTGTCACCTTGGGTAGAACCCTAAAGATAATAGTCACTAAGGTCACCAACAGCAACAAATATACCTGGGGGAACAGTCTACGATCCGATAGCATGCAAGGGCAGAGTAACAAGCTCAATCCCCTTGCCGGCTCCTTGACAATAATCCAAGGTTTACCGACAAGTGACCCCAGGCTCCTCGACAATGGTTAATTCGAGGTTTACCGTTTGTAGTACGTGCGTATCTAGCGTCGTTCCCAATGAAGGAGGATTGATCCCCTCACTGGTTCGGACACGATCTCGTGCTTCTCCTTTAAGAGGAGCTTTCCCAGAGTATAAATGTAACAGTTGGATTTATCCTACCGCAAGATAAGCTACTTGTTTGGTTTTATTGTCTTGGAGAGTTAATTACTCTCCTACTCCAAGACACTAGCCTAAGCTATGTTGGTGTATCAGAGCCCTAGAAAATAAAAATATTACTAGATGAATTTTAATTAAGCGCTGTGTTATTAAGGCTGTTATTACTCAAATGGGTAAATGGATATGAAACCAATGGTGTTATGACCCGACTCAACTGAATGCAATCGAATATGATAATGTAATCTTTTCAATTCGATGAATCCTAACTAAAGTAAGGAGAGAGTTTCCATTCACTTCCAACAATGCAAGAAATTGATCACTAAGAGAAAATACAACAAATTCTCTAATGCACTAATTTCATCAAGAAAAACTAATGCAAATCAATTCCCAAACAATTTTTTATTTTAACAAAGCATAAAAAACTACTTAACAAAAATCAATTTTAAAATCTATGAAAATCTAAGAGAAATTTACCTAAAAGCAAAATCAATGGGGTGAAATCCTACAAAATATAATTCCAGGATGTTTTACTCAGTTACAATTCAACCAAGGACTAATTCATGCAGAATCATAAATCAGTCAAAAACAAAAACAAAAAGCCCTTGTTCTTTTTCTTAAGAATGAAATTCACAGCTTTAACAAACAAGCCTTCTCGAAATTCTGCAAAGAGACAACACAACGGTAGGTTTCTCACAAAAGTGGATTTTACGAATGGTCCGACTCCTAAGAAGACTGAAAAGACCAGGGAGATCCAAGGTTTTTACAACTTTTAAAGCCAGAGTCACGACAAGACCAATGCAAAAATCAAACCTAGGGCTAGAACTTCTATGAACTTCACTAAAACCCTTGATGCTAATGAAACAAGCTTAGATGAAGACTTCTGACATGTAACTAGTGGATCTGGGCAGCAAAAAACCAATTATAAACAAAATCTAAGAGGCAACAAGGAAAAAATGGAATTTTCTCAACTTTTGACAGGGTACGCAGGCAGCCTGTTTGCACAGGTGCGGCCACGCTCTGTGTACAAAACAGAAGTGCGTACAGGTATGCACTGTGCTTAACACAGAGGGTGCGTACTGCTCTCAAAATCAAGAAAAATAAAAAACTAATTCAACCCTAAGCTATTCCACCCAAATTCACAGTCAGTCAGTCAAAAACCAAAAAGAAATCGACTTTTCTCAAATCAAAGTATCAATCAAAAGAGAAATCAATCACATCCATGGATTCCCCAGCGGAGTCGCCATTTTGTCATGCGAAAAGAGTCAATTTTGCGGACAAAACCGACCTCCCTAGAAGCTAAGGCTTTCTAGTGACAAACAAGACAATCAAGCACTATCTTTCCCTAAATATGCATTTAAAATAAAAGCAACCAGGTGTTTAAAGCATACCTTTAGTCCAACGCTGTTTGTAGCAGCCAAGCCTCTCCGATCCAGATGAGCTCCTCCTTCTCCTTGAAGCCTGCATTCACTAACAAGCAAACGATTACATAGCACCTGAATAACTCATATAATAAATCATATTCATCATAAAGACCAAGGAGTATATGAAACAAATTATATATAACAACTTGTTGAGAAAAATGAACTTAATTGTATTAATTGGAAACAAAAGAGACCATTACAACCAGTGCCTTGGTGTTGTGCAAGTCCCTCCCAGGTTCCAGCAAGAGTTCTCCTTTACTTTGATCAGCTCACCCACTTCCAAATGAAGCTAAGAAAGGATGGGAATCTCTCCTCTCAAGCTCTATAAGGGAGTCCTAATTTCAGCAGCATCTACCCTTAGGAATGTTCAGCTTTCAACCTCCCCTCCCTCTGGCCCAATGCCTGTATTTATAATTCTTTGGAGGAAGTTAATCAGGTCCACCATCAATGGGATAAGCCCCCCTTTCAATGGGATAGCTCCCCTCTTGATGGGACAAGTTCCTCTTTCATAGGGATGCATGAACCATCTAGAGGCGCTCAATACACGTCAAACCATCTTCTAGAATGCTCTAGATTCGACCACAAGTAACTTTTTTGAAGTAAAACTCGCGCCTTTTGACCTTTACAGGAGTACGCACCCACCCCTTTACAGACAGAGCGTACAAGTACGCAGGTATTGTGAACTTGAGGTGCGTACACGCAGGTAAGGTTAAGAGAAACTGCGTAACCAGAGTTAATTGACTTTTTAAGGACTTTCTCTCTTTCTTGGAGTTTGACATGAGGAGCAGAGGTATAAGACTTGCCAAGGAGGATAGTATGACAGTTGATGGAGCCATACTAACTGCAAATAGTCATGGTGACAAATTTTAGTGTAACAGCGACCATACTTATTGGGGCAGTGTTTCCAAATCCGCACAGGCCATCAAAGCCTTAAATATTTTTTGGAGCAACGCCTATCCTCGCCACAACAAAATAAATGGATAGCCAAAATGTTGGGATATGATTATGAGATAATTTACAAGAAAGGGTGAGAAAATGTCGTAGCGGATGCTTTATTACGCCAATTTGAGGAGGAAAGCACCCCGCTAGCAATCTCTCTTCCCATTCCAGAGTGGATTGAAGACGCTCACAAGGAATGGTTTTCACATCCTTTGCTCTCCCAACTCATTAATAAATTGCAGGCGGATCCAAATTTCACAGCGGGCTACTCTTGGCCGGATGAGATTCTTCGCTACAAGGACAAATTAGTGATATCACCAACATCCACCCTTAAAAGTTGCATTTTGAAATATTTGCACTCATCTCCCACTGCAGGCCATTCAGGCTTTCAGAAGACTTATGCTCACACTCAACGTTCATTCTTTTGGACAGGCATGAAAAAGGACATTCTTACTTTTGTAGCTGAGTGTGATGTGTGTCAGCACCACAAAGGAGAAACAGTCAAATCCCCAGGCACATTACAGCCATTGCCCATCCCTGCCTCAATCTGGACAGAGGTTTCTATGGATTTCATTACGGGTCTTCCGAAGTCAGGCAACAAGTCAGTCATCATGGTGGTTGTGGACAGACTTTCTAAGTATGCTCATTTTTGCACCCTACCCCACCCTTTTACACCAGCTTTGGTGGCTCAATCTTTCATGGACCAGATCTTCAAATTGCATGGCATGCCCACTTCCATTGTGTCTGATCGTGACCCGATCTTCACCAGTAACTTTTGGCAGGAACTCTTCAGGCTACAAGGTACCCAACTACAACTCAGTACTTCCTATCATCCCTAAACTGATGGTCAAACTAAAGCAGTCAACAAATGTCTAGAGACCTACCTCAAGTGTTTCACTTCAGAAAAGAAACATCTATGGGTACAGTGGTTACCTCTAGCCGAATGGTGGTATAATACTAACTATCATGCCACCACCAAAATGACTCCATATAAAGCAGTTTATGGTCAACTCCCTCCTTCACCTAATTCTTATATCCAGGGATGCTCGAAGGTACAAGCAGTGGATCAAATCCTACAGAACCGTGCAACCATGCTGGACCACCTCAAAGAGAATCTCCATCAAGCTCAAAATCGCATGAAGAAACAGGGAGACCAACATCGTTCAGAGCGCTAATTTCAAGAAGGGGACCAGGTATTCTTAAGGCTGTAACAATATAAGCAAACATCACTCAAAGACAAGGGTTGTCAGAAATTATCTCCAAAATTCTACGGACTGTATCAAATACTTCAGCGCATCGGAGAAGTAGCCTACAAGCTAGCCTTGCCACCCACTGCAAAAATCCATCCCATCTTCCATGTCTCATGCCTCAAGAAAGTGGTTGGGAACCATTGCAGAATTCAAACCAGTCTACCAGAATTGGATGAAGAAGGTTCAATCTAGCTCCCACCTGAATAGGTTCTTGACACATGAGAACAACACCTGCGCAACCGCACGATCAAGGAAGTCCTCGTCAAGTGGAAAGACACCTCTCCAGAAGATGCAACCTGGGAACCAGCCACTGTTCTTCAGCAGTTTCCGCAGCTTCAGCCTTGAGGACAATGTTATTTTTATGGGGGAGGGCATGTTAGGGTACAACCCTAACCCCCTTATTTATTTAATAGGGTCGAGTCATAGTTAGAGTGAGTTAAAGAGTCAATAAAGCCCATATTAATAATTGTAAGTGGTTGACCCGCATTTAAAGAAGGGACCACAGTTAGTTGCAAATGGGCCATGATATTAGATAGATGGTATTAATAAGAACCATGGTACTGACCCATGGTATTTCATGTATGAATCCTATATAAAGGATAGAAACTCCCCTTGAGGAGCATCGTGTCTTATTTTGTAAGTGAGCCCAGCTATATTGGAGGTTGCCCCCTCGAAGAGGCAAGTGAACATTGCTTTCCTTTCTGAATAATAAAATAGACGATGTTATTTCTTATTGTTCTGTGTTCTGGGTATATTTCTTCGCATATTTGGTATTCTGGTATCTTCTCGCAGGTCAAGAGCATAACAATATGAGACAAGGTTCCATGTTGAAAAGGTGATCTGACTATCAATCCATCTAGTGGTGTGGTCTAGCATGAAGGGGAGAAAGGATCGAATGTCAAATCCTAGGATATGTGAAAAGGATTTTAAGCATGCAATTTCTAGCCCCAAGCCACCAGGAAGCTCAGTTCTAAGCCCTTAGTGCTGAAAATGTTTGGCAAGGGATATCCAAGCATCTGGTACTCACTTGCATTCGAGGTTTTTGGCGTATAGTTGATGCCAAAAGGCTCGAACATTAGATTTGTAGATACAACAATTGTTAAGCCCTTAGTCAAAGCACCCAAGTCATAAGACTCGATGTGGTTTAGAATTCAAGTGCTAAGAACAAAAATTTATGGTTTCAAGCATGCAAAAAATTAAGTCATTGAAACAAAAGATGTCCAAATTGGGGCTAAATATTGAAGTATGTGGGTATAAAACATAATCTAAATGACATGAAAATGGGATTTCTCATGTAGTGACAGTATAATATTGATGTGGATAAGCATAGTTATAGCAGTTCATGAGAGGAAGCAGTGTTATAGATAATGAAAAGGAGTTGAGTGCTAGATTACTAAGGTTGAGACAAATTATGCTCAGGAGTGTTTGGAAAAGGTTGAAGGTCCAAAATGCTAGAGATATAAAGAATTTTATAAGGTTGATTTAATTAGTCTGAGTAAAGAAATGTTGTGAAGTTGTTGTGTGAAAATAAATTGCAGATTAGATGAGTTGAGGCAATTATTGAGGAGTTATCTTAGAAAAATGACTTCCCAGAGCATATCTGAGAAGGAATAGCAAAGATCTAGTGGAAGATCAATTGGATCAGAGAACTAGAGAAGAAAAGTCTATTATTGAGACAGACAAGAGAGAGAAAGCAAATCTGGAATTAAATATTCTTGTTTGACAAATGAAGTGCCAATAGATATAAGTCTAAAATGTATGAAAAAGAGATCTAAGTGGCTGAGCAGGAGGGTGTTGTCAAATCAGGGGATTGATGTCTCCTTTAGGTTGGTTCCTGTAAAGATCAGGGAGATTGGTGTCTCCTATATGTTGTGTAGAAATTTTGAATAATATGACACTTATTCATAGAGATTATCCTGATTATACACTATTGCGGAATGCATGCATAATACATAACCTCCTCTACGTTGATCATCAATTTTGCAGAATTAAAAACAATGAAACATCAATCGCATGCGCACATTAACACAGTATGTACTCGGGGAAAGCATACAGCTGAAAACCCCCAACTATCTGTATATTATATTGATTGAGAACATGTAACAATACATAGTACAATACTCCTCACAAGTACTCAGTACTATCTCCACCTGTTACACACAAACTAGCTCAGATCTGAATCAATCACAGGTTCAAATCTCCTCTGCTGCTTGCCTGCCTCTACTACGCAATCCTGCATGAGAATAATGATGAATGGCTGATCCAAACTCGTATTTCCTTGGTTGAACCATGCAATCCTCATTGGCATTACTCAATCCATTGATTGTGCAAATCTCATGCACAACTATAGTCACAACTGACAGCTGTCTTGCCCTTTCACTCACCTCTAACACCTGTCTCCATTGAACTGTCCATGCACTAAGTTAACTGATGTATTCTTTAGTTTCTTTATGAGTTAATAATTAGTGAATTAATTAATAATTAATTCACACAACTCATCACTAGTATATTCTGCAGTTAGACTAAATACAACTAGTTCAACTGAACACAACTCCATCAACTCCTCAATCAACTCCACCAAACTCAACCACATGAGTTCTAACTGAAGTCCTGCATGCAATAGCTCAACTGACCCATAGGAAAAGCGTATTTCCTTCTGACAGTTGCATGTGCCACATCCGTAGCTCAAACTGAAGTGCTCCAAGAGGATAAGATAATGTTTATAGTCCAAATATTATTAAGAGCTAATAATATTCGACTGTTTCTATTTTTAGCCTGGTAGTCTAAAAATAGACTCCGCCCATATGTCTAAAAATAGAAGTCCATCTATTTTTACCAACACGACCAATCATCCATAAACAGCATCCTGCAACTCATAGACCATGATCCATATGTCTAAAAATAGACATAGTCTAAAAATAGACTTTGCGCCAAAAATAGCCTGCGGGCCCACTTAGTGAAGGCGACTCCTTTCCACTAAGCTCCATCATCTTGTTGCATTTTCAACATGTTGATGCCTACAAATAAGTGGGGATTGGTGTCTCCAATAAGTTGATGCCTACAACAACAAAAAACGGGGAGGGGTGGGAGGGTTGGTGTCTCCTATAGGTTGGTTCCTACAAAGACAGATGTAATTGAAGTTGGTGCTTGCAAATTCATCTAATAAAAAAAAAAATGTGTTTTTCAATTGCATGGATTTCCACATATATCATGTGTTCATATTTTGTGCATCTTGATTGATATATGGTTGTGTTATATAATTTTTTAAATTTTTAAAAGTGTTTTTTGTTGATTCAACCCCGGCCCCCCTCTCAATATAAAATTAATTTCCAACATCAAGAATATTTCATATTTGATGTTAGATTGAGAACATTTCTTAGGTGACATCTATTTGGGGGGGGTGGGGGGCCTTTTAAAAAGACATAATTTTACATTTTCCATTGAATTTCAACAAAAAGTGTTTTTTCATTAAATGTTGATTTGACATTGAATTTCAACCCCAAATTTCGTGGTGACAAGTTACAATAATATGTTCCATAGCACCTCATACTCCTGCAACACATTGGTAGAGGTTACAAATTTCTTTATTATGTCACCACAACCAAAACTATCAAATTCAAAGAAAACTTTAAATTGATATTTTGCTCGTTTTGGAAGATATTAATTGTAATGGAAGACAAATATGGAATTATCTCTACTCTTGATTGTTGAAAAAATGTAGTAAGAAAATCTCAAGTTGACTTTGCCATGGTCAAACTAGAGAAAATTTGAATTTCTATTTCAACAGAAATCTTGGAGGTAGTTAATTGAGGTGACATGGTACTTGTCACTCAGTTAACTCAGTTAATTCAAGTTGGGGAAGCTTGAGTTAAATTCAATAATATTGATTGCTAATTTATAGCAATATATTTCAGTTAAATTGAGTTATTGTCAGTTAAACTAGTTTTAACTGTTAGAGGAACTAGTGGAAGGTAAAGTTGTGCAGTGTGACTCCAGTCACACTTAGTGATCATTCAATTAACTGATCAATCAACCCAAAATAATTCATGCGTGCAAAGAAATTGAGTTACCCATTTGAGATAGAGATTCAAGGGAAGTGTACTATCAGATGTATATTATTCCAAGTTGTACATGTGGTGCATGCAATCATAGGAACAGCCTAAAGGAATTGTGCAATTCAATTGAGGCAATTTCCTGATTAATATGGGCCTAATTCCTAAAGTAACAACGCAAGGAAATAGGAGCTTGAAGGGCTTGAAACTTGGCTAAGTGTTGGGCAGAGTCAGTCATTCAGGTAGGGGGATAGACCATACACTTGCAGGTTGTGCTCAGGCTTGAGCAAGAATATGTATTCATCTCTATTCTCTGGTTAATGCAATATAGATAGGAAGGGATTTTGAGTAGTTGCTTTCCCCTAGATAAATCTTTGTGTATCTGTGATGTTTCCTTTTGCATGTCTATCATTCGTGTGATGTTTCCTTTTAGTTCTCAGTAGAAACGAATTTTTAATTTAGTGTTGCATGATCTCTTCGGAGTTGAGAATATGAACTTCAACGGGTTGAGGCTAGAGTATGCCTTGGAAGGTGACTCTAATTTCATTTCATGGAAGGATCGCATGGACGCGGTATTGGATGACAATGGATTGCTGGAATATATCAATACTGGCATTCCATAACCACCTTCAGCAGATGTCCAATACCATGCTTAATGGAAGAAGAATGTGGCCAAGGCAAGGAGAATTGTCTTGGAGGAAGTATCGGATCATATTGTCTTGAATATCCATGGAAAATATACTTCATTCACAATGTGGAAAGCACTGAAAAAATTGTTCGAGAACAGTAGTGACCACAGGAAGATGGCACTCAAGGATAAACTTCAAAATATCAAGATGCAGAAGAATGACTCCATACCTCAGTACCTGAGCAGGTTCACACAATTTCATGGTGAACTTGGCATGGTTGGTGTTACTATAGCAGAGGATGATTTGGTAAGCCTAGCCCTTCTAGGTCTTCTCAAGAGTTGGCATAGCTACTAAAATTTGGTGACCAGGAGGGTGAAACTACTGAATTGGGAACGCTTGTAGACTAATTTGGTACAGGAGGAAATAAGTTGGTCTACTAGAGATGGGACTTCATCCAAGGGTGAGGATGAGGAAAAATTTTCATTTGCTAGAAAAGAAAAGAAATGGAAAGGGAAGAAATCCCAATCCAAATCTGAATCTAGTCAAGGGGGCAAGAAGATAGACTTGTCCAAGATTAAGTGTTTCAATTGTCACGAATTCGGGCACTATGCCACGAACTGTCCACACAAGAAGACAAGAAAGAAAACCTCAAGAGGAGTAGTAGGTGAAGCCTTGGCTTCACAGTTTGAGCTTGACTTTACTCTCATTGCATGTATGGCCATCACAATGATGGGAACCGTGTGGTACATGGACAGTGGTGCCCCGTTCCACATGACAGGGAATAGAGATTTTTTCAGTGACTTGGAGGAAAAAGACTTGCACATGCACATAGAGATGGGGGATAATGGAAGGTATAGCATGACCAGGATCAGTACAGTCACCTTTTAGAGGGATTTGGGTTCCTCCCTTAGGCTCAAGGATGTCATGTTCGTTCCGTGCCTAAAGAAAAACCTTGTCTCCCTTGTAGTTTTGGAAGACCATGGTTACGATGTGATCTTTAGCAAAGGAAAGCCATTCCTAAGACACATAGACACAAGACATGTGAAGCAGATTGGGGTTTGAGTGAAGAACCTATATAAGCTAGATGTGGAAGATTGTGTTGCATTAAGCACAAAGGCAAAGAAGGTGCAGAGTCACAATGTCAGTGAACTATGGCACAAAAGACTTGGTCATTTGCATCGTGGTGCCCTAAAGATTTTGTAGCGAATATCCACAGGCCTTCCCAAAGGCGCACTAGAGCAACAGGATGTGTACAAAGGATGTACTTTGGGGAAGTACACAAAATCCACTTTCCATGATCAGGACAGCAAGGTGCATGCAGTCCTTGAAAGGATCCACTCTGATGTCTATGGACCTTTCTCGATAGTCTCCACTGTTAGGCACAAGTATTGTTTTATATTTATATATGATTTCTCACAGAAGTGTTGGATCTACTCCATGTAGAAGAAAGATCAGACATTCTCCAAGTTCGTTGAATTCAAGGCACTTGTTAAGAAGGAAACTAACAAGAAGGTGAAGGCTCTTAGGAGAGATAATGGAGGCAAGTTAGTGTTGAATGAATTTAAAAAAATTTATGCAAAATAAGGCATTCGATGGGAGTTGATAGCACCCCACAACCCACAGCAAAATGGGGTGGCTGAGGGAACGAATAGTAGCATTGTGGGAGTTGCAACATATATGTTGCATGACTAAGGCCTACCACTACACTTGTGGACAGAAGCATGCAACACAACGGTCTATTTGTAGAACCAGAGTCCTCATCAAATTATGGGCATGATCACACTAGAGGAGGATTTCTTGGGGAGAAATCTATATGTGTCACACTTCAGGATTTTTGGAGCATCCATGTACTGTCATGTCTCCAAAGAATCAAGGAAGAAGCTCGAGCCAACAACAGAGTTGGGGTATTTGTGGTCTACAAAAAAACTTCTCATAACTACTGTGTATACTTTCCATCCCTCATAGTGATAGTTGTACGAAGGGATGTGAAGTTTGATGAGGAGAAAGCGATGTGGTGCTCTCTTGAGAGGAAGCTACAAATTCCATGGGGTGAGGAGTTTTTATCTCCAAAGGAGGAACCTTAGGAAGTTATGGAGAAACCACAAATTGAGGATCAGAGAGTGGAGACATCCACTCAAGAAGAAACATCCAGAGAAGGTCAGAAAATAACCATGGAAGATGAGAGATTATTGCATGATGATAGAGAGAATGTGGGAGCACCCACTTCATAGCACATGTAGAGAAGATCATATGATCGGTACACTGGATACATGGCTCTAATGACTAATATTGTAGAGACTAAACCATCCTCTTTTGAGGAAGCAATAGAGAAACCTGTATGGGTTGATGCAATGGTGGAGGAATATGATTAGAATGTAAAGAACAGTGTTTGGGAAGTGGTCCCAAGGCCAGCAGATAAATCAGTGGTAGGTTCAAGATAGATCTTCAAGGTAAAGCATGCTACAAACAGAAGCGTAGAGAAGCATAAGGCCAAATTTGTGGCCAAAGGATTATCTCAAGTTGACAGAACTAACTATGAGGAGACCTTTGATCCTATAGCAAGTTACTCATCCATTAGATATACTCTTGCACTCGTTGTGCATATGGGGTGTAAGATCCACCAAATGAATGTGAAAACAACATTTCCCAATGGAGTTATTGAGGAGGAGGTTTACATTAAGAAACTAGAAGGTTTTGAGACCTTTGATCGAGAGTCGCATATGTGCATACTCAAGCAAGCATTGTACAGTGTCAAGCAGGAACCTCGTGCATGGTACACCAAGATCGAAAACTATCTCACCGGGTTGGGCTTCACCAAAACTAAAGCAGATGCAAACCTTTATCATATAAAGGTATATTGTTAATTATTGTCTTATATGTTGATGATTTGGTTTTAATCGGTGATGAGAAGTTGATCAAATCTTGCAAGGAGGATATTGTAAGAGAAATCGAAATGAAGGACATGGGACTCATGCACTACTTCCTCGGATTAGAAGTATGGAAAGGAGATGGGGAATTGTTTGTCTCTCAAGGAAAATATGAAAATGATATATTGAAGAAGTTCCACATGGAGAGTAGAAAACCCATGGAGAATCCTCTAGCTACCATTTGGAGGAAAGAGGATGCCACTTCAGGTGAGGAAGTGGAGGCTACCATTTATCAGTGGCTTGTGGGTTCACTAATGTATCTTGTGAACACCTGATCATTTATGTGCTATGAAGTCAACCAATTGAGTCAATCTATGGTTAGCCCAACCAAATTATTTTGGAAGACAGCTAAGCACGTTCTGCAGTACCTTAGAGGCACCACCCAATTTGGACTATGGTACAGATGGATAGAGGGAGTGAATTTCTATGGCTTCACAGATGCAGATTTGGCAGGGAATCCATCAGATCGAAAGAGCACATCAGGAGGTATTTTCAGTGTTAGGTCTTGTTGATGCCTCGAAAATCGTTGCATCAACATCGGGGGATAACCACCCGGTCCGGACCTTAATACAGCTCCTTTTCCGTTTGGGATGGTGGCTCCGACTAGATATAATGGGACCAATTTCCCAGTAATGAATAAAAAAGGGATGGATGAGTGACTGGTTTTCTAATAAGTGATAATGAATGGATGACTTAATCTAAAAGCAAAAATACAAATGACTATTCTATCCCGGGAAGCTTCTATTCTTAAGTGCAACATTTGATGATCTCTGTTCATCAATAGGCATATAAATGACTCTATTCAATAAACATAGACATTCATTCATATAATAATTGCTTTGTTCAAATAGTTGAACAAAGTAATTAATAAAACATTGTTACACTTATCTTTTTATATTACTGATACATGTATGATTAGAGGAAAAGCACGCTGTAAACATCCAATAGTGGAAAGTATAAAGAATGTTGTTAAAACACATGCATATATTCAATAATAGCAAGAATGATCAAATAACAATTCACATAAAAAGAATGAATTCAGACATAGATAGTAGTACCATATGAGCTGCAAATCATTCCCAACATCAATCGCAATTCGAATTCCTTCTTCCGACTCAGAAATACTTTTAAATAAAGGCAGTAGTGCACATCCACATAAAAGCTTCGTTATCAAAATTGGAATAATTGGCCCAGTCTTTATAAAAAAATATGCCTGAAGTACAGTAGTGCAACTTTAGGTTTAAGTCATATACAAAAACTTACGACCCTTTCTAAATACATGAAAGGGTCTATAAATACTTAATTAAACTAACTAACTACAAAATTAAAGTGCTACTAAATTGGTACAACTTGATCTTGAATATCTCCCCCAAAGCAATCTGGTAGTCGGCAGCATGATTCATCACTCTGGCTGTTTGCCTTTCGACCTGAGTTGGCATATCGCTAGCATCGGTTCCACTTCTTGAGGGCGGCTGAGACGAGAATTGAGTTGAGCAGAATAGGTGGCATCGTGTATATCGGGAATGATACACCCGATTGCATCTGTTAGGCACTTGAGGGCGGCTCTCTGGCTATATGGTTTTACTAGGAACAACCAATAGGTGTCCCAAGTTAAACTTTTAATACCTGTGATCAATCTCCCATTCTTTTCCAGCTCTTGATAACATGATTGCTCCAATGTTTTGGCCGATAGTAATTTGCCTGGTGTACATTGAGAGATCATATTAGATAAATAGAGAGTATTGTTAATTAATTCAATCAAATTACTTGTGGATAATTTGCATCTAGAAACTACTCTCTCTGCCTTCATCAATTGGGACTGCCACTCCATAAATAGAATTTCTTTATGGGATTATAGGATTTTAGGCAAATTTGCTGCTTGTCCCTCATTAGTTTCCTGCCAAGTAAGAAAATTTGTTAAGGTCTCATCGGCCTGCTCTAAGTCTTGTCTACTGTCGACTGATTTATCGATTATTGATGTTGTTATGTCACAAATGGGTTCAACTTGAGCAATTTTATGACACAATAATCTTATTTGTGTTACCAGTGCCTTATTAATCTGTAGTGCTTCTGCTCTGAAATCGGCAGGCTGCGGAATACTCTTGAACTTCTCTATTTGACCTGATAATTGAGCAATTTGCTCATCTTTTGTATTTACCATCTGTTCATTCATTGTCTTCAATTTTGCTAATGCCTCCGATAATTCTTTCTGCTTTTGAATCGCACTTGAATCTACCCTCTATTTCTCTTCATGCAACTGCTTGTTCAGATGATTATTTAACTGTTGTTGCGTGGACAATTGTTGTTCTAATTGTTCTGCTTTCTGCTGTGCCTCCGATAGCTTTGCTTGTAACGAAGCGATTGCCTGATCTTTTTCTTTTAACAAATTACTCACTTCCGATGCCTTGTCCATGGTGGCCGCCGAATAGGCTCCAGCATATTGGGACAACTTTGTTAGGTCATTGAAAGGATCGAACTCCTCCTTCCAAACTACGTTGGCTGTCACTATTTGTTTAGGGAACAGGGAAGATTGATCAATCCTTCTCCTTTTTCATTGTCACTTTACTACGGCCCTGTGCTTTGGGCTGTAAAAGACATCCAATGGAGGTATATCCTCCACTTGCAAAATGATTTGATCCGAAGGATCTTTGGGAATTATTTCTAAGTTTGTAGTAGGGGGTAGACCGCTGGTTCCTTTGCTTGGAACCTCTTTTGATGTTGTATCCTGTGTATCAGCCGCTTTGGATGTATCAGCTTCTCTTGAGCTTTCTAGATTGCTTATGATTGAATCGAATTGCTGCCATTCCTGGAGCAATCTTGGGTCAATCTGGGTATCGACATTCACATCCTTGCTGCTCTGCTCCTGCTGCCTTTTCTGTTCCTCTTCACATATTCTCTCTTGTTCTTTCCTCTGTGCTTCCTCTTGTTCTTTCCTCTGGAGTTCCTCCTGCTCTCTTCTTTGGACTTCTTCAAAAATTTCTGATGTAGCAGGAGGTTCGTTGGTAAGTCGTTGTTCAGGCTCACTTGACTGTGTCATCGGGGCAGTGGCTAACAAATCTAGAGGCAGAGTTTGCAACCTCTGCTCTCTAAGTTTGTTAAATTCGACTAACCCGTCGTCGTGATATCTCATTTTAGCTATCGCTTGAACCTGAAATAATGACTCAGCCGAGGAGAATAGGTCATCAAACTCATCTTTTTTATGTTCAAATTTAGTGAGTTTTGCCTGTTCTAGTGCATTATAGACGACTTTGTTTGGATCAAATCGTCTGTTAGGAAGAGTGGCGAGATTCAGTGTATTTATCTTTTCTGCTTCTTTCTCTGCATGCTTGTAGTCATGCAGAGTGTAAACGCCACACCTTAGAGGAAAAGGAGGCCAGACTTGCTTCTTTTTATCCCTCAGAGTCTTTGTAACTCCTGCGGATGTAAGCTGATATGCTATCTCTCGAGCCAATAGTTTGTCGGGTATATACAAGGGGAGGACATGAGGCCTGGCATGACTGCCGAAAACTCTTACATATGTAAATTTTTCTTCTCCGAACCAGGTTCCTAAGGCAGTCAAGTCAATCTCTGCTTGTGAGGAAATCTTAGGAGCAGGTTTGTCAAAAATTGCATAGTAAATGGGTAACATAAATCCATGGCAAATTTGATATAGGTGGTGTTTATAATGGGCTTTCCACAACTTCTGGTGATAGATATGAATGGGCATAGGGTCCTGTGGAGTCCATCTCCACCCCAGCACAGGAAATTCGGAGTTAAAACAGAGAGTATCTAAGATGTAGGCACTAAAGTAAAATGGAGGAATGAACCTATCAGTAACGCGGGATTTGTTTCTGAACTCAAGAATAGTTGTTGCTAACTTATCAGATAATATATTCCCCCAATCTATTATTGTGCTATTGCATGCTGCTTCCATTAAAGGTACCGTCTCTATGGAGAATTTTGAGGAATCATGCAACCCCCAAATCCTACACATCATCGCTCCAGCATAACAATAAGGAGAACACAAGGAATCGATAGAGTACTTACCCGAGGACTCATGCTTGTGTTTCACTGGGTTTTGTCTCCATTCCCGTATAGGTGTTGATTCAGTTTCATTTTCATCTCTGAACTTCTCCAGAAATGCTTTGTTATACCTCTTCTCTGGTTCGGGAAAATGGTACATTTGTCTCAAACCATTGGGCTGAAATGAACCGAATACTCTCCCGTCGATAGTGCAAAATGTTCTTTTTGTAATTGGAATTTCCTCAACTGCCCATCTTACCACATATGTGTATGGAAGAATTTTCTCTCGAGCCACTATCCGGTGTAGGTAAGAATCGGCCAAATCCTTTAGGGTAGCATCGGACTTCTGGCTCGAGCCAGCTGTAGCTTGTACTGATGTTTCCTGAGGCTCTTCGGCCTCAACTAGATTATAGATGCTCTGCCAAGTAGTATTACCGAGACTAAGACATGTGGTGTCTAAGATTAATCCTTTTTTACTTGGTTCCAGATCGGCAGTGTGTTGTCCTATTACTGCGGAAGCTGAAGCTGTTCCAAATTTCTTAGACTTCTTCCCCATTTGGCCTAAATTCGCTGCTTCGGAGGAGCTCTGCACAGGAGATAAAATGAATGTAATGCGAAGAATAGGTGGCGCAAACCAAGTATGAAAGAGTTATATCAATCAATGAATAATGGAGGATTAAAAAAAACTGCCGCGGATACAATCTCCGAAGAGATTTGGGCATAACTGCTCCATTAATTGGCCGTTTAAACCTATCAATCATTTAAATGCTCATTATATCGTTTATTCACCGAACAATTCATTTAAGCGTGGCTTTGATGTTTTGGCGGTTGGGCGCAAGTGAATCACTATCGGGAAGAGAAAGGCTTTTAATAATAATTTAACACAATATACCCAAGCCTTATCAATCCTTTTTGAAAGTCGCACTTAGCTTTATCGCAATCGGGGATCGGAGGAATGTTTAAGTAGTTATATTGGTGTCATTGCAGAATCCCCGATCGCCGATAGCGATATCGCTAATTCGTATCGGGAGCTTTTAGAAGAGGGCTTTTAGTTGCATGCATGTTACATTCCCCGATCGCCGATAGCGATATCACATCGGAGCAAAGAGAGGGGCCTTTTGTTACGATTGCTTACCTTCCCGATATCCGATAGTTATTCGTGCTTGTCGCATCGGGGAAAACCAATGGGTCTTTTGTTATGCATCCTTTGTTATTGCGATATGCGATCTTGCGATCGCTTTATCGCAATAATAAAGAATTATTCATTTTTTATTATAAGACCGATTATATATTGTCTCAAAAGGTTTATAATGTTTTGTTTCTTTTCGGACCTTTTGAGGAATGATAAGTTGATACCAATTTAATCTAAAAGGGACCCATTTCATATTATAGTTTTGAAAGTAAAATTTTATGAAATGGGGGGTTGTTGTACAGCACAACAATTGGCGATTCGCTGGGAGAAACAGTTATCTCTGAGAAATATTGAAATACTTAGACTTTCTTTGTATAGAAATCTTATCAAAGAGGAAAATTCTAATATAACTAGGTATACATACATTCTGAATATAATAAGAGCTATTTTTGCTAATTTCTTCTCTTGTTAAAATTAGATACATTCTAAGTTTTAAATTGGCCTCTATTGGTTGATAATGATAAAACAAAAAACCTTTCCAACTTAGCTTTTTAATTGACTCCTTTGTCATAGGTAGAGCCTCTGCTGCCAGCAAACGTTCATAGTTTCGACAGGGATACCTTTTAACCATTTGACTGTCCATTATCCCATCCATTTCAGAGTATGATTAAAAGAATGAATTCAAAATATGCTTTCATATTTTGTATTTCTTTTTTCCTTTTCTATTATTTTGTAAGATAAAAAGCCATTGTCCTGGTTTGGTGGCCAGC
Organism: Pinus tabuliformis; assembly: GCA_031772625.1. Lineage (NCBI taxonomy): Eukaryota > Viridiplantae > Streptophyta > Pinopsida > Pinales > Pinaceae > Pinus > Pinus tabuliformis. The sequence goes on along the minus strand of CM062819.1, from coordinate 1,384,829,887 downwards.
TGTTTGACAATGCCATTCACTGGTTGTAATCTAACCGAACAAGCTGGCTTGTGATGAGACCCCTTGTCTTATGATTATAAGCCATTACCCTGTTTTGGTATGCAGTGTTGGTAATGTCGGTTAAACTATTTCCCAATGATCATGGTAAGCAGGCTTGTAATAAGACCCCTTATCTTTTATATCAAATATTTTAGAATTACGCTCTGAGTAATCATAAACTTGGATGAATGGGATGGACAATTTTCTCCTTAAGAGAGAATGGATGACAGGATAAGAGTTGAAGATGCTAAGATTGAATTAGTTTCTGTTTTGATATTGATAACCTTTTTGTGGCCAGTTTGAAAACCATAAAATGATTTACAGTACTTCTAAATCTTGAGAAGATTTCACAAAAATGAAATGGGGTTTCAGAATGTGAATATACCTAATTTCCTAGAAATTGTTCCTTTTGTTTAAGGCTTCTATTTTAAAAGTAAATATCAAAACTACTTCTTTTGAGCAACTTTTCAATATAGCAAAGGCCAATGGAAGATATATTACAACTTTATTTCCTAATGGTCCTAAAAAACTACAAATTCTACTGAACTTTTTTAAAAAAAGGAGAAGGGGTTACCTCCTCAATTGAAGAATTTCTTTAAGATGAGGCCATTAACAAGAAGAGAATCTCTCTTTCTTGATAAATCTTGTAATATGAATGTCGAATGGCCTATCTTCTCGTAGATCTGAAATGGTCCAAGCCACATCTTCTGGAACTTGGTGTGTTTTCCTTTATCCTCATGGGCTTTGTCCCATTTCAGAACTAGATCACCAACCTGTAACTGTTTTGAACTAGATGAAGTTGAATCAAAAGATGACTTGATAATTTGCTGATGTTTTGCATGAGTAATTTTAGCCTTTTCTCTTTCTTCTTCTAATTTTAAGATTTGATCATGTCTAAGTTGAATAGAAGAAGAGGGGCTTTCTTCAATAAACTGAACTAGGGCTAGAGAAGGAAGCACTAGATTGGTTGGTAGCACTGCTTCTTTCCCATATACAAGGTTGAATGGAGAAGTACCTATGGAAGCCTTCTGCGTTATTCTATCAGCCCATAGTGCGAATATTAAAGATTTGTGCCAGTTTTTATGATTCTGTTCAATAGTTCGCTTAATAATTTTAACTAGATTTTTATTGGTAGACTCTGCTAAACCATTACCCTGGGGATAGTAATTTGCAGAATATTTCAATTTAAATCCTCTTTTAATAGCGAACTCAAACATAGCATTTCCAGAGAAATAAGATGCATTATCAAAAACAAGGGCATTTGGGACACCAAACCTAGTAATGATGAATTGATCTATAAACTCGATAATTACTTCAGAGTTTGTTGTCTTTACAGGAATTGCTTCAACCCACTTAGTAAAGTAATCAGTAGCAGTAAGGATATACTTATGTTGTTTGGAGGACTGTGGAGTTATTTCCCCAATGATATCTAATCCCCATTGCTCGAAAGGTTGATCAATGTTGACTGGTTGCAAAGGGAAAGCTGGTTTTCTTTGTCTTCCACTGGAGATTTGACAACTTCAGCATTTCCTTACATATTCATGAGTATCTCTGAATAGGGTGGGCTAATAATATCCAGCATGAATGATTTTGTGGGCTGTTGTGTCAGCTCCAAAATGTCCTCTGGCTGGTCCATCATGTAGCTCCTGTAAAACCTTTTGTGCTTCAGGTTTTTCTAGGCATCTTAATAAAATTGAATCATAATTTTACCTAAAAAGTACATCATCAATGATTATGAAGTTTTTTGCTTTTAATCTAATGGCCCATTTGTTTTTATAAGAAAGATTAGGAGGTGGATATCCATTTTTCAAATAAAATATCAAGTCTGCATATTGCGATTCAGAATCAGTGATACTTATCTGGTTGATTTCTTCAATATATTCTGTATCACCTGGTTCTTGAATGTTGGATGCTCCTGCTAATAACCTGCAAAAACCTTGGCCTCTAACAATCTTTGCTGGCTTGATTTCCAAGTCATATTCTTGAAGTGTTGTAACCCAGTTTGCCCTTTTTTCACCTAATTCCCTTTGGATTAGTAATTGCTTTACTGCAGGAAAAGGAACTATAACTTTTGTATGGGCTTTTAAAAGGAAGGGTCTGTAATGCTTGACAGCTTTATACACAGCAAAGGTTTGTTTTTCGACTTCGGAATAATTTAGTTCAGCACCCCACAGATTTGAACTATAAAATGAAATCGGTGCTTCCAAGTTGTGATCATTAATCTGAGTGAGTACTGCTGCATAAGATGAATCAGACGCGATAGTATAAAATATGAAATGATTAGAAAAATTAGGAGTGTTTAAAGTGGGGACATTGATTATTGATTGTTTGATTGAATCAAATGCTTCCTTTTCTGCAGATCCCCATCTAAACACTGAATTTTTCTTAATCATGGTTTGTAATGGTAAAATGATGTGGGAAAAATCGGGAACAAATCTCTTGACAAAGTTAATTTGACCTAAAAATGACTGCATGGATTTTTTGTTATGAGGAAATGGAATTTCAGAAATCTCTTTAATCCTATCCGGATCAATATAAATACCATCTTTGGAAACGATAAAGCCCAAAAGCTTTCCTTGATTAAGAGCAAAGAAGGATTTTTTGGGATTGAGTGAAATACCATACCTTCTGCAGTGTTCAAAGATTTGATTCAAATCATGTAAATGATTGGATCTCTTCTTGGAAAATACAGTAATATCATCTAAATAGACAACTATTGTTTTGTTGATCAATCCTTTGAAGGCTATATCCATTGCTCTTTGGAATGTAGCTCCTACGTTAATAAGTCCAAAAGGCATTTTCTGATAAGCGTAAGTTCCCCATTTTGTTCTGAAGGTAGTTTTGAGTCTGTCATTAGGATGGACCAAAATTTGGTTATATCCTGAAAAACCATCTAAAAAGGACATTAACTCAGAACCTGCTACTGAATGGAGTATCTGCTCCATGGTAGGTAATGGGAAATTATCTTTTTGGCTTGCCTTATTCAGATTTCTGAAATCTATACAAATCCTGATGTCGCCATTTTTCTTCCTAACAGGCACCATATTGGAAACCCATTTTGAGTGCCAAACGGAAAAAATAATCTTAGCTTTCAAGAGTTTATTGAGTTATGATTTTATTTGACTCTCTAAGTTTGGATGTATTTTCCTCAACTTTTGTTGAACTGGATTTTGTTCAGAAAGCATTGGAATGGTATGTTGGATGATTGATGTATCGTATGTTTTTAAATCATCATACTTCCAAGCGAAGACATGTTTATTTTTTCTTAATAATCTAATTAATGCTATCCTTTCTTCCAAAAAAAGTCCTAATCCCAAATTAATGTTTTGAGGGTTCTGCTCAGTACCAAGGTTTATCAATTCAAATCTTAAGGTGGAACTTTGGAGCTTTGAATTGGTTACCTGTTTAAACCTGTCTTTAATATCGTAGAGATCCTCAAGTTTAACCACAGGTTTTGGTATTGAGTTTTCCTCGTGCTTTTCTTTCATCTGAAGATCATGATCGCTTTCCTCAATGATCTGATCATCGTAGGACTTGTCGGAAGTCAAAAAATGTAAGATGTCTTCATCGTGATTGAACACTCGCCAATTGGTGACATTGTCAGGAATCGATGGTCTAAAAATTAACTCTACTGAAAATCTATCTGGGCTATAATCTTTGGAAGGTAGGAGTTTAGAAGCAACATTGGCTAGCAAGTTAGCTGCTGAATTCTGAGACCTAGGGATGGGAGAAATATTAAATGCTAAAAATTGAGATATGAGTTCCTGGACCAAAGACTGATAGTGTTTGAGATGACTAGAAAGACAATGAATTGTGTTTCTAACCTGTTTTATGACAATCTCTGAATCACCAAACACTTTCAAATATTGAACATTAAGGCCAATAGCTTTATATAGTCCTTGAACTAAGGCCTCATACTCAGCTGTATTATTCGTGCATTCAAATTCCAACCTACAAGACAGCATCGTTTTTTCTCCCTCAGGGCTAACTAAAATGCAACCTGCTCCTGATCCTTCACTGGATTTAGATCCGTCAAAGTATAAAGACCAAAATAAAGAATTATCAACAATTTTATTTACAGTGTTCTCAGCAACATTAACACATCTTGATCTATCAGTTTGTGAAAAAATTTCGATTTGGGATGTGAAATTGTTTACTGAGAAAGGAGATGGTTGGGCAGTATAATTGCCAAAGAATGATTCGGAAGAGTAATTCCCCAAAATATTATTGTTAAATGCTATTGGTTGATTCTCCTATTCAAATTCTGTGACAGTATGGGTCATATGTTTCTCCCGATTGATTTTTATTTGATTTGGCTTTCCCTTGTAGGGCAGCCACATATGGGACCAATCGGTAGAAATATACCCATGGAGCTTCTCAGACCAATCCCTACTCAAGATTAAACCATAAAACTCAGGTATATCAGCGATTAAGATATCAATTCTTTGAACTACTCGTGGATCAGCCGATAACCTGATAGTCACAGAGTTGATTTCCCCTAAAACCTGGACTTTGGTTCTATCTAACTGCACAATGTGAATTGAGGACTTTTGGGGCTCAATGTTCAGTTTGGAACAAACTGAAGCTGGCATTAAATTAGAGGATGCCCCTGAGTCAATCAAACAATTGTGCAGATTTCGATTATAGATCTCGTAGGTTAAGAGGAAAGGGGGAGTATGGGAATTTGATCTGTCTCCAATTAAAATTGTGTCAGTAGCTTCAACCCTACTAGAAGGTGGTTGACCTGAATCATTTGCAGCTTTAGCACTAGGAAGAGGCGAAGAAGGAACTGCATTCAGTTCCTTAAGAAGCAATTTATGCTAATGTTTTAATTTGCTAAGTTCAAACATGGTGATGTTTGCCTTAGTCTTCTTCATATCATCAAAAATATTGTAATCCATTGAATCTGATACTACCAACGTTTTAGATGTTGAAGGTGTATTTGAGGATGATGGATGGTTTTGAGGTACTGTTGCAGCCAGCTTCTTTGTGGGTACCTTTTCCTTTGTAGTAGTAGTACCTGCACTCCTTTTCTTTGAACTTGCTTGGACAGGTTCAGGGGCACCTTTACTCCTAGTAGTCACAGGAAAAGCTTCTTGTTCATTTTCTATATCAGAGTTAGGTAATATGAAGTCCCACATTCCATGGCATTCAACAACTTCCTCTTCTACGAAGTCATTGGATGGTGAAATTGTTTCATCTTCTTCTTCCTCTTCAGGATCTGAATCTGCATTAGATGTAACATTTGGTGGTTTTGATTCAGGTTTCTTGAAATTTCTAAATGGTCTTTTTGTTGAGGTTTCAGCTACTTGTTTTTTTATTTCAACCATTTCATCTGACATAGTCTTGAGGACCTTTTGTAGACCCTCCATATTGTATGGATCTTTAGGGGTTTTCTTCTTTGAATCATCTTTAAAAGAAACTTTTTTGGATTTTCTATCTTCAAGAGCAGCTTTCTTTTCTAAAGCAATAATGCGTTTCTCTACAGCAAGCGCCTCTTTCATATTTTCATCTATGGTTGGTTTTGCAGCTCTATCTACAAAAATGGCTATATTTGAAGGAAGGGTTGTTATATACCATTCGCTCCTGATCTACTCACTTGGTTTAGAGGTGGTTGGAATTTTATTCAAGAGTTTATTAAATCGCGAGTTAAACTCCTTGATGGGTTCTCTAGATTCAATCCTTAGATTTGAAAGATCATTACTCAGTGTTGCCAAGGATCTATCATCGCCATACTTAGTCAGAAATTGCTCCTGGAAAATGTTCCAGCTAGTAATGGATCCAGAGGGCAGGGAAAAATACCAAGACCCAGCTGATCCTTGTAAAGTATAAGGGAAAAGTCTAACGACAACATCTTCCTCTTTTACTCCTTTTAAATTAACTGATAACATGAAATTGTTAATATGTTCTTCGGCTTGTGTCTCGGCATCTGGATTAAATTTCGGCACCCATTTTTTAGGGGAATCAGGCAATGGGTGTAATGGTGTAGGCATAGTGACCGCACCAGGACTACTCCATGGATTCTGAGCCATCATAGTGCTAATAGTAGATGATATTGCTGATGAAATTCCAGATGTTTGGGAAGGAGTTGATATTGAGGATTGAGCAGGATGGGATGTTGAAGTTCCTGATCCCTGATGAACAACAATGTGTAATGAAGGGGTGGATGGTTGACTTCGCACTGGAGAGGATGAGATGGAGGATGATGATGAGAAAGTCTCACTGTCAGATCCTACAGTATTCTTTTTTGCCCTTTTCCTTTTGGGTAAAGGCAACTCAATAGGTTCAATACCGAGCTTTCCGCTTTGAAGTCTGGTGAGAGGGTGAGGTAGATTGAATTACGAAGTTTCACTGCCTTGAGATACTTCAAATTTCTATGGTGATATCGAAAAGCTCTGAAGTTTATGGATGAGAGACTGAACTTCGGGAGACTCAAGACTTAATCGCTCTGAAGTATGATGGGTTTGAGCAGTGGTAGTTGATTTCTCTTCTTCTCGTTTGAATACTAGTGTTTCAGCATGCAAACGGGAGGTCCGAGGTGAGGTGGAGGGAGATTTACTCTCAGAATGGGTTATAGGTTTTGGTTTGCTCGCCATTCACAGCTCATGCCCTCCTTCTAGCGCCAAAAATGTTGATGCCTCGAAAATCGTTGCATCAACATTGGGGGATAACCACCCGGTCCGGACCTTAATACAGCTCCTTTTCCGTTTTGGATGGTGGCTCCGACTGGATATAATGGGACCAGTTTCCCAGTAATGAATAAAAAAGGGATGGCTGAGTGACTGGTTTTCTAATAAGTGATAATGAATGGATGACTTAATATAAAAGCGAAAATACAAATGATTATTCTATCCCAGGAAGCTTCTATTCTTAAGTGCAATGTTTGATGATCTATGTTCATCAATAGGCATATAGATGACTCTATTCAATAAACATAGACATTCATTCATATAATAATTGCTTTGTTCAAATAGTTGAACAAAGTAATTAATAAAATATTGTTACACTTATCTTTTTATATTACTGATACATGTATGATTAGAGGAAAAGCACGCTGTAAACATCCAATAGTGGAAAGTATAAAGAATGTTGTTAAAACACATGCATATATTCAATAATAGCAAGAATGATCAAATAACAATTCACATAAAAAGAATGAATTCAAACATAGATAGTAGTACCATATGAGCTGCAAATCATTCCCAACATCAATCGCAATTCGAATTCCTTCTTCTGACTCAAAAATACTTTTAAATAAAAGCAGTGGTGCACATCCACATAAAAGCTTCGTTATCAAAATTGGAATAATTGGCCCAGTCTTTATAAAAAAATATGCCTGAAGTACAGTAGTGCAACTTCAAGTTTAATTCATATACAAAAACTTACGACCCTTTCTAAATACATGAAAGGGTCTATAAATACTTAATTAAACTAACTAACTACAAAATTAAAGTACTACTAAATTGGTACAACTTGATCTTGAATATCTCCCCCAAAGCAATCTGGTAGTCGGCAGCATGATTCATCACTCTGGTTGTTTGCCTTTTGACCTGAGTTGGCATATCGCTAGCATCGGTTCCACTTCTTGAGGGTGGCTGAGACGAGAATTAAGTTGAGCAGAATAGGTGGCATCGTGTATATCGGGAATGATACACCCGATTGCATCTGTTAGGCACTTGAGGGCGGCTCTCTAGCTGTATGGTTTTACTAGGAACAACCAATAGGTGTCCCAAGTTAAACTTTTAATACCTGTGATCAATCTCTCATTCTTTTCCAGCTCTTGATAACATGATTGCTCCAATGTTTTGGCCGATAGTAATTTACCTGGTGTACATTGAGAGATCATATTAGATAAATAGAGAGTATTGTTAATTAATTCAATCAAATTACTTGTGGATAATTTGCATCTAGAAACTGCTCTCTCTGCCTTCATCAATTGGGACTGCCACTCCATAAATAGAATTTCTTTATGGGATTATAGGATTTTAGGCAAATTTTCTGCCTGTCCCTCATTAGTGTCCTGCCAAGTAAGAAAATTTGTTAAGGTCTCATCGGCCTGCTCTAAGTCTTGTCTAGCATCGACTGATTTATCGATTATTGATGCTGTTATGTCACACAGGGGTTCAACTTGAGCAATTTTATGACACAATAATCTTATTTGTGTTACCAGTGCCTTATTAATTTGTAGTGCTTCTGCTCTGAAATCGGCAGGCTGCGGAAGACTCTTGAACTTCTCTATTTGACCTGATAATTGAGAAATTTTCTCATCTTTTGTCTTTACCATCTGTTCATTCATTGTCTTCAATTTTGCTAATGCCTCCGATAATTCTTTCTTCTTTTGAATCGCACTTGAATCTACCCTTTGTTTCTCTTCATGCAACTGCTTGTTCAGTTGATTATTTAATTGTTGCTACGTGGACAATTGCTGTTCTAATTGTTCTGCTTGTTGTTGTGCCTCCGATAGTTGTGCTTGTAACGAAGCGATTGCCTGATCTTTTTCTTTTAACAAATTACTCACTTCCGATGCCTTGTCCATGGTGGCCGCCGAATAGGCTCCAGCATATTGGGACAACTTTGTTAGGTCATCGGAAGGATCGAACTCCTCCTTCCAAACTATGTTGGTTGTCACTGTTTGTTCAGGGAACAGGGAAGGTTGATCAATCCTTCTCCTTTTCCATTGTCACTTTACTATGGCCCTGTGCTTTGGGCTGTAAAAGACATCCAATGGAGGTATATCCTCCACTTGCAAAATGATTTGATCCGAAGGATCTTTGGGAATTATTTCTAAGTCTGTAGTAGGGGGTAGACCGCTGGTTCCTTTGCTTGGAACCTCTTTTGATGCTGTACCCTGTGTATCATCCGCTTTGGATGTATTGGCTTCTCTTGAGCTTTCTAGATTGCTTATGATTGAATCGAATTGCTGCCATTCGTGGAGCAATCTTGGGTCAATCTGGGTATCCACATTCACATCCTTGCTGCTCTGCTCCTGCTGCCTTTTCTGTTCCTCTTCATATATTCTCTCTTGTTCTTTCCTCTGTGCTTCCTCTTGTTCTTTCCTCTGGAGTTCCTCCTACTCTCTTCTTTGGAATTCTTCAAAAATTTCTAATGTAGCAGGAGGTTGGTTGGTAAGTCGCTGTTCAGGCTCGCTTGACTGTGTCATCGGGGCAGTGGCTAACAAATCTAGAGGCAGAGTTTGTAACCTCTGCTCTCTAAGTTTGTTAAATCCGACTAACCCGTCGTCGTGATATCTCATTTTAGCTATCGCTTGAACCTGAAATAATGACTCGGCCGAGGAGAATAGGTCATCAAACTCATCTTTTGTATGTTCAAATTTAGTGAGTTTTGCCTGTTCTAGTGCATTATAGACGACTTTGTTTGGATCAAATCGTCTGTTAGGAAGAGTGGCGAAATTCAGTGTATTTATATTTTCTGCTTCTTTCTCTGCATGCTTGTAGTCATGCAGAGTGTAAACGCCACACCTTAGAGGAAAAGGAGGCCAGACTTGCTTCTTTTTATCCCTCAAAGTCTTTGTAACTCCTGCGGATGTAAGCTGATATGCTATCTCTCGAGCCAATAGTTTGTCGGGTATATACAAGGGGAGGACATGAGGCCTGGCATGACTGCTAAAAACTCTTACATATGTAAATTTTTCTTCTCTGAACCAGGTTCCTAAGGCAGTCAAGTCAATCTCTGCTTGTGAGGAAATCTTAAGAGCAGGTTTGTCAAAAATTGCATAGTAAATGGGTAACATAAATCCATGGAAAATTTGATATAGGTGGTGTTTATAATGGGCTTTCCACAACTTCTGGTGATAGATATGAATGGGCATAGGGTCCTGTGGAGTCCATCCCCACCCCAGCATAGGAAATTCGGAGTTAAAACAGAGAGTATCTAAGATGTAGGCACTAAAGTAAAATGGAGGAATGAACCTATCAGTAATGCAGGATTTGTTTCTGAACTCAAGAATAGTTGTTGCTAACTTATCAGATAATATATTCCCCCAATCCATTATTTCGCTATTGCATGCTGCTTCCATTAAAGGTACCATCTCTATGGAGAATTTTGAGGAATCATGCAACCCCCAAATCCTACACATCATCGCTCCAGCATAACAATAAGGACAACACAAGGAATCGACAGAGTACTTACCAGAGGACTCATGCTTGTGTTTCGCTGGGTTTTGTCTCCATTCCCGTATAGGTGCTGATTCAGTTTCATTTTCATCTCTGAACTTCTCCATAAATGCTTTGTTATACCTCTTCTCTGGTTCGGGCAAATGGTACATTTGTCTCAAATCATTGGGCTGAAATGAACCGAATACTCTCCCGTCGATAGTGCAAAATGTTCTGTTTGTAATTGGAATTTCCTCAACTGCCCATCTTACCACATCTGTGTATGGAAGAATTTTCTCTCGAGCCGCTATCCGATGTAGGTAAGAATCGGCCAAATCCTTTAGGGTAGCGTCGGACTTCCGGCTCGAGCCTGCTATAGCTTGTACTGATGTTTCCTGAGGCTCTTCGGCCTCAACCAGATTATAGATGCTCTGCCAAGTAGTATTACCGATACCAAGACATGTGGTGTCTGAGATTAAGCCTTTTTTACTTGGTTCCAGATCGGCAGTGTGTTGTCCTGTTACTGCGGAAGCTGAAGCTGTTCCAAATTTCTTAGACTTCTTCCCCATTTGGCCTAAATTCGTTGCTTCGGAGGAGCTCTGCACAGGAGATAAAATGAACGTAATGCAGAGAATAGGTGGCGCAAACCAAGTATGAAAGAGTTATATCAATCAATGAATAATGGAGGATTAACAAAAATCTGCCGCAGATACAATCTCCGTAGAGATTTGGGCATAATTGCTCCATTAATTGGCCGTTTAAACCTGTCAATCATTTAAATGCTCATTATATCATTTATTCGCCGAATAATTCATTTAAGCGTGGCTTTGATTTTTTGGCTGTTGTGCGCAAGTGAATCACTATCGGGAAGAGAAAGGCTTTTAATAATAATTTAACACAATATACCCAAGCCTTATCAATCCTTTTTGAAATTCACGCTTAGCTTTATCGCAATCGGGGATCGGAGGAATGTTTAAGTAGTTATATTGGTGTCATTGCAGAATCCCCGATCGCCGATAGCGATATCGCTAATTCGTATCAAGAGCTTTTAGAAGAGGGATTTTAGTTGCATGCATGTTACATTCCCCGATCGTCGATAGCGATATCACATCGGAGCAAAGAGAGGGGCCTTTTGTTACGATTGCTTACCTTCCCGATATCCGATAGTTATTCACGCTTGTCGCATCGGGGGAGACCAATGGGTCTTTTGTTATGCATCCTTTGTTATTGCGATATGCGATCTTGCGATCGCTTTATCGCAATAATAAAGAATTATTCATTTTTTATTATAAGACCGATTATATATTGTCTCAGAAGGTTTATAATGTTTTGTTTCTTTTCGGACCTTTTGAGGAATGATAAGTTGATACCATTTTAATCTAAAAGGGACCCATTTCATATTATAGTTTTGAAAGTAAAATTTTATGAAATGGGGGGTTTTTGTACAGCACAACAGGTCCACAGTTGTTTCCTAGTACAGCAGGAAGCAAAGATCTGTGGCACTCAGCTCAGCAGAAGCAGAATACATGTTTGCTAGCCAAGAAACATGTGAGTCGATCTTGATGAGAAATATTCTTGTGGGACTGATTGGTCAGATGATGGATCCAACTGTGATCTATTGTGATAATCATAGTTGCATCAATCTCTTTGAAAATCATGTATTTCATGATCAATCCAAGCATATAGATATTTGGTATCATAATCTACGGGATTGTGTGCAGAGGCAGAAAATGTCGTAGGAATACATTCCTATAGAGGAACAAGATGCAGATATTTTGACAAAGTATTTTTCAAGAGGAAAATTCGAGTACCATAGAGGCAGGATTGGGATGATAGATAATCCCTTTCTTGTTTAGAGGGAGTGTTGAAAAAATGCAGCAAGAAAATCTCAGGTTTACTTTGCCTTGGTAAAACTAGAGAAAATCCGAATTTCTATTTCAATAGAAAACTTGGAGGTAGTTAACTAAGTTGACATGGCACCTGTCACTCAGTTAACTCAGTTAATTCGAGTTGGGGAAGTTTGATTTTAGTTTAATATGATTTATTTCTAATTTATATCAATTTATTTCAATTAAATTGAGTTATTATCAATTAAACTAGTTCTAACTGTTAGAGGAACTAGTGGAAGGTCAAGTTGTACAGTGTGACTTCAGTCACACTCAGTGATCATCCAGTCACACTCAGTGATCATCCAGTTAACTGATAAATCAACCCAAATAATTGATGCATGCATATAACTCGAGTTACCCAGTTGATATAGAGATTCAAGGGAAGTGTACTATTAATTATAGACTATTCCAAGTTGTACAGGTGGTGCATGCAATCAGAGGAACGACCTATAGGAATTGCGCAATTCAATCGAGGGAATTTCCTAATTAATAGGGGCATAATTCCTCAAGGAACATTGCAAGGAAATAGGGGCTTGGAGGGTTTGAAAATTGGCTAAGTTTTGGCCAAAGTCAGTCAATCAGGCAGGGGGATAGACCATACACTTGCAGGTTGTGCTCAGGGTTGAGCAAGCATATGTATTCATCTCTATTCTTCAGTTAATGCAATACAGATAGGAAGGGGTTTTGAGCAGTTGGTTTCCCTTGGATAAATCTCTGTGTATGTGTGATATTTCCTTTTCCATGTCTATGTATTGTGTTCTATATCGTGAATTGAATTTCACGGATGAGTATAGCAGCTTTGAGTCTTATGATTTAGTAAAATTCATGAGCAGTTTCAAATCTACACATAATTTATACATTCATAGCTTGAATCTAGCCCTTATCAAAACTCACAAATTTTAAGATGAATTCTATGTAATGGAAAATTTTCAAACTCAAATTATAGATTGGAGCACCCACTTTAATGAGATGAACGAATAAATTAACTCTTTGTAATGAGCCATTTTTGGCCAATTTAAGATAGAAAAAATATAAAATAGTCTCTCAATTATAGTGCCACTAGCACAACTTAAATTATTTCATATACCTCATAAGAGTATATTTTATATGACAACTTTACTTCCTCCCATTGTTGATGACACTTTTGATGATGACAGGGTTAAGGGGGAATTCATTTCATCTACTGATAAGGATTCTATCTCTTACATTGATTATAAAGAATGTGCTTCCTCTATTGCTAATCATGAGGATTCATCTTCCTCCTTGTCTGAGGTTGTGAATGATAGTGCTACTAAAAAAAATTAAGCCCTATATGATTGTTGTCCTATGTTTCTATTAATTAAATAAACCATATAAAAACTTATTTAATCACATAAATCAATATTTCTAAACATGAAACAACCATACATCTCACTAGAAAAATGAACAGCATAAGCAATAAATGAATAACACACATGCACAATGATTTTCCCCTTCAAATCAACTTATTATTATTGATTTTTCCTTGGAAATACAGAATCAGGTCTATGTCTAAAACATGATCACAAACACACTAAAATTCCATGTCGCAAGCACTTTGCACAGCAAAAAATGTACAACAGTGAATCAATGAAGTACGCAATATTTTGTCAACACAAAAATTATATTAAAACTTTAATACAACAAACATAGGGATCTCATACCAGGGATCATGGCCCTTACAATTAACGCTAATACAAGGAAACTAGGGCTTGATGTCAATGTATGATAATCAATCTACCCATGAACAAGACACACTTGACTTACTTGTTGATGAAGTGCTTACCACATCCCTTTCAATCAACTTTCCTTGAACACCTAGCAGGTCCTTTTCCACCTATACACGGAGAGATCTTGTTATTCCAAAACCTCTGCCATTGTTGCTCATAAGCTCCTTTGCATCTTCATATTTTCTCACATCTTCTGCTTCTCAAACTACCTTATATCAATGGCATTGCTTCTCTAATTTCACTAAACTTAGGCCTTCACAATTCTTCCCTCTAACAACACCTCAGTTGCACCAAAGGTTGTTATACTTAGGATCTTCAATAACTACCTTCTAACAATTCTCCTACTACTCCAAGCTAACTAAAGATAGGCTTTAACAAACAACCCTCACAACAATGATTAGCCACTTCATATCACTATACTTAGGGTACATAAAATCCAGCCTCCTAACAATGATATTGCTTCTCCAATATCACATTACTTGGGCATCCAACACGTTGTCATAATCCTTCTTGTAAGACACACTTCACTATACAACCACCTCTATAATTCTCTTCATAAGACGCTACCTATATACCTCTATTTCTAACTCTTACATAGCCCAGAAGGATCTTGGTCATGTGATACTTTACCTTAGAGATTCTTGGTCCTGAACCAATATTTTTTTACCAACTCATATCTGCATCTCAACCTCCTGCGGCCACCTCAGTTTAGACCTTAACCTTAAGTCTGTGATGTCTACAAATCCTCAGCCCAGGAATGCTTTTGCGCAAGAATGTAGGAAAACTCAGTCATAGCTTCTATTCGTGAAAAAAACCTTTCAGCCTCCTTTTTCCACAGAAAATTAGGGCTACGACCCTCTTCACAACTTCAGAAGATACTCGCCCAAATCAGATGTTAATTCATCAAAAGACCAAGATAACAAACCACAAAACCATACCAACAAACTCATCTAGCCCTCCACGTCCTAGTTCAAATCAGATCATCACAAAGAAACACATCCTCTTTCAACTCTGACTCCTTGAGGGTATGCGACTTCCTAAGGCATATATCTTCATAAGATCAATATCACTTGTGGTGATGCCAAATGAGATTCATTTGATCTCTACTTATAGTGGTCTAGGTGGTGTCACTTTTCACCAAGGGTCATGTCTTTTAGGTCAAGCCGACTTGATCCTACATACAAAAACCCTGCTAACATTAGAAATAAAATTCTTTCATTTGACTTTCGCCACTCCATTGGAGCCCTAAGTGCCCCTTAGCCCTTCAAATTTTCTCATCATGCATCCAATGACTAAAAAATGTTTTTTCTCCTTGGATCTTTCACCCATAACTTTGGGTACAAAACCCACCACTTGGGTACATTGCCCATGAAGCCTCATTTCTGTGGGTCAACTCCTCACAAACCCAGTACCCCAGGGGTTGTGGGAGTACCTCCCAAGCTACACATTTCAACACTCCCTCTTAGCAAGGGAGGTACTTCCACCACTTGGAAGTATCTCATCATCATCAACAACACTATCCCAATCTCTAGCATCCAACACTGCAACATACCTTGTATAATGAACCACACTATCCTCAGTAGTTTCCCTGCCTTGATCTCGTCATAACCTAAAGATTAAAAATTCCATAGGGAATCTGACAATCCTTCATATTCTCCCTCTAAAGATAGACTCCATCTAAGTCTACATAACCTCCACTAGCTCACTCTACTTTCCGTCCTGGAAAGTTCTACTACTGATTGTGTCCTTCCAAGATCAATCTAAGTTGTGGTCAAACACTAGGTCTAATCACTTTAGACCACCACAACTAAACTCAGCAAGTGACCACATCCTCCTGGTTCAAATGCCTCACATGCACATGGCTCCAATGTCATATGTGCAACTTCACAACCCAATGAAGATATTAGTGTTCCATCATCTTGTCCTTCACATGAAGATAACTCGTTCATGCTAAAGCACCCCTTGAGTAGTCCCAAAAAATTTTAACAATTCATTGGAAGTCCATTATCTGCAACCTACCACACAACAAAATGTTTTTTGCCGGGTTCTCCACCAATCCACCATAACTCCTAGTCTATCTCATCACCTAGCCAGTTAAGACCACATTTCCATATTCTCGGTTGAACCTTCTACTCCATGTTCTAGGAAATTTCACAACCCCCTCTTAAGTTGCTCCATAGTGCACACTCTGATTTAGCTTTCCCTTCAAAGTTGCAATGATACCATGTTGATTTTTCCTTGGAAATTCAAAATCAGGTATATGTATAAAACACGGTCGCAAACACACTAAAATGCCACAACACAAGCACTTTGCATAATGGAAAATGTACAAAAATGAATTAATGAAGTACACAAGATTTTTTCAAACCAAAACTTGCTATATTACAACTTTAATACAAAAAACATAGGGCTCTTTTACCAAGGATCATGGCCCTTACAATTAGCTCTGATACAAGGAAACTAGGTCTTGATGTCAACAACGTATGTCAATCAATCTACCCTTGAACAAGACACACTTGAATTACTTGTTGATGAACCACTTACCACATCCATTTCAGTCCACTTTCCTTGAACACCTGGCAAGTCCTTTGCCACCTATACATGCAAATATCTTGCTACTCCAACAACTCTGCCACTATGGCTCACAAGGTCCTCTACATATTAATATTTCTCGCATCTTCATCTTCCCAAACTACCTTTTATCAATCACATTGATTCTCCAATGTCACTAAACTTAGGCCTTCACAATTCTACCCTATAACAACACCTCAGTTGCACCAAAGGTTGGTGTACTTAGGGTCTTCAACAACTACCTTCTAACAATCCTCCTACTACTCCAAGATGATTGAACATAGGTTTTAATAAACATCCCTCACAACAATGATTAGCCACCTCATATCACTATACTTAGGGTACATAAAATTCAGCCTCCTAACAATGATATTGCTTCTCCAATATCATAATGCATGGGAATCCAACATGGTTTCCTAATCCTTCTTATAGGGTAGACTTCACTAAGCAACCACCTCTCCAATTCTCTTCAAAATACGTTGTCTACATACCTCTCTTGTTGACCCTTACACAGCCCACAAGGATCTCGGTCTTGTGATACTTTACCTTAGAGATTCTTGGTCTTGAACCAATCTTTTGTTGCCAACTCAGTTTCACATCTCAATCTCCTATGGCCACCTCAGTTTGGACCCTAACCTTAGGTCTATGATCTCTTGAATAGCCTCGGCCTAGGTCATGCTTATGTGCAGGAATATAGGTAAAATCAGCCCTAGTTTTTGTTCATGAAATAGACCTTTCGCCCTCCTTTTTCTACAAAAAATTATGGCTATGGCCCTCTTCACTATAGGTTTTAACCCTGTACAAAAATTACCTACAAATGAATTCTTCAAACAGAAAAATATACAATGGCAAGAACATAAAACAAATATACATAGAGATTTTCCCCTAGATCCCAAAATCGGGACTACTAGATTGATTCTTCATTATATTCATTTCAATGTTACAATAAATATATATACATGTCGAAGCATTCATAAAACCCAATCTAATAAACCTGGATTAGAAAATAATCGTAGTTCCCTTGACCGAATCTATAGAATACCATGGGCTAAAAACGATCATGCCCAAATCTATGTGCAAAACCCATGCACAAAACCATGGGTAGGTCCTCCCACCATCTTTGGGTCTACCCCCCATCCTTGGGTTTGCCCAATTATTATTGGGTCCACATAAAATATAACACACTTTAACTAGTCAACTAGACGTGGAAAGAATATAACAGAATATAACACATACCCAACATTCACAACTTCATAAGAAAGTCATCCCAATCAGTTATTAGTTCATCCACAAACCAAGATAACAAACCAAAGAACCATGCCAACAAACTCATCCATCCCTCCACGCCCTAGTTCAAATCAAATAATCACAAAGAAACATGGCCCCCTTCTTCAACTCAGACTCCTTGAGGGCCTGCAACTTCCTTAAGAATATATATTCATAAGATGAATTGCACTTGTGGTGATGCCAAATGAGCTTCATTTGATCCCTACTTATAGTAGTCTAGGTGGTGTCACTTTCCACCAAGGGTCATGTCTTTTAGGTCAAGTCGACTTGAGCCTACATACAAAAACCCCACTAATATTAGCAATAAAATTCTTTCATTTGACTTTTTTCCAGTCCATTGAAGCCCTAGGTGCCCCTTAGCCCTTCAAGGGTTCTCCTCATGCATCCAATGAATAAACAATGATTTTCTCCTTAGGTCATTTTCCCACAACTTTTTGTACAAGGACCATCACTTCGGTACATTTCCGAGGAAGCTTCATTTATGTGGGTCAACTCCTCACAAACCCAGTACCACAAGGGTTTTGCGGTACTTCCCAAGCTACACATTTCAACAATCATTCCAATGATAAAATCTTAGAAGATACATCCAAAATCTATTGTAACTTAATAGTTTCATAATAAACAAGCATGCTATAAAATAGAGAAGTATAAAGAAGTATGGCTTTGTTGAAGAAAAAAGACACCAACTACTATTGTACAATTGTACAATGATGCTGTTGTACAGATTCCCTCTTTTTGTTTGCTACAACAAATCTAGATTTTCTCCTCTCATATGCACTTTCCGCCCTCTCTTAGTCCCTGTCTCCCTCAAATGTTCTCATGTGTGTTTCAACTTCTCCCATCATGCCCTATTTAGGCTTTGAAAGAGATGAATTATCCCCTCAATCCTAGCAACCAATTTCTCATATATTAGCAACTAACATCCTTAATCCTAGCAGCCACCTTATCTCAACAATGAGGTGTATGGTTTAGATTAGAATAAATCTAATTCACTAATATTCAATAATTTGTAAAAATATTTCATTTTGATTTCTAAGACTAGAAAAATATAGAAAATTTAACATTCACCAGTATTTATTTAAGTGAAATCACAATATCATATTATTTTCCAATTCTAAGTAGTCATTAGAAGTTGTCTCAAACTACTTGTGCATTCACACCTAACTTTTGCAAGAAGCTCCTACTTGAGTTATATTTCTCAACGGCTATAAATATTGTAGACTTGACTTCTATTTTTGTTGTTATTCCTATACCACTTTAGAAGATGATAAAGAAAAAGATATTATAGATGTTGCAACATATATAATATTAAGGTCATTTTGGGCACATTTGATGCCACATGCATTGATTTCAACTCCTAAAATTTGAGTACCATCTTTTGAGTTGCATACTTGTGGATTTAGGTCCAAATTTCTTCTTCATATGGGATACACTAGTGGTGGCCTTGGTAATAATGGACAATAAATTGCACATCCTATTTAGCTTGTGATAAGAATGGTAAAAGTAAAACTTGGTTTTTTTTAGACTTCATCAACATTAAAGAACTATCTCAACCCTTCTACCTATCATACTCAAATTTTTCTAGCACCAAAGTCCACCACATTAGATAAATATTTTACTAGTGAGTTACAGGAACCACCTCTTACATGGATCTTATAGTATCAACTTTGGAGATGTCGCTATTGCATATAGAACCAACTTCAAAGTGGTCTTTGCCACAAAAATCTCATTAGCATTAGCGTCAGAATATTCACTATCCACATATTGATTTCCTTAACATCATAATCAGAGGTAATATCATCTTCCTGTTTGGTATCCATGGTCATTTTCTAGTTACTCTTAATTCAAATAATTTATGAAGGGATGTATATGAAAACATTTTGGTAAGGTACCAACTATAAGGATTGATTGTGGTTGGCTTGATGATGATTGGTTATGGTAGCATTTGAGCAATTGTTTGAGAGATTCCTATCGAAGTGTTTCTTCCATGATCCATATCAATGGTTCCTATTACTCACCTTCAAGGTCATCCCTAACCTAATTTCCATCCAATTCGAGGAATCTACGGTCGATTTTGGGATGGACTTGAAGGTGAGTAATGGGAAAAATTACTAGGGACCATGGAAGAAGCACTTCGATAGTAATCTCTCAAACAATTGCTCAAATCCTACTAAAACCAATCATTAAGCCAACCACAATCATCCTTGACTTTGACTTTGTAGTTGGGGCATTTGAGTCAAGGAATTTGTAATCAAGATAAGCTCAAGTCACTTTAATGGTTGATCCCTAACAACAATCCCATTAACCATTTTTTTATGGCTTTTGTGATTCTCGCTTATTCATTCTTGAATAAATTTGACTCGCTTAATCATTTTGGTGTCTATGAAGGCCTTAATTTATTGTAGTAAATGATTGCTATCAACATAAGCTATAGATTTCATCTTCAACATACTCATTACAGAAATTTATGATCTACCTTCATCATATCACAATTCATTGGATTATCATCATTTCCTACATTGTGGACTTCTACCCACTTGGGGGCTGAGGGGGTGGTTTTTCACACGGTCTTCTCTTTCTCCATTTTGAGGGGAATTTTGTACATTGATACATAATATGGCTATGCAATTATTGGCATCCATTTATATCACCACATACTCACCTAAGTTGCACATATGGGGATGTGTTGGTGCATGTTGTGCATGCATTTTGTTTACATTGGCATGCTTACATGTGTTGCTTTACGTAAACTCCCATGTTGGTTGCTTTTATCTTTACCACTTTCATGCACATAGGTAGTTAAGCTTACTTAGCTATCTTTTTTATGTTTTTCCTTCCTTAATTTGAGGAGATAATTGTGGCGTGCCATTGCATGACTTCCATTCCAAAGTATTCATCTAGCAAGTCACTATATTTGTATTACTTGATTGATAATCGATCATTGAACAAGCTAATGGTTTAATAACCATAATGAAACCATTATCCCCATAGTTTTTCACTTATTGAATTACATTCACTCTTTCAGACTCTTCATCTTATTGATTTTTCATATGATCTTCTAACTGATAATTATTTCTTATGATTTATTACGGTAATGTTTTCTTTCATTCAAATTCATCATAAAGAAATTACACAAAAGATATCAATAGTAGAAAAAAAAGGCTCGTAGAATCATAAAAAGATAGCCAAACAAGAGACATAAGAATTTACCCTAGGAAAACCCAGCAACATTTTCCTTAGAGAATTTATTCATTTCAACAAGAGATACATCTGATATTTTTCAATATGAATAAAAATCAAATTGACCATTAACAAAGTCCTAGTCAAACTAGGTCAAATTGTCTTCTATTTAGGTAAAAATGGTCCATAAGGAATTGAGTCAACAAAATTTCGGCCTACTTCCTTCCACAAAAATTTGGTCCTGTTGCCACCCTAGAGATTTTGGTCATTCTTGCCACCACTTCAGAAATTTGGTTCTGCTTCCATCTCAGGGATAGAGATTTGATCCATCATGACACTAATTTGTCTTACTTAAGCCTCAAATTCATCCTTTAATAAATCTCATATTCATCTTTTAAGAAGCCTCATATTCATCTTTAATAAGAACAGAAGTGGTCTGAAATTATTTCTTGTGGTGGAGGATGAACTAACATATATATATATCTATATATATATATATAGTGATGGTCAGTCTTAATGATTCATAAATAACCCTCCAAATATATGAGAAATAATGATGATGAATAAGCACTCCAAGTCGGGTTCAAAAGAGGGAATCCAAATTTTTGAAATTTGAAATTTTATGGCTCCAAAAGATTAGGTTGGCCCTCCTAATGATCAAGTCAGTCTGACCCCTTTGTCACAACCATTGTGACAAAGGGGTCAGACTGACTTGATCATTAGGAGGGCCACCCTAATCTTTTGGAGCCATAATGATTTCAAATTTCAAAAATTTGGATTCCCTCTTTTGAACCCGACTTGGATTGCTTATTCATCATCATAATTTCTCATATATTTGGAGGGTTATTTATGAATCATTAAGACTGACCATCACTACAAAAATTCGACACATCTTAGGTGGTTCCATAGCCACTACATTAAATAGATCCATATCCTATGCTAATCTCAATTTTGTAGCTCGATTTTAAACCAAATTTCACAAGTAATACAACCATAAATCTGTATAATAAAATAAGAGTAGCTATAAACATAAAAATTTACATAATAGAGGGGACAATCATTTCTTCCTATAACTTCCTACAACTTATAGGAATCGCCTTCACACATATGCCTTAGTTAACTTTGGGAAGGAGAGGCTTAGGAGGACTTTACCTCCATATATAAATTATATATGTGAATCAATGGGATTTAAACCTAAAATTTCATTTCTCAACACCTCTCCATGATCCCTTTAACATAATAATAGAGTAATGGA
Source organism: Pinus tabuliformis (assembly GCA_031772625.1). Lineage (NCBI taxonomy): Eukaryota > Viridiplantae > Streptophyta > Pinopsida > Pinales > Pinaceae > Pinus > Pinus tabuliformis. The sequence goes on along the minus strand of CM062819.1, from coordinate 1,384,807,806 downwards.
TGGGACTACAACAAGGATCCTAAGCTTGTATCATTTTGTAGGATTTAGGACCTAATTTGACATAACTAGGTATTTGATTGTTTTTGTCACTTGGGAGAGAAAAAGAAACCATGCTATAGTGTAAAATTGCTACACTAGTGACTCAAAGTTTATTAGAGTGTTAATCCAATAACATAAATACCATTGGGTTCACGTGGTCTTGGATGGATGGCGATCGGGTGCTCTATGAAGGCACTCCTTGATGTGAAGTTACTAGTTCAATTCCCCACCCGATCGGAGTGATATATTGGACATGTTGAAAATGTAGTCTTGCGAAACTTACAACATAAATACCATTGCAATATATAAAATAGAAAAAAAATGAACAAAAACCATGAATGTAATGTACTTAGGGAGGGTAATATGGAATTCCTGGAGATACCCATAGGGATAAGAATGTAATATGGCCATTAAATGGAATATGGTCACTCTATAATTAAAAGGAAATAACATAATAATAAGGGATAATTTGCATGGACTACTTGGAATACTCATGTGAAAGTATATATACACATGAATATACTTGTATTTAATATACGGTTGATTGTATTATTTTGTAGAAAACATAGCTTGTGGAGTAATTCCTTCCATAAGGAGTATTTGAAGGTGTTACCCTACCTTAATGTTGTTTATAGTAAACGTCTTGGATATCTTGGTGATTAAGGATTTATCTTGAAATTTTTATGGTGGATTCTCTCTTATATCATTGAAGTTTTACTACAATGGTATCAAAGCTCTTTCTTACACACAAAGTGGAAGGGATTTTGGGCACAAATTATAGAAAAAAAAATTCTTTTTTATTGATTTTCTACAAGAAAATAGGATGACAACATTCAAGTAATTTCTGAAACTATTTTGGTTAGAATTTGGAGAACCCAATGTGATAAATTAATTCATTTCAGAAAAATACCCAATTTAAAAATCAAATTGTCCAAAATGGAGTCTAATAAGTAAAGTTATCAATAATTTTCTAGGGCTTTTTTAGTGACAACTGTGAATTCCACAAATTGGGTATTGTTATACCCTCCTCATCCCCCCTTTCATTTTCTTTTGATATAACAGAGGAGAACTATTCTGGTATGCAGGGGAGATTCAAAATTCCAAAAAATGAATCAAAACTAAAAAGGAGTGTATAAATTAAAATGCATTCAGGTGAACCTTTCGCGCATAGCCAAAGTTGGTTTAAATGCCAAATTCAGTGGCAGGGTTTGTGGAGCCTTTACTCGAAACTATGGGAAAACATGGTCGACATGTTAATAGCGAAAATCCACTCTATTGGCCACAAGTGGAACCCACTCAGTGGATTTTCCCCAGTGGAGATACCCCAACAGAATGTTAAGATTGAATTTAAGTTGAGTGTCAGGATGTAAAGGCGCGGGTGGGGTCCGCCCGGTGGATTTACCATGTCGACATGTTAGGAGTGCACATTGCTAAGCGTCGGGAGTGGAAGATCGGGATGGCATCATCTCAACGATGGTTACTTGACAATAATACCCAAAGGAAACTTAGAGGGCACAAAATAAAGCGTTAGGATGTAAATGAGTAGGCAAGGTCCAACGATAGTAACACCTTGGCAGTATATCCCGGAGGGGCAATGAAGAAGACTTAGGGAAAAGACGAAAGGGTAAATACAGGGGAAAGTGGCACCCACCTCCGCATTGAATGGAAAAGGTAATCGATGATCAGCTAAGGGGGTGGATCACTGTCTTCCTGACAAACGCTGGTCCCGGAAAGCATTTTGATGAGGTAGCTAGCGTGGCAGATAAGCCGATGCTAGCCCCCATAATGGTCAACATCAACTCTCAGGTGTGGCCAATTAACGTCTAGGATTGACTCCAGGGGGGTCGAGCCCCACCCCCAACCTTGTTCATTCACCCCGCCAGAGTAGGGGAACCACCCCTGCCACCAACGCGTCAGCACAGCAATGACATCAACAAGCGAGCGTGATTTTTACAGGGCCTAATGCCTTCCCCCTCCACTTCCCATGCAACCCCGTGGCCCCATGCGTCCTCCCCATACCTCTCCACATCATCTCCTCATCCACGCGTCACTCCAACATGCTCCCCGCCTATAAAAATACCACACGTTAGCTGTTGGAATTTCAAATTTGTTTCTTTCCAACAGTGTCCCCTATCGCTCCTCTTGTGTTCGACATCACTCAGCCATAAGCACCTCCAGTGCTTCCACACCTATTTTCTTCAAGTCACTGGGTAATCAGTAATCCCCACAGCTCAATCTTTTCCCTTATGATTAAAATCAAGAAGTCGGCGCCTAAAACCCCCAAATATCGAGAAACGAAACCCTCTAGTCACACCAAACATTTCATGGACAAAGAGACTGAAATTTGTGACCCATCTTGCTCTTACCACCTATCAGACCTTTGTTTTGACTTATATGACCAATACTTGAAAAGTGAAGACCCATTTTAGGTCATAGAGTCAGGGCTATATCACGAGGTTGCTCCCACAGTTTACTATTTCCTTGAAATTTTCTCTTGCCTTGCAGCTTGCTACATTAAAGAAAATAATTTATTTGTATCCTCAAATAGAGAGAAAATTTTGGAATTCATGCCAGAATTAATCCAAAATACCCTCATGTACCCAAATTCTCTCAACCTCGAGAGGTTTACTAAAGCTACTCTCTTTTATGTTTACAATGGGCTCTCAACTGGAGCACAACAAACTTCCCTCCAACTAATTATAGCACCTGGGAATCAAGCCTTGCCCATTGTTGACAAGTTCCTTATTTCTTTGTTTTCAGAGGTAGTCCAACCCATTTTTACTGTTATCACCTTGATTTTTGGAGAAGAAGAAATATATAATGTTACCAAAGCTTCCATAGGACTCCTGCATACAATGATGCAACTAGCCCTTGTCCTTGATATACCCTCATTTCTGGAAAAATCCATAAAATTCTAGTTCAACTATTTTCCTATTACTTCCTAGTTCAGATTGTATTCACTGTTGGTATATATTTTTGTGCACACTCATGTAGATAAATTTTAATGCTTGATCCTAAGTATCATAGATTCTCACAAGCAGAGAAAGACAACATTTTATTGGACAGTGCCCTAAAGAAAAAGGAAAATAATGAGGGTTTCTCCCAGTTCATTTCCACTTATATGATCACCGCATATACAATTATAAATAATCTTCCACCACCTAGGATCCTGCCAAAGTAGAAAGAGATCTTACAACTCATCAAATATAAAATGGTGGGTGATTGGTACCTGTTTGAGGAATACATTGAGATTAGGGTTTATGGGTCAGAGCTTCCCCCATACTGCTTACCTACTTTCATGCCCATGAGAATTTTTTCCCTAGAATTCATCAGACAAAGCTTGAATGTTGATCAAATCCACTTCATCCCTACCAAGAAGGGCTACATGTTTAAGCTAGGTAGGGTGGTAGGTCCTTTCATTGTTAATGCTAGACAAGCCTTTCAACAGGTAGAAGACATGTTGAAGGAGATTAATTTTTAAATGGGAGAGGTGTGGCACTATGATCCTCAAAGTGTTATATCAAAAAGGAGAAAGGCTATTAATTCTTCTACTTATGAGCATGATTATAGACCCCTACTTGAATGGAAGGCTAATTTCGATTCTTGGCCTATTAATATAGAAATGGAGATTGAGACACCAACTCCACATGAAAAGACTTAAAAGAGAAGCTTGGATGAAGCTGGAGACATAGAGATGGAGGAGGCTTCATCTAGCAAGAGAGCCAAGTTGACCAAGGAAGAGGTTGAGGAAGAGCTTGAGACCCCATTGATTGAGAGGAACCTAGACCAGCTAGGCTTCCAGGTATCCCTAGAGGACTCCCAACATACTACATTGTCCACTTCCACAAAGGTGGAAATATTGGGCACTTTCGGAAGTTCATCCATAGCAGGCATGAAAGGGGGAGCAGGACAAATGATAGAGGAAAGGAACAAAAGGGTCAGAGAAGAAATGCTACAACAGTTGGCAGCACACTCAGTCCCTTATCAGGCTAGGCTCCTAGCTACCACGGACCTAGAAAGGAATAAAATAAAATTCTCTTTGCATCACCCTAAAGCACCGTCCCTCCCTCAAGGTCACAATTCAAGAGTGTAGATCTGTCGCTAGACATGGATAGAATCCCCTTGGAGATTAAAATAAATTATCACAAGAAGGCTGGAGAAATGCTCTATGGTGAGTTGAGTAAAAGTGCCTTGACTATTAGCAAGGCTGAGAAACTATTGGAAAAATCTTCCATCATTGTGAAGCAAGAAAAGTCCAACTCTAGATCCCTTCACTTGCAGAATGAAGACTAAAAAGAGTTAATTATCAAACTAGGGGTAAACCCAGAAGAGAAAATTGTTGTGGAGGCCATCATTCAGGGATCACAATATGAAATTTAGGAATTGAGGCAAAAGATAAAAATGTTTGAATCTGAGCATGTACAATCCAAAGAGATGGTCTAGGTGGAGAGTGAGAAAGAGATCCTGACCAAGGAGATGATAGAAAGAAACGGTGAGGTTGCAGTCCTCAAACAGAAGGTGGCAGAGCTACAATAGAAAATCGACTCTCATATATGTGTTTTCATTGTGTCAGAAGATCCACAAAACCCCACTGAACAATTGACCAAGGCCCTCATTGAGTTGCATCTATCTAAGAGCGAACTCAATAAAGTGAAAAGTGATATTGATAATACCAAGCATACTCTCACATGGAAGGAAAGGCAGCTAGAGATAGTCATGGGGAACGCGGAACAAATTAGTAGTAATTTGAAGAGGGAAAATGAGGAGATCACAAAGCTGAAATACTGATTAAAGGGTAATATTCCACTAATTCAGGCAAAACAACTAATTTTGGATGCGATTATTTCTAAGTAAAAGAACATCTAGGAGCATATAATCCTAGTCATAGAACAAAATATTGCAGTCAAAGATATCGAGTGCTTTATCATATCATCCAAAGAGGAGGATGGAAAAAATGCCAAGACAGTAGAGAAAATGATTAAGTACCTCAACGAAAAAACAACTAGTGAGTTGAGGACAATGGATATTGTTGACAAGACAGGGACAATCATTGAAATCTCCAATATGGTTCAAAACTAAGCAGTCAGGGTTAAATTTGAGGAGTGTTTAGGTGACATGTTGAAGTCTGTGGTTGCATTTGACTTGAATTTTGACAGAAGGACTAGATTTGGATTGCCTAGTTATTGGGACGCTTTAGGGAACTTACTCACATGGGAGAAGTATTGGTAGTTGTTGGTGGAGGCAAAGAGAAAAGAAGATTTTTCTCATGAGAAGACTGCCACCCTCAAAGGGAAGATTGTAGTCAAATTTTTGAGGAGGGAATTCTATTGAGAAATCAATGCAAGTAGATTAGGGTTTGATTCCTCTTTCTTGATAATTATATGTGAGTTATGTTGGATTATTTTACGTCTTTATTATCTTTTATTTCATCAAGAAATTACCATACTATGTGTGTGTGAAGATCACAAAAACAAAAGACACAAGATGTAGGCACTATGCCAAGGAAAAACCCCCCTCGAGGGGAAAACCCAGTCAAAAACTCTCTTCCTTCGATAGTTTTCTTTGATACTCTTCAACCTAGACATAGACCAAACCTTCCCTCCACACCAAGTCAGCCCTTCCAGATCTTCGACCTCTTTGCAGCAGCACTTCCACCCTAGCAACTTCAACTCTGCAGCAACTTATAGCATCAAGCAACAATTGGTAGTAGTAACACTTGGAAGACTTCGATCTCCCAAGCTAGGGCACAAAAGAGAGAGAGAGTAGCACCAAAACTTCAATTTATTCCTTATCTTTTACCTTGACCCAACTCGCACTCCTTTTGGCTTCCCTGGTCTACTTCACATTTTTCCTGGTTTCTAGAGAGATATAGAACTAGCTTGAGATGATATGCTCCAAATGAATTCAATCTCATTCCTTTTATAGGCTCCAGGTGAGATCGAATAGGTGTCCTTTAGGCTGACTTGATCTCCATTAGGGCGACTTGGTGTGGAGGAAACATATTTCATTTTTTACTCAATACTAAACCTTTTTACATGATTCAAAAGCCCAAGAAGGGTGTCTTTAAAAGTAAAATGACTCTATTAACTTGGAATGAATCCTATAAGTCCTCAATGGGGACTTTGACTAATATAATGATGAACCAAGCATGAAACCCATGCTTCAATAAGATCACCCGATGCAATGAGTGCTAAGTGAGGTATTCAAAAATCATGAGAAATTAGTCAGTTACGACTACCTCTCATGGAAATGGTCATACGTGAATGACTTACTTAATGCAGTTGAATCCCAAAATGATATCTAGTATAATGCACTGCGTAAACCCCCTAATACTTAAATTCAAAAAATAATAACAATCTTATTTATTATTTTGACAAGTACATTACATGACTCAAATACATTTATGAAGATCGAACCTAGTTACATTTTCCAACAACTTCCACCTACTTTGATTCGTAAATACTTTGTTCACTGACAAGCCAAACTAAACCAAGCTCAGCAACCTGAATATAGCATATCAAATCGACTTTTGCTCTCCCTTTCCAAACCCAATGTTGTGGAAAAAGTGTGATCAATTTATTAATCCACCTCAACTTCAAATCATTGATCTAGGGTCCCTTCCAAAGGAACCAGTAGGCCCACGATGAAGATATTTTGTTGTGTCAATCATGACACCTCATGTTTTTCATATTTTTGTAAATATTTCATTTCAAGAATAGAATCAAATTTGTTATGTGATAATTAGGAGATTTGTGTTGGTAGCACGCTCGATTTGTTTAGTGATTAGGTAGTTACAAGAATATCAAGAGGCAATATTTTGTAAGGGGACGTCGTGTATGAGACCCTAAAAAAGTGCTTGAAAGACTCATTAAAAGGGTTCTGAATTTTCTGGTCCGAGGGTGGCTCTAACCTGTAAATTTTGGTAAGTGTTTGAATAACTTGGATATGTGTGCTATTTTTGAAGTTTAATAAAGAAGAAACGGTGATTCCATATGCTGAAGGCGGAGTATGTGAACCTATCTTTGTTTTTCTTCCCGGGGAGAAAATATCGTAATTTCCATTAATTTGTTGAAAATTACATGTTGTAAATGCCATAGGCATATGCAAGTACTGTGACCATAGTCAGCTGTGTAGAGTTTGAACTGTAAGTTCTACAAAAAGACCCTGTGTTGGGTGTGCTAGTGACTATTGTTCATATATAAAATAATTACATATTCAAAAATTCACCAATGGTGTTTGTTGTTCTGTTGCCAAAAAGTGATAATTACATAATAGAAAAACTGTAAAAGATTGTTAAAGACTATTGATATTAGGGCATGTCTGCCCTCCGTAGTTCCTGATCCATATATGGTCTGTGGAAGAACTGATAGGTCCGCTCAGGTGTGTGCTCTGTGATCATCCATTCTCCTCGAGGACGATGCGTTGCCTCTTTCGATAGCTTGTCTGCACCTTCATTACGCTCCCTGTAAATATGAGTGCATGAGATATGAACAAAATGTGTTTTGAGAAAAACAATATCATCCAAAATAGTTCTGAGAGTATATGCATGGCATGATGTTGTGTTGTTGAACCAGTTTATGACTATTTTGGAATCTCCAAAAATTTGTATGTGTCTGCACTATTTGAGAATTGCAAAATGTAAAAGATGTCGGAGTGTAAGCAGCTCTGCAAAGTTATTTGTACCCTCTCCCAACCCCATGCAAATGTGAAAGTAATGTGTATCAGATAGATAAAGTATAATGCCTCCACCACATCCCTGTACTTGTGCAGCACCATCGAAGTATGCCCAGGGGTGTGCTTTGTCAATTAGTTCCTGTGTGATGTTCCGGGTTCTAAAAACTTGTTCATCTGCCGAGATTTCCCCATAGCTCGTACAGATTTTTGGTGGAATCAGTGACCAGATTATATTCCGGCCCCTAAAAATAATGTTATTGTGGCACATCCATATGTGCCAGTTGACCAAAAGTGGCAGGTTCCTAGTTCTCGGCTCAGTTGCAGCTTCCCACCATCTTTCCCAGGCATTTGGGATATCGACCCCACTCCAGGAATGCATGATACTTAGTGTGTGCCTGATTTGAGACCAGAGAAGTTGGGTAGTGGGGCATGTGAGGAATAAATGGTGATTTGATTCCTCCTCTGCATGGCATAAAACACACCAAGTCAGGCCTGGGAAAGCCCGTTTCCTGAGGTTTTCTCCTGTAGGTGTTTTATCCATTATAATGTTCCACATCAGTAATTTTGTGCGCGGAGGGGCTTTTAACTTCCATAGATGTCTCCACCAGCTCATCAGTCTGTCCGGCTTGTGATCAGCATGTATAATATCATACCCTTCCTTGGAGGAGTAGTGCCCATTCTTAGTATATCCCCAGATCAATTCATCCTCCTCTTCTCTTAGGCACACATGGGATTCTATTAAAGTCTGCAAATAATTTCTCCACTGTCTTTGCCATTGTTCCGGGATGTTCCATGCCTCTCCTGTATGCCATGCTTGCTGGAAAATGGTTGAGTTGCGAGGGTCTCCGAGATGTGTGATGAAATGGACACCATTGTGGTTTAGCAGTGTGATTAGTTCTTGTGGGAGTTGATAGGCATTTCCACTGCCAATCCATGGATCAATCCCGATCCGGATTGACTCACCATTCCCAATCCTCCAAATGAGGCCCCTTTTAATGATGGGAAGAGTGTTGATTACTGCCCTCCAGATAACTGATATACCCTTCTTGTTCCATGTGGGTTGTCTTAGCCAGTCCAATGTTGTGCTAGGCCAAATGTATTTGTGGATGACCACCTCCGACCAAAGGCTCTTGTGCTTCAGGAGAAGCCAGCCTAGTTTTGCAGCCAGAGCTTGTGCGAAAGCGGGGAGGTGCTTTAGACCCCAACTGCCCCATTTTTTGGGGGTCGTAATCCGGCTCCATTTGACCCATGCAAAAGGCTTTCCTTCTTTCTGTCCCTTCCAAAGGAAATGGCTGCAGACTCGTTGGATCCTATGCAGTATCCCCCGGGGGATCCAGGCCAAGGACATCCAAAAGACTGGGGTTGCTTCTAGCACTGCTTTTATGAGCACCAGTCTTCCAGCTCTGGAAAGTAAGCGGTGGCTCCAGATATTTAATCTTTTTTCCACCTTTGAAATCAGCCAGGTCCAATCTGCAATTTTGTAGCTATCTGCTTTAATCCTGAATCCCAAGTACTTCAAACCGTCCTTCAGTGCCAAGGTTTGGTAGGGGAAATTTTGTAGGGCTAGTTGAGATTCTTGTTGTGTGCAATCAGAGAAGGATATAGTGGATTTTTCCCTATTTATTTCCATTCCTGTAGCAGCGCTGAAAAGTTTTAATACCTCTGTGAGGGTGATGATGTCCTGAATTCCCCCATTAAGGAATATGAGTATATCATCAACAAAAAGTAGATGAGTTAATAGGCAATGATCCATGATCTTGAGACCCCGGAGTCTCCCAGCTCTCTTCTCAGTCGCAATCAGTCTACTCAGGCCTTCCATTACCAGAAGGAATAGTAGGGGGATAAGGGGCAGCCCTGCCTGATTCCCCGCTCTGCTTGAAAGGAATGGGAGGCTGACCCATTTATAAGGATTGCAAAAGAAACTGAAGTAATACATCCCATAATCCATCTGATAAACACCAGAGGGAACCCCAGGTGGGTGAGTATCATCCTTAAATATAACCAGCTAACCTTGTCAAAGGCCTTTGAGAGGTCGATTTTGAGCGCCACCCCTTTTAGGTTCTTCAGCTTAATGGAGTGGAGGGCCTCTTGGGCAGAACCAATGGCTTCATGAATTTGTCTATTTTGAAGGAAGGAAAATTGCTCCTGAGATATGTGTTCAGATAGGATCGGCTTGATGCGATTTGCTATAATCTTTGCAATAATTTTGTAGAGACAGTTGTAGAGGGATATAGGACGAAAGTCATTGAAGGAGGTCAGGGAGTCTGACTTGGGAATGAGGGCAATAAAAGTAGAGTTTATGGGGGCATATATGCGGCCTAGAATCCGGCTCTCTTCCACCACCCCAAGCAGGTCTGGTCCAATGATATCATAGAAAGCAATAAAGAATTCCACAGGCCAGCCATCCGGTCCCAGACTTTTGTCCTTCTTGAACCACTTAAGAGTGCTTTCTAATTCCCCCATGGAGACAGGTTTTATAAGGTCCTCCATCCCATCAGGTTCCACAAACCCAGGGAAATGGCCTGCAATGTTAATGATTTCAGCAATAGAAGTGGCATGGGGGGCTTTGAAAAGCTGCTTGAAGTGAGAGATACCAAGATGGGCGAGCTGAGAGTGAGTGTTGACTATCTGATCCTGGTCCGAGGGCATCTGCCAGATTGTATTGTTGGCTTTTCTTCCATTTGCATATTTATGAAAGAACTTTGTGTTACCATCCCCCGCTTGGAGCCAGATTGCTCTGCTTCTGAGTCTCCACGTTTCTTCCCGGTTAAGTAGGATCTTAGATCTCTGAGCCTCCAAATCAACCAGATGTAGCTTAGCTTCGATGGATAAGTAGCCAAGCCCACTTTCATCCGTTAAGGAGGCCAACTGGGCTTCGATGTCCGCAAGGGTTTGGTCATCCCTAGCCTTTTTCCTTTTTTTCCATTCAATGGTTAATCTCTTAAGCTGGTTCAGGTTGCTGCAGAAACCAGCAGCCTTCCTCTGGTCCCTGAAAGGGGGCTGGGCTTGCCAAAAATCCGAAACCAGCTTAATGTATTCAGGGTCCTTTAACCATGTGGAGTTAAATTTGAAAGGTGCCTTGGGTTTTCTGGATGAGCCAGCCACTTCCAAGTATATGGGGGAGTGATCTGAAATGCCCCCCGAGCCCACCCATTGCCTGAAGATGGAGAGGGAATGGAGAAGTTCTTCTTGAATGAGGTATCTGTCAAGCCTTCTACCAAGGGCTGCTTCTCTAGTCCGTCTGTTATGCCATGTTGGCATCTTCTTGTTCATGGGAACATCTATAAGTCCATAATGATCCAGGAGGGAGCTCAGCTGATCAGAGAGAGGGTCTAGCTACGAGTGATGCCCCCAGGATTCCTCATGTCCAATGGAGAAATTCAAGTCTCCCCCAAGAATTGTGGCATTGTTGATCAAGGGATTTTCCAGAAAGGTTTGCCAAAAGGCAAGCCTGTTTTGGTTTGGAGCATAGATATTAATGATACGAAGTTGTTTGCCTAATTCAGCTGAGAAGATGTCCATGCCTAGGAAACCCTGGCCTCCCCAAGAAGATATCATCCTTATAGATTGAGGGTTTATCCCAATGGCTAAGCCCCCAGATCTGCCTGCTGCATCCAGGGCTTGGAAGTGCCAGCCGGGTAAGATGGCTTGAAGGGTCCTAACAATTTGTTTAGATGGCCCTAGGGTTTCCTGAAGAAGGATCATGTCACAGGGAATGCAATGCAAGAGTCGCTTGAGGGCCAGTTTTTTAGGGGGGTTGGCCAAGCCCCTACAGTTGTATGAGAGCCATTTCATCAGGGAACGGAGTCAAGGGTGTCAGATGCTCTAAGTGCCCTTTCAATGGTGTTCTGGTGCCCCTGAGCCACATCTGCCCCCGCAGATTTGATGGCTTTGGAGATCTTTGAAGGTCTGCCCCTGGAGGGTTTGTGCTCGGAGGAGGGGGGAGGGATGCCCAGTCCTAGCAGGTTAGGGTTAGTCAATTGTCGAGAGCAGAGATTGTAGGAGTGTGAGCCCGAGGCAGAAGGGGAGTGGGAGGGGTGATGGAGGGGGCTCAGTTCTTGTACCGTCGGTGGGGTGGTAGAAAAAATGGGGGAGAGGGGCTCGAGCTCACAGTTAATGGGGGTATTCATGCAAGAGAGTGGTGCAGATTGAGCCAAAGATGCATTTATATGATTATAAAACAGAGCAGAGGGAAAGGGAAGAGGAGCATTACCCATTGTAGGAGCAGCCTCCGCAGCAGACCGGGATCGTGTCAGTGGAGGGGATATAGGTGGTATCTGTGGAGCATTGGTTTGTTGAGCAGTGACTCCATCTGCAACCTTTGAGTGATCCAAACCTGTGGGCTGCTCGTCCACAATCGGGTCTTTCGGCTGGCGATGTTTCGTTCCCCTTGCAGCCGCCTGTGTAGTAGGAGTGAGCAGTGGGCAGTCCTTGTATAGGTGGCCGACCTTGTGGCATCTTCTGCACCGAAAGGGAACACCTTCATAGTCCAGATTTTGATGACGTGAGAAATGTCTCTAATGGAGGGTTATCTTTTCCTCCAGCCCTTCCCTTGTATCTAGATGTATTTTATGAAACTAGCTCACAAAAAGATAGAAAAGATAGATCAACGACTTATAATTCAGCCTCTTCGAGGGGGAAACCTCCTTTACATTACATAAATGAACAATTCTTGGATGATACAAATGAAAATACCTCCTTTCTATATATAGGAGTCTAAGGGGTCATAACATAATCAGAGCCGACATAACAATAATAATGTAAGGGCACAATAATAACAATAGTGGGCTTCTATGGGGCACAATAGTAACAATATGGGCACTACATGGATACATCAATATAATAAGTGGGTTGTACTAATAACAATAAGGGGTTACACTAGTAGTATTGGGGCCTAACATGCCCCTCTCCTTCACAAAGTGTTGTCCTCAATGCTTGAGTAGTTTTTGATGCTTCTGTATAAAATTCTTGTCCTCCCATGTGGAATCTTCAGCGGGTGAGTTCTTCCACTTGATGAGATACTCTGAAATTGATCGATTTCATAGCTTTCGGGTTCTTGTTTCTGTGACTGCTCCAGGTTCCAATATGATTTTTCCTTCCTCTTCAATTTCTGGCAATATTGTTTGAATTGGGATCTTTTGCAACTTTTGAATAAGTGGCCATACTTCTTCGTCCTTCTTCCATTCATCCCTTGCTTCGTTTATCCAATCTGGTTGGATAATAGAAATAGCACAAAAAAATGCTTCCACATCCTCATCCTTGAAGAGTCTTCCCATTCGGTAAGGTCGCCATTTTTTAAGTGCATGTAGTATTGCCAACATTTCCTTCTCATAAATAGCTTGCTTGAGATGTAGCAGTAAAAATACCCAATCACCTACATCAAAACATTTTTCACTACGATGTTGATCTACCTGTTGTTTTGTTTGATTTTGCACCGAAGTGGCGCTATCCTTTAAAAGTTGGAGAACTTGTTGTTGATGCTCGATGTGATCTTTCACTGCTTGAACCTTTTTCTTCTTGATATGTCCTTCTATCTCTAGAGTTTGAGGAGTGGTAATTTCTTCCAATCCTTTACAAGATATGGTCGGATTCATTTCTTGATGCTCGATGTGATCTTTCACTTCTTGAACATTTTTCTTCTTGATATGTCCTTCTATCTTGATAGTTTGAGGAGTGGTAATTTCGACCAATGAATTACAAGATATGGTTGGATTCATTTCTTCTTTCTCGATGTGATCTTTCACTTCTTGCACCTTTTTCTTCTTGATTTGTCCTTCTATCTTGATGGTTTGAGGAGTGGTAATTCCCACCAATGCATTAGATATGGTCGGATTCAATTCTTCTTTATCTAGGCTTTATTCTTGGAGTATATCCTCTTCTTTTGACCTTTCTTGCTCCTTTTCTTCTTCCTCTTCACAATCTATGTAGAATAATTTCTTCTTAGCACACTTATGACCTTTAGTGTATTTGCTATCACAACTATAACAAAGCCATTTTTCTCTTTTTTCTTCCAATTGTTGTGGTGTCAACCTTATAAGTTGTGGAAGACTAGGGGCAACAACACTTCCATCTTTATAGTTGCGAGTGGTATGCTTCCTGGTTTCCATAATTTTTCTTTCCACTATGTCACAAAGCCCTTTTACTCTTTCCAATTGTTGTGGTGTTGCTCTAAAGAAGGTGTTGCTCTTTGTATCCTCATAATGTGCTATCATTTCCTCCGTGAAAATTGACCACGTAACAAGTTGTTTATGAGAACAAAGCCCTTCATACCATAAAAATTGATCCGGTTCTAAATATGAAGATGCAATACATACCTTTTGTAACAGTGGTACACCATGTAGATCAAAATATTGCTCCATCTGAAGTATCCAATTTACCGGATCCTTGCCATCAAACTTCCCCATCTTGTTTTTTCTTGATTTTATGAGCTCGTTCTTGAAACGACTGTAACTCTATACTTTTGGATTTTTAAGTTCTGAATTTGCGAACTATAGTAGCCCTCTGTGTCCTCTTTCCAATGCCACCAGTCTGATCCAAATTGGATTCTCCAAGAAAGAGTTATGCACAATCTCCCAAGATGGCCTAATTATAGACCTTTCCAGAAGAGCGAACTTGTATGAAGTGCCACGTGTCACTGTTTCGACCTTTGGCACTACAAAATAAATACAAGAAACTACAGTCCGTCCTCTTTTTTTACCTTCTTACGAAATTTCAATCCGATGCTCAGAGAGAAAGTTATGACAATTTTCCCCAGGTCACCTATTTGGAATGTAACTCAGGAGTCTGCAAAAAGACAAACTTCCTCAAATCGTATCTCCGCAAATATAGAGCAAAAAGCTCTGAAATTTGGACCCGAGATTCTGCGTGATGTCTTCTCAAATGGGTTTTTTTTTAGCTTCTGAAACATTGCAGAAAAAAAGTTATAGCGAAAATGCCACGATGACCTGTTTGGAGCAGCGAAACCCTAGAATCCAAAGCTCTGATACCAAATGTTATGAAACCAGCTCACAAAAAGATAGAAAAGATAGATCAACGACTTATAATTCAGCCTCTTCGAGGGGGAAACCTCCTTTACATTACATAAATGAACAATTCTTGGATGATACAAATGAAAATACCTCCTTTCTATATATAGGAGTCTAAGGGGTCATAACATAATCAAAGCCGACATAACAATAATAATGTAAGGGCACAATAATAACAATAGTGGGCTTCTATGGGGCACAATAGTAACAATATGGGCACTACATGGGTACATCAATATAATAAGTGGGTTGCACTAATAACAATAAGGGGTTACACTAGTAGTATAGGGGCCTAACAATGTACCAAGGTACGCACCATTGTCATGATTCTTGTTTTTTCGAAGGATTGATCATGTTCCAAGTAAGTGCCCAGGGCGTCTCCAATGCGCTTGAAAACTACAGGGGTCCAGAACTGCATCGGAAGGCCCGACAAATGGACCCAGATCAGCCCAGCGCCCATCTGTTCCCTCTCCAGATCAAATAGTGGATCCCATCTTTTTAGCAGTACCAGAGCAAACTCTATGTGCCAAAATCGGGATAATATCCAGTCTGTGTATTCTTCCCTATGGAAACGCAGGGCAAACCACCCTCGAGCCAGTACCTTGATGATGGGAAATTCTTTGAGCAGGGAGCCCCAAATCTCCGAGGTCCAGAGCCGAAGACGTTCTACAAAGTAGTTCCTGCCACGCACATGACCCACCAGAACCTTCTTTGCAGTCTCTGCAACTTCACCCATCGAAATGTCTTCGCCCAGTGCTAGGTTGATGTCTTTGTCCACTGTTTTAAGGCACCTGCCTTTCTTGGGCTTGTCTGAGTGGCGAGCAGTCAGGTAGTCCTTGAGAAGACCACGGCAGCCCTGATTAACAGTCTGGGGGGTGGACGGGGTAGATTTAGGGTTAGGTATTGGGGAGCTGAAGCAGCCGAAGCAGATGGGGGTATTAGGGTTTGAGCCTCCAGGGTTTAGGGTTGCACTGGAGAGGGCAAGATTATTGAGGGGAGGAGGCCCAGATGAAGGGATGCGGGAGGTGGAGGGGGTGCAATGGGGCATGGAGATATGGGGGAGCTGGGGTAAGGGAGCGTCGAAGGTGGGCAAGGGATGTAGGCAGGTTCCAAGCAGGTTTAGGGTAGACAGAGATAGAGGGGGCAGTTCAGTCTAGGAGCATCGTCAATGTGTACAACAGGCTGGGGATGATGCATAAAAGGACCAGGGCGAGCCTGAACGGATGGTGCAGCTGACAGCGGGCGCAGGGTGGCAGCGAAGGGGCCAGAGCCCGACACGGTTCGGTGGTGAGACCATATAACCTGCTGGGGATGAGGGTCCTCCTCATAGTCAACTTCGTCTAGCTCCATTGTAACCGACAGTAAATGGTCGGAGGAGTTACAGATGTCGAGGTGAATAAACGGGACAGAGAGTAAACCAGGTAACCGCCAGGTGAGTCCGTTGTAGACCAGGTAACCGCGAGATGGAGGGATGTGCCGCAGAGAGTTGGGGAGAATGAAGGTAGAGGTCAGGCGAGCAAGGAGGGAAGACCATGACATTCAAGTCCAGGGTTTTTGGCCCTGAGGGCCTCCATGGGTGTCGCCTTCAGCATCTGCAGATCTCCTCTATCGCCCATTCCAAAAAAATAAAAAAATAATAAAAAATAATAATAATAATAATAAATATGAACCTCTCTTTGTTATTTATCATATGTGTTTCTTTCCTCTTTGAAGGTGTCTAATTGTAGTTGTTGGATATAGTCTCAAAGTTATAAATTCATTTATGTCTTGTTGTGATAAATGGTGCTTGTAATGTATGAGGTCTAATGTTGTTAAAATGTGTTATGCACCCTCTGAATTTTCCACTTACGTCATATGTTTCATATTGTCTACTAGAGTTTAACGCACGGGATTCTAATACTAGCCCTTTGCATTAATTTCCTCTTTCTTGTGTTCTTCTTTCCCTCCATACTGTAATGACCAATATTGCTACATGTTCTGCAAATAGGCCACCATAACTGTATGTTAAAACAAATAAAAGAGTACTCGATATGTGTGTTGATTGAATGTTCCTTTAGATAAGATATTTGAACCAAATTTAATTCATGATATGCTTTAAAATCCTAAATACCACTGATATATCCTTTAGACACTTCAAGGTATCCTAGGCACTGATCTCTCGATCAACCGGAGGTTGTCCCTAAGAACCCCAACATGTATCTTTTGGTAGAGAGCACAATTTTTAGTCAAGCTAGCATCATTAGATCCATATCCCATGACATTTCATAATTTAGGTCATAATGTCCAATCCAACAAGTAAAGAAGAATTTGTTCATTTTATATTTCAACCTCAAACCTTGATTACATAAAGGAGCTCCATTTCAAAGTAATTGATTCTCTTTGAAACTCTAGTCCTATTTTTTGGTTTTCAAGAAAAATGTATTTTACAAGGACATATGATGGTCATGGTATTGAAAATTACATAAATAAAATGAATTCAAAATGGGGAAGAAAATGAAAATTATAAGATATAAATCTAAAGGATTATGCAACCATATGGTGGAAGTTTTTTAAGCATGACAATACAATAGCAATTTCAAAATAACAATTTGAAAATAGTAATTTTAGATAGATATTTTCATGTGAAAAAGGATAAGAAGACTAGGTATTTGTTTTTATATGGAAAATTCATATTACAGTTTGACGGATGTATTTAAGAAGAACATCATTGTTTAACTCTAGTTGCAAGAATAATTTTATCAATGTCAATTTGCCTAAAAAATGCAAGTACCCAAAAAGAATATTTAAAGCACACAAGTTGAGGGTGAAAATGTTCAAATTTTTAAATATTCAAATATTTATGTGGGTAAATATGTGTTGTATGCAATTTTTTATGTTATAGATGTGGATGATGTGGATAATGTTTCAAGATATCCTTAGATGGGCTCAATTGGTAAAGTTAATATTAAAGTAAAAATAAGTTTTTGAAGCTCTAGTACAAGAAAAGAAAATTGCATTATAGAATATGTCTCTTAGTATGAATCAACTGGGGTTATCTTGGATGGTTGAGAGGAAGAAATGGAATCCTCTCCACCTAGGTTCAATTCTCACAAGTGACATGATAAATGTTGTCAGTATTGATAGTATATGTATATTCCTCATATGGAATATATACTGTTGTACCTGTTGGAAATACTGAGAAGGGGGTGAATCAATATTTCTTTTCAATTTTTCTTTTTACCAGTTAGATTCTTCACAGCTATAATCAGAAAGAAATGAATAATAACAATAACTTTATTAAGAGAGAGGACTTCAATCCTCTTTTAAAATAATTGAGTACAATAATAGTTGAGGGCACCAACCCTTCAATGTTCCAGGCACCAACCTTTAGCCAAGAACCAAATTGGACTTTTAATGTGGCTCTGACCTCTAGGGTTTCGACCCTATTCTACTTCAAGGCTCCAACCTTGTGTTTAGAGGCACCAACCTCTAGGACACCAATCCTCTAGACTTCTTTTGATAAAAAATGTATGATGTACTTACTTGAATATCTTCATCAAAACTCTTCATTGTTCAACTTCTCAATTTGCTCCAAACCAACTAGTGTTTTAACTTCATTATACCTTTTGTTTGTCTTCACTTAGCTACTTGAAGCTGCTGCAATCAAAGAGGTCACTAATCCGAGTAATATACTACACCACAGTCTGATCTTCAAGTTGTTCTTTAGTCCACAGTCTTGAGCTAAGGTGACACCATAGACTAGCTGTGAAAGGGGAGATCACATGCTTCAAGCCACTATCAATTAGCTTGTTGCACCACAGATAATCCACCACTATCCGAGAAGTCACATCACAAACACTTTTACCACTGCCTGAGGAAGAAGGTGAACCTGGAACAGAGTGTTTTGGTGTTGAACCAAACAACTTCGTCAAGAGGTATTGTCACTATTTAAGCAAGAGGGTTTACCATTGTTCAGGGATCCGAATGATTATAGTCAAGAGTTGTTTGAGCACTTTGAGTTGTCACTTTTTGTTTAGGAAATCCGAGGAGTAGTCTTTTGTATAGTCTGAGTTACAGAAAGTCCACAATTAGCCTGAAAATCATAGTGAGCAGATGATCTGTGATGCCCTTATCTTCTTTCTTCAAGATTTATTCTTCTTTTCTCCTTTTGTTCACGAGTTGTGAACAATGAATGTATTTCCAGTGATGATCATCAAAAAAGATGAATGAAAATGAAGACGGATCATTGTATTTATAGTGGTTTTTTGTCAATAAAATGAAGGGACACGTCTTCATACAGTGAGCCGACATGTATGACAAGTGTAGGTTGGCTAGCCTATAGTTTCATATTTTTTACCTTAAAAATTCCTTATCTCATCAACCACAGGGAGTTTCGGGGAAAATGAAGTCTCATTAGAAAGAGGAAAAAATCCTCTTTGAGATCATCTAGGGTTCATTTCGAAAATATGCCTCCAAGGTGTCCAAATTTGATTCTTTTCGCGACTGTGCATGATTTTTTTTGTGCAGACAACCCTTATCATAGTGTGTCATCGTCATGACTCCAAGCTCCTCATCATAATGTTCCTCATCATGGTGTGTCATCTAAGTTTTCCATGTGATCATGGTGGCATTCATGTCATCAACCATGCATTATCCTTGGTGACTTCCAACCATGACATCATATGTCATCAAATCAATTTCCATCAAGAGAGTTATATTTCATCAATGACAATTATTGGAAAAAAGTCTCCCCCTTTGTCATTGATGGAAATATATGAACATCCTCTCCCCCTTTGTCATTTATGGAAATATCTGAACATCCTCTCCCCTTTGACATCAATGGCAAATGGGGTGCCCAAGTACTCCCCCTATCAAACGGTTTTCTTAGTCATGCTCCTCCCCCTGGCATGCTAATCCTACTCTTGTGAAGATGATTATTTAATTTGATGCAAGAGAAATAACCCCCATATTTTGGCAAAGATGTTCAAATGCTTCTCGTGGAAGAGGCTTTGTGAAGATATCTGCAATTTTTTCTTTTGTATTGATGAACTCCAACTTGATTTTTTGTTCAGAAACCTATTCACGGAGAAAGTGATATTTGATTGGAATATGTTTGGTCTTTGAGTGCATCACTAGATTCTTTGAGAGATTGATGGCACTAGTGTTGTTGCAGTAGATAGTGATTGGTTGTTTAGTTTCTATGTTGACATCCTTCAAATCTTCCTTCATCCATAGTATTTATGTGCAGCAATCTGCAGCAACTATATATTCGGCTTCAACTGTGGAAAGAGATATAAATGATTTCTTTTTGCTGAGCTAAGATACTAGACAATCTCCCATGAAGAATTCATTTCCGCTGGTAATTTTTCGATCATCCACGCTTCCAACCCAATCAGCATCAACGTAAGTTTTCATTGTAAGATTTTTTCTTTTGGGATACCAAAGACCAAATTCATGAGTTCCTTTCAAGAATCTAAGAATTCTTTTCACAAGCAACAAATGGGATTGCTTAGGAGCTTATTGAAATCTTTCCACCATTCCTACTGCTTGCATAATGTCGGGTCTTGTAGCAGTTAAGTATAGGAGAGCTCCAATTATTTACATGTAAAGAGTTGCATCTACTGAGGGGGATTCATCATCTTTTCTCAATTTGCAGTCTGTGGTCATCGATGTGCTCATATGTGCACATTCTTCCATCCCATATCTTTTAAGCATGTCTTTAAGATATTTTGCTTGAGATATGAACATGCCTACTATGGTTTGAGATACTTGTAGTCCAAGGAAGTAAGATAACTCACCAATCATCGACATTTCAAACTCTTTTGACATATTTTGAGCAAACTCATGGCTCATCTCATCATCATTGCTAGCAAAAATCAAATCATCAACATATACAAGAGTGACTAGTAATTTATCCTTGTCCATCTTCATGTAGATATTACTTCCTGCCACCCCCTTTTTGAAGCCTTGTTGTTGTAGATAGTGATCCAATCTTGCGTACCAAGCTCTAGGAGCTTGTTTCAACCCATATAATGCCTTTTTCAACTTACATACAAAGTCTTTTCCTTCTGCTAGATCAAACCCTTTTGGCTGCTCCATGTAGACTTCTTCCTTAAGTTCACCATTTAGAAATGTTGATTTTACATCCATTTGATAGACTTTGAAACCTTTTGAGCAATAAAATTCCAAAAACATCCTTATAGCCTCCATACATGCTACCGGTGCAAAGGTTTCTTCTAAGTCGATTCCTTCAATTTGTGAATAACCTTTACAAACAAACATTGCCTTATTTCTCATGATTTTTCCACCCTCTTTCATTTTGCTTTTGAACACCCACTTGGTTCCAATTATATTTTTATCTTTTGGATGAGGTACCAGCTCCCATGTCTCATTCTTATCGACTTGAGGTATTTCTTCTTCCATGGCTTCTACCCAATGAGGATCCTTGCTTGAGTAAAATTTTTTGGTTCTATCATAGATAAGAGAGCGACATCATTTTTCCTTGGTGTACTTGTCATCCTTCTTCGGTTTTGAATTCCCTCATCTACATTCCCAATAATATGCTATTTTGGATGATGTTTTTGGAGGAATTTCACTTTTGAAGGAGTTTGAGATGGTTCTTTTTTATTTTCTTGATCTTTTTCCTCTTTTGTTGACTCTTCTTCTTCAAATTCTTCAAGGATAGGATCTTATTCATGGAATTCAATTTATTTTTCTGGAAGAGCTTCGTCAGTTTTTACATCAATTCTTTCTACTACTTTTTGGTAGTTGATTATTGTAGCATTTGTAAGCTTTGCTTCTTTTAGAATATCCAAAGAGTATTCCTTCATCGACCCGAGAATCAAATTTTCCTGGTGAGTCATCATTGATATTCATAAAACATTTGCTTCCAAATATTCTAAAGTACATTATAGAAGAAAGTTTCCCTTTCCATTGGTTCATATGGTATCTTGTCGTTATTTGGTCTTAGTTGAGTTCGATTCAAGGTATAAATTTTTGTCCCGGCTACTTCTTTCCAAAAGTTGGCCTACAAATCAGTTTCTAGTAGAATTGTTCTTGCCATCTCTTGCACAGTTCAGTTTCTTCTTTCTACTCCTCCAATTTGTTTGGGAGTTCTAGCAATAGAGAGCTCTCTCTTGATTCCATGTACTTTACAAAATTCATCAAATTCTTTTGAAGTAAATTCTCCTCCTCTATCTGTTCTAAGGCATTTAATCTTTGATTCTTTCTCATTTTCTACTAGAGCTTTAAAAATTTTGAAACATTCAAAAGCTTCAGATTTGAATTTTATAAAGTATACCCACATCATTCTAGTATAGTCATCAACAAATAAAGAAAAATACATTTCTCCTTGTAGCGCTGGAGTTTTGGTTTTTACATAAATTTGCATGTATGATCTCCAAAGGTTTTGATGTAGAGAACTCCTTAGTCTTGAAATTGATTCTTGTTTGTTTTCCATGTTGACATGGTCCACATACAACTTGATCCGGCTTGATGATTTTTGGAATGTCCCTTACTGCATTTGTTTTGTTGATATTGATCAAGTTATCAAAGCTTATATGTCCCAATTGTTTGTGCCATAGCCAACTTTCATCTGCTCAACATACATAACATTTATCTTCTTGAATTTTGTTCAAAATGTATACATTATCTGGTGTTCTTATTCCTTTAGCTATAAGTTCACCTAAGGAGGAGCTCCTTATCTCAAAATATTTTGTACTAAAGACAACCTTGTGTCCTTGATCACAAAGTTGGCTCACACTCAAAATATTGTGTTTGAGTCCTTCCACCAACAATGCATTTTGGGCTTTTCCTTTTCCATTGATGAGAGCAACAGTTCCTTTTCCAGCTATCTTGGTAGATCCACTTCCAAAAGACACATTTCCATCTTTCTTGATTAAGGAGGTAAATTTATTTCAGTAACCTGACATGTGTCTTGAACATTCATTATCTACGAACCATTGGTTTTCATC
This sequence comes from Pinus tabuliformis, assembly GCA_031772625.1. Taxonomy (NCBI): domain Eukaryota; kingdom Viridiplantae; phylum Streptophyta; class Pinopsida; order Pinales; family Pinaceae; genus Pinus; species Pinus tabuliformis. Next base: position 1,384,785,116 of record CM062819.1, on the reverse strand, counting down.
ACTATGATCACATAGGGCTAGGCCACATTTATCGATAGCAGGTTCATCCTTTTGTAGATCTTCCCTTTTGAATGGACAATTTTGTTCATCATGACCATAATCATTACATAATGAGAAAATTGGATCATACTTAGCCAAAGGATAAAAATATTTGTAAGTATTGATTTGTCCTTGTTCTTTGAGGCCAAGTGGCTTGCTTTGTTTATTCTTATTTCTTGAAGCATTGTCCTCACGAGCCTTGTAGTGCTTGGCTTGATTACCAAAGTTTTTACAATAAAAATAATAACCAAGAAAGATTATTTGGTACCTGTTAGAATAGTCTTGATGTGAGGGAGTGTTCTTCCTTGGATTTGTCCTTCATTCATTCCTTGGATTGATAAAGGTGAACTTTTGTTCTTGGTGAGATGACTTTTCTTCTTTTGGATGACTAGAAAGAATGCCAGCATAGATTCTTTGGATTTCCTCATCCACATTCTCCTTTGTACTTGATGATTATCCTTTGAAATCGATCCCAGATTTTTCATATTGAGGTCTTTCAATATTAAGGATGTTATCAAGTGTTTGAGAGCTTTGCAAACTCCTTTTAACTTGATCCAATTCTTTTCTTAGCGAAACAATTTTAGTTTGGCATTTTTTCACAAACCTTTCCTTTCTCTTTTAGTTTATTGGTCAAGAAATCTTCCCTCCTTTTTGCTTCCTCCTTTTCTACTTTGAGAGAAATAATCTTCTTTCATAATTTCTCATTTTCTTCAATGGCACTCATTAGTAACTCATCCACATTTCCTTTGCCTTCTTGTTTGGAGTCATCATCATTTGTAAATGCCATGAATAATACTTCTTTGCTTCCAGCATAGTCATTTTCCTCATCTGACTCATCATCATTTCTTTTGTGAAAAGTGATATTTTTAGTTGATTTCTTCTTGGTGATCACGAATTCATCTTCATCAGAATCGTCTTGTTTGGAGAAGAAGTTCTTCTTGTTAAATCCTTTCTTTTTGAACATCCCCTTTTTATATTCCTCCTCATCATCACTATCATATTTATGAGGACATTTTGCAGCATAGTGACCTATCCTTCCACATTTAAAACAAATGAGAGGATACTTACCTTTTAGCTTGGATCCTTTTCTTAGCTTTCATACAAACTGTGCAAGTTCAGATTTAGTATCGGATTCATCACTACTGGTATTCCAATTCTTCCCCTTCCGTTTTGATTTTGAAGCTTTGAATGATGCTTCCTGTTACACTAAAAATTGTCACCATGACATTCTGCAATCTGTGTGAGTCTATCACCACTCATACTTTCCTCCTTTGCAAGTCTTAAACCTCAGTTCTTCATGTCAAGCCTTGAAAATAAGAGAAAGCCCTCAAAAATCCATAAAACTCTGGTTCCGCACTTTCTCTTAGCATTACCTGCGGTTCCGCACTTTCTCTTAGCATTACATGCGGTCCCGCACCTAATGGTCATGTCCCCTGCGCACCTGACCGCTCTGTCTCTGTGTAATGGGTGTGGACCCCTGTAAAAGTCAAAAAGGTGCAAGTACATTCTTAAAAACTCACTTTGAGTCATTTCTAGAAGCTTCTAGAGGGAATCTTGAGGTGGCAAGTTCGCTCCTTTAAGGTTCATGCATCCCATACCTTAAGGAGCTAACCCCTTGATGTGAGGAGCTTATCCCTTTGAAGGAGGACTCTATCCCTTCATAGGTGGACCTGTAACTTCCTTCCTCTGCACCTCAAAAATATTCAGCTTTTAGCCTCCTCAGTAACCAGCCCAATGCCTCACAAACAAGCACACATCAAATAACACTTGTATAGCTAATATCATAAAACATGTTCATTATGGTGATCAAGGAGTCCATAAAATAAACCATAAAACATAGCTTATTGAGAAAAATAAACTTGATTGTATTAACTTTGAAATAGAAGAACTTTACAACCTTTGGTGCCTTGATGTTGTACAAGCTCTTCCCAGGGTCCAAACAGGAATCTCCTCTACTTTGACAAGCCTCACACTCTTCCCAATGAGATCAAAAAGGCATGTAATCTCTCCTCACAAGCTCAATTAGGAGGACTAAGTTGCAGCAGCATTTCACCTCAAAAATATTCAGCTTTTAACCTCCTCAATAACCAGCCCAATGCCTCATTTTATAGTGCAGAGGAAGGAAGTTACAGGTCCACCTATCAAGGGATAGAGTCCTCCTTCAAAGGGATAATCTCCTCACATCAAGGGGTTAGCTCCTTAAGGTATGGGATGCATGAACCTTAAAGGAGCGAACTTGCCACCTCAAGATTCCCTCTAGAAGCTTCCAGAAATGACTCAAAGTGAGTTTTTAAGAATGTACTTGCGCCTTTTTGACTTTTACAGGGGTCTGCACCCATTACACAGAGACAGAGCAGTCAGGTGCGCAGGGGACATGACCATTAGGTGCGGGACCACATGTAATGCTAAGAGAAAGTGCGGAACCAGAGTTTTATGGATTTTTGAGGGCTTTCTCTTATTTTCAAGGCTTTACATGAAGAACTAAGGTTTAAGACTTGCAAAGGAGGAAAGTATGAGTGGTGATAGACTCACACAGAATGCAGAATGTCATGGTGACAATTTTTAGTGTAACAGATTGCCCCCTAAAGTGAAAAGTCTGTAATAGATGAGGATAGCATTTGTCATCTAAGAAGAGTGAAGTACTTTATTATTTCAAGGATCATCCTATGGACACCCCAGTTGGAACCTGTAAAAACATTCAATGCAAAATATATATATATGTGAACATATCATCGCTGAGGTAGGCATTCCCATACTCAGATCAAAACTGACTAGAAAACTAACTAAACTATTCTGATACAGGAATGATTTTGTAATACATCATAAGTTTAGACATATGTAGACACAGTATGGGCGCAGCCATCTGTTTATGAATAGTCCACTGTATAATGAATAACAAAATTCCTCACAGCCTGGATGGTGGAAACTAGATCCAGGGTCTTGATTTCTGCTTCCCAAACTAGTACGATTCTATCCATGTGAATGAATGTGTCGAAGTCGAACATGGTGGAAACCACTTGATTACCAGTCAATGATGTAAACTGTTAACAAGCATGAGAGAAACCACCAGTAATGTCAATGGCTCTCAAAGTAATCAGTACAATCCATGAAATGTGAAAATGAGTTGATGTCGAACACGTCATAGAATCCTTTGATCGAAGGTCAATGATGCAACCTGTCGTCGAAGGCGAGAAACCAGCCATTAGGGAATGCAGATTCCAAGGTACTGACAATTTCTAGATCATCTTTCTAGATAATGAGTTGAAGTCGATAGAAAGTGATCCGTTGTAGGCAAGCCCACGACACAAAATCATAGATCAAGTTTGAAGAAATATATTTGGCAAGGAGTAACTCAGGGATGGTCAAAATGGATGACAGATATTTTGCAAATGAATGGTTTATTTGAATTGACCTCTTGAACACATAACGACACTACAGATGGTTTGGTGACAATTTACCCAAAGCTAATACCCAGAAACTGGTTGAAGACTTTCAATATGGTTTGATTAACTGTTAGGCAAAGGATTTCCCAACCCAGGTGAACAAAAAGTGTCGTGTTCGAGAGTGGTTAGCTGCTTTTCTAAAACACAAAGTGTAACAAACAAGTTCATTTTTCTCTCTTTTCCCCCACCATTTCTAGCAAGTACCTCTTTATTTTTGACAAGCTTGAGGAGGAACATTTGCTTGGTTATAAGCTCATCCTTTGGATGAGTCCAACTTAGTTTAAAATTCGAACCCTAAGAAGGAGTGGTTCGTTCCTGTTTAAAATTGAACAGGTCCTTTACTGTTAAATTTTAACGAGTCCAGTATAGGAGAAACTCAGTGTTTTTCAATTTTAGGGAGTCAAAAGAAAAACTTAAGAAAACTCCATGGGTGTCCTTTTTCGTAAATTTGTGTCCCTCAAGCCCGAAAAAGTATAAAATAATACTTGAGAGAACCACTTGACCATTACAATCAAGGATTACTTTTCATAATTAGTGGCCCTGATCCGAAAAAGTAAAAAAGCAATCAAAGACACGTCGTTTTATAACTAATATCGAACTTGAAACGACAAAAGTCCGGCGGTCTTTTCATGTTTATACAGTCAGAAAAGTGTTGTAAGTGGACCGTCTTTTTAATTCCATTTTAACGAGTTTAAAAAGAAAAACTCAGCAATCTTTTCATATTTTACGAGTCAGAAAAGAGCGTAAAGAGGACTCCAATGTTTTTTGTTGAAAATGATCAATTTCCCCTGAAAAATCCAATATTCTGCACAAAAACTCAAAACATTACTCATACATGTTTAAGATAAATAAAAATGCATCAAAAAGTTACCTTTTTAAAGTGAAAAATAAATAAATTAAAAATTCATTTATTCAAAAAAGCTTATAAAAAGGGCTTTTGTAAATTCATTTTTACCATTTGATTTCAGAGTGAGAAGTGAGAGCTTTTGGGTAAGACACTTCCTGTGAAGATTGCAGAAAATCCATCTGTTGGAATCGAAAACCGTCAGCTCCAGGTAATCCATGTCATCCTTATCTTACATTTCAACATTTAGCATTTCGTTTTAGGGCTTTAAATTTGATGTTTTAAGGAAACTTTTGTTAAAAAATCCACTCGCGGGGGCCCGCAGGCGCAACATGCGGACCCTGGGGACCCCGACTTTTTTCTACAAAGGAAAAAGTCAGAGTTCCGCACCTTTTGCTTAGGATGAGTGCGAACCTACACACTATCCCTAACTAGCGGGTGCGGACCCCGCGAAATAGGTTTTAAAACTTCAAATTTCTCCATTTCCACCCAAAAATTTTCGAACTAAATTCTTCTAATACGTCTTTTTTTGCAATGTAGGACATACAAAATGCTTATTTGGCGGGAACGCGAGCATGAGGATGTGGACCTTGCCGCAATAAATCATCAACCCTCATTGGATGCATTGAGAGCATGCGGACTGTTTAAATTCTGGGCCATACCCGGCATGAGGGCCCAAGTAGACTTCTTGCAATGGCTGGTAGACAGGTGGAACATACAAGACCAGTGTTTCATGATTGCTGGCCACCAGCTCGAAATTGAGCTAGAGGAAATATATTTTTTGGACAAACGGATCGATATTAAAACTATCGCCCATCCTGAACTTAAGGTTATTGCGTTCACTGTCACCAGACTATGCGGGAGTGCAGCATTGCATGTAGCTACCGGATCCCAGATGCGAATGGCAGTAGACTGTTATCGAGGCACCATCTTCAACTGGTGTGAGGCTGTGTTGGCGAATGTGAAAGGCCAACTGACTAGAGCAAAGAACGGACAACTAAAAAACTTTGGATATGGCTTCTTGGTTGTGAGCTTTGGTCTAGAGAGGGTCCCTATGTTGGTCCCACAACAGCTTTCCGTTAAGGATGGACTTCCTCGAAAGCCTAGGATTCTGCGCTGGGTTGGAGTGATGGCTCGTCATCCTGAGGAGGGTTCAGAGGTTGTCCGATTTCCACCTGAGTATTTTCGTTGGTTGAGAAACCAACTTTTTGTGATTCAGGATTTTCCATATGCTGGGATGGATTATCGTGGTGATCCAGACATGGCTCTCTTCGTGAGGAGAGCAATGGGATGATTCAGGTAAAATCATTTTCAACACTTCCTAAACTTTAAACTAATTTCTTTTTTTTTTTAAATCGTCCAAAACTGATAGTAAAAAGTTTTAAATGCAGATGTGGGTCCATGGCGACCAGCCGTTCTCTAGCCCTATGAGAGGAGACACCCAGCTGCAATAGTACCGGCCCCACAGGACCAATCTACAGAGACCCTGACCAAAATGGAGAATCATCTAGAGCGTTTGATAGCAGACATTCCAGAGACTAGCATAGATGATATTCCACTTAGGTTACAACATTACATGATTGGGGTCCCAGGACCTTTTAGGAGGTTCCTTTGTAGGGTGACCCGAGCAGTGGTTTCTTATCGTGATCATCATCAGTGATAAGATGATCGCCTTTGTAGACTCATACAACATTTTATATCTTTTTGTATTATAATTTTTCCGATCATAAGGCGTTTTTCAACCTATGATCGAAGACGATGTATATTTGACACACTTCTATGCTATGATATATCACTATTACTGGCTATCTTGTATAACATGTTATGGAATGTTTTTAAATTTACTATTTGTTTATTGCAAATGTCTATTTAACATTTGAGAAGCAACTGCATCTGCTAATGTATTTAAATATCTTGGAATATGCTGATATTCAATGTAATCAAATTCACGTTCCAAGAGACGAACTCTCAAAAATAATCTTAATAACACTAGATTTCTAATGGCATAAACCCTGTTAAGCTGTAATACAATGAATTCATAATCTAACCTATCAATCAAACTCTGAATCCCAAATGAGATGGATTCAGATAATAACTCAATCACTGCACTATTATCTGCAATGTTATTCGTTGTTTGACCAAGGCTTACCCCATGCATAGATACTAACTTGTCAGAGGGTGAATAGATAACCCAAGCTGCGGAAGAAATGTTCCGTGTACTATGACAAGCACCATCAGCAAAACCAATGTACGTTTGAAGAGACGTCGACATCTGCAATATCAAGAGTAAAATCAAGATAAGCAGGAATAATGATAAAAACACTCTCTAAACTAGGCACACTTTTCTAATCTAAAACACACCAGCTAGAAAGAAACTAATCTAACAAAAATCTCCACACAGAAATTTAAGCATAATATCTCTTTAGATAAAGCCCATTTCTGGGTTTACCCAAAGAGACACCGTCAAAATCTACCAATTCATAGGCCCCTTTTGCCAGCTTTTGCTTAACAATATAAGGACCATGCCACATAGGTACAAATTTTCCAGCCCCTAGCTTATCGTTTGCTTGATCATATAGTAAGACTAGATCTCCTTCCGAAAAATTACGAGGTGTAACATTTCGATCGTACTGAGCTTTTATTCGTTTGGCATGAGTTTCGATTGCTAATGCAACATCACGTCGATTCTCATCTAGCTGAGCTAAGTACAACAAATGTTTCTCCTCTTCGGAAGTGGCTGGGAGTAATTCTATGGCTATTTGCAATGACGGAATTTCGCATTCAATGGGTAACACTGCTTCCAAACTGTAAACCAGTTGAAAAGGAGTGAAACCAGTTGATGTTTTTACTGAGGTTCGATATGCCCAAAGTGCTGAAAATAACATGTTATGCCAATTCGACCTATGAATACCAATGATTCATCAGATCATAGTGACTAGAACTTTATTGATGGCTTCAACCAGACCATTATCCTGTGGGTAATATGGATTAGAACTATCGTGATGCAGGCCAAGTTGATCTGTCAGTTTAGTCATCATGATGTTTCGAAAATGACTTCCATGATCAATAATAATCACTTGAGGAACACCGAATCTAGCAATTATATAATTGAAAACGAAAGTTGCAGCAGTTTTGCCGTCTGCCGAAAATGTAGGCATCGCCTCGGCCCACTTAGTAAAATAATCTACCGCAAGGATGATATACGCATGCGCCCCGGCCGAGTGAGGGTTACATGTAATGAAGTCGATACCCCACTTTGCAAAAGGGCTGACAGTAATTATAGGGTGGAGAGGAGCGAGTGGAGCACGCATCTTACGATCAAAAATTTGACAATTGTGGAATTTCTGGACTGCATAGATACAATCTTTAAATAAGGATGGCCAGAAATAACTAGCGCGCAATATCTTTTGGGCTGTGGCATACCCAGACATATGACCGCCACATGCTCCAGAGTGACAGTCATTCAAAACCTTTTCAGCTTCTTCATGAGTTAGACAACGTCGGAAAACAGAATCCGCCCCACGACGATAGAGTGTATCTCCAATAATATTGTATTGTTGGGATTGGAAACGTATTTTCCTTCACTGAGATCGTGAGATTTCAGGCCGAAAAGATTGGGTTTGGAGATAAACAATTATATCTCCATACCATGGATCAAGAGTAATGATAAGAAATAAGGATTCATCCGCAATGGGCTCTTCCGCCACAGTTTTGGTATCAGTACGCGGGAAATCACACATCAGTTCCGAAAAAACCAAAGATTTATTTGCCTTGGATTTTTCAAATTCCAAGTCAAATTCCTGCAGGATAACAATCCATTTGGAATACTTGCCCCCTAGCAATTGTTTGGTCAAAATATAGATCATAGGGTTACAGTCAGAAATTACCGTGGTTTTGTGTAATAAGATGTAGTGACGGAATCGTTGGACAGCTTGAATAGCTGCCAAGGCCAATTTCTCCACATGCAAATATTTAAGCTCAGTCGAATTCAGAGTTCTACTCAGATAGTAAATCACATGTTCACTGTTGAATTCATCTTCCTGAACTAAAACTATTCCTATGGTGGAATGAGAAGCAGCGAGGTACAAAAAGTAATCCTGGTTGTAGTTGAGAGGATGCAATAACGGTGCATGGGTCAACACGTGTTTAAGTGCATCAAAAGATTTGTCAGCTATCTCATCCCAAAAGAATGGAGTATTCTGTTTCAACAACCTGGTAAAACCTTTCGTTATCTCGGCGTAGTTAGGAATGAAACGACGTAAAAAGTTTGCTTCTCCTTGCAAACTTTGGAGTTGGCGAAGAGTCGAAGGAGGAGGCAATTTGAAAATAGCTTCAACCTTCGAGGGATCGACACGAATGCCAGTTTTCGAAACAACAAATCCCAGTAAACGACCCGTTTCTATACAGAAAACACATTTGTGTGGATTTAGCCTAATTCGATAATGCCTACATCTCATAAAGATAGCTCGTAAATGAGTGAGATGATCGGCTCTACATAATGAATGGGCAGGTAAATCATCGAGATAAGGTTGCACAATGTGCTTGATGTCATGAAATGCGTAAGACATAACCCTTTGAAAAGTTGCTCCAGCGTTCTTCAATCCAAAAGGAAATTTGCAATAAGCAAATGTCCCCCATGGACAAATGAAAGCCGTTTTTGGTTGATCAGCAGGGAGTATGTTGATTTGATTGTAACCGAAAAAACCATCCATAAAGGAGAATATTTCACTGCCAGCACAATCATCAATAATTTGATCGATATAAGGGGTTGGATAATTGTTTTTAGGACAAGCTCGATTAATATCCCTATAATCGATACATATTCTTATCGTTCCTTGCTTTTTGTTAATAGGAACAATATTCGATACCCAATCCGTTAAGGGAATTGGATACCTGCTCGAAGTAATTTCTCAACTTCAGCTTTAATAGAAACAGCTTTTCGTGGATGTATCTGACGCAGATGTTGCTGGACAGGTTTAGCATCCGGGTAAGTTTTAATTTCATGGACAACAATTGATGGATTGATTCCTGGCATTTCTTCATATGACCAGGCAAACACATCGTAGAATTCTTGAAATAGGGCTTTATAAGTTTGGAGTTCATTGTCCGTACAGGAAGCACCTATATGAATGTTTTCAATAATTCCAGGTTTAACTGAAATGTCAATAGGAACCGTTCGAGAGATATTTCCCAAATTTAACTCAGAATCATGATGTTGCAATGGGTTCTGTGGTTCTTTGACATAATCAGCGATAAAAATAGATGAAAAATCATTTTCTAAATGATCAAGCTCAGGTAAAAATGAAGATCGATGATGAAGATCTTCCCATGGTAAATCATCAACAGACAAAAGTTCACAAATCTGTTCATCAGTATGAACAGGCTCAGAAAAAGTTGTTGAAGCTGAGGTTGATATCGAAAGTGATTCCCCATGGACCACATTCATCGGATCAATTTCGGTTGAACAAGGGTCAAAAAACGATTGTACAGCCTTATATGCAATTTCAAAGGGACTCAAAGGCATCACGTCACCAAATGAATCCACCTCAGAATCAGAAGGTACGATCCAAGGATCATCAAAATCAATAGTGTTCGATGAAATCATATGAATAGTTGCAATAGATGGCGATACGTTAGGAGGAGGAAAGGAAAAATTTCCTAGTAAACCAAAATCTTTAACCAAACCTACCCCAACATCCTTGTAAGGGATAGTTGTTTTACTGACATGTTGAATACTTTCAGAAGAGGTTGGGTCAGACGAAAAATAAGCCAGCTGGTCTATGGTAATGATCTTTCCATTATGAGGAAACTTGATAAGCTGAAAGACCGATGAAACAACAACAATCATAACGTAAGACCAACTGCGACCCAAGAGAAGGTTGTAATCTAGAGGGGCATCAACCACTTCCACATCTAGATTTACAGTTTTTCCTTCAACCCCTATAGGTAAGTCCTGCAAAATGCCATAAGGATGAAACCCTCGGCCATCAAAAGCCTTTAGAATCGTCGGGGATTGATTGAGTGTCGGAGAACCAAGCAATTGCCAACACTGGATCGACATAATACACATAGAAGCTCCCTCATCAATCACAGTCCGAAAGCAAGGTCTGTTTTTTACTAACACTGGAATCTGGAAAGCCATTTGATGAGGTAGGCGAGGTGTACTATTTTCTAAATCGAAGATTATAAGATTCGAATCTTGAATATCAAAAGCTCCTATTGCCGACAATAGTAATTTACGCTGTGTTGGACATGATTGCAGCACCTCCAAAGCCAACATTGCTGAAGAGGAAATAGCTAAGTCTTCAACAATGTTATAATTCTGAGCAGCTCTCGCATGTGGATTGAAAGCTGACTTCTGAAGTATACCTTTAGCAGGCGGCTTGATTACTAAGTCAGGGTTAGGTTTCTCGATCTGTAGCGGATCAGAACCAGAAGGAGTTGAGGTTGATAGGTTTGAGTTAGAAGATTCTGCTTCTTTACCACCAACAGGATTTTTACTACCGTAATCTTGCGATCGCGTCACAATCCTAACATGAGACATCATCATAATGGGTTCTTCTAAGGCATTTGAGGAAGAACCGATCATCTTACTATCTTGACTAGGAAAAGGATCCTTCAAGACAGCAGGTGTTTGAGAACCTTTGACGATTTTCGCAACCTCAGCTCGATGTGGGCAGTCTCTTGTAAAATGCTCCTCGTCACAAATGAGACAAGGATAGCGACGTTTACGTTTCTCATCAGTAGATTCATTTTTATCTGATTTCTCTTTTGAGTTTTGTTTATTTTTATTCTTCCCCTTCTTTTTACCGTCGGATTTTGATTTGGCCGTAGATGATTCTACGACATGGATATCGGCAGGAATTTCAGCGGGAGAGACTCCTGTCAGGGAATCTGTAAAGTTATAATAGGGGAAGAATTCTTTGAAGATTTCTTCTTACTTTTGGTACTAACTAAACCAATCATACCATCAGCGACATGAGACCCTGAAGGAGCTGCAGTTATTTGATTGTGTTTCGGAAGGTCAGGGATTTTTTCATGTAAAGTACCTGACTACGTATAAACGAGGTCAAGGTATTGATCTTGAGCAATTACTTTCTCTTCAGTAACAACTCTTGCCTTAGCTACATCTTCAGTGATTTTAGGTAACAATGATTTAACAAACCATTCTGCTAAAATTTGATTCAGAATAAAAACTTTCACTAAACGCTGTCTACGTCGCCATTCATGAATATGATCTGAAATATATGTGGGCGTTGACTGTTTTAGTGAAGTTAATAATTCTGTGCCATTGTCATATCTGACAGGCAACTGAAAATGAGTTAAGAAAGAAGTAGCCAACTGACTAAAATTATAAAAAGAGGCTCGTGGTAACTCAATGTACCACTTGGCAACAAGACCAATCAGAGTACGTTGAAAAAGTTGTAAGTGAATTGAATCATCAATAATGGAATTAGATGCACATCAGAGGTGATAAGTCATCACATGATTTGACGGATCCTCTCCTGAATTACCCTCAAACTTCGGGATATCACTGGGCAACTTATTAGGCATTGGCGGCCAAAACGGAAGATAATTAATTGGATCGTTTGTAAGGCGCGACAAATCAGGTAAATCCAAAGTTGCAATAAAAGGTAACTGACGGTTAGGGTCTCGAAAACCTGGGGTAACAAGACCAGCCCCAGGAGGAGGATAACCTGGAATTTGATTTGCATTTGGAATATTATAACCTCCTGGGAAACCAGGATTAACCAGACCAAACTGGGGTTGTTGAGGTTGTTGATAAGTATACCCAGGGTACGGCTGATACTGATAAACTGGGTTCTGTATAGCAGGACCGAATTGGTACTGTCCCTGGTACGGTTGATAAGTAAATTGTGGTTGACTTGTGACAACCGTACTTGGACTAGCTTGTCCTACAGGCATCTGAACCGAAGTCTGAACTGTAGGTCCTGACTGTGGTAAAGAGGCTTGAGGAGTTGATACAGGAACAGTAGAAACCGGAGCTGCCGATACTCTAGAAGTAGGTGTGGTAGATTGAACAGAAGCTGCAGTAGTTGCAGCAGCAGTTTGAGGCGGAGTTCGAGGTGAACTAGGCCCAGACTGATGAACTACACTAGGTGCAGAAGTTTGAACAGTAGACTGGACAGGTTGCTGGGTTGAACCAGAAACCAAAGGTTGTCCAGGTTGACTTGATAACTGCACATTAGGTTGCAAAATCTGTTGAGTTTGAGATGGATCCCACACCATGTTCATTCCGGGGTATGGACCCATAATAGGTTGAGCATATTGAGGACCATAACCGGGTTGAGCATAGGGCTAATAATTGAAAGGTACATTTCCAGCTCCTTGTACAAATGGTTGACCAGAAGGCGGTTGGAAACCTTGAGTTGGGTACTGACCTTGAGATTGATAACCTTGAGGCACGTACTGAAACTGGGGTTGACCTTGAGGTATATATTGATACTGGGGTTGACCTTGAGGTATGTACTGAGTCTGGGGTTGACCTTGAGGTATGTATTGTCCCAAAGGTATGTATTGTCCTTGAGGTTCCCCCCAGGTGGTAACTGACTACCCTGAGGTTGCCCCCCGGGCGATAATTGACTACCTCGAGGTTGCCCCCCAGGCGGTAACTGACTACCTTGAGGTTGCGGATTTGGAATAGTACCAGACATCATAAGAATTTGTTCTACGCTCAACGCTGGAGTTTCGTTATTACTAGATGATATCTCATGTTAAATTGGTTGAGGAGATGCTCCTGAAAAAGTACCAGTGAGTGACTGATACCCTGAAGGAACAGAAGGACCGCCATATAAAAATGTTTCCGGTGTTTGGGAAAACATGGATGACCGTTTCGACATATTCAAAGGAGGATAATAACCTTTGGGCGTAGGATGGAAAGGAATTCGAGGTGGTTAAAAACTAAGACCAGGATTTTCTAAAAAGTTGGTCAATGAGACGTACCAAGCGTCACTCCTAAATGGACTGTAGAAAATTGTTTCACGCTCCCTAAGTTCTAAAGTTGGTTGATTTTCAGGGAGAGTTATATCTTCGTCCGGACTAACAAGTTATTCAATAGAAATGAGTCCAGAGGAAGATTTTGGGTGATGATACTTCCAACCCTGGGTGAACCAGGACCACTAGAAGTTCGAGAAGCAAATCCTAAAGATGGAGTAGGAGCAGGTTCAGGTCCTTTAGCTAATTCACTAGTAGGAGAAATACTACCAGTAACTTCGAAAAGTGAAATTGGTTCAGAAATATACTACGTTGTTTGAACTTGATAATCAGGATGAATAATTAAAGATGACTCTCTAGCTTCCGGTGACCCAACTCTACTGTCACTAGGTGATACAAGAGCTCGTAGCCCTTCAAGCTGACTTGGTGTATACTCGGGAGGTTTCCCCCGAAGTCTACGGGATTGTCTCGGTAATTCAGCCACGATTAAATATTTAATTACTTCACACGCAAACAAAGAAAATCTCAATAAAACCACCTAAAGTCTCTAAAGAACCAAACAATTGAATCACACGCCTAAAAAATATAAGAGTTCAAACCACACACAAACAGTAACTTTCTGTACCAAAAACACTAGTTGGTGATGAAATCCAACGTCGCAGAATTCAATACAGAAAGGGCGGTTGGAACAGTTACCTCGACAACCTGCTTAATGAAACAGACTGGAACAAGTTTCTTCACAAAACCGTCTTGAGTTAAGAGAAACCCCCCAGAGAGTCCAAGTGAGTCTAGTCGACGCCTGATCCAGGTATAGTGAGACCCATCCTTCACCGTCACCTTAGGAAAGAATCTTAAGATTATGGTCACTAAGGTTACCAACAGTAACAAATACAACTGGGGGAACAGTCTATGATCCGATCTACGTGCAAGGGCAGAGTAACAAATCTCAATCCCCTTGAAGGCTCCTCGACATGATCAATCCAAGGTTTACCAACAAGTGACCCCAGGCTCTTCGACAATGGTTAATCTGAGGTTTACTGTTTTTAATACGCAAAAATCTTCTACCTTTCCCAATGAGACAGACTTGATTGTCTCAAAGGTTCGGACATGATCTCGTGATTGACTCCTTTAAGAGGAGCTTCCCAGATTATATTAATTACAATTGGATTTATTTCCTACCACAAGATATGTCTACTTGTTTGTTTTAACTATCTTGGAGAGTTAATTACTCCCTACTCCAAGATACTAGCCTAAGCTATATTGGTGATAAGAGCCCTAGAAATAAAAAGTTTGCTAGATCAATTTTAATTAAGCGTTATTTTTATGGGTTGTTTCTTAAGTCAATAGGTATGGAGATGAAACTTTGATGGTGTGAAGACTCGACTCCAAAAACACTAAAAGTGCACCTAAAATGATAAACAATATGTTTTTCCTTCAATGAATTTCTAGCTAAAAGAAAGAGTTGAGAATGCAATTCTTTGAAAAACAAATCTTTCCTTCAACATGTAAATGAAAAGAAAATTTTTTTTGTCTTTTTCAATAAACTCAAAATGAGACTACTAATTATGCTCACAAAAAATAAATCCCTTTTTCTTTTTCAACACTCAAAAACTACAAAAACAATTCTTTCAAAAGAGATTCTACAATTTCTAGAAAACACTCAAAACTATGAAAAACTAATCTTGAGATCTAAAAACTTCTAAAAACCTAATTGAAATAAAAGCTTCAAATCTTTTTGAGGACGTTTTACTTAGTTATTCAGTAAACTAAGGATTAATTCGTTCAGAATAACAAATCAATCAAAAAACATCCAGCGATGTTTTCTTTTATAAAAATGAATTTCAAAACTTATAAGCAAGTTCTTTCAAAGATTTGCAAAGAGAAAATGAAATCTATTTCTCACCAAGGGCAGATTGCACAAACCAGTCAGACTCATCAAGAAGACACAAAAGACCAAGGTAATCTAAGGTTTCTTAGGCTTCTAATCTCTAAGTCACTACAAAGACCAGGTGAAGACCAATCCAGGCATGCAAACTTCTAGAAAATCACCTAAAACAAAATACCAATGGAACTTACTTACAAGAAATTTTTGACAGGACACATGTAGATCTGGGCAGAGACTAAAAAGCGTAAATAAAACCTAAGCTTAACTGGACGAAAAACGTTTTAGGTTTTTCAAAAATTTTGACAGGGTCTGCAGGCTTCCAGTAGAACCAGATGCGGTACCGCTCTGTGCACTAAAGAAACAGTGCGGGGATGTCCGCACTGTCTTATAAAAAGAAAGTGCGGTCCTCTTCAAAATTTCAGAAAAAAAAAAAAAAAAAAACACTCCAGATCCTAAAAACTACCCAATCCCACACACATCAAGAAAAAACCAGAAACAAGAACAAGTTTCTCAAGTCAAAGAAAAAGGAAAACCAAAAACCAAATTCAGGTCCCCAGTGGAGTCGCCAATTTGTTGGCCGGATAAATCGTCCTTGCGGACAAGGCCGATATCCCTAGTATCTAAAGATATCTAGCAACAAGCAGAACAAGAAAATCTTCTGCACTATAAAATGAGGCATTGGGATGGTTACTGAGGAGGTTAAAGGTTGAATATTTCTGAGGTGAGGAAGGAAGTTACAGGTCCACCTATGAAGGGATAGAGTCCTCCTTCAAAGGGATAAGCTCCTCACATCAAGGGGTTAGCTCCTTAAGGTATGGGATGCATGAACCTTAAAGGAGCGAACTTGCCACCTCAAGATTCCCTCTAGAAGCTTCCAGAAATGACTCAAAGTGAGTTTTTAAGAATGTACTTGCGCCTTTTTCACTTTTACAGGGGTCCGCACCCATTACACAGAGACAAAGCGGTCAGGTGCGCAGGGGACATGACCATTAGGTGCGGGACCGCAAGTAATGCTAAGAGAAAGTGCGGAACTAGATTTTTATGGATTTTTTAGGGATTTCTCTTATTTTCAAGGCTTGACATGAAGAACTGAGGTTTAAGACTTGCAAAGGAAGAAAGTATGAGTGGTGATAGACTCACACAGATTGCAGAATGTCATGGTGACAATTTTTAGCGTAACACTTCCTTGGAATTTGGGATCCCTTTTCTCATTTCATAAGCAATGAGAATTTCATGAAGTTCATCCATTTTTAAAGTATCCAAATCCTTCATTTCTTCTATGGCACTTACTTTGGATTCAAATCTATCTAGAAGAGATCTCAAGACCTTTTGAACAATTGTGCTTTCTTCAATATTTTCTTCTAAACATTTAAGTGAGTTGACGACTTCATCTACTTAGAGAAAAAATGATGCAATGTCTTCTTTGTCATCCATTTTAAGAATCTCAAATTTCCTTCTATGATTTTGGAGCTTTGCTTTCTTAATTTTGGAGTCCCCGTCATATAAAGCAATGAGCTTGTCCCACATCTATTTTGCAGAATCACAACCCATGACTTTTGTGAATTCAGAGTTAGTAATTCCACTAGTTATGGAATTTAATGCTTTGGCATTTTGAATGTAATATTTCCTTCCATATTGATCAGTCGGAAGAGTGGGAGGAGCTTTGTACTCGTCCAAAACAAATTTCCATACTTCAGCTCCAAGAGACATTAAAAAGTAGGACATCCTCTTCTTCCAAAAACCAAAGTTTGTACCATCAAACAGAGGAATCTCATTAGGGCATTTTTGAGGTCTAAAATGGGCCTCCGAAGGAAATTATAAAATAATAGTGGAAATAATAAAATAAGATTGTATTACATCATCAAATTTTAGAGGGAAAAAATAAAAACTATTTTTTCAACTCGTATTTTCAACTCATCTCCCTATGGGTTTACTAAAATTTCGAGCAACAACACTTGTTGGATGCAGAATTTGATTCTTCATCCAATGAGTACCCATGTTGCATACTTTTGATGGACCCTACAACATGAAAAATGAGAAATACATGAAAAACGTGATTTCAATCACGTTTTTTGATGTATTTCTCATTTTTCATGTAGCAAGGTCCATCGAAAGTATGCAACAAGGGTACTCCTTGGATGAGGAATTAAATTTTTCATCCAACGAGTTATCCCACTCGAAATTTGAGTAAAACCTTAGGGAGATAAGCTGAAAATACGAGTTGAAAAAGTAGTTTTATTATTTTATTATTTTTTAATATTTTTTAATATTTTTACTTTTTTACTCCAAAAATGGTGAATCATCCCCCATGGTTGACATCATCATCTTGAATCCTATTGGTTCTTATAAAGTTTATTTTGTTTGTACATTTTTCTTAGGAGGCCCATTTTAGACCTAAAAATTCCCCTAATGTTCCTGTCATTTCCTGATTCTTCATTGTGACCTATGAATCCTTCTTCGAGCTATTAGGTTGATAATGAAGAAGCTGGCTCTGATACTAATTTTTGGAAATACTGAGAGGGGGTGAATCAGTATTTCTTTTCAATTGTTCTTTCTACTAGTTAGATTCTTCACAAATATAATCAAATTGAAATGAATAATAACAATAACTTTATTAAGAGAGAGGACTTCAATCCTCTTTTCAAATAATTGAGTACAATAATAGTTGAGGGCACCAACCCTTCAGTTTTCTAGGCACCAACCTGTAGCCAAGCACCAACTTGGACTTTTAATGAGGCTCTGACCTCTAGGGCTTCAATCCTATTCTTCTTCAAGGATCCAACATTGTGTTTAGAGGCACCAACCTCTGGGACACCAATCCTCTAGACTTCTTTTGATAAAAAAATGTATGATGTACTTACTTGAATATCTTCATCAAACTCTTCACTATTCAACTTCTCAATCTGCTCCAAACCAACTAGTGTTTTAACTTCACTGTACCTTTTGCTTGTCTTCACTTAGCTACTTGAAGCTGCTTCAATCAAAGAGGTCACTAATCCGAGTGATATACTGCACCAGAGTCTAATATTCAAGTTGTTCTTTAGTTCGCAGTCTTGAGCTAAGGTAACACCATAGGCTAGCTATGAAAGGGGAGATCACATGCTTCAAGCCACTGTCAATTATCTTGTTGCACCACATTGCACCACAGATAATCCTCCACTATCCGAGAAGTCACATCAGAAACACTTTTACCACTGTCCGAGGAAGAAGGTGAACCTGGAACAGAGTGTTTTGTTGTTGCACCAAACAACTTCATCAAGAGGCATTGTCACCATTTAAGCAATAGAGTTTACCACTGTTTAGGAATCTGAATGATTGTAGTCAAGAGTAGTCTAAGCACTTTGAGTTGTCACTTTCTGTTTAGGAAATCCGAGAAGCAGTCTTCTGTACAGTCCGAATTACAAAAATTCCACAGTTAGCCCAAAAATCACAGTGAGAAGATGATCTATGATGCCCTTATCTTCTTTCTTCAAGATTTATTCCTCTTTTCTCCTTTTGTTCATGAGTTGTGAACAGTGAATGTATTTCCTATGATGATCACCAAAAAATGAAGGGACGCATCTTCATAGAATGATTTGAAATGTATGACAAGTGTAGGTCGACTAGCCTGTAGATTCATATTTTTTACCTTAAAAATTCTTTATCTCATTAATCGCTCGGAGTTTTGGGGTAAATGAAGGCTCGTTAGAAAGGGGGGAAAATCCTCTTTGAGATGATCTAGGGTTCATTTTGAAAGGATGCCTCCAAGGTGTCCAAATTTAATTTTTTTCATGACTATGCATGAATTTTTTTGTGCAAAAAGCCCTTATCATAGTGTGTCATCATCATGACTCCAAGCTCCTCATCATAATGTTCCCCATCATCGTGTGTCATCTAAGTTTTCCATGTGATCATGGTGGCATTCATGTCATCAACCATACATTATCCTTGGTTACTTCCAACCGTGACATCATATGTCATCAAATCAATTTCCATCAAGAGAGTTATATTTCATCAATGACAATTATTGACCAACAGTACCTGCGAAAAAAAAAATGTCTCTTAGTATGCAAGAAGGTGTTGGAAATTCTGAGAGGGGGGGTGAATCAGTATTTCTTTTTCAACTATTGTTTTACCAGTTAAAACATTTATATTCAGAACACAAGATGAACAACAAGTATCAATGCTTTTATTAATATAATCTTTGCAATAAAATAGATACAATATATAAATGGTTGCAATCAGTTGCCAAGCACCAACTTGGACTTTTGTGAGGCTCCAACCTCCATAGCTCCAACTCTATTTCGCCAAGGCAACAATCTTGGACTTAGGAAAACCAACTCCCAAGGACTTCAATCCTTCCAGTTCCTGAGACACCAGTCCCAAGGACACCAATCCTTCCTACTTCTGAGGCACCAATCCCAAGGACTCCAATCCTTCTTACTTTTGAGGCACCAACCCCAAGGGTTCCGACCCAATCTTGTCAAGGCATGTTTGATAGTAATGTTCTGCTCTCAGAACTCTTCTTTACTGAGTTCTGTCTGTTTACAGCTTCACTGTAGTCTCCATGCTACAACATCAATGACAACTAGTCTTCTTATGAAGGAGTCTTTACAACTCTTCATACTGCCCACACAGAGTCTCCAACATCCTTCATGACCTCTGATAATGTCTCCACACAGCTTAGTGAGTCTACTATTAGCTACACTAAGCTCTGCATAAGAAACAACTTTATGTTCAAGCATCTATTCTCACTATCACAGTAAATGCTTTAGCATGACTGCTTCTCTGTTGGCTACTTCTCCCCTTCGAATGCCTCTTGTCCTGTTGGTCCTTCGGCCCTTTTCTGTTCTGCTGGACGCTACAGCTGCCTCTGTTTCCTCCAACTTAATCAACAACAACTTCACTTTCCTTGTTCTCTATTTTTTGTATCATCTTGATGCCTCTGACCGTCGGTTTCCTCTTTCCGCTGGCTCTTTTGCTTCCTCCTCGGTCGTTGTAGTTTCCTTTGCCTTGCTTGATCCTTCGACTTCCCTCCTTGGTCACTGTAGTTTCCTCTGCCTATTCAGATTAGCCACTGCTTCACAGACATGTTAATATAGAAGAGCAGACCGTATTACAAAGGAAATGATGCTTATAAACCAATATCAGAGAGAGCCCTTTTTTTCTTTAATAACATTCATACACAGGACTTTACTGTTAACGGAGAGACTGTACCAATCAGGAAGGCCCCACATGCCACGTCACCATCGCAATCGCAATCGCCATCGTTCAGGCCTCCTGAACTATCGGGAGCGTTTTTATGCATTTTGGCCTTCAAACCCTGCGCAATACAAATATTCAAATACACAGGAATATATGAAAAACAACCGGCCGAAATGCTAAAGGGCGGACTTCAGAAATATTACACCCGCATCTATAACTGTATCGGGTCTGCTACATATATCGCAATTGGCAGTCGCGGCTTCCCAATGGCCGATGGCCGATTCACCTGCGGATGTGATATGATATTAAATCAAACTACAATGTTGCATCGGGTCCGCAACATACATCGCAATCGGCGCTTGCAGGAGTGACAGCCCTTTGTGTATTACGATATGCAAGTACCGATAGGGTGGATGTGATATAACAATAAATCCTTCCATAATGTTGCAGCGGGTCCGCAACATATCGCAGTTATATGATATATATATATATATATATATATATATATATATATATATATATATATATATATATATATATATATATATATATATATATATATATATATATATATATATCGCATTTCGCATGTTTTAATGTGGCAAGGCTTAAAGCCCGAATATATGAAATACACTAAAAAACCATGCTTCGACACACTTAGCGGACTTCACCTGTTTATACACCCAGACATATATGTCGTCGGGTCCGCACATATATATCGTTGTCGGGGGTTTCGAGTAGTGGCTCATAGTAGAACCTGCCGATTACAATATCACCGATATCGATATATATATATATATATATATATATATATATATATATATATATATATATATATATATATACCTATATATATATATATATATTTCTCCCTCCGATAGTGTATCCGATATAACTATATTTTCCACCTCCGATAGTGTAAATTCCATATATGTTATATGTTTCCGCCTCTGCCTTTAACTCTTCTGCATATATATATATATATATATATATATATATATATATATATATATATATATATATATATATATATATATATATATATGTATTCCGCTCGTTGGCATCAATGGCGTATATTACTCCCGATATGGCTCCTTGGCATGTATTACTCCCAATATGGCTCTTTGCTCCTCCGATATGCTCTCTGATAGCTCTATTTTGCTCTCTGCTCCTCCGATAGCTCTCTGATAGCTCTAGCTCTCTGCTCCTTAGCTCCAATAGCTCTGTTTTTCTCCTCTGATATGTTAACTTTGGCATATATATATGACTGTTGGGCAGCAGATCTCCCAATAGCAGGTTTTTGGGGCTTAAAGCCCAAGGTTTGGGATACTGTAATGTAAAGACCCCGCAAAATGCGGGCGCGGAGCGCGAGAGTCTAGGATAGTCTGCCCAAAAATATTGTAATCTAATCTAGAATGTGTCGGCCTACCCATGGTCTGTGGACCATGGGAATGTATAAATAGAGAGAGGCTCTAAGTGTAGAAGTCAGTTTTTTCTAGTTTTGATCTTAAGTGATAGGTTTCTGAATATGAAATTCACTCTGAGTCTGTAAGCCCGAGTCGTGGTTGGTAGTAGTAAGACGAGGCTCTGCAGTTGTGTGCGCAAAGGCCTGGTAGAGTCCGCAGCTGTGTGCGCGGACCCTTGCAGCTGAGTGTGCAAGGAAAAGTGGAATTGTAACGGAACAGAAGTTAATAAAAGCTAAGTTGGTTCTGAAATATTGTGCATCTACGTATAGATCTGAGTGTTTATGCTTCTGTTGTATTCTTATGCATCTCTTTACTGTTTATGGTTGTGTGCACTCATTATGAATGTGAATGATTAATAGACTACTGGGCCCACAAAATTAAGACAGATCTATATTAATAACATAGTAAGGGTAAAGGATCTAGCCAGCGCCTCTTCATACTCTATACCCAAAAGTTACGCGAAGATCAGACGACTGCGCGGAGTAGCGCAAGCGTGCAAGATCGGATCGCGACCTTTCCAGACCTCATCAAGACATCCCTAGGGTGCGGAAACCTGGTTCCAGCACCCTCCCATACTACCTTGGGTGAGACCTCAGTCCGCACTCCACGGACTGTTGCCGAAAGGGCCGGTAGTGCGGGATTTGTTTGGCTAAATCACTTCTGAACCTGGGTCAGGCCCCAACAAGCCAACAAATGGTTCCATTGCCGGGACCAGGATCTGCCTAAGGGATGTCTGATGTTGGAACACTGGAACCCCACAAAGAAGGAAATTGAAGAGTGGTTGGATCAGAAGCTTCACGAGTTCGTGGTACAGGAAAACAAAACTCCATAGATATCCGAGAAGAGGTGGCTGGATCGCTACGTATATACGGAAATCCACGAGATCTTCTTCGCAACCTTCTCTTCAGAGCTGTATGATTGGATTGCGAGGTTAGTCGACAGCCAGGGAAGGTACAAGCTCGATCAACTGATAGTGTGGACTCCAGATTTAGTGCGCAGACTAGAGGCATCGGAAGATAAGATCGCACGGACCGTGGACCATTGGCTCGACTGGATAATAGGAGGATTTATCACTGAGTTCGCAATAGATATGACCGTGAGCTATAGCGAAGCAGAACAACGTTTTCTCAAGGGACCGCGAGGTAGGTACATCAAATCCCTGAATACCTGGATTAAGATGTTGTTATGTGAAAAGCAGGTTATGCGAATACATTGATGGTGGGAACGACGTGGAGCAGAAAGACCTACAAAGGTATCGAAGGATTAGGAAACAATCCCTTAATTTTCCCTTCGCGAGAGAGCGAGGAAGACCGCGCTCAGGTTTCTCCAAGAAGTGCGGTCAATTTGATAAGGCAGCGCATTCCACAATTAACGCCTCCACTTATGCCATCACCCACTTCACCTACTTCACCCCCATCTTCAACCACCCCACCTCCACCCAACCCGTAGTTCAGCATGGTGAGCGCAATCAAGCTACCCATATTCAGAGGAGTAGGGAATGAGGATCCAGATCAGTTCTGGTTCGTGGTAAGAGTAGTGTGGGAAGCACACGGAGTTACGAATGATAACATTAAGAAGGCCACATTGGTTAGCGTACTATAGGATTGTGCGCTGACATGGTATATCAAGCACTCGAATGATCACCCAAATGCAGGAATAGCAGAGATCCAGAATGCGTTGAACAGAGAATTTAGCCGACCAAAATCAGAGACACAGTCAATCATCGGATTTAAAGAGATCGCAATGCTCCCAGGTTAAACCCCCTAGGATCTGGACTAGAGGCTGAAAAGTACGATCCGCGAGGCTGATATGACACTGACAGATGCGCAGCACTGTGCGTGGTTTGTGGTGTATTTGACACCACATCTGAGGACAGTGCTATCACAGTAGAAGCTTTCAACCCAGGCAAAAGCATTGGAAATGGTGATGAGGTTGCATGAAACACCGATACAGAATCCGGGGTTGGGAGTCCAACAAATCCACGCACAGCTATAGAATTTATGCTTGGAGATGCAGAGTTTGAAGCAGGATAGGGCACCCCGGCCAGAGGTGCGCGAAGAAGTGTGGTGCATAAAATGTACAGGCCAGGGCAAAGATAAGGATCACTGGCAAGTATTCGCAAACTATTTGGCAGGAGGGGGACCAATGCCGTTGAGACCAGAGGCACAGGCAGGGCCAAGTGCGGCACCCGTGCTCTAGTGCACGATCTGTCAGGTGGGAGGAAAGCACATGACAGATAACTGCCATTTGTTGCAAAAGTATACACAGACTCCTCAGCAGCTGTTTTGCAATTTTTGTAGGTCGGTGGGCCACGACGAGCATACTTGTCGCAGCTACGAGTTAATGATGGAGCAGACCCCAACATATAGAATGCAAACGGAAATGCGAGCCCTTGACCCAGTAGCGGGGATGGAGCCCTTGACGTAGTAGAGACATGCATGAAGTTGTTGCGCGACAACAAAGCAGCGAAAGGACTACAAGAGCTGATCACTAAGTGCGGAGGGTCGAGTGAGCCGTGCGTAATCCGGAAACTAGGAAAGCATGCACTACGCACCGGGAGGGAAATGAGATTGACGGCGCAGATTAGCGAGTATGAAATGGATTAGGTAATCTGAGACTTGGGTTCGGACGTGAATGTGTTACCAAAGCAAACATGGGAACGCATGGGCAGGCCCACGTTGCAGTGGTCCCCGATTTAATTACAAATGGTGAACCAACAAAATGTTTTTCCCATGGGGAGGTTGCAAGGGGTAACAGTGGATATCGAAGGTGCGAGCACGCAAACAGACTTTGAGGTAATAGAGATTGTGGATGATAGTAACCCTTACCCTACGTTGCTAGGAATAGACTAGGCCACTGATATGAATGGAGTCATCAACCTGAAGAAGCAGAAGATGATATTCGAGAAAAAGTCTCTACGCGTAGTAGTTCTACTGGATCCAGCCGAAGGAGCGCGCTACACTGAACCTGTACACGACGAGGACAGTGACGATGAACTGGATTACATTTACCAGATAACGGCACAAGACCAGGATCGGGTGAACCCGACAGCGGACGGGAGAATCTCATGGGAGCATGACAGTTCCTATACTTTAGATTCAGATGAAGAAATAGAGCGCTGGTAGAACCGGTTGCACGAAGTAACAACGCTGAATTGCAACATGATGATTAGATCACTGCAGCGCGTGACGACCGAAGCAAGGGAACTACCAACAGATGATGGGGTAACAAGAGTGGATGAATCCTTAGACAAATGTGAAAGTGCAGTGCCAGAACAGCAGCAGTGTCATGTGCTAGAATGGGTGTTGCGCACGACACCCACACGATGGGGGCATACACCTCAGAAGACTATGGGTAATTGACGTGAAGATAGAAGACGGATGCGCTTACGACCTAGAAGTCCCCAGCGACGAACGCAAGTTTGGCAGCTAGGACACAGCAGTTTGCGTGCCCACTTGTGTTGATGGGTGCAGACGTGTGTTGTGCAAGCACCTCCCAGACTAGGGATCGAAAATCAGGGAACGCGACGCATGCCATGAAAATTTCATGTCGGAGCCTTCACAAAGCTATGTGGAATCATGAACAGAGTTTACCAGACAGGACGAACTGATTGGGATCTACGCGTGCCAGCGGTCCGAGGGGCATATAGGACCATAAGCAAAAACCGGAGTGTGGAAATGACCCTAACATTGACAAGAAGAGACGAAACCAGGAGGACAAAGAAGAATCCCCAAGCCATAGCTCCTACAGTAGGGACAGGATGCATGGACCTGGGTAAAAGGATTAGGCAGTTGCAGGAAGCCATTCAGCGAGGGAGTTTGAAACTTTGCGAACTCAATGAAGAGTGGGCACGGCTGAGAAAGAAAAGCGTGACATTGGATGAAGAAATCAGCGAACTGGAAACCGAAGTCGCGCAAGCGGGCCGCGAGAAACTACGCATGCTGGGACCAAGTCTAGCCAGCCCTACTACTGCATTAGAAAGAGTTGTGACCCTGCTATCATGGCTGCGACCGCACCTTACTAAACAAGGGAGCGTACCATACAAAGAAGAACGCGACGCACTACCGGACGTAAGGGTATTTGAAGGGTGCCCGCAGCTCGGGCTAGCAGGAAAATCGAAGCCTCGCACCGGGGGTGCGACCACCTGACTATCTATAGGAAGCACAGTCTCAGTGCTCCAAGCAGTTGAAAGAAGGCACGGGACTATAAATGGGTCTGTAGAAGAGCTGCGTGGAAAGGAGGTTCCGCGGAGGGCTAGCATGTCACACAGATCACGTTTGCGCACAAGGGATTGTGCTGCCACGCGGTTGGGACGGAAAGTGACTGTTGGTGTCATTGTTCATGACAAGATGTCCAATTTAAGACAACAAGGAGCGGACGGCGGACAATTAAGACACGGAGCCAGACCTAGATTTGAAATGATCTGCCGCCAATATCACATTAATGAGCCAAGAAAGGGGGGAACAGTCGAATTTGAATTCTCGCAAGCCTATAAATCCCAGATGGTCATCCGCCGAACAACCCTTGGCATCTTGAGAATTCAGTTATTTTGCATGGACTTTACAGCTTTAGAGGCCTTGACAACGAGTTCAGTATTTGAAGCATTACCAAAAGAGACGCAGGACCTTCTGAGAAGAGCAATGTCGACTGCCAAGGACGCCACACCAAGCCCTATGTCATCAGTGGGGGATGCACTGGAAATTCCAAAATCGCCCCAGACGCTGAGGTCCAAAAGGGATCCACAAGTAGTAGGACCAGTCTGTATGTCTCCACGAAATCCACGGTTCGGCAAACTGTCAATGGAAGAGAAGGGAAAAACAGTTAATATTGAGAGCAATGATGAGGAAGAGGATTCTCCAACCTTTGTCAAAGAGATGGAACCAGATAAAGAGATGGAAGAAGACATCCAGCTAGTACGTGCCACAGAAAAGTTGCCCAAATATGTCCCTCCGCAGAAAGGGAGGGTAAAGGTACCTAAATATTTGGACGTCGTTAAGAGCACACTCAATACCCCGTTCCTCCCAGAGGGGGTGTTGTTTGAAGGTTCGGCTGTGGGCCGCGTACCCACTATGAAGTTTGAAGACTGGGACCTCGCGGATAGCGAGAAGTTCCCTCATTTGGAAACTAGCTAGCTGATGGAACAAATCACGAAGGGGGCAGTTACAACACTGCAGCCACGGACATGGCTACGCGGGATGGAGGAGGCTAGGCTACTCCACCTCCTATCGATCCCACACTTTCATCGCGCCCCAATCACGATATTTGTCATCAGGCAACTGCGAGATAAGTTTAGGCGAGATCAGATTGGGCAATAAACCGCATACATCTTTTCTTTTTGGTTGGCCTATGAAACTATGTATCGAGGCACTTCATGAGAGGATGATTTCCATAACTCCTCCTTTCTTCCATCTATGAATGTAAGAAGAAAAGAGGAGGAGGACAGTCTTATCTAGTCCAATGGTTTCAAGTATAGAACACACTGTGGATGATGAGTGTGAATGAATGAAGAGGGGAAGTGCAGATAACTCCAACGCTTTGCCTGGTGCATGATGGGTACTTGCGGCTAGAGGAGCCCATCCCCATCACGGTGGAGCTCATTCATAGGATTTCTCGGCTTCCCTATTCGGGAAGGGACCCCATGGAAATAGCTGGCACAAGTGGAGACTTGGCGATTATGGAAGCCATGAAAAAGAAATATAAGTTGGAGAAAAATCAGAGGGGGTATGTTACTAGTATTCAAAACAAAGGGTTCCACGTCGCTACCCAGTTGTTGGCAGGAAAGGTGATGAGGAAATATCGTGGTAATGAGGTACCAATAACAGTCATCGCGCTGGCCGAGAAATGTGCAGAAGGGGTACGATTCAACTGGTCACAGTTCCTTTGCGAGGAGTTCCTGACGAATTGCAGGGAGGCCCAGGAGCAGGGTAAGACCTTCCACTACGTGTGGTTGCTCTTATCCATCCTGTTGGTTATAGGAGAATTGCTTGAGGATAGTCAGTTTCCTCCCCTTGATTAGGACTGGCCAGAAGCAGTAAAATACGCGTCGCTATGGGCAACGAAGGATGCCACGCGCATCCGAGAAACCAAGATCTTCTGGGTACTGATGGAGGCGAGCATAAGACTATGGATCAACAAGCAGTCGTGCCTATCCCCCTCAGTATATGATAGTCTGAAGAACTTTGCAGACTTTAAAGCAGATATGCACAATGTGTATATCAGGGCGTGGAAGGATCCAAAGTAGAAGTGGAATGGCGCGCACCAAATGTGGTGGTGCGCGACGAGACAGAAATTCAAAAACAAAAGGTTGCTGCCAAGTGGCTAGCACAACAGAAACGGAACGAACAACTAGCTGCGGAAGTACGGGCGTCCCGGGAGGCAGTGAAGGCCGCCGCGGAAAAGGCAGCAGCAGTAGGGGCCACTACGATGTAGGAAGAAAGACGCCCGGACATAACCACAGAATAGGGGACAAATGCGACAACGGAAGGCGCAGACCCAAGCACCACCTCGACACAATTGAAATGACCACGCGGGATAGAACGAACAAGGCCACGGAAGAAGACCAAGGCTTCCAAGTTGGATGGGGAGCCTATTACACTGACCAAGGGTGACCTATACGACATCGGCGACACAGTTCGTGAAGTCACCAGGGAGGCGCTCCAAGAGGCAATGACAGAGCAACAGAATGTGTTGGGGGAGCTCAGAGCACAGCTCCAGGAACTTCAGGTGCGGGCCCCACAGCAAGCAACTGATACGGGTACATCAGCAACCGAGCAGTTGCTACGGCCCAAAATGGCAAATACCATTGCGCTACAGGAAAGAACATTGATAGCGGCCAATACGGGTGACAGAGCTACAGTAAGCCGGCTCAAGGGACTTGGTTTAAACTTGGCTGCCCTGCCGCGAGAAATATTATACCAGCTGCAGGATGGAGCGATGACAGAGCTCCGCGCTAGGGAAGGATGCGCAGTCTAGGTTCTTAGTGAACAGTGGATCAATATCAAGCAGTTGAGCCTCTAACGTGATGAAGCGGTAGCACAAGCTCAGCAGTTGGAGCAAATCGTCGAGGAAGCATGTTGCCACATCCCTGAGCTAGAGATTGCAGCAGACTTACCAGTGGGTATCCGGATCAACAAACTGGCCAGTGGATTTTTCCAGGAACAAGAGGAAGCAACAAAGATCCAGATGGACCTCAACCTACAGATCGCGGAGCTGAGGCTAAAAGCGCAGCCCGCTACACCGCTGGAAGTCAGAGAGCAGCGGAACCGCGACATTCAATCAGGGTTGGAAGCAATAGAGCGCACCATACAGGACTACACAGGCTTGTTAGATCAGTCACTCTTCACCCTCACTTCACTACAGGAAGATCCCATGCTACAGCGGTTAGAGACAGAAGCACGAGAATTGCAGCAGGCCTATGAAAATGTCTGGGGGACCGCGCAGACAGTCGCCCTTACTCAACGACTGGCCAAGATGAGGGAGGCCCAAGCTCTCAAGGCGCAGGTGGACGCCGCACGCCAAAAAGAAGCAGTGCTGAAAGAATGCATCCAACCTTGTCTTGAGGAAGCATTGACGGTCATAGCTAAGATCGAGGGAAAGCTGGCACAGATGCAGGCGTATACGCACTTAGGCAAAGAACTGCACCTGACGACGAAGCATCAGAGATACGCGCACAACGGGTACGGCAAACAGCGGACGAATGTGCTGCAGACGTGAGAGAAGCGCAGAGGTTGCTGGATGAACTTCACATGAAGATCACCACACCAGCCAAGTGACTTGGGATGAGTCACGATGATTGTGTTGGGGACCTGTTGGGCAACGGATCCCCCAATAGCGGTTTTTTGGGGCTTAAATCCCAAGTTTTGGGACAAGGTAATGTAAATACCCCGCAAAATGCGGGCACGGAGCGCGAGAGTCTAGGATAGTCTGCCCGAAAATATTGTAATCTAATCTAGAATGTGTCGGCCTACCCATGGTCCGCGGACCATGGGAATGTATAAATAGAGTGAGGCTCTAAGTGTAGAAGTCAGTTTTTGCTAGTTTTGATCTTAAGTGATATGGGCTTCTGAATACGAAATTCGCTCTGAGTCAGTAAGTCTGAGTTGTGGTTGGTAGTAGTAAGAGTAGGTTCTGCAGCTGTGTGCGCAGAGGCCTGGTAGAGTCCGCAGCTGTGTGCGCGAACACCTGCAGCTGAGTGTGCAAGGCGAAGTGGAATTGTAACGGAACATAAGTTAATAAAAGCTAAGTTGGTTCTGAAATATTGTGCATCTTCTTATAGATCTGAGTGCTTATGCTTCTGTTGTATTCTTATGCATCTCTTTACTGTTTATGGTTTCGCACACTCGTTATGAATGTGAATGATTAATAGACTACTAGGCCCACAAAATTAAGTCAGATTTATATTAATAACATAGTAAGGGTAAAGGATCTAGCCAGCGCCTATTCGTACTCTATACCCAAAAATTACGCGAAGATCAGACGACTGCGCGGAGCAACGCAAGTGCGCAAGATCGAATCGCTACCTTTCCAGACCTCATCAAGACATCCCTAGGGTGCGGAAACCTAGTTCTAGCACCCTCCCATACTACCTTGGGTGAGACCTCAGTCCGCGCTCCACGGACTATTGCCGAAAGGGCCGGTAGTGCAGGATTTGTTTGGCTAAATCACTTATGAACCTGGGTCAGGCCCCAACAAGCCAACAATGACATATATATATGGCTCCTCCTGTAGCTCTGGTTTCTTCCTTTGGCTTTGTAATTTCTTTCAATGACCTCCTCTGATACCTTCATACCTTGATGGCTTCTATCTTTTTCGATATGCCTCTCTTGCTCTGATATTCTGCAATACTCTTAAGCATAAGCAATAGCTTTGATATGCCTCATTTGTTAACTCCTCCATTAACAGACTCTTGCTTATGGCTTGGCTATCCCGATGGCCTTGCTCCTGTCTCTTCATGGATCTGCTCTGCTTCCCCTTCATGGATCATCTAGTATCTAGAATATTTCCATATTGACATCAATGACAACCTTGGTCAACAATCCCCCCCTTTGTTATTGATGGCAATATTCTTCTTCTCTCCCCCTTTAACATCAATGGCAAAGGAGTGCTCTGGGACTCCCCCTATCAAACTGCATTTGTTCTTCATGAATGGGAGATCTTCATGGGTCTGTGACTCCCCCTATCATAGTGCTCTTCTTTTTACTCAAGATAGAAGGATTGATTCTTTATCATCAATTAGCACATTATTCCCTCTTCTTGTCTCAGAACTACTTTATCATGGCTTCAACAATGCTTAAAGATGCTCTACTTCAATGCTTTCAATCAGATTGCAAATAGCCATACACCAAGTGTCCAAGTCCAGGTTTTTATGCTTCAATCCATATTGTTGTCTCCACAATCAGAATTGAGAGGCCTTCATAGTCCGAATCAAGAGAGAATGCCATTGAAATTTTCTTTCTTGTTATCTTTCTTCAGATCTGAGTTCCTTTGTGTTTTTGTGCTTCTCCTTAAGTCACTGCCATCTAGTGTTCAACATCATTTCATTTGGATGAAATGGTGAGAGGTTGTGCCTCACTGTTGCTATATAGCTTAATACTATATCACGTCCAGCAGTTTTCCCTTTAATTCTATTATAACCCTCATATAATGGAAATATACCCAAACACATGGGAACTTTCATTTTCCGCTTTTCCATAGCCTTGGCACGTTTATCGATGCTTACCTTTTTCCAGATCAATCCTCCACCGTAGATCCTACCATCCCATCCGACGGTTGATATTACACCCAACCAACAAAGCTACTCGGTGATCCTGCACCATAGATCAAAACCGTATTTGATCCAACGCTTGAAAACGATATCGGGTGAGCTATATGCACGAGGATTACCCGCCCGATAAGGCGGTTTCCTCTCTCCTTCTCCTGCCACATGTCGGTCGATGAATGGTATCGGGTGATCAGCCCTAAATACCACTTACAGCCTTGAGTCCGCCCGAAAACCGCTACCACTATTACAAACCCGCTAGTTAGTTGTTGAACGCGGATACGATGTCATATTAAGGATTGTTGCTATATTTTCTAAGTGACCAGTATTAGCATAAGTTATATTTGACTGCACAACATTCTCCTTTCTATGAGCCATCTTTTCCTTGTGTTCTTGTACATATCTCTGCAAGTTATTTCCGCTAGCAGATTTAGATATCCAGTCTGTGACTGTCTTTTAAATACATTTGCTGATTTGCATATTCATGCAATGCTTTAGTTTTGTTATATGCTGCCAACTACTCTTACTTCAAAATCCATTCCAGATGTATCTGTTTGTTTGAAGGTTGCCTCTATTTGTGTCCATAATTTACCTGTTCTCACATTAAATCCCTGATTCAAGACATTTAGCATCTGTAATATCAACACCATAGTTATTTTCCCTATTTCTCTAGCATTAGATGACTTTCTCTGTTGCTCCAAATACTACTTAGTGATTAAGTGGAAAGCATCTTTAACAACAGTCCAAAGAATGGTTACAGGATCATGTTCTTCAATGGAGTACTCCTGAGAAATGATCTTTATCAAAGAATGATTGTTAATATAGCTCAACAAGGATTTCATAAGGACCCTTTCACTAATAGCTTCTACAATAATGATCAAGAATCACAGGCTCCCCCTAACTGTATGCATCATCTCTTTTGGCAGAGTCTTCCCATCAAATGCTTAGATTGTCAAAATTTAGGCCAATGACCTGTGTTGTTGGCTGGAGAGTTCAAGGGACTTTCAGATTGTATTTGCTTCCTTCTCCATACTTGTGTAACTTTCTTCTTTTGCATGGTTCTAGCTTGTGTAAGAGCCCAGGTTAAGTTACAATCACATGCCATATGACCAATGTTATGACACTTGAAGCATTCTACATTGTTCATGAATAAGAATTCATGATTTCTTCCTGCAAAATTGTTCCTTGGAGATTGTTGGGGACCATAATATCTATCTTTATGAGATGGTTGGGGACCATAACATCTATCTTTATGATATGCTTTACAATCTTTTGCCATGTGATCAAAGTTTGTACAAGAATAAAAATAACCAAAAAATGAACTTTGGTACCTGGGAGATGGAGATTTCCTTGATGTACTTCTGAAGCCTTTCTGCCTTGGGATCCTTTGATGATAACCATTACCTCTTGCATCTTTTACATCATCTAAATTTCTTCTTGGAGCAGGATTTCTTCCATTGTAGCCTTGATGTTTCTCCTTGCCTTTGATGGAACTGGGAGCATCACCATTTATTTTTGGCTTCTTCACATCCCTTTCGTTTGAAGCATTATCATTCTTTTTTGAGGATTCACCTGCATACCCGAGACCTGATTTAAAATATGGACATCTGTGATAGATAAGCATGTCATCCAAGGCTTGAGAGCTCTTCAAGATTTTGTTCATCCCTTCAACCTTTTTTCTAAGGAGGACAATCTCTTCTTCCAATCTTTCACACTCATTATTCTTCTTAGCAAGTTGTTTCTCAGTTTCTTCCTTGATACGAGTAGCTTCATCTACTTCTATTTTAAGGGAGATGATATCTGACTTCATTTTGAAGATTTCTTTATCCGTTGCTTTTAGTTGACATATCATGGTGTTTCTTTCCTTTCCTGCTTCATCAACCTGTCCTTCTATGACTTCCAATGCTTCCATTGTCTTCTCAGCTCCTTGTGCTTGTTTCCTTGCTTCTTGTAGTTGATATTTGAGAGAGGAGACCTCTACCTTGTACTGACCAATCTCTTCTTCAAGTTTGTTCAAGCTCTTGTGCCTTTGTTCAAGTTGACTTGACAAGGTATCTTCCCGTTTCTTTGCTTTATCCAATTGATTTGTCATGGATATGACTTCTTCATGATGCTTTCTTTTGTTTTGATGAAATTCCTTCTTAAGCTTGGCAAGCTCTTCATCCCTTTCTTGTACTTGAAGCTTGACAAGGTCAACTTTCTCCCTTGTTTTATCTTGGTTACCAGCTAGTGTTATCTTCTTAAGTTCCTCATTTTCCTTTTTCAAATTGTTAATCTCTTCCATGGCAGCCATAAGTTGAGCGAGGAGATCTTCTACAAAATCTTTTTCATTCTCTTCATCTTCTAGGTCTGCTTTAGCCTTGATGTCATCATTCTCATTTTCAGCTTCTGTGATGGATTCTGGATTTCCTTCTTGATTTCCATCATCTTCTTGACTGATGGTCATGGTCAATGCTCCTTTTGAGTGAAGGTCATGAAGTTTGTCCCATATACCCTTTGCTAATGAATATTTTCCTAGATTGTTCTTTATAGAATCAGGTAGCCCATTCAAGATTGCCTTCATTGCTTTTGCATTGTACTCCTTGGATTCTTCATCCATCCTGCTATCAACAATCACTGATTTCCAGATTTCAATGCCTTGAGTCTGTAAGAAATTCCTCATTCTTGCTTCCCATATATTAAAGTTCCCATTGAACCATGGAGCCTCCTCAAATTGATTGTCTTCTATTTTAGTAGTAGAGGGAAACACATCCTTAGGAGGATTGGAGACTTTCTTCCTTGACTTGGCCATTTGTGTTCTAAAGATCAACCTTCAAGCTGTTAGGCTTTGAATGAAGGTACTGGCTCTGATACAAATTGTTGGAAATACTGAGAGGGGGGGTGAATCAGTATTTCTTTTTCAACTATTGTTTTACCAGTTAAAACATTTATATTCAGAACACAAGATGAACAACAAGTATAAATGCTTTTATTAATATAATATTTGCAATAAAATAGATACAATATATAAATGGTTGCAATCAGTTGCCAAGCACCAACTTGGACTTTTGTGAGGCTCCAACCTCCAGAGCTCCAACTCTGTTTCGCCAAGGCAACAATCTTGGACTTAGGAGCACCAACTCCCAAGGACTTCAATCCTTCCAGTTCCTAAGACACCAGTCTCAAGGACACCAATCCCTCCTACTTCTGAGGCACCAATCCCAAGGACTCAAATCCTTCTTACTTTTGAGGCACCAACCCCAAGGGTTCCGACCCAAACTTGTCAAGGCATGTTTGATAGTAATGTTCTGCTCTTAGAACTCTTCTTTACTGAGTTCTGTCTGTTTACAGCTTCACTGTAGTCTCCATGCTACAGCATCAATGACAACCAGTCTTCTTATGAAGGAGTCTTTACAACTCTTCATATTATCCACACAGAGTCTCCAATAGCCATCATGACCTCTGATATTGTCTCCACACAGCTTTAGTGAGTCTACTATTAGCTACACTAAGCTCTGCATAAGAAACAACTTTCTGGTCAAGCATCTGTTCTCACTGTCACAGTAAATGCTTCAGCATGACTGCTTCTCTGTTGGCTACTTCTCCCCTTTGAATGGCTCCTGTCCTGTTGGTCCTTCATCCCTTTTCTGTTCTGCTGGACCCTACAGCTGCCTCTATTTCCTCCAGCTTATTCAACAACAACTTCACTTTCCTTGTTCTCTGTTTTTTGTATCATCCTAATGCCTCTGAACGTCGGTTTCCTCTTTCCGCTGGCTCTTTTGCTTCCTCCTCGGTCGCTGTAGTTTCCTCTACCTTTCTTGATCCTTCGGCTTCCCTCCTTGGTCGCTGTAGTTTCCTCTACCTATTCAGATTAGCCACTGCTTCATGGACAAGTTAATACAGAAGAGCAAATCGTATTACAAAGGAAATGATGCTTATAAACCAATATCAGAGAGAGCCCTTTTTTTCTTTAATAACATTCATACACAGGACTTTACTATTAACGGAGAGACTATACCAATCAGGAAGGCCCCACATGTCACGTCACCATCGCAATCACAATCACCATCATTCAAGCCTCCTGAACTATCGGGAGCGTTTTTATGCATTTTGGCCTTTAAACCCCGCGCAATACAAATATTCAAATACACAGGAATATATGAAAAACAACCGGCCAAAATGCTAAAGGGCGAACTTCAAAAATATTACACCCGCATCTATAACTGCATCGGGTCCGCTACATATATCACAATCGGCAGTCGTAGCTTCCCGATGGCTGATGGCCAATTCACCTGCGGATGCGATATGGTATTAAATCAAACTGCAATGTTGCATCGGGTCCGCAACATACATCGCAATCGGCGCTTGCAGGAGTGACATCCCTTTGTGTATTGTGATATGCGAGTACCAATAGGGCGGATGTGATATAACAATAAAGCCTTCCATAATGTTGCAGCGGGTCTGCAACATATCGCAGTTATATATATATATATATATATATATATATATATATATATATCACATTTCGCATGTTTTAACATGGAAAGGCTTAAAGCCCGAATATATGAAATACACTAAAAAACCATGCTTCGACACACTTAGCGGACTTCACCTGTTTATACACTCGGACATATATGTCGTCGGGTCCACACATATATATCGCTGTCGAGGGTTTCGGGTAGTGGCTCATTGTAGAACCCGCCAATTACACTATCACCGAGGGTTCTACTATGTTTTGCTCTCTGCTTCCTCCGATAGCTCCGATAGCTCTGTTTTGCTCCTTTGATATGTTAACTTTGGCATCTATATATATATATATATATATATATATATATATATATATATATATATATATATATATATATATGACATATATATATGGCTCCTCCTGTAGCTCCGATGTCTTCCTTTGGCTTTGCAATGTCTTTCAATGACCTCCTCTGATACCTACATACCTTGATGGCTTCTATCTTTTCCGATATGCCTTTCTTGCTCTGATATTTTGCAATACTTTTAAGCATAAGCAATAGTTTTGATATGCCTCCTTTGTTAACTCCTCCATTAACAGACTCTTGCTTATGGCTTGGCTATCATGATGGCCTTGCTCCTGTCTCTTCATGGATCTGCTCTGCTTCCCCTTCATGGATCATCTAGTATCTAGAATATTGCCATATTGACATCAATGCCAACCTAGGTCAACAAAAGGGTCCAAGGTGGCACATGAAAAAATCACTACAGATAAAATAATTGCAATAATTAATGAAACGTCAAATGAAGAATCAAAATTTTGAATTAAAGGAAGATACTATAGAAAAACATGAAAAAAACTACCATGAAGGGCATAAAAAAAAAAGCGGTGGCTAATGAACTAAATGTCTCAAAGGAACTACTTGCTAAAGAATCAAAGAAAGAATATTTGATAGTTAAGGTTGTTATATATCACCATCCACACCATTTAGAGAAAAAAAACCATCAAGACAAGAGTATGAGCATTAGCAAGCATACTATGGATCAACATGAAATCAAAAAGGCAACCAATATGGAGGCACATGGAAGATTACAGGTAATGCTTGAAGATATCAAAGTAGCGTAACAAAGACAAGGGTTCCATGATGAAACCAAAATCAATATTGAAGAAAGACCATAGTTAGACCTGATGTCCACATTTCACTAATATAGATGCATGTTCATGCATGGTAGTAATTGACTACATTACTCAGTTCATATCATATGGCTTCTTCAAATGTTTCATAAATGAAACATGTCAAAGCGGATGGAATTTAATGTACCTAGGTAGGATAATATGGGGTACATATGAGGTACCCAAAAGGATAATAAATGGAATAGGCCCACTATTTAATTAAAAAGAAATAATGTTATAATAAAGGGTGCTTGGAATAGGCCCTTAGGAATATTCATATGAAATTCTAAATACACATGAGTATCATTGTATTGGATATCTGTTGGATTGTATTGTTTTGTAGAAAGTATGGTTTGTGAGTGATCCCTTCTATAAGAAGTATTTGATGACGTTACCCTAACTTAAGGGTTCCTCTCTTTATATTCGTGATGTTTGTTATGTTGAATATCTTTTGTTTTTCAAAGGAATGGACATTAGTTTGTATTAGAAATAAAAATAGATTATGGGCTAAGACCCTTACAAAGTTCTCTAAGTTTCATAAATTCACTACTTTCAGAAGACCCAAATATAGAAATTTTGTTCTTATGACATTTTTTCCCCCTACTCTAAATAAAAGTTTGTTATAGACTTGGCAAAAAATCCTACGATCAATATATATCTACATAGAATCAAAATGAACCAAAATATATAAGGCTATCTATCAAAGGAAGGACTAGGTTCATCAACGTCGCCATGCCACTTGCGTCCCATCTTTATCTCGATGTTCCAGCCACCCTCGCACATCGAGCCTTTTTCTTCACAAGTTCAACATTTTTCTTGGTTGCTTCCACATTGAGTTGATCACCACTTCTGGAATTTTATTACAATTTAGACACCCTAATGTCCAAGGTTGTGAATTCAGTCTGAATCTCAACCTGAAAATGTTCCATTTTTCTCTGCAGCAGTTCTTGTTTGGTGTTCACGAGTAGTTGGAATGACTTTTTTTCATTGTCCTTCGCAACATTCCTTTATTGGAGAATAATTATAAGCCCTTTGACAGATTCCAATAATCTTGCCAGCAGGCTATTGGATTTGACGTGCTCATTCCCTTGAAATCGATTTCCTAGATTTGCCATAACATAGCTATGTCGCTCCACACTTTAGATTTCAAAGGATGTTAGCCACCTTTGTTCATATTTTTGAACCCTCAATAACGGTGCATTGCGGGACTGAAGAACTACATAATACCTTATATAACCTCGCCTTCCTCTGAACCACCACCATGTACCATTGAAATGTGAAACTTCCATATTCGTGCCTAAATCTCAATGAGCCCCCTGAAATGTCATTCGAAACATATGAAAGGATAGAAATACTAACACCAACCTGCAATAAATTGAATGCACTACTATAGTCAACGCTCTCCATACTTGTGCAAACTCGTCTTGTCCCTGAAGAATTAAAACCAAATGCCACTTGTTTACACTATTCACTGCCTCTAAAAGCCATATGTTAACCTAATTTAGACAAGGATTAATTTACTTAAATCAACATGGCTAACAAAATAATATATGCCACCTTCACTTACATTCTTGCATTGAATTGTGAGCTACGATCCCTGTGCTTGATGGAAAGAGTGTATGGGTGAGTTCCACCATGGAGGCTCGTTTAATTTTACCACTGAAAATGCCTTTATAAACTTTGTTATGATCATAATAATCAATTTCCATGTTTATGGGGTCGGAAAATTGAGAATCGGCCCTTGATCCAATACTACTTTCCCCTGTTCTTGTGTAGCTCCTTTATTAGCCATTTAATCTACCACTGTATTCATTTGTATGTACACATGGAAGATTTAAATTTGCTCAAATTGTGTTGTTTGTAAAATTATCCTTTGAAGGATAGAAGGATAAATTAGGCTTAACAATCCTTTGTCTTTCCACATTTGGCGGATTATAATCATTGAGTCTCCAAACACTTATATTTTGTTAGCTTTCTTTACTATTGCTATTTCCAAGCCCTGCCAAAGCACTAAGTATTCATCTTGATTATTGGACGCAATAACCAATCCCTAGGCATATTGAGTCTCTATTTTTTCATTGAGGCATAGACTAACCCCTATCGCTCCTACCACCCCTTTTTATGGTGAATATCTTGAATATCTTAGTGTTTAATGGTTTATCTCGAAAATTATATTGTGGGTTTTGTCTTGTATCATTGAAGTTTAATATAAAGAAAATAGTAGTAAGCAACAAGAAGAGAAGCAATGATATCTATATACCAATGGAAAGCACTTTAATATTACACCATATAGAATGAGAGAGTGTGGGTGGACTCTCTCTTTCCTCCTTGGGAGGGTTCTTTTATGTTTCTTGGAAGCTCTTCTCTCTCTATCTAACAAAGAAGTGTGACTGAGCTAGAATTCATGGGAAAACATCAAGCACAAGATAATGGCTACAGATTCTCTAGGTGATCGCTCAAGAATTATGGAGCTTCAAGGATCATTCAAGTAACATAATCTTGCTTTATCTTCTCTCCTTCAAATGGTGTTCCATGGCCTCCTCATATAGGATAAGAATTGATTTACAATGTGTTATGAACCTTGTGTTGAATTTTGTAGCTATGGTCAGTCTTCATAATTTATATTTTAGCCCTTGTGATGTATAATGTAATTGTAATACATATTTTTCATGCCATTTTGATTAATTATCCTTTGAAATAATTATTATAAGATATGTTCTTCATACCCAATTTAAAAGAGAAACAATTGAAATTTGAAATTTGAATTTTTGTCTCCAAACTAATTGAGTTGGCCCTCCCTCAAGTCAAGTCAGCTCTAGTGAAGAGACGCACCCATTCACAAAGACAGAACACTATATAAATGCATTCAACCTCCTCCACAAAGGCATCATTCATTCACACGTATGCAAGACAGTTTCAGGGCATCCAAGCGAAGGAGAAGGAAAAATAAGCAAAAGAAGGATGGTTTCCTCTCTAAAATATATATCTCTCTCTCTCTCTTGAAATCGCACGTGTGAATACCAGGCAAGCCGAGTTTCTAAGCATATTATGGAGGTCGAAATTTGGCCTAGAGCATATCAGAGAGGACCGATATTGCAGGGAAAAAATTTTGACTTGACTTGACTAGATGGATGCTTAAATAGGTTTGAACATATCTTGTTGATTAGTTTGATCTCATAGTTGGCTAGTAGCATTAGATGTATCTCTTGTTGAACCAAAGAATTTCTCTAAGGAAAATGTTGCTAGGTTTTCCCCCAAATGGGTTTTTGTTAAAATTGGAAACTAGGGACAAATTCCACCTTAGGACAGCTCATATAATGGAGATGATTATTGAATTGGATTCCTCTTTTCAAGATGTCCAATTTTGATATAAATATCATCTCATTCTGACAAGAAGAAGTGGAATTTTGAATTTATTCTCTTTCATGCACAAATTGTCAAGGTCAGCCTCAGTCAAATAAATCCCAATAGATGTGTCTCCACACCCTCAACGAATTGTATAAATAGGAGTGACATTTATCCTCATTTGGACATTAGTCATCTCATCACACATCCCTCTCTCCTCTCTTGATTGGTTCGTACAGCTTGAGGACAGCCTCTCTCTTCTTCGCACGTGTGGCAGCAGGCCGAATATTTATGGGACAAAACAGGTCAAATTTCAAAGGAACAAACTAGAGTTGACCAGGGCTCATTTGACCTCTATTGATCGATTTTCAGGGCATAATTTAAATCTTTGGAGGCCGCAATTATTGGCACAGAAATCAAGGTGATTGCGACACTTTGACTAGCATTGACTTCAGGTTTGACAGCATAAATTACAGCAGTGTTTTTCTCTCCTTTGATAGGGTTTGACCGAACTATTTTGGGATAAATTTGACTCTCCTAAAAGGTTGAATTGGACTGTTGTTGACCGAGCTACTTGGAGGAAATTTTGATGTTGATTTGACCAATGTTGACTTTCTTGTTAAGGTTCCAGTTGATTGTTGTTAACTGATAATTTTTGTCAGGGATGTTTTGGGAAAGTAAATTTAATATTTGTACTCTCTCTCTCTCTCTCTGCTGAACTATTGAATAATAAGAAGAAGATTTTATCAAAGGGTTTTCCCCACATTGGGTTTTTTCCCTGGAATCTGCAAAATCTTGTGTCCTCTTGTCTTGGCTTGTATTTTACACATGTTTTTTTATGTTCTATTTGCATTTACTATCAATGTGTTTAAGTTAATGTGATTGCTACTGGAAATCATTGGAAATTATCATTGGGTTGATAAGGATCAATGAAGTAAATTGTGCTAAAGCATAAAACATGCCATTGTTATCTAAAATTAACATGGTATAAGAGCTCAGGTGAAGACAAATCCCAAGCAAGAGTGAGGAAAAGTAATCACTAAGGGAAGTTGTTGGATAATAACTTGGAACTAGCCCCATTGATGACTACATCCTACTTCAAATCTGAGGACAAGCTTAACGGCAAATACGACTATCATGAATGGAATATGTCTCTAGATTTGAATTTGGAAGGCAATGATGTCATACAGTATGTCAAAGGAAGAGTATTGGAGCCTCCTTCAAATGCATCCGCAGTTGCACAAACAAAGTACAAGAAA
Organism: Pinus tabuliformis; assembly: GCA_031772625.1. NCBI lineage: Eukaryota > Viridiplantae > Streptophyta > Pinopsida > Pinales > Pinaceae > Pinus > Pinus tabuliformis. The sequence continues at coordinate 1,384,743,319 of CM062819.1, read as the reverse complement.
GGTGAGGTTAAAGCTAAGAAATTTATTATTGATTCTATTCACAATCCTTTGGTTGCCTATATTTCTGATTTGGAAACATCTAAGGAGGTGTATGACAAGTTGGTTGAGATGTTCAAAGTAAATAATTCAAATCAAGTTCTTTTTCTCAAGAACAAGTTGAAAGACATCAAGATGGCAAGAGGATAATCCATTCAATCCTACTTCATGAGGATTACCGAAATCAAGAATGATCTCCTATCTATTGGAGAAGTCATTGGTGACAGGGAGCTCATGCTTATTGCACTTGGAGGCCTTACAAGAGAATGGGATGTGTTCAACACTACCATCCTCAATAATGACAGGATTCTAGGATTGGATGAATTATTGGCTAGTGCACTCAAGAAGAAATAAGGATGATGGAAAGAGACAAACCCTCAAATGGAAACAATCCTACCATCTTCTCTACTCATGATAAGAGGAAGAACAACGTTGGTCTAAGAAGACAAGATCAAGATTTCAATTCAGGATTCAAAGAATGAAGAAAAGGAAGATTCTTCAATTGTAACAGATTTGGCCACTTCGCTAGAGAGTGTCCTCACAAGATGGGTACTCTAAGGGATGATGACAACCATAACAACAATTACAAGGGAAATGGAAATCAAATGAACAACAGGTTCAACAAAAAAGGAAAGAGGAATAATCCCGCTACTCAAAATGGAAATGGTCATCCTCCCAAGAAGTTGGGAAACTCCAGGTATGAAGAAGTTAATGTTGGTTAAAAGCAAAAAGAATTGTATCTTACTTCTACCCTCACCACCGCTTCTCCTCCGGATACATTAGATCATTGGTTGATTGATAGTGGTGCCTAAAGGCACTTCACTGGGTACAAAGAGGTGATGAGCCCCAGAAATGGGTAATTATATGGGCTCATTTTGCCTCTTAACTCAACTTAATCCAACATTCTCATTAGTTTATTGCATTTTTTTTATTATATTTAGGCTAATAGAGTGAATTGGGTTAGTCATTATGCCATGAAGTCTAATGTGTGTTTTATGCAGATTTTTGGTCAATTTTGGACAAAGTCAAAGAATTAATGAGCATTTGGCAGCCAATATTTGAGGAAAACAAGGAAGAGGATTTGTAGGAGGGTGTCCCCCTCATTTATGACTCCCTACCTCGAATCCTCCATCAGAAACTCGGAGCACAAACAACCACATCGATGCATCCAAGGGGCAGCCAAGCAAGTCAAGAAGAACTATTGTCTATCTCTAGTTCTGGGAAGCCGAGCCCCTTGATTTTAGGAGCGTTGTTGGGGGACTCCATTTGTATAAATAGGAGGGCTTAGAGCCTCAGTATTTTATCCAGTTATTAGTCAATTTTTCACACTTTTGTGCAGCTCTTGTTCAACTCATTTTCGAGCTTCCTTTTTGTGGATAGTTCATGTAATGTGACTTTTATTTTTTATAATGGAGATGAAACATTTTCTGAGCCAGCATTGATCTCTTTCAGAGGGCTGAAGCTCTTGGGTTAGGGCCCAACCCAAGTTGCCCAACACCTATTTCTTTGTACTTATATGTTTTTTCTTCAGTTCATGAGTTAATTTTTGTTACATAGATTCATTTTACCTTGTTTAGAATAGGTTGTTTTTTATAGTTTGCATAGCTGCTTTTGTTTCAGTTGCTGAAGTAGTTTAATACAGTGATAGGATAAGATTCAAAAAGGCCAACAATAGGCATTGATCTCCCTTCTCCCTTCCTGAGACCACGATTTGAGGTCAAGGCACCATTGCTGCCACCAAAAACACAGTTTTGCTTCTTCCATGAAATTTCTAGTGTGATGATTTTATTTGAAAAGTTAAAGTGTTGCTTCAGTTTCATTTTGCCAAGATTATTTCCTGTTTCTGTAATAAATCTCTTTGCAAGCTTTTCTATTCGTAGGGTATTGTTTAGCACTTCATGTTTGTAGGTCAGAAATTAGGTTAACAAGAGATATGGTTATGTTTTCTTGGTGCAGCTAGTCCTTTTCTTGCTCAGTTTCGGTAGTTAGATGTGCAGATCTCTTACAAAACACCTCAGCGCACAATACATCAATAAAATAGCCAGCATCATCTCATTTCTCACAGGTTTCATAAGTCATTCACAGTCCTTCACGAATCTGCCCTAATTTCTTCACTTTTTCCATAAGCATTCCTCTTGTCATTTGAACAAATCCAACCATAATTTTCTTTCCTGATCCTCCTTGTTAAGCCCCAGACACCTCAACACATCCCTCTAGTCTTCAGCTACCCTTTCCCACCATTTTTCCACTCTTAAAACCTCTAAAAATAGCTCTCGGCATCCTCCTATAGATCCCCTGCAGCCTCCTATAGAATTTCCTGTGAGTGATTTTTCGAAGTCCGATTGCAGGGGAAGTCTTCAGAAGTTTACCAGAGGCTTCTTAGGACCCATCCACACCTTCTTACACCTTTGAAAAAACCAAATCCACCCTCCATCGCCACCAAACCTCTGCCACAGTCACAAACAGACAAAATCACATGCATAACAATTCCACATAAAACACATAAAAACACAAAAAGATGTTTTTTTCTCATTTTCTTCTAGGAATACCTTGAATAGATGTAATTTACCTTTTTAGTAGTCAATGGCACTCATTTCATCAGTTTTCATCTCTTTTTCTGTAAAAGTAGGGTTAGTTGGAAAAATTGGGGTTTTCTAGGGTTTGCTTTACACTCCAGTCTTCTTTCTCTTTCTGCAAGTAGAATAGTCTTTGTAGAGTTAGCTTTCTTTCATCACAGTTAAAAGCTTCTTCTGGAAACTCATAGAAGTTGGCTTGAGCTCCTAGTGATCTTGCACTAGTTGACCAAGTGACAGTCTGCAGTAAGAGCTAGTACTTGTGCATACAGCACCATCGCTTCCAAGTTTGTTACGAACTACCAGGTTGATAAAAGTAAAGTAGGAAGCCCCAGGAGTTGTAGCATTATTGCTGCAATACTGGTGCTCACCACTTTTTGGCACTGTTGCCGGGGAAGTGTCAGAGTATTTTGTGATTACTGTTTTCTTCTATTTTCTATTGCAACATTCTGCTAAGTAGTTTATTTCAGCAAAAGTAGAGTAGTTGTTTCTTTCAATTTCTGCATTTCCTTGCTTTCATTTCAATTCTGCAATTTCCATTTCAGCAAAAGTAGATTAGCCCTTTCAATTCTGCAATTTCCATTTCAACAAAAGTAGATTAGTTCTTTCAATTCTGCAATTTTCATTCCAGATTAGTCATTTCCCTGCTTTCATTTCAACTCTGCAATTTCCTTTTAGCAAGTTCATTTCAGTAGTTGCAATTTGTTTGTTCAATCAATTTCAGTTTTGTAGGTACAAGCAGTGAAAAAACAAAAATCACCCAAAAAAGAGATTCCCTTTCATGCCTCGTAGGAACAGAGATAATTCAGGGAAATTCCTACCCAACACCCCCACCACATCACAAAGCCACCCTTCTCTCTTCTTCGGTGGCAGTGATCCAGAAGATCCTTTAGGAGAACAACCTGAAATATTTGAAGAACCTATAGGAGAAGAAGAGGAAGAAACCATCCCTCCTGAGACAATGGCTGAAAACAGAAATGCTAGGGGGAATGGAGAAAGAATAGAGGGTACCTTTCCCATCTGAGAGACCAATGGGGACACTAAAATGAAGAACATAAGCCCTTCAGCCCTACCTCACTTCCATGGATTAACTACAAAAGATCCTGACACCTTCCTATTTGAGTTTGTTGTTATCTGTCGAACCTATGACTATGCAGAAGATGAGCAGAAGTTGAAACTATTTCCTTCTACCCTCAAGGATGCAACATTGCGCTGGTTCATGGGGTTACCTGGCAACATCATCACAACTTGAGCTCAAATGTAGCAAGCCTTTAATAACAAATATCCAGACTACTGTAGGTCAAAAGACACCAAGGAAGAAATATTATGAATGACCATGGGAAGTTATGAATCCTTGGAAGATTATGAAGAGAGATTCCAGCTCAGTTATAAAAGGGCCAGGTGCACACTTGACCCCGAATCTCTGAAGTTGGTCCTGCTCAGGGAATTCCGGAAGACCTTCTAGACACCCTCCATTTACTGGCTAGGGGAGACATCTACTAGCTACCTTATAAAGACATAAAGATTGTCTTTAGAAACCATTCTAGGGCAGCCAGAAAGAGAAGTAGGGGGAGTCAACCCATGGCCAGTACCTCCTCCTCCAGTTCATCCCTCAAAGGTGAATTTGGAAACATGCTGGAAGATTTCAAGAGTGAGATGTTGCAAACTCTTGCCATGCAAATGTATACCTTGCATATCAAAGGAAACAAGAGGAAGCAGAGAGGGCTTTGGCCATTTTTGTCCTAGGTGCACCAAAAGGAATCCTAGGAACGAGTGCCCATTGAACTCTATAGAGGTGTGCTCAATCTGTGAAGAATATCATCCTACAAATAAGTGCCTTTCCTTGCCCGGAATTAAAGCTGTATACCAAGGGGCCGAAGGAGCCACTGAACCACTCTACTTCATAAACCAAAGGAGGCCACATGGACCTAAACCTTACCAGCAAGAGATGAAAGGGACATCCCAGGCATACTACAACCCCAATCAAGCCACTTCCATGTCTTCTTGGGGCCCCCCTGCTCATCCTTCCTAGTCCACGCCTCCTCCTTGGTCATATCCATCTCAATATCATGCTCAACCAGCTGCTCATTCATTTCACTCCTATTCTCGGCCACAGCCTCAGTGGAATGCACCTCATCAGTGGTGGAGGCCCCAGTACAACTCTCCTCCTACTCTTTTGCCTCCACCACCTACTCAACCACAACCATTGCCTCCTGCTCCACCAAGGTAACCCCAAATGCCTGCTCAACCGAACCCGAACCCGAATAACAGGCAGGCTCAGCAAGTATATAGTGGGGAACCATCATGTCCAACTTATGTTTGGAGATTCAAGAGATTAACCTACGATCTGGGAAGGTTCTCCCAAATAGCCAGCCTCCCCCTAAAGAGGATGAGGAAGATAAAGAGGAAAGTGAACCGAAAGCAATTCCACCCTTTCCTGAGAGATTATCCGAAACAACACAGCCTACCCCAGAAGAAACTGAACTTCTGGGAGAATTGAAACAATTATGTGTAAAGATACCACTTCTCCAATCCATAAAGGATGTGCCTATATACAACAAGATGATCAAAGAGAAGTGCTTTAGGCACCTAGGCAAGCGCAAGAGAGATGCCCCAACCATCAATGTCATAGGACAATTGTCTGACCTGATGTTGGGGTAGGTAATCTGTCCAAAGTATCTAGACCCTAGAAGCCCAGTAGTCGATGTCCACATCAATGGCACCATGATCCCCCATACCCTGATTGATCTGGGGGCTGCCATTAATGTGATGACCAAGGAAACTATGCTCAAGCTCAACCTCCAGGGCTCCCTGAGAAAGACCACAACAGTACTGCAGTTAGCAAACCGCTCCACTATGACCCCTGAAGGGATTGTGGAAGATGTAATGGTCTCCATCGATTCTTGGGAGTACCCTACTGATTTCCTGGTTCTCCAGCCGAAGGCAAAGCTCACTAGGTATCCTCTCATCCTGGGAAGACCCTGGTTGGCTACTACATACGCCTACATCAGTTGTCGAGCTGGGAACATGACAATCAAGAATGGGCATATGTCCAAGTAGCTAGTCCTATACCCTCCAGCCCAACCTTTGTTAGAACATGATCTACCTCTCTGGTTGGAGGAGGAAGATGAGGATGAAGTCTATTTTGTGCCACTATGTGCAGTAGAAGCTGCCATGGGGGGGAACCACAAACTGAGGATGCTATCATTGAAAAATTAATTCAGAATCCACCCCCTAGTATGTTGCCATTAGAAGAGCTAGTGAAAGAAACTCAAGACAATCCTTTAGTTGATTTCTGTGTGGCTGACCTGACCTTTCTCCGAGTTAAGAATATAGAGTTCGGCCCAGAAAGAACCTTGAAAATCAACTCATCCCTATCCACCTCTCAAGAAAAGGAACTGTGTAGATTATTGAAAAACCATTTGGATGCCTTCACTTGGAGCTATAAGGAGATGAAGGGAGTGCACCCTTCAGTCTGTACTCATCACATTTACATTAAGGAAGATTGCAAACTAGTCAGGCAACCTCAAAGGAGGATGAATCCAGCCCTTAAAGACATTGTCAAGGAAGAATTGCAAAAGTTACTGGATGCAGGATTCATCTACCCCATCTCTGACAGTGAATGGGTCTCTCCTTTGGTGCTAGTGCCAAAGAAAAATGGTAAGTGGAGAATCTGTGTCAATTATCGGGAACTGAACAAGGCCACCAAGAAGGACCATTTTCCTTTGCCTTTCATAGATCAAGTGTTAGATGGTCTGGCGGGAAAAAAAAAAATTCTCCTTCCTAGATGGGTTTAGCGGGTACAATCAGATCCAAATCAGCCCGGAAGACCAAGATAAGACCACTTTCACTTGTCCTTGGGGTACCTTTGCATATCGGGTCCTTCCTTTTGGTTTGTGCAATGCTCCCGCCACTTTCCAAAGAGCAGTATTGAGTATATTCTCTGAACTGGTTCATGATGCAGTGGAAATATATATGGATGATTTTACTCCTTATGGTTCTAACTTCCAGGAAGCTTTGTCTAACCTGGGAAAATTTTTGGACAAGTGTATTGAAATGAACCTATCCCTCAGTCCAGAAAAGTGTGAATTCTTGATGACTGAAGGGACTGTGCTAGGTCATGCAATCTCTCAGCAAGGATTACAGGTGGACCCCAACAAAATTGCCATCATCCAAAGGGTCCCACCTCCTCAAAAGGTGAGAGATGTCCGAAGTTTCCTAGGCTTAGCGGGATATTATAGAAGATTCATTAAAGATTTCAGTAAGCTAGCCTCTCCATTGTTTGGTCTTTTGGGGAAAGATGTCGAGTTCATATGGATTGACAACTGTCAAGAAGCCCTAGATACCTTGAAAAGTAAACTTGTGACTGCCCCAATTTTGAGAGGTCCAAACTGGGCCCTACCTTTCCACATTCACACAGATGCCTCGAACAAAGCGATAGGAGCAGCCTTAGGGCAAGTTGATGAGAAGCTACCTTATGCCATATACTTTATAAGTAAAAACTTGTCAAAGGCAGAGTTAAACTACACTGTAACTGAGAAAGAACTCCTAGTTGTAGTCCATTCCTTAAATAAATTCAGGCATTACATCACAGGCTATCAGACCTTCGTACACACTGATCATGTTGCAATTAGGTATTTAATGAACAAATCGGATGTGAATGCTCACATTATTAGGTGGTTGCTTTTATTGCAGTAGTTTGATCTAACCATTGTTGATAAGCCTGGTAAGGAAAATGTTGTTGCTGACTTTTTGTCTAGAATAAATCTGCTTGCAGGTGAAGAAGGAATGGTGGATGATTAGATGCCAGATGAACACCTATTCGCTATCTCAATACTCTCTCCATGGTTTGTTGATATAGCAAATTACTTGGTTTTAGCACAGTTCCCGCCACACCTGTCCTCAAAAGAGAAGAGCAAGATCGTGAGGAAAAGTGCCCCTTTCACTTGGATTGGGGGCAATCTCTTCAAACTTGGCCCAGATCAGGTTTTGAGAAGATGTGTCAGGGAGGAGGAAGTTTTTGACATTCTCCTGACCTGTCATGATGGGCCCTGTGGAGGCCATTTTGCAACAAAGAGGATTGCCTTCAAAATTCTGCAAGCAGGTTACTATTGGCCCACTCTTCATCAAGATGTGAGGAGATATATCAGCCAATGTGATTAGTGTTAAAGGATGGGGAAACCTACTCCAAAGGATGAGATGCCCTTGCAGCCTCAAGTGACTTTTGAGCCATTTGAGAAGTGGGGCATGGACTTTGTGGGTCCTATCAACCCTCCTTCAAACCAGAAACAATACATCATTGTGTGCACTGATTATCTGACAAAATGGGCAGAGACAAAGGCAATCAAGGCAGTAACCAAAGAAAAAGTAGCTGAGTTTTTAAGAGAGAACATATTCTATAAGTTCGGGTATCCAAGAGAACTGGTTACAGATCAAGGCAGTTAGTTCACCTCCAATCTGATTGAAGACCTGCTCATCCATCATAAAATCAAGCACAGGACTTCCACCCCCTACCATCCACAAGCCAATGGACAGGTGGAAGTCACCAATAGAGCTTTGGAGGGAATTTTGACTAAGGTAGTGAGCAGCAACAGGAAAGATTGGGCAGATCGATTAGTTGAGGCCACCTGGGCCTATAACACCACATGGAAGACCACCACAGGGTTCACACCCTATGAGTTGGTCTATGGAAAGAAGGCTCTGCTGTCAATAGAATTTGAATACAATACACTAAGGATGGCAGCTCAGCTGGACCTAGATCTCAGCCATGCACAAAGGGAAAGGTTACTCCAGCTTAATGGATTGGATGAACAGAGATTGCAGGCCCTTCTCCACACAGAAGTAATCCAGCTGCAGAGGAAGATATGGCATGACAAAAGTATCAAGGAGAAACAATTCCAAGAAGGAGACTGGGTGTTGCTGTATGACTTAAGGTACAAATATTTCAAGGACAAGTTGCGGACAAGATGGTTGGGACCATACATTATAGAAAAATGCAATGACTGGCTCAGTTCTGATCAGGACTATTGATGAGGAAGCCATCCCCATGCTTGTCAATGGGTATAGGTTTAAAATCTACAAGAAGCCCCTCTCCAAGCAAGAATTCATTGAAGATCTAAGTAAAACAGTGTTGGTAGTGGAGCAAACCTCTGCCTCCACTTCACCCACTCATTAAAAAAAATAAAAAGAAAAAAATATATATAATAAGGACTCTAGTGAAAACCTCTATGAGGCGCTTGAGTCCCATCCTAGGGCTAAAAACCTCTCTTGAGGCAGCCCAGAGATTAAAAAAAAAAATGAGGAGAATAAAGATCCCTGGGTGAAAACCTCCCCTTGGAGGCACCCAGGGTAGGCAGGTAGGGTGAAAACCTCCTGGAGGCGCCCTAGCTGTCTCTTAAAAAAAAAACAGAAAAAGAAAAATTAACTTCTTTTGAGTGCATTGCAGGTTGCAGGAGGACCACAGAAGGAAAGGGGACATGCCACAAGCCTATTACATCTCTTCTAGACCCTCTTCCATCGTTTCTATCTTTTTCCATCCCCTGGTATTGCTTTTTCTGAAATTTGTGCATCCTACAGGAGGCACTGTGTGTTCTACAGGAGGCTCCTGTAGAAATCACAGAGAGCTCGAAGTCAAGTCAAAGAAGGGATTGAAGAGCTGGAAACTTTCACAGAAGGCCTGTGGGCCATCCTACAGCCATCCGTCATCATAACCCTCCATTCCATACCTGCACCACCACATTTCTAATCGTTTCTTTCCTCCCTGCAAATAAAACACAGAAATCTTGTTTTTTTTTTTTTTTTAAGGAGGAAATAAAAAACAGCACCCCTACCACTTACCTACAGCCTACCGATTGCTTCTCCATGACCATCAGAATCTTCAATAGACTCCTCTCAGCCCCTGCATAAACCTCAGCTAAAAATTTTAGAGGAAGAAGCAGTTACAGGAGTTCCTGTAGGATTCCTGTAGCAGCTGATCCCCTTAAAAATAAAGCTCCAGAAGCAGAATCGGTGCAGCCACAGGTATGTAAAACATGCAAGAAGCCAGCTCTTGATCGAATATCACTTGTACAATGCAACTGAGCTACCTATCCAGAAGCCATGAGCATATGGAAACATAAATACATGGATATAGCACTAAAGTCTAGGCATGCAGCAGCACTGTAGCGCGCACATTTCGACTTATAGGTAAGTGTCTAAACCTGTTCCGCTATTGCATCTGTATGATCCAAAACTACATCAACAAATGGGATGGTTGAGATTAAACTAGATCGGTGGCTACCTAACTGACCACCCTCGTCCAATTCAACAGCGCTCAGCCGGAGTTCACACTACACGTGTGTCTAGTCAACTCATGGAAAAATCTAAAAGTCAGGTAGTGGCAGTTGTTTTGAACTCAAGCGCCAATGATGGAAATGATTGCGGGCAGGCAGCATAAAGTTTCATGATGACACTGCAGTGGGGACCAACGGTCCGATTGAGGGTAACGTACCCTTCCTGCCACCTCATCTCATCACCGCAAACCTCTCCCGTAAGCTTAAGTACGCTCTCTCGACCGCACTCACCACCTTTGTTTTCATTTGTATCGTCGTGCTCTCGACTGCAACAAGCTACCTACCACCTCCAGAGCCTCAAAATAGTCGCTCTCTGTCATTTTTAGAACCCTTCTACCTATCGGATTCTACAGGAACATTATCGGGATCTACAGGAGTAGAAATAGATCCTACAGGATCCCTTTCTACAGGAGGGCCAGTGAGCAGTCTCGCAGAGGAAAAATCGGGGTTTTATGGCAAATTCGAGCTCGAAGAGGTAGGCTCTGGTAAACCCACTCTGCATATTCATATATACAAAGGGTGATGTGATTTCAAGAAAAGGATTGAGTGAAAGGAAGGAGAATTGAAATCAAAAGTTTGCATGTTTCTTTTAAAAAAAACATAGTCTTTCTATCTGCTCTCTGTGCTGAAGTGTTGTCTCTTTCTCCACCATGGTATTCTCATATACAAAGGAGTGATGCAATTTTAGAAAAAATTAAGCCTGTAAAGAAGGAAATTGCATTGAAAAGTCTGCCTATTTCTTAAGAAAAACACAATTTTATCTGCTCTCTGTTTCTAAGATATTGTCTCCTTCACCACCTTCATACTCACATATACAAAGGAGTAATGCAAGTTTAGAAAATTGAGCCTGGAAGGAAGGAAAATTGCATTAAAAACTCTCCCTGTTTCTTGAAAGAAAACCTCAGTTTTTTTCTCTATTTTCGAGTTTGAAATTTGTTGTCTCCCTCTTCACCTAAGATATTCCAAAAGACTCTGAACATCATGACAGGGGGATTTATGAGGAAGGAACCTCTGAACTCAACCAGGCTACATGAACACCCAGAGGTGGTAGCCCTTTTTACTAGAGCAAATTGGATGCCCTTCTTTGAAAAGCTTCATGGGTATGATGAAGAAGTAACAGAGGAATTTGCCTTGTCTTTGACACCTCACTCAAAAACTCATGCCACTGTCAGTTTCAGGGGTTTCACTATAGAAATCACCCCAGAATTCATCAACAGGGTTACCAGTCTCCCACTTGGACTACCCTAGAGCAACGAAGAAAAACCACTAGGCCAAGTTGCCAAGAAAACCTTTTTCCAGCCTAATGAGCATCCTGTGGAGGACAAAAATGGCATTAGGAGAACAAGCATACCTTACCCCTGGGATGAGGTCAGTTATCAGATTATTAAATACATCTCCTGTGAAGGAAGATACAGCATAGTTTATGGGTACCACTTCAGACTGTTGCATGAGTTAAGATATGCCATGGACCTTCCTGCACCCCAAAAACTTAGTATTCCCTATTTTCTCCTCCAATCCTTAATAGAATCTAGCATCAAATTGAAGGCAGGAGTTCCAGACCAATTGGCTCACCATGGGCTAATTAAATTGCTGGTGGAAGATGCCCTCCACACTTTCACAATCCCCATAGCCTGGGAGATTTTTAGAAATATGACAAGGGAAGATGATGTGAAAGCCCTCACATATGACCTCAGTCCATCTGAAAGTGAGGGAGAAGAACAAAAAGGGGAAGATGAGGAGGAAACCAAAGAAGAGGAAGAGAAAACACAAACAGAGAAAGAGGAACCTGAAACAGGGAAGGAAGAAACCCAAACAGAGGAAGAAAAACATGAAATAGAGAAGGATAAGACCACAGCAGAGAAGAAGAAAGAACCTAGGACAAGAGGAAAAAGGACTAAAACAGAAAGGAAAAAGACTAAATCAGTGAAGACAGAGACTACAGCAGAAAGGGCAGAAACTAAACAAGAAGAGGAGGAAATTAAAACAGGGATAGAAGAAACAAAACCTACAGAGGCAGAAAAGACAAAAGAAGAAGAAACAGAAGCACCAAAGGCAGAAGTGTCTCCTGAAACACTGGAAAGGGAGGCAGCAGTTGTTCTTGTTGCACTCATCGCCCTAGTTAAGCCCAAACCAAAGAGAAAAAGGCAACCATCCATGTACTTCAAGGCTCGAAAAAGCACCAGGATAAAGATGGGAAAGCCTCAGCCACCCTCAAAAGAGCCTATCATCATTGAAGATTCCCCTACTTCCAAAAAGGAGGAATCTCCATCCAAAACCCCCATTACCTATGAAAGAGGAAGCCCTAGATCTTCCACTTGGAGGGAAAGGATAAAACTACAGGACTCTAAAACTGTCCTACAGGAGGCGCAGACCGCTCTACAGGAGACCTTGACAAAGCTACAGGAGACTGAGAAACTTGAGAAAAGGGCAGAAGAGCATATCAAGGGGAAGGATGAAACAGCAAGGATACCAGAACCTAACCCACAGCCTAGTTTAGGCTCTTATTACAACCTTCTGGAAGGAGGGAAAATCATCCCACAGAAGTTTGCAGTCCCTCTTTTCTTTGAGCTGGAAAAAGAAAGAGTAAGGAGCCACAGATGGATGCAAATTGCAAAGTCCAAAGGGGTGGAAGACATTGGCCACATGGAGAGCAAGCTGAGAGAGATGGGCAGAGAGCTGGCCACTGTAAAACATGCAGAAGCAATCAAAAGATCTCACTTGGAAGTAGAGAATGAAATGTTAAGAAAATAGCTACAAGAAAGGGGAACCCCGGTAGAAACTGAAATATTAAGAAAACAGCTGCAAGAAAGGGAAACCCCGGTAGAAACTGAAGTGTTGAGGAAATAGTTGCAAGAAAGGGAACCCCAGGCAGAAAATGAGATATTAATATTAAGGAGACAGCTACAAGAAAGAGAATCCCAATTAGCTTGCATGGCCAGCTGGGCTATGGAGGCACTACAGTGCAGGAAGCCAACCAAATCATATGCAGTATACCTCAAATATCAGTGGCTCCAATTCCAGATCAAGACTCTAGCCTAGAGAGGCACCATACCTTTTCAGGATTATGGACAATTCATGGATCTATGTGACCACAGTTCAGCAGAGGACAAGGCGAAGTTGGCAGAGTTTTATTTACATAACATGGCCCTTACTGATATGAACCTATGGGACCCCAATGTTGTGTTAGGAGACTTGCAGCTGATGGCCATGGCATCTTGGATGAGCCATGAGGAGAAAAGGGCAACAGAAATCAAGAAGTTAATGGAAAAAGAGCTAAATGAACCCTTAATGATCTGAGCTGAGCTAGCAAACCCCATGGCTCTCATCAGTGCCCACCAACACCTTGTAGATAATCCTCAAAGTGTCCCTAAGTATATCAATGAGCAGGCCCAGGCTATTGCACATTTTGAGGACATGGAGAGATTGTTTGGAGATGACTGCATTCATGCCTGCATGAGAAGGTGGAACACATTGCCACACAGCCTACAGATCAGGGAGTATCACTCCCCAAATAGGATGAGAGAAGCCTTGAGGAGAGTGCCACTATATAAGCACTCTATGCAAAGTTTGAAGGCCAATTGGATTGGCCTCAAATTCAGTCCTCCACTGCTGCTAGGACTACTAGAAGGTGTAAAAGAAGAAGAAGAAAAAAAACAGTGGGAAGAGGTGGATAGAAAGGCAGGATTCCATGATAAAGAGGAGGATATCACATCAGAAGCATGGGATGTCAAGGAATCCATCAGAGCCATCAAGGATGAGGAGATAGACTAGTTGCTCAGAGGATGAGCAACCCATTCAGTAGGGGGGTGATGATGAGCCCCAGAAATGGGTAATTATATGGGCTCATTTTGCCTCTTAACTCAACTTAATCCACCATTCTCATTATTTTATTGCATGTTTTTTATTATATTTATGCTAATAGAGTGAATTGGGTTAGTCATTATGCCATGAAGTCTAATGTGTGCTTTATGCAGATTTTTGGTCAATTTTGGACAAAGTCAAAGGATTAATGAGCATTTGGTAGCCAATATTTGAGGAAAACAAGGGAGAGGATTTGTAGGAGGGTGTCCCCCTCATTTATGACTCCCTACCTTGAATCCTCCATCAAAAACTCGGAGCACAAACAACCACATCGATGCATCCAAGGGGTAGCCAAGCAAGTCAAGAAGAACTGTTGTCTATCTCTAGTTCTGGGAAGCCGAGCCCCTTGATTTTAGGAGGGTTTTTGGGGGACTCCATTTGCATAAATATGGGGGCTTAGAGCGTCAGTAGTTTAGCCAGTTATTAGTCAAATTTTCGCACTTTTGTGCAGTTCTTGTTCAGCTCATTTTCGAGCTTCTTTTTTGTGGATAGTTCATGTAATGTGACTTTTATTTTTTATAATAGAGATGAAACATTTTCTGAGCCAACACTGATCTCTTTCAAAGGGTTGAAGCTCTTGGGTTAGGGCCTGTTATAGGACAAATTTACCTCCTAATCAACTCAGAGGAGAAGGACAAGATGACTGAAAGATTGACCACAGTTGCAGGCCCAGAATCCACACTAACGCTCTCTGTACATTGATAACCTGCTTTATAAAGCTTGTTTACAAGCATAAAGGAGCATTAGTCAAGCTGCTAACTCATGTTGTTAGACCAGAGGGAGCGTTAGTGAACTTTAGTGATGCTCAAGTGGTTATGCCAACGAATCTGCCATAAAATATCTAGATATCATTTCCCTAAATTTGTGCAAGAAAAGCAGGGAAACTCCAAAAATCAAGATATTTGGAGAAATTCTATTCCAAAAACAGAGGCAAATGGGAAAAAGCTGGTAAAAGAGGTAGGTTCATGGTTTTTACCCAAATGAACTACAGGTGGAGTTGGGAAGCCCTAATTCGATTGTTATTTAAGCAACGAGAGGGTCATTGCACAAGGGTCAGAGCATTTAGAAGGATAGTACATGGTGTTGTTGTGATATTGTCATATTCTTGAAGGAGCTAGCTGAAAGAAGGAGAGAGAGAGAGGAAGAAGGGATAAGGAAGGCTGATGCAACAGGGTTGTTGTAATCACTCTTTTGTTCTGAATATAGGACTGCGGTTGTGTTCCACTACTCGAAGTGTCGGTGATATTGTGCATTTATTTGTCCATTCTGATGCTTGTTGTGTTGAGTAGATAAGTTACACATTTATACATGTTTGTTACGGATTCTTTCATTAATTGTCAGAAGTATATGCTATGATTGGTTTGATTCGTTCTTTTGTGTAGGAATCGTCTTGGAGCCGGTCAGGAGGATTTCTTCTTACTGCATGGAGATCCCCAAGCGAATCTAGAAAGAACCAAAGGTGATCCTTTCTCCATATCCTTTCAATATATGTCAGATAGATGAACATGTGTGTAACAGGTACCTTTTGCAAATAACCTTACGGTCTGTCTGAAGTCCCGGGAAGACTTTCAAGGGTAGTTTTCATCCCGTGCATTTTACCCCATAGCAGGCCCAACCCAAGCTGCCCAGCACCTCTTGCTTTGTACTTATATGTTTTTGCTTTAGTTCATGAGTTAATTTCTGTTACATAGATTCATTTTACCTTGTTTAGAATAGGTTGCTTTTGATGGTTTGCATAGCTGATTTTGTTTCAGTGGCTGAAGTAGGTTTATACAGTGATAGGCTAAGATTCAAAAAGGCCAACAACAGGCCCTAATCTCCCTTCTCCCTTCCTGGGACCATGATTTGAGGTCAATGCACCATTGTTGCCACCAAAAACACAGTTTTGCTTCTTCCATGAAATTTCTAGTGTGATAATTTGATTTGAAAAGTTAAAGTGTTGCTTCAGATTCATTTTGCCAAGATTATTTCTTGTTTCTGTAATAAATATCTTTGCAATATTTTCTATTCGTAGGGTACTGTTCAGCACATCGTGTTTCTAGGTCAGAAATTAGGTTAACAAGAGATATGGTCTGTTTTCTTGGTGCAGCTAGTCCTTTTCTTGCTCATTTTCGGTAGTTAGATGTGCAGATCTCTTACAACACACCTCAGCTCACAATACATCAATAAAACAGCAGGCATCATCTCATTTCTCACAGGTTTCACAATTCATTCACAGTCCTTCACGAATCTGCCCTAATTTCTTCACTTTTTCCATAAGCTTTCCTCTCGTCATTTGAACAAATCCAACCATCATTTTATTTCCTGGTCCTCCTTGTTAAGCCCCAGACACCTCAACACATCCCTCTAGTCTTTAGCTACCCTTTCTCACAATTTTTCCACTCTTAAAACCTCTAAAAATAGCTCTCGACATCCTCCTGTAGATCCCCTGCAGCCTCCTATAGAATTTCCTGTGAGTGATTTTTCGAAGTCCGATTGTAGGGGAAGTCTTCAGAAGGTTACCAGAGGCTTCTTAGGACCCCTCCACACCTTCTTACACCTTTGAAAAAACCAAATCCACCCTCCATCGCCACCAAACCTCTGCCACAGTCACAAACAGACAAAATCACATGCATAACAATTTCACATAAAACACATAAAAACGCAAAAAGATGTTCTTTTCTCATTTTCTTCTAGGAATAGCTTGAATAGATGTAATTTACCTTTTCAGTAGTCAATGGCACTCATTTCATCAGTTTTCATCTCTTTTTCTGCAAAAGTAGGGTTAGTTGGAAAAATTAGGGTTTGCTAGGGTTTGCTTTACACTCCAGTCTTCTTTCTCTTTCTGCAAGTATAATAGTCTTTGTAGAGTTAGCTTTCTTTCATCACAGTTAAAAGCTTCTTATGAAAACTCATAGAAGTTGGCTTGAGCTCCTAGTGATCTTGCACCAGCTGACCAAGTGACAGCCTGCAGTAAGAGCTAGTACTTGTGCATACAGCACCGTCGCTTCCAAGTTTGTTACGAACTACCGGGTTGATAAAAGTAAAGTAGGAAGCCCTAGGAGTTGTAGCATTATTGCTGCAATACTGGTGCTCACCAAGAGGCTCTCTCAAAATTGATTGAAAAGAAAGTAAATATGGAGATTATACTTGGGGATAATGCCACTTATCCAATGAAAGGAATTGGGGTTGTTACTCTTCACTTAAATCAAGGCCAAACCCTTCGTTTACAAGAAGCCTTGTATGTACCTGATCTGAAAAATAATATGGTCTTTATTTCTGCAATGGAAGATAAAAGTTTCAAGGTGACATTCATTGATGGGAAGGTTCGTGTTTGGCAAAGATGCATTCACTCTTGGATTCAAGGTTGAAGGTCTCTATTAGGTTGGAGGACGTCTGTTGGGAGCAATGACTTGTGATACTTCTCTTCAATCCAAATTATGGCACTGGAGATTTGCTCACCTTCATTTCAAATCCTTACCTAATGTAAGGAAGATGGTCACAGGTATGTATGAATTCAACTTAGATCATGAAGGTGTTTGTCAGGGCTGTGAAGCCGGAAAACATACAAGGGCACCATTCCCCTCAATTGAAACTCAAACCACTGATATTCTTCAATTGGTCCATTCTGATCTATCAAGTATGTTTCTCGTGACATATTTGGGTGGATATTTTTACTATGCAATTTTTGTGGATGACTTCTCTCGCGAAACATGGATCTATTTCTTAAAGAAGAAGGATGAAATGTTCAAATGGTTCCTCTCTTTCAAGGCCTTTGTCGAGAATCAAACAGGGAAGAAGATCAAAATATTGAGGATCAATAATGGGACCAAATACAAGTCAAATGAATTCAATGACTATTGTAGAGAAGTTCGCATTAAGAGGGAGGCCACTATTGGATGTACTCCTGAACAAAATGGTGTTTCCGAAAGGAAGAATCAAACTATCATAGAAGCCACTCTTGTCATGCTTCATGACCAAGGTCTACCGAAGGTCTTATAGGGAGACGTTGCCAACACCAATGTGTATGTTCAAAATAGATGCCCACATCAAGCATTGGACTTCAAGACAACTGAAGAAGTATTCACTGGTAAGAAATCTGATGTTTCTCATTTTAGAATTTTTGGTTGTCCTGTATATTTTCATGTTCCGAAAGAGAAAAGAAACAAACTAGATGCATCTGGGAAGAAAGGAACGTTTGTGGGCTACAGTGAAACTTCGAAGGCATATAGAATCTATATGCATGTTCAAAGGGAAGTGGAGATAAGTCATGATGTCACTTTCAATGAATATTTTTCCCTTAGGAAAGTCTGATATCTTTCTATCCCTAGGAAGGACAATAATTATGATGATGCAGAAAAGTAGGATGAACCTCCGATTGATGACCCAATGCCCGATGTTGAAGGTCTGATGGATCCCATTGATCCACCTCCTAGTGAGCCCACTACTTCAAGAAAAAGATTGTGTGGCTCAAAGATACTCTTGAAGATGTTGAGAAACATATTGCACCAAGTTGGACATTTCATGAAAGCAAGAAGTCGAACAGGTACCAAGGGTACTTAGTTTCCATGAGTACCATTGTACAATCTAAGCCTTGCACATTCGAAGAAATCATGAAACACCAAATTTGGAATGATGTGATGAACGAGGAGTATGAGTCGATCATGAAGAATGATGTCTGGGATGTGGTTCCTAGACCCAAACACAAGTCAGTGGTCGCTTCAAAATGGCTCTACAAGATCAAACATGGAGCTTATGGAAGTGCTGAAAAGTTCAAGGCCGGATTCGTTGCTCGAGACTTCTCTCAAAGGAAGGATTAGACTATGACGAGATATTTGCATCGGTTTCCCGATATGCCACCATCCGTTCGATCATAGCCCTTGTTGCCTCGCAAGGATGGATCCTTCACCAAATGGATGTCAAAATTGCCTTCTTGCATGGCTCGCTTAAGGAGGAATTCTATGTAGAAAAACTCAAGGGGTTCGAAGTTCAAGATTGAAAGACACATGTATGCAGGTTGAGGAAAGCCCTCTATGGGTTGAAGCAAGCCCCTAGGGCTTGGTATGAGAGGATTGAAAACTATCTTATGAAGCTAGGATTTACAAGGATTGATGTTGACACAAATTTATACGTCAAGGTTGAAAAGGACATACCTCTCATTCTAGTCCTTTATGTGGATGATCTCTTTCTGACAGGTGATGACCCACTCAATCATCATTGGAAGAGGGAGTTGGATTCGAAATTCAAGATGAAGGACCTAGGACTGATGCACTACTTCTTAGGACTGGAGGTCTAGAAAAATCGAGGCGAGATTTTCCTATATCAAGGAAAATACATTGTGAAACTACTTGAGAGATGTGGGATGGTGGACTTCAAGTCTGTATCTACTCCGATGGAACTCAACTTCAAGAATCTATGTGGAAGTGTTGTTGGGCCCAGATTAGCTAACCCTTCTGAGTATTTTCAACTTGTGGGGGGCCTAATCTTCTTGGTCAACTCCTAACCTGACATATCCTTCATTGTGAACACGTTGAGTAAATTTATGGTTGAGCCTCATCATATTCATTGGATTGTTGCTAAGAATATCTTAAGATATCTTCGGGGCACAATCCACTATGGACTGAGATACATTGTCAGGAACTTGAGACTACATGGATATTCAGATGTTGACTGGGCTGGAAGTGTGGTGGATTGTAAGAGCACATCTGGGTGATGCTTCTCTTTGGGGTCTGCTTCAATATCTTAGATGAGAAGGAAGCAGAAATCAGTTGCTTTAAGCACCACCGAGGTCGAATACATTGCTCCGAGTATGGCCTGTTGTGAAGTTGTTTAGTTAAGTAAGCTCTTCAATGAGCTATTTGAGCACGTGTTGGATACCACTGTGATCTTCTAGGACAACCAGAGTGGGATTCGCCTATCATAGAATCCTATGTTCCACGACCGCTCCAAGCACATTGATATCAAGTACCAATTTATCCGGGATATGGTACAATGAGGAGCAATAAGTCTCCAACACATTAGAACAGATGAGTAGGTCACAGTCATTCTCACAAATCCTTTGAGGAAGGTCAAATTCTTAACCTTCCGAGAGATACTTGGACTCGTCGAATGACCCTCCTATGAGGGTCTCGTATGAGTTGGACAGTGAGCTCTGGGAGCTCCTGGGGGCTTGGGGTACTTCTTGGAGATATGAGCGACCATAGGGTGAGTGGTTCACCTTCCCCTAGTGGTGTGCTAGATACAGGGTGAGTGGTTAACCTTTTCCTGTGATACCCCATGATGGTTGACATGTGTGTAGGGTGAGTGTTTCACCTTCCCCTGTGATTTCTGACACATGTATGTAGGGTGAGTGGTTCACCTTCCCCTATGATACACATATGCATAGGATGAGTGGTTCACCTTCTCCTTGTTGAAGAATCTATGGAAATTAGATTTAATAAGATTCTTATTCTCATGATAACTCTTTGTGAGGTTCATGATAACTCTTTCCTTATTTTTAGAGTGTGTCTGCTCAGTTCATCAAATAGTTACCAAAAACAAAAGAGACAAGAACACACAATGTTGGCTTTCTACTAGGGCCAAAACCTCTCACTCTTTGAGAGGAAAACCTGCACAAAATTCTTCTTATAGAGATTCCAATTGACAAATACCAAGACCATGACCCTTGACCTATTAAGACACTCCAAGACCAAGACACCAATCCTCTTCTTTGTTACTGATGAGATCATCATCATCACTGTTGCTTCACTGAGGTTATCATTACTGCACCTTCACTGAGATACTCATAACAACGAGATTATTGTTGTTCACCATTGTCACGTCTTCACTGAGATCTTCACCTTGTAATTATGTCTTCATCAGGATTATATCTATATCGAGATCATAATTGAAACTATGATGAGATCATGATTGGATCTAGTATGGTGTGTCACTATGAGATGTTTTCGTCACAAATATACCGATTCTATGACTGTGTTTTCTCCATGCATTGAGATCTTCATCATCATAGATATGTTGAGATTGTTTAGTATGCCAAGACAGGGTATGTTCTCTCCCTGCACCGAGATCCTCATCATTGTAGTTATGTCGAGACTGTGACAGTGAGCAAGCCGAGAGTATATTATCCTCATCATAACAAATAGGTCGAGACTGTATGTGCTACTGTGGGATCATCATGATCCTCTTCATCATAATTAAGCCGAGATTGTATTACTAAGAGATCACCGAGACAGTGACTTCATTTAGTATGGATCATGACTGCGTTTTAGTATGTCGAGACTGTGATCATGAGGAGGTTGAGACACATAGATACTTATCACTGTAATTACCCATCTCAGTTGCAGAGACATCTGAAATATATACTCCTATAATGCGGATCTCAGAACTTGTATTCTTGTGAAGATTTCAAAGGATCTGAGATCCCCAAGCCTCACTGTACCCATCGAAATTACAATGGAATCTGATTTCCTGTACCTTTGTTTTGCACAGACCCTAGCTAGGTATATATAGTAGTTTTTCCTCCATATTTAGCCGACTTGAACCAACGAAGGGATGTGACTTTTAATTGTAAGCCAACATGAAGTGTATTTAATTCCTTTTGTTGGCCGACTTCTTCAAGAGGATTGTGCTTGTCTTTGGAGGGTTGTTAGACATTTCTATAGACTTGTATACATTACACATAGGCTCAAGAAGAGCTTCTTCATACATGACATTGACTCTTTGACTTATTAATAAATCCTAAGGCTCTCAATGGGAACCACTAATAAATAAACCTCTTTCTCATGAAACCCATGCAGCAAGTCATACAAAAATCATTTTTTTCTCTTTATTACATCATTTACAAAGATCATGTCATTATAAAGACCAAACCTAGTTACATTCTATAACACTCCCTCTTAACTAGGGAGGTATTCATAATAGTACTTGGTCATTCTCAATCTGAAGAATTTCTCATAAGAAGAATCGGATTAGTAACCCATTTGTATAGCATCATAGTAAACAACATTGTTTCCACAGCAAGGCCTTGACTGACAACTATATCTCTCATTAGATCATAGCACAATGTTGGTGAGACCAATGATTATAGACACCTTCATCATTGTCTCTCAAGGTAGATACCCACCCGGGTGTTCACTTAGTATCACCTTCTAGGACTATCCTTATCTTGGGTTCCTAGCCCTCAAATAATATTGGTCCTCTTGCCTACTCTTATCTTGGATGCCCTACACGTCCTCAAAGAGCATCAGATGCCAAATGATTACCCAATCCTCCATTATTTCTTCCCAAATGAAGACAAGAATGTTGTGTCTATCTCTCCCTCTCAATTGGGGAAGATATGCCCATTCCTTGAAGGAATGTACCCAAGTTCCCTCTAACCAGGAACTTTCCTAAGCTCCCACTTAATCAGGGGCTTGTCAGAGCTCCCTCTTAGCTAGGGACTCTTTTATACATCAGAAACTTCTTCTTCGTGGGTCCTTCAGCTGCTTGATCAAATTCTTTCCTTGATGTCATGAAATTCAGTAACTGCTTTCTTGTAGGGCAACAGCCATCGATCACTTTCCTCCTTAGTTCGTCATGTCATTCCTTTCTTCATGGAAAGTGGATTTCTTGGTACCTTCATATGACTACTTCTTTCTCATCATGCTTCTTCCATCCACCACATGAATGCTAGTTGTACTTGTACTTACAACTCTTGTTCGAGTAGCCCTGCATGAACTCATCTAGATATTATTCAAGAAATAAAAACCTAATATTAAATCAAATCATACCTTACGAGATATCTATTCATCATGATATCTCCCTGTAGGTATCAACATCCTACATACATGTTTACACATCTCCCAAAGATATCCATTCTCAAGGGTATTCATCTTTTCCATCAGAGTCTTCATATCTTTCCAGGAGATTTCCTAGTCAAGTCTTCTTGGTCTTTTGGATGTTGATCGCCTTCATCAGGGTTACATATCTCATGATCTCTTCCTTCCTCACACATTCCATTCCCAGGATATTTCAATCAGATTTTCTTAATTGTAGTCAACAACCTCATACTTCATATGAGGACATATTATGTTGATTTCATCTAGAGTGACTTATGTCTTTCTGCATTTTTCCAGAGGAGGAGATCCTTTTTCTCTTGATCATGCTTCTCAAGATAGAAGTAATGATCCATGTTACCTGCAACCATATGACATGACATTATGATATTAAACATAAGCATACATAGCTCATTTTACCTTTTATGGCATCTAGGCTTCTTCTAGTAGCTTCCTTGATTGAAGTGTCTTCAACCCCTTGATCTACTTCTTATATTATGTCACCATAACATGAATTCCACAACTTGGAGTTTCTGATGAAACACTTGCTTCCTCTCTAGATAAGTGAACCCTCCGATGAGGATTCCATCAAAGAATCTTGAGGATCTTGCATATCCCCATCTGGCAGATGTTTCCTTTTTTACTTGATGTATGATGAGCCTTGTCCTATCTGACAAGTTTCTTTCCTTCAATGTTCAATGAGTTTACCAAGAGCTATATCCTTGATGTTTGACTGCCATGGATTTTATCCTTCATGATTCCCATGGTGATGTCATGAGATCTTGTTGCTAATGCTTCCATGATGCCACAATACATCTTATTATCATGGTCATATCTGTAACAAAATATTTAGGAGCTTATGATAGGATCCTTTTGTGAGAGATATCATCTCAATCATAGTAGAGATTTGTTACTCCCTCTTTCCTTTGTCCTTTTCTTCAGCTTCCTCCATCCTTCTGGCGATATGAGTTTTCTTTCCATAATATTTCCATAACATTGAATCTTAGCTATATTATTTGAGGATCAAACTTCCCTTTCCTTTCTGCACATGTTTGAATCCTTTAACCTTCAATACTTTTTCCATCAACTTTTCTTTATCTAGATAGAGACCAAAAATTGTTGAATGAGGTAACCTTCTTGTGCATGGACATTTGTTACCTTGCCTATCAGTTAGAACAATGATAATTACCTTCATCTCCCAATTGACATCTTATGAAGATATTCCTTCATTATTTGATACCTTCAATCAGGTCTAAGTGATATGACCTTCTTCATTGTATTTCAGAGAGTATATCTTCTAGCATTTTATATCTCTCTTTTATGTCACCTCTCCTGCTACATAGGGATGAGAGGACCTAGGAATTATTTCATATGACTTCTCTTCCGGGGACTATATCTATCCTCCTTTCTTATGCAAGGAATCTTTATGACCCAACCGATTTATATATCTCCTTGCAAACATGAAGTCATTTAACCAAACTTGATTATAGAATGAAAAGATACTTACTTGACATGTGAAGATGAAATCTTCACCTTAATTGCTTTGATGATGGTTGAAGAAGATATATTAGAGCTTCTTCTTGGATGATCTTCTTTCAAATGAGAGAGCCTTTCCTAAATATAAAAGGTTTCTCCTTTTGATGAGGATGACTTGATGCTTCCTCGCATGATCTTCTTCTAGGGAAAGGAGATGGTATTTTGAAGATGTCCATGCCTTATTACCTTCAATATGCTTTGCCTTCTTTTGTAGTGTAGATTAGGACTACTTCTAGGGTTTCAACCTTTTTCAAGATGATGTGATCTTCGATTTTGAGGTCCTTTGAGCTTCATTGCTTTGTACACATCTTGATGATATTCTTGGTGGCCTTTTAATGATGACCGTGGAGTCAAAAATTCTTGTTGTTGTAGATTGTCTCCTTGATTATATAGATAAAAACCCTTGTTGTTGTATATTGATATTGTAGACTAATCCTTCAATTTTGATAAGGCCCTTCAACTTTCATTTATGCGCTTCTTGAAGTTGATCCTTGAATGTCTCTTTTTGTTTCCCTTCCTTTGACTTCAACGCCTTAGCTCTAATACCATGTTGAAGAATCTAGAGCAATTAGAGTTAATAAGATTCTTATTCTCATGATAAATATTTGTAAGGTTCTTTTAACTTTTCTTATTAGTACAATATTTCCTTATTATTAGAGTGTGTCTGCTTAGTTCATCAAATAGTTACCAAAAAAAAAGAGACAAGAACACATGATGTTGCCTTTCTGCCAGGGCCAAAACCTCTCACTCTTTGAGAGGAAAACCCGCACGAAATTCTTCTTATAGAGATTCCAATTGACGAATGCCAAGACCATGACCCTTGACCTATTAAGCCACTCCAAGACCAAGACACCAATCCTCTTATTTGTTACTATTGAGATCATCATCATCATTGTTGCTTTACTGAGGTTATCATTACTGCACCTTCACTGAGATACTCATAAAAACAATATTATTGTTATTGCACCATTGTCACATCTTCACTGACATCTTCACCTTGTAATTATGTCTTCATCAAGATTATATCTATAACGATATCATAATTGAAACTGTGTTGAGATCATGACTGCATCTAGTATGGTGTGTCACTGTGAGATCTTTTCATCACAAATATACCGAGTCTATGACTGTGTTTTCTCCGTGCATTGAGATCTTCGTCATCATAGATATGTTGAGATTGTTTAGTATGCCGAGACAGGGTATGTTCGCTCCCTGCACCAAGCTCTTCATCATTGTAGTTATGTCGAGACTCTGATAGTGAGCACGTTGAGAGTATAGTATCCTCATTATAACAAATAGGTCGAAACTATATGTGTTATTGTGGGATCACCATGATCCTCTTCATCATAATTAAGCCGAGAGTGTATTACTAAGAGATCACCGAGATAGTGATTGCGTTTAGTATGGATCATGACTGCATTTTAGTATGCGAGATTGTGATCATGAGGAGGCCGAGACACAGAGATACTTATCACTGTAATTACCCATCTTAGTTGTAGAGACATCCGAAATCTATACTCTTGTAATGCGGATCTCAGAACTTGTATTCCTCCGAAGATTGCAGAGGATCCAAGATCCCTGAGCCTCACTGTACCCATCAAAATTACAGTGGAATCCGAGTTCCTGTACCTCTGTTTTACGCAGACCCTAGATGGGTATATATAGTATTTTGTCCTCCATATTTATCCAACTTGAACCAATGAAGGGATGTGACTTTTAATTGTAAGCCGATATGTTTTTTATTTAATTCCGTTTGTTGGCCAACTTCTTCAAGAGGATTGTGCTTGTCTTTGGAGGGTTGTTAGACATTTATATAGACTTGTATACATTACACATAGGCTTAAGAAGAGCTTCTTCATACATGACATTGACTCTTTGACTTATTAATAAATCCTAAGGCTCTTAATGGGAGCCACTAATAAATAAACCTCTTGCTCATGAAACCCATGCAGCAAGTCATACAAAATAATTGTGTTCTCTTTGTTACATCATTTACAAAGATCGTGTCATTATGAAGACCGAACCTCATTACATTCTACAACACTCCTATGGCATATGAGTTGGATGAGTGGTTCACATTCTCCCATCGATGCCACAGCACACATCCTACCCATGGAATCTGGGACTCATGGGAATTACCTCTCATATGGCCAATGAGTTGGGAAAATATGGTTAGGGACCATAGCACTACCGATGTATGCATCGTGTACTGTTGTACTACCTATCACTATGTTAGGTCCCTATACTAATATTGTAATCCCTTATTATTATTAGTACACCCCCCTTATTATATTGTTGTGCCCATTTAGTTGCCATATTGTTATTATTGTGCCCCACAGAAGCCCACTATTGTTATTATTTCCCTTACATTATTATTGTTATGTCGGCTCTGATTATATTATGACCCCTTAGACTCCTATATATAGAAAGGAGGCCTTATCATTTGTATCATCCAAGAATTGTTCATTTTTTTAATGTAAAGGAGGTTTCCCCCTCGAAGAGGCTTATTTCTAAGGCGTTGATCTATCTTTTCTATCTTTTTGTGAGCTAGTTTCATAACATTTGGTATCAGAGCTTTGGATTTTAGGGTTTCGCTGCTCCAAACAAGTCATCATGGAATTTTCGCTATAATTTTTTGTTTGCGCCATTTCAGAAGCTAAAACAAAAACCCATTTGAGAAGAAATCTTGCTGAACCTTGGGTCCAAATTTCAGATCTTGTCTCGCTATATTTGTGGAGATATGATTTGAGTAAGTTAGGGTGTTGGCAAGCTCCAGAATTTCATCTAAAACAAGTCATCATGGAATTTTCGCTATAACGTTTTCACTACGAAGTTTCAGAAGCTAAAAAAAAAACCCATTTGAGAAGAAATCGTTTTGAACCTCGTGTCTAAATTTTAGATCTTGTGTCGCTATATTTTCGGATATATGATCTGCGGAAGTTAGGGTTTTTGCAGACTCCCGAATTACATCCTAAACAAGTGACCTTGGGAAAATCGTCATAACGTTCTCTCTGAGAATCAGATTGAAATTTCATAAGAAGTTATAGAAAGAGGACGGAATGTATTTTGTTTGGGTATAATTTTCAGAACCTAAGGTTGAAAAAGTGACACGTGGAACGTCATACAAGTTCACTCTACTGAACTAGTCTATAATTAGGTCATCGCGGGAGATTGGGAATAAATCTTTCTTCGGGAATCCAATTGCGATCAGACTTGTGGAGTTAGAAAGAGGACTCAGAGGGCTATTACAGGACGAAATTTCAGAACTTAAAGATCCAAAATTACAGAGTTACAGTCATTTCAAGGTCGAGCTCCTAAAATCAAGAAAAAGCGAGATGAGGAAGTTTGATGGCAAGGATCCAGTAAATTGGATACTACAGATGGAGAAATATTTTGATCTACATGGTGTACCAATGTTACAAAAGGTACATATTGCATCTAATTATTTAGAACCGAATCAATTTTTATGGTATGAAGGGCTTTGTTCTCTGAACCACTTGTCACGTGGCCAATTTTCACGGAGGAAATGATAGCACATTATGAGGATACAAAGAGCAACACATTCTTTAGCCAATTGATAAATCTCAAACAAAAGGGTTCAATGGCAGAGCACATTGAGGACTTTCAAAAATTCAATATAAGGGTAAATGATATTCTAGAGAAGCAAAAAATAAATAGTTTTATCTATGCCATGGAAGCTGATATCGATGGTATGAAAGCATATTGGAAGAAAGGCATAGAAGATTTGAAGAGAGACATGGAAGGTTTGAAGGAAGGTGGGACAAAGCTACTACAAGAAAGGCCTCCTAATGACGAAAAGGATCAAGAAACATCAAAAGAAGAGGATATACACCGGGAACCAACCCTAGAGAAAGAACAAATGAATCCGACCATATCTTGTATTGCAATGGCAGGAATTACCACTCCTCAAACTCTCAAGATAGAAGGATATATCAAGAAGAAGAAGGTTCAAGCAGTGAAATATCAGGAAGAAAAGTATCAAGAAACATCAAAATAAAAGGATATTCACCAGGAACCAAACCTAGAGAAAGAAGAAATGAATCTGACCATATCTTGTAATGCATTGGTTGGAATTACCACTCCTCAAACTATAAAGATAGAAGGACAAATCAAGAAGAAAAAGGTAATAGTGTTGATTGATTCAGGAAGCACCCACAATTTTATTCATTGTAGGGTAGCAAAAGAATTGAATTGCTTCCTATATCCAGCACCAGAGTGTCAAGTGATGATTGCAAATGGAGGAACAATAAATTGTTCTGGAAAGTGCCATAATATCAAGCTATCCATGGGAGAATATGTATTGAATAGCCCAATGCTTTCCATTCCAATGGGTGGTGCTGATGTTGTACTAGGAATCTAATGGCTACAATCCTTAGGTACAATAGCTTTTAATTTTCAAGAACTTTTCATGAAATTTTCTTCGGAAGGAAAGGAAGTTGAATTAAGGGGTATCACAGGGAAACCATGAAAGATAATCAGCTCTAATGGAATGACAAAGCTTCTAAAGAAAGAACAACGAGGCGTAATTTCACAATTATGTTCGCTAATGGTTCCCACATCGAAATCATCTATTTCTCCAGATCTCCAAAAAGTTTTGGACAATCATTCCAAGGTATTTGATACTCCCAAAGGTCTCCCACGTATTTGTGATCATGATCATTCTATTCATTTGATTTCAGGAAGTGTTCCTCCAAACATCAAGCCTTATAGATATCCATATGCCCAAAGGAGTGAAATTGAACATATGGTTGCAGAAATGGTAGAGGTTGGTATAATTATCCAACCAAATTTGATAAACAAAGCAAGGGATGAATGGAAGAATGGCGAAGCAGGGTGGGAACTCATTCAAAAGTTACCAAAGATCCTAGTTCCAACAATATTGCCAGAACTTGACAAGGAAGGAAAAATCATATTGGAACCTGAAGCATTCACAGAACTGAGAAGTCGACAGCTACGAAATCGATCAATTTCAGAGTATCTCATCAAGTGGAAGAACTTACCCACTGAAGATTCCACAAGGGAGGACAAGAATTTTATACAGAAGCATCAAGAACTACTCAAACGTTGAGGACAACACTTTTTGAAGGAGATGGGCATGTTAGGTCCCTATACTAATAGTGTAATCCCTTATTGTTATTAGAACAACCCCCTTATTATATTTTTGTGCTCATTTAGTCCCCATATTGTTATTATTGTGGCCCACAGAAGCCCACTATTGTTATTATTATTCCCTTACATTATTATTGTTATATCGGCTCTGATTATATTATGACCCCTTAGACTCCTATATATAGAAAGGAGGCCTTGTCATTTGTATCATCAAAGAATTGTTCATTTGTGTAATGTAAAGGAGGTTGCCCCCTCGAAGAGGGTTATTTATAAGGCGTTGATCTAACTTTTCTATCTGTTTGTGAGCCGGTTTCATAACAGACTAGGATGCATGGTGTTCAACAACTTGATATGGGATCAAGGACTGACTTTTGTCAGTGGAGAGTGGTATGATCCTATGACTCACTCTCAATCACTTCTTCTTCATTATTACTTCATGGTTTAGCATAACAGAGCAAATCATAGCAATGATGACAAAGATGGTACATGATGACAGGATGGAATGATCAGGACAAATGGATTGGCAGGTGGAATTCTCCCTAGTTGAGAGGCAGTGTTATAATCGAAAACTAGGGCCAAGTTCCACCTTAGGATAGTGCATATGATGGATATGATTATTGCATTAGATTCCTCTTTTCGAGAGGTCCAATTTTGATATAAAGATCATCTCATTCTAACTGTTAGGATATTCCGACACATAGGAAATAGTTAAGTTCAACTTGGTCTAGTATAGAGTTAGGTATAGAGTTAGGTAAAGTGTGTTTCTTTACCGTTGTACATTTTGTAACTTACAATCCGACGGTCACGATATGTAGTGATCCGACGGTTCATTCTCTCCTCGGTATTACCGACACTTGATCCGTGGCTTGACACCCGATTGGTCCATGAGTTCTATTTAAAGCGCATGGAGGGTCATTGTTCGGGTAATCCGTGCATGAGAGAAGCTTATGTAAATTTTCATTCTTTGATTAATAAATTGCCTGTAGTACCCACGTTGGGACAGGCCGTGGACTGTTTCCCTCTTTGAGGGTTTTAACCACGTCAAAAATACTGGTGTATTGATCTGTGATCTGGTTGTGAGCGGTGTCCTTTTGGTATTCTTTCTGAGGAACTTACCCTGTAAATTCCTACATGGTATCAGAGCTATTTGAGGGCCGCGTCCGTTGGTGATCCAAATCTGAAGCCGGTAGAACTGCATGTGGCTGTCGTTTCCTAGATCTGCTATTTCTGACTGCTTTCAGGCCGAGAGGACTACTCTGTTGCGTTTGGAGCATCTGTTCCAGTGAGGAATCCCTTTCGTTTCACGCGAAAAGGTTTCCGGTAGCCCTAGCTGCGTCATTTTTCAGATCGGGAGGTATACAGTGTTTTTTGCAGTTTACTGTTATTTTCTCTCTGCTTATTTCGGTTTCGGTTTATTTAGCCCTTTTTTTTAACTGGATCTATACCTTTCATTTCTGCGTATGCTCTTTGCCCTGCGACTCTGTGCGATCTGGGCAAATCAGAAACAGAAAGGAAGGATTTTTCTCATGCGTATGCTCTTTTCCCTGCACCTTAGTGTGATCTCGGAAAATCAGAAACATTGAGAAAAATATTTAGTTTTTCGGCTAAAGCTAACTTTGAGATTTTTTTTTTAAATTTCTAGTTTTTTGGCTAAAGCTAACTTCGAGCCGCAAGGTTCGTTTTTCTTTGCATATTCGTGTTGGGTTTTGTGTTTTGTGTTTTGTAGGGAAAAAGAGCTTTCTCAAGGCAAGCATGCAAACCAAGCCCCCCCCCCCCACCTTCTCAGGATCCTCAACTTCCAAGATGGGTCTGTGCTACTCGGGATGCAGCAGGTGATCTTGCCGGTGATCCTACAGATCAGCGACGTACACGTTCTCAGTTTGAAAGAGCCTCTTCTTTACTGGCTCAAGCTCCAGTAAATCATGATCCTGACACTTTTGCAGAAGCTTCAGGCCATCCACATTGGGAAGCAGCTATGAATGAAGAATATCATTCATTGATGACAAATGATACATGGGATCTTGTTCCTCTACCAAAGGGACGCAAACTTGTTAGATGTAAATGGGTTTACAGAACCAAGTATGGACCATATGGGAAAGTTGATAAACATAAAGCTTGACTCGTTGCTAAGGGCTTTTCACAGGTTGAAGGCATTGACTACACTGAAACCTTCTCCCCTGTTGCCAAAATGAACTCTAACCGCCTTGTTCTTTCCCTTGCTGCATCTTTAAAATGGGAAGTCCATCAGATGGATGTTAAATCTGCCTTCTTGCATGGGGACTTGCAGGAAGAAATCTATATGGAACAACCCATTAGCTTCATACAAACTGACTCCAGCCTTGTTTGTCGACTTAAGAAATCCCTTTATGGCCTCAAGCAAGCTCCTCGGGCTTGGTATGCCAAAATGGATAGCTTTCTTTTAGAATCTGGCTTTTTTAGGTGTCATTCTGACAATACTGTCTACACCAAGAAAGTGGGCAACTCTCTTATCATCCTTGTTCTTTATGTTGATGATCTTATTCTTACTGGTAGTGATCCCAACCTTATAAACCATGTGAAGTCCAACCTTAAAAAGAAATTTGAAATGACAGACTTAGGACACTTACACTATTTTCTCGGTCTTCAAGTCTTGCAATCCAAGGAGGGTATTTTCCTTTCCCAGTCCAAGTATGCTTGTGATATTCTTCGTCATTTTCACATGGAAGACTGTAAGCCAGCCCCCTCTCCCTTTCAGTCTGGAGTCAAACTTTCAGTCTCTTGTACTTCTCCTGAAGTTGATGCTACCTTATACCGTCAACTTGTAGGAAAACTCTTGTATTTAACCCATACTCGTCCTGATCTTTCCTTTGCTGTTGGCCTTATTGCTCATTTTATGCAAAACCCCCGTGAAAGTCATTGGAAAGCAGCTAAAAGAATACTTCGTTATGTTCGAGGTACAGTACAGTTTGGGATTCATTACAGTGCCAAAGCAGCTCCTCTGTTAGTTGGTTTCACTGATTCTGATTGGGCTGGTGACCCTAATGATCGGAAGTCTACTGCCGGTTATGTCTTCACTCTTGGTTCAGGACCTATTACATGGGCTTGTAAGAAACAGGCTGCCATTTCTCTTTCGTCAGCAGAAGCAGAGTATCGTGGTGCCGTGGAAGCTAGTAAGGAAGCCTTGTGGCTTCGTCAAATCCTATCAGAGTTTGGCTTTGAGCAGCAGCATCCAACCACACTTTGGTGTGATAATCAAAGTGCCATTCAGCTATGCAAAGATCCAGTCCAGCATCAGCACAGCAAACACATTGAACTACACATGCACTTCATCAGAAAGCTCATTCATGACCATGTTCTTGAAGTGCAATATTGTTCAACAGATGATCAGGTTGCAGACATCTTGACAAAGGCTCTCACAGAGGCGAAGTTCACTAAACTTCGATATATGCTTAGAGTTCAGGAAGTTGTCACTAAGGGGGGATAGGCTCTAGTGCCTCCTTCCTTCTCCTATTGTGTCATATTTGTAAATCCTTCAATCCTATCCCAAGTTGTTCTTAAGGGGGGATGTTAGGATATTCCGACACATAGGAAATAGTTAAGTTCAACTTGGTCTAGTATAGAGTTAGGTATAGAGTTAGGTAAAGTGTGTTTGTTTACCGTTGTACATTTTGTAACTTACAATCCGACGGTCACGATATGTAGTGATCCGACGGTTCATTCTCTCCTCGGTATTACCGACACTTGATCTATGGCTTGACACCCGATTGGTCCATGAGTTCTATTTAAAGCGCATGGAGGGTCATTGTTCGGGTAATCCGTGCATGAGAGAAGCTTATGTAAATTTTCATTCTTTGATTAATAAATTGCATGTAGTACCCACGTTGGGACAGGTCGTGGACTGTTTCCCTCTTTGAGGGTTTTAACCACGTCAAAAATACTGGTGTATTGATCTGTGATCTGGTTGTGAGCGGTGTCCTTTTGGTATTCTTTCTGAGGAACTTACCCTGTAAATTCCTACACTAACAAGCAATAATGGAATTTTGAATTTATTCTCCCTCATGCACAAATTGTCAACGTCGGCCTCAATCAAATAAAGCCCAATAGATATGTCTCCACACCCTCAACGAATTGTATAAATAGGAGTGAACTTTCTCCTCATTTGGACATCAATAATATCATCACACATCTCTCTATCCTCTCTTTATTGGTTCGTACAACTTGAGGACAGTGTCTCTCTTCTTCGCACGTGTGGCAGGAGGTCGAATTTTTCTTCGACAGAACAAGTCGAATTTTAGAGGAACATCCAGTGTTGACCAGGGCTCATTTGACTTCGATTTTCAAGGCATAATTTTGATCTTTGGAGGTTGCATTTATTGGCACAAAAATTGAGGTGATTGGGATAGTTTGACCAGCGTTGACTTAAGGGGTACTTCAGATTTTACCGCAGAAATTACAGCAATGTTTCTCTCTCCTTTGACTCGGTTTGACCGACTGTTTTGGGCTGAATTTGACTCTCTTGAAAGGCCGAATTGGACTGTTGTTGACCGAGATTCTTGGAGGACATTTTGATGTTGATTTGACTAGTGTTATCTTTCTGGTTAGGGCTGCAGTTGACTATTGTTAAATGTTGGATTTTGTCAGGGCTATTTTGGGCAAGTAAATTTGATATTTGTACTCTCTCTCTCTATTGAACTTTTGAATAATAATAAGAAGGTTTTATCAAAGGTTTTTCCCCACATTGGGGTTTTTCCCTGGAATCCACCAAATCTTGTGTCCTCTTATCTTGACTTGTCTTCTGCACATGTTTTTTTATGTTCTATCTGCATTTACTATCAATGTGTTTAAGTTAATGTGATTGCTACTGGAAATCATTGAAAATTATCATTGGAATGATAAGGAACATTGAGGTAAACTGTGCTAAAGCATAGAACATACCATTGTTATCTAAAATTAACAGTCTTCCAAGGGTAAACCTTGTGTTCTCTTTGTGCATTGTGATCTATACTGTCCTTATGATTTTATGGTTGAATTTTTGAAGTAATTTCTTTGATAAACTAGAATTTTAAAAAGAAGATCTATATCATTAGAAGCAATTATCAATGTTTCGTCATTTGTACATATATCTATTTCACTTGAAAATCAACATGGTATCAAAGCTTTGGTGAAGGATAGGACTTTGAGATCACTCTTGGAAACCTTTGGTAAAGGGAAGATCATCAGATAAGACCTCATCTAAGAACTATTTGCTTGTTTATGGCTATGTGTTCCTATATGAAAGTAGAAAATAAATTGGAAGGAGATACAAACTTTAGGGTTTGGAAAACAAGGATTCATCTCCTTCTTGTAAAGAATGAAAACTTGGATATTGTGAAGGGAAAAGTCACTGAACCCAAAAAAGGATGAAGAAAAATTAAAGTTTGAGAAAGATAATATTACAGCTAGAATCATCATTGGAGATTCCATTAGAGATCATTTGATCTCATATGTAGAAAATCTTGACTCTTCAAAGAATATGTATGATGCCCTAATCGGATTAGACATTATTAATAATATTGGTCAAGCAATGAGTTTGAAGAATGAGCTTTGTGATGTTAGAATGACAAGGAAACACATTATAGCCTCATATTTCATGAGGATTTCTCAATTGAGAGATCAACTTCAATCAATTGATGAAATCATTTATGAAAAGGAACTAGTGATTACAACACTTAATGGTTACCTGGATCATGGGACTCGTTTGCGTTAGGGATATGTGTCAGGAAAGAAGTTCCAAAGTGTTATAGACATTTTTGTGCCTTACAGCATTAAGCATGAAATGTCCATAATCTAAGGGATCCAAAGTCCCTAAACATGTTGTTCCTACCCCTAGAGGAACAAGGCTAACAAACCACAGCAATTCACAGAAGTTCTCCACCAGAAACTGCTCAAAAACAAGTCAATTCAGGATCATTTCAGTGGCTCCACTAGCTGTTTGCGCTGAATGTCAAAGCCAACACTGGCTACCTGCGCTGAATGTCAAAGGAAACACTGGCTACCTGTGCTGAATGTCAAAGGAAACACTGGCTACCTGCACTGAGTGAGAGTGGACATGTCGCAAGTTCATTTCTCAAGGTGTCAGAACCCAGGAAGCTTCCAAAATGACACTTGCCTCAGGGAATTCGACTGGTGATGAGTAAGAGGTTCCAAATCTCCAAGTGGAAGCAAGAACCTCCAAGTGAAATCAAGAACTGACAGAGGGAGAGGACACTAGTCAGATCTCAAGCTGACTCATCCTCTCTCCAAACATCTATATATGGATCTCTCCTCCATGAGATCTAGAGGCTGGAATTTTGTTATTGCAAAGAATTGTTGTTGGTTTGAGATTGGAATCATTGGGTGCTTAATGCTTTGAAGGGGGTGAAGATAGGAATTCCATTTGCTGGGAAGGAGATGCTGGATTGGAGCCCTCTGGATTGTATCTCTTCCTGAACCTTGTTATTCATCAATAAAGCTATCTTGGTTTCTCCTATATACTGATGTATCTTTGATGTATAATTGCATTAGTATGTTTAGTTTATTTCTAATCCTGAACTAGTTATGAATATGGATCCATGTCTTGTGTAGTGTTCTCTTCTTGTGATCTTGCAGAAACCTCTTGAAGCTGGGCGAGCGAGAAGGCAAGTAGCTGAGAACTCTCCAAGAGAAGGGAAACTGGATCGAGGGACAAACGGAAGACACCGGTTAGTCCATCCATCTCTCTTCATTCTTAATTCATAAAGGAAGAAATACTAGAATAGCTGTCTTTGTTTGTTGCTAAGGCACTGTCACACCTTAGGTGGATAGGATCGTCCTGCATAGGCATTTTCCCCACAACAAATTGGCGACTCCGCTGGGGAGATCTGTTTAGTCATTTTATTTGTGTTTCTATCACTGTTTGTTTCATAGACTTGACAGCAACAATCGAACTGCATCTGCTATTCCCAGATGCAAAGTAGACAGTTGCTGCTTTGATCCAATCACTGGACTTGTCTATGATCTGAACAATGGACTCACAAATGATTTGATGATCCTTTGTGATAGATCTTAGTACTCCCTCAAAGCATCCCTTTGATTGTACCTTGTTTGTTGCTTTTATTTGGCCTGAAACAGTAGATTAAATAGCAATCTGTGACCCAGAACCAGTGAGAAACGAGAGTTTCTCCTTCAGCGCAGACCCAGTGAAGGGATTCTGCATTTCAACGCAGGTCCCGTGAAGGCTACCTGCGCTGAATGTCAAAACCCCTGTGTTGAGGTTGCGCTGAACCAGTTTGGCCTTGTGCAGCTGGGGTTCTCTGCTCTGTTTTGCCTTGTTTTGATCTCTGATTTTTGCAGCCTGTAACCAGCATAGGTACCAGTCTGATAACTCCTTTTCTCTGCTTAGATTCCGCCTCCTTTTGTACAAAAAGACTGTGAGTGTTTTTATGTGTTTGTGGCATCATTTACAGTTTTCCTTTGCATGAGTGAAATAATCATCCTGTAGCCCTTGATTCAGATCTGTTGATTGTGATCTTAGGAGAGAGTTCATTGGCTGTTTGCAGTTGATTATACATTTACTCTTGCTTATTGGTTTGAGTTTGTCTCTTTTAAGTGTCGAAACAAGTATTCATTTCGAAAATCATTAAGTGTTGTAATCTCTTCTACCCTCTCTGATTTCGTAAAAGTAAACTTGTTTGTATTTGTCATTTAAAAGCAAATTCAAAGTTGTACAAAAAGCTTTCTTTGTAGGCATCAATACTAAGAAAGCGGAAAACAAACACCTGCATTGTGCATTTGCATTTGATAGTTTGCATGCTTGATTTAGGAAAAGTGCATTAGAGTGTGTTGATTGCTCTTTGAGAAAAGATGGTGTCTTTCTTTTCCCTTAGTAGCTAGGATTTTCAAAGTTGAAAAGATATAAAGCTTGCTTATCATCTTTAGACTGCATTTAGGAATTGTATCATACATCTCGTGGTGAACCTTGAAAGGCAAACTTCTAAAAAGATCAACCTAAAATAAATTGAATGAACTTAACAACGCTTTGCAACATAACGCACAACATAGAGGTCTAGGCTAGAGACGTGTTCCGGCGTCGTAAAGCCTGGTGACTGTCGATCTCGTGGATGGTGGGTGATTCCTCCTGAGGGACGATAGCGCCAGTACGGATTGTGCTCCCACGTACCGTCGCGTATATATTGGGAGACCCCTATAGGCATAAAACCTTTATCCTTAGGAAGCCATGTCGGCCGCCCTACTGATCGCAATGCACTGAACACAGCATTCAGGAAGATCGACTGCCCGTACCCTAAAAAGTATTTGCGGTTTTGCGAAAATTTTGGCACACCCTCTGCCTAGAACTCCAGAGCAGTTCCTTTTGGCCTTTTTCAGACTCTATAATGGAAAAAGTCCATCCGAGCATTTGTCACTTCGGGCTCGTTAAAACATCGAAGGAGACTAGAGTCATCTTTAGCTTTTTCTCGACTCTTTAAAACTGAAAAAGCAAGTTGTGTCTAAAGCGTCGTTAAAATTTATTTTAAACGGAACAATCACCCCTATTCCCACATTGATCTTTAGGTTGAAAAAATGGAGCACACCAACCAAGGAATTCCCCTTGGTGGAAATCCTAGTCCCTTCTCCTCTTGGGGAGATGTTGGTGCGCCCCATATGGCCACATTGTCGCTTCCAGGACTGACAATTGGCCTGCCAGTCTGGCTCTTTTCAAC
Organism: Pinus tabuliformis; assembly: GCA_031772625.1. Taxonomy (NCBI): domain Eukaryota; kingdom Viridiplantae; phylum Streptophyta; class Pinopsida; order Pinales; family Pinaceae; genus Pinus; species Pinus tabuliformis. The sequence goes on along the minus strand of CM062819.1, from coordinate 1,384,705,364 downwards.
CAATGTCGTTCAGAACACCACCATTCCTGAACAGTCGAGTCAACAGTTAGACCAAAGCAGAGTTGCCAACCAGCCTTCTACTTCATCTAACTCTTCCTCTCCTCCTTCCTCTTCGCTTGACGGAACTGGTAAAGAAAAAAACCAAGTTCCTAAGGAGAAGAAGGAAAAGAAGAAGAAAGAGAAGAAGAAGAAGGAGCCAAAAGCGACTGGGGGCAAACAAGTGTCATCTGACAAAAATCCACACACAGCACTGACCAGGCCTAAATCGCCATGTGTCATATGCAAGGGAGACCACTTCCACAGAGATTGTCCCTGCATCCCTCGGATACTAAGGGACTGGTCTCCCCGTTTGCACAATTCGGTAGCGTCGACCTCTGATAGCCATGTTGACAGCTCACCGTCGACTAGTGAAAGTGAAGTCCCAGGACAGAGAGGGAAAGCTAGATTTCCCTACAAACTGTGTGAAGGCGACCACGCCATCCACCATTGTCCCTTCTTAGACGAGGCTAAAAGAGTTTTGGAAGATCGCCCGATTTTACGAGCGCAACTTCCTCCTGGATATCAAAAACTCCTGCCAAATCCTTCACTAGTTGAGAACCCGGCTGGCCCGCCCAGGTGGTCAGCCGAAGCACCTATCATTGAAGATGAACCGTCTAGATCCATGCCTGACGAAAGTCAAAAGGTTGAGGTGGCAGTTGACCCGGTTTTGCCTTCAGAGGCTCTATCTTCGAATGATACCATCACAGAGGAGAATAAAGACGACACCGTCCACACAGACTCCGACGAACAAGGGGGCAATTTGCCCATTCCTTTATCGCAGGAAGGAACTTCATCAGAGTCATACCCGGCCATCTATTCGGTCCCACCGCCAAGCAACCTAGTTGTCTCGTTCGACTGGAACCAACTAGGCAGACCCCAGTTGCCAGCAAGCATACCATTCAGAATTATCGTTCAAATATACAGAATGGTAATGGCTGGCACTATCATTGATGAGGGGGCATCTGTGAGTATCCTTTCCTCTATTGCTTGGAAAGCGCTTGGTTCGCCAGTGCTTTTGCCTGAAATGAGAAATCTATCAGGCTTTGATAAAGGAACCAGTCGACCTTTAGGGATCCTCCCCAATGTGCCCATAACATTGAAAGGGAAGACCGTTCAAATGAACGTGATGGTCGTTCAAGGACCCTTGGATTATAACGTACTCCTTGGACGAGACTATATATATTGCATGGGAGCCATCGTCTCCTCACTCTTTAGAGTAATGTGTTTTCCGCATGAAGGAAGAGTGGTCAAGCTCATGGACCAACTTTCATTTCCCCGATCACGCATCGCAAATAGTCATATACCACCCCTAAATGGTCTATTCACGCAAGAAGTGACTCAACCCATGGTCCGTCCTCCTGATGAGCGCGAGTAATCCGGGAGGATATGACTGGAACCCAGGGGGCATGCGTCCTAGTCTGCTTCGGCAGGAAAACTTTGGGTATAGGGTAGGTTTCCGCGGGAGAATATGACTAGTCCGTACCCCGTCCGTCTAGGAAGAGGGGTTGTTCTAGAATAAGATTCTTTTGTCAAAGTTATGTGAGTTGGCGGGCATCGTCGCTCACCTTTGTCTATTTCGGTAGACATTGCCGAGGAAGTGTTTTGTTTGAAAGATTAACGAGACAATCTTTGGGTAACCTGAAAGAGGTAAGCCTCTCTCGTTAAAACAAATGTTTTGGCGGAAGTGAAGTAGAGGTAACCTTGAAACTCTGTTTTATACCTGGGGGCATGCAAACCTTTTGGAGTGCAAGCAAGGGGCGGCTATTTATTTTTTAAATTTTTAGGACCTCTAACCCTTTAAACTCGTAGGATTGGTCGTTTCCGAACTTACATAACGAAAGGATCCAGGGCAAAGCTTCGTGAGATGAAGCTCCATAAAAAATAGAATCTCAATGAGACACTCTTATCATATGACTGGTATAATCGAGCAGTTTTAGCACACAGTGCATGCTCGTTAAAAAATAAACGCAAGATCCGAGCAGTTTTAGCGCGGACTTCATGCTCGTTAAAAAATAAACATAAGCAATGAGCAAGTGTTTCCACCAGCGTTTAAGCTCATTTTAAAATAAAAAATGAACCTACCCGGTAAATAACCTGTGAATGTAACCTTATCAGCCATTAAAGCCTTGGTCGTATTTGCACCGTCACCTCCACTTTTCATTTGGCCGATCGTTCACCTCCATATGATTGTTTACCCATTTTGAGGAACAGCTGCGAAGAGTGATTTCACCTAGCCATCCTTGTGACACTGCCGTGATTGGAAAATTCCAACCTGTACCTGGAATCAGCTGCTAACCATGTTTATCACTCGTTCCTAAAAAGACGAGTCTTCTTTAAGCTCTTTTCAACTGACTCGTAAAATATGAAAATATTGCCGAGTCCTTGGCCTTCCAGCTTGTTAAAGGGACAGGAAGAGCTATCCCTCCTCTAGATTTTAATATTTTTGGACCTGAGGGATTATTGCACAAAAAGATCGAGCGCTTGTTTTGTTCGGCTCGTTAAAACTATCGAAAACTCATCCCTTCTGTATTGTTTTATACTTTTTCGGACTTAAGGGATTAGATGACGAAAAAGGACTTTTGGAGTTAACTTTATGTACCTTTTCAGACTCTCTAAAAATGAAAAGGACCGAGTTATCCTTGTCGTTAGACTCGTTAAAATCATTAAATAGCGACAAACTTGTCTTTAGACGAGAACGAGTTTCACTATCGCTAGGCTCGTTAAAACATAGCGATGGGCTTGCCCGAAGGGCAGGTTATAGAACAAGCATATGTTATCCTCCTCAAGCTTGACAAAAATAAAGAGGTACTGGTCAGCAATGACTGGGGAAAAATTGGGAGAAACTCAAGAAAACTTTGATGGTAGAGAGTCGCTCTTGAACATGACACTTTTCCTCCGTACCACAATCGGGTTGGGTTGTTTCATTCACCGGTCACATCCGTGGTCTCGCCATACCATCCATATTTTGGGTAATGCTACCAATCCATCGCATCAGTGTCGCCATATGTTCAAGAGAAGTCGTTCAGAAAAGTCAACCGTGTCCCATCCACTGCCATACATTATCCTTCATCCTTTCATGACCGCCACCCTGAATCATATGTCACAGATCGTTTTCACCTCCATTAAAATCATTAGCTCCGTTCCGTGTCACTGATGTGGGATTCATTAAGGCCCTCCTTTGACGGATCGCTTCTTGTCGACATCAGCTCATTATCCAAGAAGTTGATCTAGGAACAACCCCTTCAGTACTTTGAAGCTTGCATGCCTCAATGGCAAGTTTCTCACTTCCGGCGACAGGTATACATCAATGACCTTCGACCGAAAGATTTTGCGTGGTGTTCGACGCCAAGTCCTTTATTCACACCACGTGAATTGTACTGCAGTACCTTGAGGGTCATTATCATTATCGGTGATTCCTCTCGCGCTTGTTAACGGTTTACCTCATTGACCGGTAATCAAGCGATGTCTTTCCATGTTCGACTTCAGAACATTTCTCACATGGATCGACTTGTACTTAGAGTGAAGATCGAACGAGTTTGAAGACCCCGGATCTAGTTTCATCCATCCGGGCTGCGATATATATTCAGGAAAGATAAAGACATTGACATGTGCATCATTGCAGCAGATAATCATCCTACTCAAAGGATGATAATTTCATCAAAATTATCAGTCTACCATCAGACGATTGTCTGTTCTATGTACAGAAAAATGAATTTATAAAGCTGAGCATGGGAATGCCCACCTCAGCTAGATCATGAAAGCAGTATGAAAAATAATGTATTGTATTGTATCTTATTACAGGTCTCCTCCCAGCATTGGATGAACTTCGGATCCCCCTGATAAAGCATTTCACCCGATAAACAGCCTCATACATTAGGGGGCAACTGTTATAGACATTTTTGTGCCTTACAGCATTAAGCATGAAATGTCCATAATCTAAGGGATCCAAAGTCCCTAAACATGTTGTTCCTACCCCTAGAGGAACAAGGCTAACAAACCACAGCAATTCACAGAAGTTCTCCACCAGAAACTGCTCAAAAACAAGTCAATTCAGGATCATTTCAATGGCTCCACTAGCTGTTTGCGCTGAATGTCAAAGCCAACACTGGCTACCTGCGCTGAATGTCAAAGGCAACACTGGCTACCTGCGCTGAGCGAGAGTGGACATGTGGCAAGTTCATTTCTCAAGGTGTCAGAACCCAGGAAGCTTCCAAAATGACACTTGCCTCAGGGAATTCGACTGGTGATGAGTAAGAGGTTCCAAATCTCCAAGTGGAAGCAAGAACCTCCAAGTGGAATCAAGAACTGACAGAGGGAGAGGACACTAGTCAGATCTCAAGATGACTCATCCTCTCTCCAAACATCTATATATGGATCTCTCCTCCATGAGATCTAGAGGCTGGAATTTTGTTATTGCAAAGAATTGTTGTTGGTTTGAGATTGGAATCATTGGGTGCTTAATGCTTTGAAGGGGGTGAAGATAGGAATTCCATTTGCTGGGAAGGAGATGCTGGATTGGAGCCCTCTGGGTTGTATCTCTTCCTGAACCTTGTTATTCATCAATAAAGCTATCTTGGTTTCTCCTATATACTGATGTATCTTTGATGTATAATTGCATTAGTATGTTTAGTTTATTTCTAATCCTGAACTAGTTATGAATATGGATCCATGTCTTGTGTAGTGTTCTCTTCTTGTGATCTTGCAGAAACCTCTTGAAGCTGGGCGAGCGAGAAGGCAAGTAGCTGAGAACTCTCCAAGAGAAGGGAAACTGGATCGAGGGACAAACGGAAGACACCGGTTATTCCATCCATCTCTCTTCATTCTTAATTCATAAAGGAAGAAATACTAGAATAGTTGTCTTTGTTTGTTGCTAAGGCACTGTCACACCTTAGGTGGATAGGATCGTCCTGCATAGGCATTTTTCCCCACAACACAAAGTTTGGTGAACTATGGAGTCTGGACAACATGTGCTCAAGAAGAATGAAGGCTCGTGTCTAAAGGAAATATTCAGAGATCCGGAAAAAGTGACACTCAATCATATGCAGCACGTTTCAAGAAGGTTGGAGGAAGAAAGAAGTTTGGATTCCAAAGAATAAATTAAGGAAGAATATCTTCTCCTCAAGGGAAGAGATACATGTTGAAAGTTCAATGCTATCATTGTCATAAATCTAGTCATTATAGAAACTATTGTACTGAAAGAACGAATGATAGAAAAAGAAAGGGAAAGCAACATGCTACCACAACAGACATGGATGAACTTCCAAAGAAACCTAAGACTGAAGATCTAGGTACTAAATATTTCTTTTATTTCTCTACCCTTATAGGTTTTATTGCAAATAACAATGATTTGTGGCTGGTAGATAGTGGTGCCTCAAGGCAAATGACGGGATATGTGACAACCTCACAAGCCTAATGGAAGGAAGACTATCTCAGAAGGTAGAACTTGGAGACAACAACATTTATGTAGTAAAAGGCATTGGGAAGACTTCTATTGAGTTGGAGTCAAGTGAAAGCGTTCATTTTAGCAACAAATTATATGTGCCAGGTTTGAAAAATAATTTGATCTCTATTTCATGCTTGGCTGATAAAGGAGATAGAGAAGCATTTTTTGGTGTAAAAGTTCTTGTTTGGCTTAAAGGCTCTAGTATAGATTTTGCTAGAGTAATTGGAGTTCATGAAGGAAGGTTGTAGAGACTTTTGAAACAAACTACTCAAGCACTTGTACATAATGATATTAATCCATGTGAGCTTTGGCATAGAAGATATGCACATCTTCACTATAGAGCTTTGTCTACTTTAAAACAAATGGTTTTAGGTGTTCCATATTTGTAGGTAGAACATGAAGAAGTTTGTAAAGAATGTGCACTTAAGAATAATGTCAAGAAGCCCTTTCCAAACAGTGAAAATAGATCTAAGGAAATCCTAGATCTAGGCCATTCTGATGTATATGGTCTAGTGCCAGTAAAATATCTTGGAGGCTCTTTGTATTATGTAACATTTATTGATGATTTCTCACGCAAGACATGGATTTACTTCATGAAGGCGAAGGATGAATTAATTGACATGTTTCAGGAATTTAAGGTTGAAGTAGAAAACTTTAAGGGAAAGAAGATCAAGATCCTAAGATCTTATAATGGAGGAGAATATACCTCTGAGGAGCTTGTTGCCTTTTGTAAAGAAGCATGGATTAAGAGGGATTTGATAGTCCCCTACAATCCATAACAAAATGGAGTTGCTGAAAGAAATAATAGAACCATTGAAGAATTTGTTAAGGAAATGATGCACGATCAAGGCTTATCTATGTTCCTATGGAGTGAAGCATCTATGACCGTTGTCTACATTCAAAATAGAATTCATCATCGAATTCTAGAAGATAAGACTCCTGAAGAAGAATTCACTGAACTGAAACCATAGGTTGTTCATTTGAAAATATTTGGTTTTTCTATTTATATTCATGTACATAAATATAAGAGAAGGAATTTAGAGCCTTCAGGAAAGAAAGGAATATTCATTGCATATAGTGAGTCATCAAAGACCTATAGAATATATGTTCCAGGACAAAAATAGGTTGAAGTTAGCATAGATGTGACCTTTGATAAGAATGTGTCCTATTGGAAATCCAAAGAAGTTCCCATGGACTCTGATGAGGACAAAGAACATGAAGCTCCCAAGGAAGAAGGTTTTGGTCCATCAAAACCTTCAGAACAACCTATTGACCATCAAGAAGAGCTAGAAAGGCCTAGTGTTAATTTTATATAACAATGGTATGTTCTATGCTTTAGAGAAATTTACTTCAATTTTTCTTATTAGCCCAATATCAATTTCTAGATTAGCAATAACATTAACATGATAGTAAATGTAGATAGAACATAAATAATAAGCAGAAGACAAGCCAAGACAAGAGGACACAATATTTGGCGAATGCCAGGGAAAAACCCCAATGTGGGGAAAACCCTTTGATCAAATATTCTTATTATTCTTCAAAAGTTCAGCAGAGAGAGAGAGTAAAATATGCAAAATTTACTTTCCCAATCACTGTAAAACATTCCAGTCAAACTGCAGTCAATGAGATGCCATAACCAGAAAGTCAACGTTGGTCAAACTAGTAGAAATAGTCCTCCAAATGAGCTCGGTCAAACCCAGTCAACTCGGCCTCCAAAGATAGTCTGAATTAGCCCAAAATAGTCCTGAAATTCTTGTTCAAACATATTCCACACATAGTCAATGCTGCAGTCAACAACCCTGCAGTGAACGTTGGTCAAACAACTGCAAATTCCTTGATTTCTGTGCCAAGAGATGCAGCCTAAGGAAATCAGATTTCCTGCCTAAAAAACACAGTCAAAGGAGTGAGTTTGACCCTCGGTCAATGCTGGTAAACGTCCATGTAATTTTCCCAAAACAGATTGTGAAATTTTCGGCCTGCAATTTCAGTCAACCCAAGTCAATGCCCAGAGAAGAATATGCTCATAATTGTTGTACAAACCAATGAGAAGAAGAGAGAAAAATGCACGTTGAGGTGTGTCCAAATGAGGGAAATGCCTCTTCTATTTATACACAATGTTAAGGGTGAAGAGACACGTCTGTTGGGCTTCATGAGCCTACATTAGACTTCTGGTTGACCTTGACAATTTGTCCATAGAAGAAATAAATTCATAATTTCATTTCTACTTGTCAGAATGAGATGATATTTAGATGAATCTTGCACCTCTCGGAAAGTGGAATCCAATAAAGATATCATCTCCATCATATGAGATTTCCAAGGTGGATTTTGACCCTAGTTTCCAATTTTAACACTCCCTCTCAACTAGGGAGAAATCCACCTGCCAAACCATCTGTCAATTTGTACCATCCATGTCATCCTTGCTCTGCTTTGCTCTACTCTGCTCTGATGAACCATGAATAAATAATGAAGAAGAAATGATCGAGAGAGTATCATACCCCTCTCCACTGACCTGAAGTCAGTCTCCATTAATCCTAGATCAATATCAAACATCCTATCATAGGGAGTACGGTAGTACACGATGTGTCCATTGGTAGTACTATGGCCTCTATCCTCATTTCCCAACTCATTGGCCAGATGAGAGGTAATTCCAATGAGTCCCGAACTGCACGGGTAGGATCTATCGGGAGGAGAAGGTGAACCACTCATCCTTCTCATATGCCATAGGAGAAGGTGAACCACTCATCCTTCTCATACGCCATAGGAGAAGGCGAACCACTCATCCTATGCATATCTCAACCATCATGGGGTATCATAGGGGAAGTTGAACCACTCACCCTGTACATAGTGCACCACTAAGGGAAGGTGAACCACTCACCCTATGGTCGCTCATAGCTCTAAGAAGTATCCCAAGCCCCCCGGAGCTCCCAGAGCTCAATAACCAACTCAAACGAGACCCTCATAAGAGGGTCTCTCCATGACTCCAAGTCGTTCATGGAAGGTTAAGAAATTGACCTTCCCGAGGGACTTCATAAGAATATCTACGACCTATTCATCAATCCCAATGTGATGGAACCTTCTTGCTCCCCGTTGTACCATATCTCGGATAAAGAGGTACATGATATCAATATGCTTGGAGCGTCATGAAACATGGGATTCTTAGAAAGACAAATCCCACTTTGGTTGTCGCAGTAGATCATGGTGGTATCCATCACATGCCCAAACAACTCACTAAAGAGCTTCCTCAACCAAACAGCTTCACAACAGGCCATACTAGCAGCATGTTGACGGTGTTGGACCCGCCAACATGTTAGGGGATCTCCCTGGAAAGAAGTCCCAACTAGACCTCAGATCGTTTGGTGTAGGAGTCCCAGCAGTGGGTCGTACGGTATCTCCTTGACCGCGGTTGCACACAGAGGTAAGTAGGATGTCCTTATTGGTAGTAAGGGTGTGACATGCGTAGCAAGCCAAGGAAGGTGCATGAATGGTTCTAACACACAGAAGTTGGAATGAGTGCGCCCCTTGGAAACATGTGTAGCCACGCAGCTTGGAAGGGAACACACAAGCAAAGATGCATCACGAACTGGAAAGCATACAAACCAACAATCCAAAGAGATGGTTAAACCAACATCACATCTCAGTAAGATTCATACATACATATACAGAAAGAGTTTATACATACATGCATAAGCAAACAGATACATATATCATTAGAGTAACCAAGATAACTGAAATACAATAAAAACACATGCATGAAAATCATTGGCTTTGTTATATTAAGAAGTGAAAGTTTCAATCATACAGTACAACCATGACCAACCACTAGTCCCGATAACAGAACATTACAGTCACTTCCGCCTGCTCCTCCAAAGAGATGTATTAGCTCTGCACTGTGGAGAAGTCAAGGCTCGTTACAATACTCTCCAAGCTCTCTCTCAGATACTCTTATCGGAAGCTTGGCTGCCCAAAATCCCTTACAATGAGTTATGAGGTTCTATAAATAGCAAAGGGTGGGGTGACCCTTGACACTCCCCTTTGTGACTCTTCACCTACCCTCATGACTCTTCACCTACTACATGAATGTTACATTCAACTATCAACACTTGGTCTTTCAATTTTACAAGATGTTACATTACAATCTGCACATGTACCCATGTGAGACAAAATAGGCTTGAGCAAGCCATGCAAGATATCACTAAGACTCGGACATTTTTGGGAAGACCAACTATTTGATATCCTCACGATGATCGACGGTGGAAAACTGATGCCAATCTTCGTCGTCCATAATTGTGTCCACGTGCTCAATGGTGACAACCTACTGAAAGCGAACTCTTGCTTCTGTTGCATCCAGCTACACTGATATGGCTCCTCTATACAACTCATCTGATAACATGCGCATCATCGTCTTGAGTGCAGGTGGACCAGCAACATACTAATGCATAGTGTCTGTGCTGATCTCCATGTGTGTGCTGGTGACTATGCACATCAACGTTTCGACATACATGTTCAGCTCCAGTCAAACTTGGTTGTTGTCTTCGCCTTGGTGAGTGTGCCAATGGGTGGGATTGCATGTGTGCGCACGATGACATCAATGCTCCTAAACACCCTTGCATGTGATCGACCGCACTTCTCACCCTGTCTACTCCATGCCAGCTGTTGGGATGGGTCCATAACCTATATGGGCATAGTTTCATCAGTATGTGCATGTTGCGCCTCCTATTGTACATGTTCCTACTACAACTCCTTCTCTCGTCTGTGCAGCTCATGTTCTTCCTTGAGTTTCTGCTTCAGCGCCTACAACTCCTTCTATGTTTATCTTTCTGCCTTTGCGCGATCCTCTTGTCGCGCTGTCACCTCATAGCCTCAATCTCCAAAGTTGCTTTCATCACAAGTGGATATGCTTGAACTTGCAACTTTGCTCTGCCTCTATGCTATCAACAACCTTCCTCTTGCATTTGTCGCACACAAGTGTCCTACCTTCTATTACTGCTGATGGTGCTTTTCGTTGTGATGCCACTGCCATGTCATCTTGATATCATTTTCCATGAACAATATGATGTCTTCATAGACAAGCAAGTTCATAAACACTTGATCGACTGCATCCCCAGTTGCGCTCTCAACGGTGTCTTTGACTCTGCTCTCCTAGAAGCCATTATACCTGTGTTGCTGAGAGGAAGACGAACACCTGTGATACCTGGAGACATAGCAACACTCATGGAAAGAAATCTGTCAGTTGAAAACCAAAACAAACTGGAGGACTGACATGCAACATACTTATGTGACTGTCTGTGAAGATTGCGCAATTTTCACCGGGAGGCTGGGAGATTGACTGCCAAAACTGCGCAAGGCATAGTCCAGGTTGTCGGGAGGCTGACTGTTGGAATTGCGCAATGCACAGTCCATCCTGGCCTATTGTGGAATGAAAATGCGTAATGTGTAATTTCAGTCAGCAATGACATGCAAACCAGCAAACTGCATTGCACAGTTTCTGGGGCCAGCAAGGCACTACCTCCCAGAATTGTGCAATGCAAGCCTGGAGGTCAGTGTTGGGCCAGACTTGCGCAATTTCTGGAGGGAAGGTAGAGCCTTCACTTCTAGAAATGTGCAATGCTAGCTAGGAAAGGCAAGGTCTGGGCTAAGGCAGCCTAGACCCGCCAACGGGCGACTGAAAACATGAGAAGTCTGAATGCATGGTGATACTGAGTGTAAACAAGAGTGAATGATCATGCATGCAAATAGTAAGTGTAGGCTGCAGGATTCAGAAAATGGGAAAGAATGCATGTGTGTGAAGCGGGTCACCGCAACGGCGATCGTCGGTGCAAAAACAGTGTCATGCATGCGACAGCAGTGAGATGCAAACGAAAACTAAAACGGTGCTTCTACAAGCTAACATACATTAAAACAACAGCAAGCACTCATTGAAATCAAGCAGACAACACTCACACAAAGTGAAACACAAAAAGCGACAGAAACGCAGCGCAAGACATGAAAAGCAGACTTACCCTGAAACAGCTAAGCTGAAAGTGTCGAAGACTCCTAGATGTGATGTGGGATGTCAGAGCTGCAAGGTTGATGTGAGGAATGAGCTCTACAGCATTCAGTTCATAAGTTTTGATAAGATCAAGGTTATGACATGCATGCCACAAATCTAGGAAAAAGAGACACTTGGCGAGAGGTTTCTAAAATGATATTTGCATGTAACCTCCAGCTGTTAAAAATAGATCCCTCAAATCTAGATGTTAGGATATTCTGACACATAGGAAATAGTTAAGTACAACTTGGTCTAGTATAGAGTTAGGTATAGAGTTAGGTAAAGTGTGTTTCTTTACCTTGTACATTTTGTAACTTACAATCCGATGGTCACGATATGTAGTGATCCGACGGTTCATTCTCTCCTCGGTATTACCGACACTTGATCCGTGGCTTAATACCCGAAAGGTCCATGATCTCTATTTAAATAGCATGGAGGGTCATTTGTAGGTTAACCGTTCATGAGAGAAGCTTATGTAAATTTTCATTCTTTTATTAATAAATTGCCTGAAGTGGCCGCGTTGGCTCAGGCCGTGGACTGTTTCCCTCTTTGAGGGTTTTAACCACGTCAAAAGTACTGGTGTATTGATCTACGATCTGTTTGTGAGTGGTGTCCTTTGGTGTTCTATCTGAGGAACTTACCCTGTAAATTCCTACATGGTATCAGAGCTATTTGAGGGCCGCGTCCATTGGTGATCCAAATCTGAAGCCGGTAGAACTGCATCCGACTACCGTTTCCTAGATCTACTGTTTCTGACTGCTTTCGGGCCGAGAGGACTACTCTGTTGTGTTGGGAGCATCTGTTCCAGTGAGGAACCCCTTTCGTTTCACGCGAAAAGGTTTCCGGTAGCCCTAGCTGCGTCATTTTTAAGATCTGGAGGTATACAGTGTTTATTTGCAGTTTACAGTTATTTTCTCTCTGTCTATTTCGGTTTTCGGTTTATTTAAGCTTTTTTATTACCGGATCTATACCTTTAATTTCTGCGTATGCTCTTTGCCCTGCGACTCTGTGCGATCTGGGCAAATCAGAAACAGAAAGGAAGGATTTTTCTCATGCGTATGCTCTTTTCCGTTGCGCCTTAGTGTGATCTCGGAAAATCAGAAACATTGAGGAAAATATTTAGTTTCTGGCTAAAGCTAACTTCGAGCCGCAAGGTTCGTTTTTGAAAATATTTAGTTTCCGGCTAAAGCTAACTTCGAGCCACAAGGTTCGTTTTTTTTGTATGTCCGTGTTGGGTTTTGTGTTTTTTTGTTTTGTAGGGAAAAAGAGCTTTCTCAAAGCAAGCACGCAACCCAAAGCATCAACCCCCCCCTCTCTCTCTCTCCGCACATTCCCGCACTTCGTCGACGACTTCATTTCCGCACATTCCCGCACTTCGTCGGCGACTTCATCAAATTTTCTTCAAAAAGCCATAACTTCTTCATTCGGAAGCCGTTTTCAGAACCGTTTTTTTTAAACAGCCTAATTTTTCGAGATCTTTCCATTGAAACACTTAGTTTCAGCATCTATAGCTTCAACTTTTTTTAAAATGGAAAGTCCATGCCAAGTTATTCTTGACAGCACCAACTACTTCCAATGGTGGTCCTACATTGTGGATTTACTTAGAAGTAAAGGTCTTTACAGAATAGCCACAGGCCAAGAGACCAAACCGAAAGATGAAGACAAGGCAGCTAAATGGGAAAATAGGCAAGACCAAGCACGTGGGTTGATAGGGATGTCTATTTCTCCAGATCTTAGATTCCATATTGCAGAACTTGATACTCCTGAAAAAGCAATGAAACAGATCACTAAAGTTTTTGGAATTAAAAATGAACTTAAAGCCCATCAACTTGAAAATGAGTTGCTTACATTGGACCCCAATAATTTTTCTTGCATTGAAGATTTTTTTTCCAAGTTCAAGACCATTAGACTTCTATTGGAAAGTGTTAAGGTTAAGAAAGAAGATAGTAGGCTTATCTATTCCATTCTTACTAAGTTGGGACCAGCCTATTCTGTGTTTGTTTCCACCTTCCATTCTACAAGAGAAGCCTTCATTTCTCAAGGACAAGACTACAAACCCCCTTCCTTTGATTCTTTTTGTGATTCTTTAATAAGAGAACAAGAAAAACTCTTACACCTTGGTCTTCTTAATCTTGGAAACTCTTCTAAGAAAGCGTTAGCCACCCAGCAGCAACCAAATCCAAAGAATCCTAAGAAGTTGTATCCTAAAAGGAATGGTCCAAAACCGAACAAGGGTCCTAAGCAATTTCTGCCTCAAAATGATAAGACAAATAAAAACAAATGGAAGAATACTGATAGACATTGCAACTTTTATAATCGAGATGGCCACTTAGAATCCAAATGCTTTAAGAAGATGGAAGCCTTGGAAGCAGCAATGAAGAAGCATAACATCCATTTGGAGCAATCTTCAACTTCAACTTCATCTTCAGGAATGGCACTTTCTGCATGTGGTTGTCAAGCATCTCGATCTGGCTATGCACTAAATGTATCTTCTTCTTCTCATTCTCATGAGTGGCTCATTGATTCTGGAGCTTCTTATCACATGGCCAAAAACAAAGCCATGTTTTCTTCTTTAAATGATTGTAACACCAAAAATATATATGTTGGTGATGATAGATCTCTTAGTGTTGTAGGGACTGGAACTGTTCATCTAGACAATGGTCAGTTTAATGATGTATTATGTGTTCCAACCTTATCCTGCAACCTTCTATCTGTATATCAGATAACCCATTCAGGTGAAGGTAAAATCGTTGAATTTTCACCTCATGATGTTGTAATTAAGGACCTAAGAGAACCTAGACAGATTTTAGCTACTGGCATTGCTGATGATTCTACAAGGTTGTATAAGTTTCACAACTTTGGGTCATCAAATCTTCCCTCAGTATTTGTTGCTCATAATGATGAAGTGAGAAAACTTTGGCATGAGCGATTTGGTCACTTAAACTATCGCTCTCTTCAGAATCTATGTAAAGAAAATATGGTGACAGGTCTTCCAATGGTATCTTGTAGAGATGGTGTTTGTTCCGGATGTGTACTCGGAAAACATCATCGGGACAGTTTTGAAAAACGTGCCTCTTGGCACGCCTCAGCCCCTTTACAGCTCGTGCATAGTGATTTATGTGGTCTACTTCCAGTTGCTTCATTCTCTGGCTACAAGTATTTCTTAACTTTCATTGATGATTTCTCCAGACGCACTTGGGTATACTTCTTAAAACTCAAGAGTGAAGTATTTAACATGTTCTTGGCCTTTAAGGCCTTTGTTGAAAAACAATCTGGACATCAAATTCTTAAGCTAAGATCTGATAATGGCGGAGAATATGTTAAAAACACATTCATCAACTTTTGCACTGAGAATGGAATTCAAATGCAACATACTGTTCCATATACTCCACAACAAAATGGTGTAGCTGAAAGGAAGAATCGCACCTTAAAGGAAATGGCTAATTGTATGCTTCAATCTAAAGGACTTAGTCTTAATTATTGGGCAGAAGCAATTAACTGTGCAAATTACATAATAAATCACACTCCTACTAAGGTTTTAAAGAATATCACTCCAGAAGAAGCATGGAGCTCAATCAAACCAGATGTAAGTCACTTTCGTGTTTTTGGAAGTGAAGCATGGGCCCATATTCCAAATGAGAAACATAAAGCTTTAGAACCTAAGAGTGAAAAATGTATTTTTGTTGGATATTCTGAAGATGTCAAAGGATATAGACTTATTCCACTTAAGTCCAAAAATGTTATCATTAGAAGAGATGTAAAGTTTGCTGAAAATATATCGGCCTGCGAGCCTAGTTCGGCGGATGTGCCACCTCTCCCTATCTCTTCTACTTTTGAAAATATTTCTTCTTCAAATGATGAAAGCGAGGATGAAAATCCTCCCCCACCTTCTCAGGATCCTCTTTCATCTCCTCAGCTTCCAAAATGGGTCCGTGCTACTCGGGATGCAGCAGGTGATCTTGCCAGTGATCCTACAGATCAGCGACGTACACGTTCTCAGTTCGAGAGAGCCTCTTCTTTACTGGCTCAAGCTTCAGTGAATTATGATCCTGACACCTTTGTAGAAGCTTCAGGCCATCCAGATTGGGAAGCAGCTATGAATGAAGAATATCATTCATTATTGGCAAATGATACATGGGATCTTGTTCCTCTACCAAAGGGACGAAAACTTGTTAGATGCAAATGGGTTTACAGAACCAAGTATGGACCAGATGGGAAAGTTGATAAACATAAAGCTCGTCTTGTTTCTAAGGGTTTTTCACAAGTTGAAGGAATTGACTATACTGAAACCTTCTCCCTTGTTGCCAAAATGAACTCTATCCGTCTTGTTCTTTCCCTTGCTGCCTCTTTCAAATGGGAAGTCCATCAGATGGATGTTAAATCCGCCTTCTTGCATGGGGACTTGCATGAAGAAATCTATATGGAACAACCTATTGGCTTTATACAAACAGACTCCAGCCTTGTATGTCGGCTTAAGAAATCTCTTTATGGTCTCAAGCAAGCTCCTCGAGCTTGGTATGCCAAAATGGATAACTTTCTTTTAGAAAATGGCTTTTCTAGGTGTCATTCTGACAATACTGTCTACACCAAGAAAGTGGGCAAGTCTCTTATCATTCTTGTTCTTTATGTTGATGATCTTATCCTGACTGGTAGTGATCCCAACCTTATAAACCATGTGAAGTCTAGCCTTAAAAGGAAGTTTGAAATGACAGACTTAGGACACTTACATTATTTTCTTGGTCTTCAAGTCTTGCAATCCAAGGAAGGTATTTCCCTTTCCCAATCCAAGTATGTCTGTGATATTCTACGCCATTTTCACATGGAAGACTGTAAGCCAGCCCCTTCTCCCTTTCAGTCTGGGGTCAAACTTTCAGTCACTTGTACTTCTCCTGAAGTTGATGCTACCTTATACCGTCAACTTGTAGGAAAACTTTTGTATCTAACCCATACTCGTCCTGACCTTTCCTTTGTTGTTGGCCTTGTTGCTCGGTTTATGCAAAACCCACGTGAAAGTCATTGGAAAGCAGCTAAAAGAATACTTCATTATGTTCGAGGTACAGTTCAGTTTGGGATTCATTACAGTGCCGAAGCATCTCCTCTATTGGTTGGTTTCACTGATTCCGATTGGGCTGGTGACCCTGATGATCGGAAGTCTACTGCAGGTTATGTGTTCACTCTTGGTTCAGGACCTATTACATGGGCTTGCAAGAAACAAGGTGCCATTTCTCTTTCTTCAGCAGAAGCAGAGTATCGTGGTGTCGTAGAAGCTAGTAAGGAAGCCTTGTGGCTTCGTCAGATCCTGTCAGAGTTTGGCTTTCAGCAGCAGCATCCGACTACACTTTGGTGTGATAATCAAAGTGCCATTCAACTATGCAAAGATCCTGTCCAACATCAGCGCAGCAAACACATTGAACTACACATGCACTTCATCAGAAAGCTCATTCATGACCATGTTCTTGAAGTGCAATATTTTTCAACAGATGATCAAGTTGCATACATCTTTACAAAGGCTGTCACGGAGGCGAAGTTCACTAAACTTCAATTTATGGTTGGAGTTCAGGAAGTTGTCACTAAGGGGGGGTAGGCTCTAGTGCCTCCTTCCTTCTCCTATTGTGTCATATTTGTAAATCCTTCAATCCTATCCCAAGTTGTTCTTAAGGGGGGATGTTAGGATATTCCGACACATAGGAAATAGTTAAGTACAACTTGGTCTAGTATAGAGTTAGGTATAGAGTTAGGTAAAGTGTGTTTCTTTACCTTGTACATTTTGTAACTTACAATCCGACGGTCACGATATGTAGTGATCCGACGGTTCATTCTCTCCTCAGTATTACCGACACTTGATCCGTGGCTTAACACCCGATTGGTCCATGATCTCTATTTAAAGAGCATGGAGGGTCATTTGTAGGTTAACCGTTCATGAGAGAAGCTTATGTAAATTTTCATTCTTTTATTAATAAATTGCCTGAAGTGGCCGCGTTGGCTCAGGCCGTGGACTGTTTCCCTCTTTGAGGGTTTTAACCACGTCAAAAGTATTGGTGTATTGATCTATGATTTGTTTGTGAGTGGTGTCCTTTGGTGTTTTGTCTGAGGAACTTACCCTGTAAATTCCTACACTAGGGATGCCTTTTGCATGCTTCCTTTTGCTATTCCGGGAAGAGCAGCCCATGAATGAAAATCAGTTTTGCATGGTCCTGAAGGGAACCAATCAACCTGAAGGCGCATGCATCGGTCTATCAGCCTGGGATGAAAATTCGCGCAATTTTTGGGTTGAGCAGAGCTGGCTGCCTGACAAGCATTGCACAATTTCTAGGTTGATCAGGTCACTGCCTCCTAGAATTGCGCAATTCCTGGGATGAGGCCCAGTGTTGGGTTAGATTGTGCATCTTTCTGAAGGAGGACTTCCTGACTGTTCTACACAATTCTGGAGCCCAGTAGGCTACCCAACGGACTTGCGCAATTTATGGAGGGAAGGTTGGTTCCCCTCCAGAATTGCGCAATTTTCTGGGGGAGTGTCTCAGCCAGCAAATAGCCTAGGTCCAAAATGTTTGCCTGCGGGAGGGAGACAAATAAGTTGACATGCACAGGCCGGCAGGCCACTGAAACTCAGTTGAACCTTATGTGCTTGATAGCGCAAGACATGCTGCTAAGGATGGTTGGTAGGGAGGCTCCAAAACGAAGCTAAGGAAAAATTTTGGAGGGTGGTTGTAGTTACTACAACACTTGGCGACACACTAGTAGAACTCTAGCTCTCTGTATGGACTTTGTTCGTGAAAAGCAAGTCTAACACCTCCGGAAGTATTGTTTAGTTCTCTTTTCATCTTGGTTTCCACATTTTCTTGATTATAAGATGTAGCATCTGCCAAGCTCTTGGTCGGTCGGCACACATTCCAATCCAAGCCAACACAGTTGTTTCGATTGGGGATGAGGGGTATATTGGTGCACAAGCCATATGCTCGTCAGAGTTTTAGTTTCATCTTTGGTGTTGCTCCGCTTCCAGCAGGCCTGGATAGTACCCCGACAGAGTCACGCAGGAATACAGGCATCGCTCCGCTGCCAACAAGCCTGCTCAGTGCCCGGGCGGAGTTACTTGCATCACCTCTCTACACAGGAAGCCTTTCGCTTCCTTTGCCTTATTCATTTTCATTTTTTCGAAAAAAATTTCACATTTTCATTTTTTCAGTTTCATTTTCATAATTGTGCATAAGACTTATTCATTTCAGAGGCGGAAGAGGGATCCTGACTTATTGAGAGCAGAGGAGGTTGTTCCTTCATAGAAGTAGTTTTTGTATACCTCTGATGTGCTTGTTAAGGTTTTTCCCCTCACCTTACTC
Organism: Pinus tabuliformis; assembly: GCA_031772625.1. Taxonomy (NCBI): domain Eukaryota; kingdom Viridiplantae; phylum Streptophyta; class Pinopsida; order Pinales; family Pinaceae; genus Pinus; species Pinus tabuliformis. The sequence continues at coordinate 1,384,686,520 of CM062819.1, read as the reverse complement.
TACTTGACTGAGCTAACTAGGATTAACCCAAAACAACCGACTCGAGTAGGTGATACTAGTTAGCGTGCAAGCGTTGTGCTTTCACTAAGGCTCACTTCGATCAGAATGCATTTTCCATTCATCCATCGTGGACTGAAGACGGCTATTTCTTCATACAGAGGCAAGACGATAGATAACCAAGTATTCATAACTTCACAAGTCCTCTTGTACTTTTCCCTCTTGTTTCAAGAGTCGCACACGATTTCATGCGAAACTAACCTATAAACGCAAACAAGAAAACAAACAACTAGAACAAAGCAAAAGAAGAAGTAAATGCGTAAGCAAAGTGAGTAATCAAACAAGCAGGTAAACAAAAAAACATGCAAAGTAGGAAGGAAACGTGCATGCAAGAAAATAAACCAAAAGCAAACACTACTCCTACTCCTAAACTAACAGTGCATGGGTCTGCTCACGTAAAGTGATACTTCCAATGCAGCCACCGGTGCATTGGTTGACCCATGTTGGTGAAGGCATTGTTTGCAAACAGCATAGTTGTGTGAACCAGCAAACATGAAAGATATAATAGTGAGGCCAAACACACTCCAGGTTTAAATGTGTCCACAGAACATAAGTGAGTGCAAACGCGTGACATGGAATTCATGGATTTACCATGGTGTTGTGCTACACTGCATGCAGATTTTAAGTGTACGCATTCTCTTGATTGTGCCATGCAAGAGAACGTGAGAAAGGTAGACCACTTACGTTGCACAAGTGTGCTTACTGTGTAAGATTACTCCAATGCATGAGCGATGAGATCGTGTAGTTTGAGTGGAGGAAGAGAAATTTGGGTGTTTGGTTGATCTTCAGTGCATACAAATGAGTGATGAGGGGACTTACGTGTTTCAACAATTTCCTGATCGGAAGTGAAACCAACCTCAGGACAGCAAGGGCCTGACATAACCATCAGCTCAGCCTGAAGTGCCTCAACAGTCTGCGAGGTTTCGACTTCGTCGACAGATAGATCATCAGAGACCAGTGTCTTAGATAGATTAACAACGAGTGAATCAAAATCGTGATCGGATGAAGTAGAAAGATCATGACAACCAAGATCAGAAAATTCAGGATGTTTGTCGGCATCCTCATGATTTGATGAATCACACAAAGGGGTAGATGAGAAGCAAGAATGTTCACCCTCTACGTTTCCGGAAAAAGGAGATGAAAAATCAAGTGGATTTTCAAAGAATGATTTATCCTCTTCGTGGTCGGATGATGGGTTGACATCCAGTGTGTTCTATGAATGATAAACAACGGGTGCATCCGTAAACGGAGATACACATGCGATATCAAGGATGGTAGAATCACCAAAGATGTTAGGAAAAAACAGAGGAGGCAAGGCAGAAGGGAATCATCCTTCGCTACGGGTTGATGCTCAGGGTCCCAGTCATACTCTTCATGAATGATAGCGCAGGTTGGTTGTGCAACACCAACTTCGTTGATAGCTTGATCCTCGTTCACAATAGGTGTAGAGTCCGGAATGGAAGAACACAAGACAGTGCAATCCAGAGGATCAGCAGAACACGAAGACGGAGGTTTAGGTAGGACATGCATGTGACAACCCATGGGCTTCGCAACCAAAGCTTCGCGAAAATTGAGAGAAATGATGTTGGGAGGATGTGATAGTTGAACGGATGTGTATGTATATTCTCCCACATCACTTTGCAGTGGTGGAGTTGTTTAATGAGGGGACTGCAAACAGTCACTTGTGATAGCGACCGTGTCTATCTGTGATTGCGCATCTCCATCTCCGAAGTATGCTGACCGGGGCTTGAGCTTGAACTTCTTAGAATTGACAGATTTGGTAAGACAATATTAAAATATGTCCATGAGATACTGGAATTTCATCTGAGTTTTTGGAGCTTGAAACTGCAATACACAGAAGCGCTCCCAAAAATCCTAAGGCAATTCTTGAGGAGTCTTCCGTTGTTCTAACAGTTTTTTGTCAAGAGTTTTTGGATCAAAATGATGGAAAGTAGATTCAATGAGATCACAGAACTACTCAAGTGAGTGCATGCTGCCGGGTGGCAGACTCCAACACCACCGTTGTGGGGATTCACGAAGTGTTTATGCAAGAAGCACGCTAGCCTCTTCTACATAGAACTCGTGTGCAAGGAATGCATAGAAGCCATCTAAGTACTCAAACCAGGCTACTTCGCATTCACCATCATACGTGAAATTGGACAAGAGATCACAAAACTCCCTCATGATTTCAATAGGTTCGAAATATGAAAAACATCGTGGAGGGACGAGTCTGATAATATCCATGACGGATGTGCAAAGATTCAAAATAGGATGTAAGGGCTCATCTTGTCATCTGGCCCTCCTTCTAGTGCCAAAATGTTGATGGTGTTGGACCTGCCAACATGTCAGGGGATCTCCCCGGTAAGAAGTCCCAACTAGACCTCAGACCGTTTGGTGTAGGAGTCCCAGTAGTGGGTCGTACGGTATCGCCTTGACTGTAGTTGCGCGCAAAGGTAAGTAGGATGTCCTTGTTGGTAGCAAGGGTGTGACATGCGCAACAAGCCAAGGAAGGTGCATGAATGGTTCTAACACACAGAAGGTGGAATGAGTGCGCCCCTTGGAAACCTATGTAAACACACATCTTGGAAGAGAACACACGAGCAAAGATGCATCACGAACTGGAAAGCAGGAAAACCAACAATCCAAAGTGATGGTTAAACCAACAGCACATCTTAGTAAGATTCATACATACATATATAGAAAGAGTCTATACATACATGCGTAAGTAAACAGATACATATATCATTAGAGTAACCAAGATAACTGAAATACAATAACAACACATGTTGGCTCTGTTATATTAAGAAGTGAAAGTTCCAATAATACAGTACAACCATGACCAACCACTAGTCCCGATAACGGAACATTACAGTCACTGTAGCATGCTCCTCCAAAGAGATGTACTAGCTCTGCACTATGGAGAATTCAAGGCTCGTTACAATATTCACCAAGCTCTCTCTAAGATACTCCTATCAGAAGCTTGGCTGTCCAAAATCCCTTACAATGAGTTATGAGGTTCTATAAATTACAAAGGGTGTAGTGACCCTTAACATTCCCCTTTGTGACTCTTCACCTACCCTCATGACTCTTCACCTACTACATGACTGTTATATTCAATTATCGACACTTGGTCTTTCACTTTTACAAGATGTTAAATTATAATCTGCACATGTACCCATGTGAGATAAAATAGGCTTGAGCAAGCCATGTAAGCTATCACTAAGACTTGGATAGTTGTGGGAAGACCAACTCTTCGACATCATCGCAATGATCGATGGTGGCGAACTGATGCCAAGCTTGGTCATCTGTGATGGTGTCCGAGCGCTCAATGGTGACATCCTTCTGAAAGTGAACTCTTGCCTTTGTTGCATCCAGGTACATTGATATGGCTCCTCTATCCAATTCGTTTGATAACATGTGCATCATCGTCTTGAGTGCACCTAGACCAGCAACATACTGATGCATAGTGTCTGTGCTGATCTCCAAGTGTGTGTTGGTGACTGTGCACATCAACGTGTCGACATACATGTTCAGCTCCATGTCGGACTTGGTTGTTGTCTTCGCCTCGGTGAGTGTGCCAATGGGTGGGATCGCATGCATGTGAACAATGACACCCATGCTCCTGAACACCCTTGCATGCAATCGACCACACTTCTCACCCAGTCTGCTCTGTGCCAACTGCTGGGATGGGTCCATAACATGTATGGGTGCAGTTTCATCAATCTGTGCATGCTACGCCTCCTGATGTACATGTTCTTGCTGCAACTCCTTCTCTTGTCTATGCAGCTCATGTTCTTCCTTGATTTGTTTCTTCAGGACCTACAACTCCTTCTCTGTTTCTCTTTCTGCCTTCACGCGATCCTCTTGTCGTGTTGTCACTTCATAGCCTCAATCTCCAAAGTTGCTTTCATCACAAGTAGATCTGCTTGAACTTGCAACTTTTCTCCGCCTCTATGCAGTCAACAACCTTCCTCTTGCATTTGTCGCACGCAAGTGTGCTACCTTCTGCTGACGTTGATGGTGTTTCTCGCTATGATGTTGCTGCCATTTCATCTTGATATCCTTGTCCATGAACAATATGATGTCTACATAGACAGGAAAGTTCATAGACACTTGATTGACTGCATCCCCAGTTGCACTCTCAACGGTGTCTTTGACTCTACTCTCCTAGAAGCCATTATACTTGTGCTACTGAGAGGAAGACGAACACCTATGATACTTGGAGACATAGCAACACTCATGGCAAGAAATCTATCAGTTGAAAACCAAAACAAACTGGAGGACTGACATGCAACATACCTGTGTGACTGTTTGTGAAGATTGCGCAATTTTCACCGGGAGGCTGGGAGACTGACTGCCAAAACTACGCAAGGCACAGTTCGGGCTGTCAGAAGGCTGACTGGATGCTAGAACTACCCAATGCACACTCCATCCTAGCCTACTGAGGACTGAAACTGCGCAATGTGCAATTTCAGTCAGCAGTGACATGCAAACCAACAAACTGCATTGCACAGTTTCTGGGGCCAGCAAGGCACTGCCTCCCAGAATTGCGCAATGCAAGCCTAGAGGTTAGTGTTGGGCTAGACTTGCACAATTTCTGGAGGGAAGGCAAAGCCTTCACTTCTAGAAATGTGCAATGCTAGTCAGGCAAGGCAAGGTCCGGGCTAAGGCAGCCTAGACCCGCCGACGGGCAACTGAAAACATGAGAAGTTTGAATGCATGGTGATACTGAGTGTAATCAAGAGTGAATGATCATGCATGAAAACAGTAAGTGCAGGATTCAGAAAATGGGAAAGCATGCATATGTGTCAAGCGGGTCACCGCAACAGTGACCGTCGATAAAAAAACAGTGTCATGCATGCGACAGCAGTGAGATGCGAACGAAAACTGAAATGCTGCTTCTACAAGCTAACATGCATTAAAATGATAGAAAGCACTCGTTGAAATCAAGTATACAGAACTCACACAAAGCAAAACACAAAAAGCGACAGAAATGCAGTGCAAGACATGAAAAGCATACTTACCCTAAAACAGCTAAGCTAAAAGTGCCGAAGACTCCTGGATGCGATGTGGGATGTCAGAGCTGTAAGGTTGATGTGAGGAATGAGCTCTGTAGTGTTCGGTTCATAAGTTTTGATAAGATCGAGGTTATGACGTGCATGCCACAAATATAGGAAAAAGCGACACTTGGCGAGAGGTTTCTAAAATGATCTTTTCATGTAACCTCCAGCTGCTAAAAATATATCCCTCAAATCTAGGGATTCCTTTTGCATGCTTCCTTTTGCTATTTCGGGAAGAGTAGCCCATGCATGCAAATCAATTTTTCTCGGTCCCGGAGGGAACCGGTCAACCTGAAGGCACATGCATCAGTATGCGAGCCTGGGATGAAAATTTGCACAGTTTGTGGGTTGAGTAGAGCTTTCTTCCTGACAGACATTGCGCAATTTTTGGGTTGAGCAGGTCACTGCCTCCCAGAATTACGCAATTTTTGGGCTGAGGCCCAATGCTAGGTCAAATTGTGCAGCTTTCTAAAGGATGACTGCCTGACTGTTCTGCGCAATTCTGGAGCCCAGCAGGCTGCCCAGCTGATTTGCACAATTTCAGGAGGGAACGTTGGTTCCCCTCCAGAATTGTGAAATTTTATGGGGGAGTGTCTTAGCGAGAAAATAGCCTAAGTCCAGAATGTCGACTTGTGGGAGGGAGACAAACAAGCTGATATGCACAGGCGGGCACGCCACTGAAACTTGGTTGAACCTTATGTGCTTGACAGCGCAAGACATGCTACTAAGGATGGTTGGTAGGGAAGCTCCAAAATGAAGCTAATTCAAAATTTGGGAGGGTGGTTGTAGCAGCTACAACACAGTAATATATTCGACTTCGGCGGTGCTCAAAGCAACCAATTTCTGCTTCCTGCTCATCCAGGATATCAAAGAAGAACCTAGTGAGAAGCAACATCCCAATGTGCTCTTACAATCCACCACATTTCCAGCCCAGTCAGCATTAGAATAACCATGGAACCTCAAATTCCCGGCAATGCATCTCAGTCCACAGGTGATTGTGCCTCTGAGATATCTCAAGCGATTCTTGGCATTAATCAATTGTATGTGATGAGGAACAACCATAAATTGACTCAATCTATTCACTGCAAAACATATGTCTGGACAGGAGTTCACTAAGAACATCAGGGCCCCCATGAGTTGACGATACTCAGAAGGATTTCCCAAATCGGGCCCAGCAACACTTCCGCATAACTTCTTGAAGTTAAATTCCATCGGAGTGATCACAGACTTACAATCCACCATCCCAAATCTTTCAAGTCGCTTCACATGTATTTTCCTTGGGAAAGGAAAATCTCACCTGGATTTTGCGAGACCTCCAAGCCTAGGAAGTAGTGCATCAATCCTTGGTCCTTCATCTCGAATTCGAAAGCCAACTCCCTCTTGCATTGATGAATGAGAGGGTTTGCACCTATCAGAAAGAGATTGTCCACATAAAGTTCCAAGATGAGAGGTCTATCATTTTCAACCTTGAAGTAAAGGTTCGGATCAACCTCTCTTCTTGTAAAACCTGGCTTCATTAGATAGTTGTTCATCCTCTCATACCAAGCCCAGGGATCTTGCTTCAACCCAAAGAGGGCTTTCTTCAACCCACATACATGTGTCTCCTGATCTTGAACTTCAAACCCCACGGGTTGTTCAACATAGACTTCCTACTTAGGTGAGTCATGCAAGAAGGTGATCTTGACATCCATTTGATGTAAATTCCATCCTTGAGAGGAAGCAAGGGAAATGATCGAATGGATGGTGGTATATTGGGAAATAGGTGCAAATCTCTCATCATAGTCCACACCTTCTTTTTGAGAGAAGCCTTGAGCAACAAACCTAGCCTTAAAATTTTCAACACTTCCATTAGCTCCATGCTTGATCTTACAGATCCATTTCGAGGTGACAATAGATTTGTCCTTAGGTCTAGTGACCACATCCCAAACATCATTCTTCATGATCGACTCATACTCTTTGTTCATAGCATCCTTCCAAACTTGGTGCTTCACAGCTTCTTTGAATGTGCAAGGCTCAATTTGGACAATGGTTCTCATGGAAGCTAAGTACCCTTGGTACCTATTCAGCTTCTTACTTTCACGAAATTTCACCCTTGGTGCAATCTATCTCTCTGCATCTTCGAGAGTGTCCCTAAGCCATGAGGGTCTCGAAGATGGAGGGCTCATGGAGAGATGGATCAATGGGATCCATCGGTCCTTCAACATTGGGCATCGGCTCATCCTGCGGTTATCCCTACTTTTCTGTATCTTCTTCTTTGTCCTTCCTTGAAATAGGAAGGTTCCTAATCTTCCCGAGGGAAGAATCTTCATCGAAGTTGACATCATGACTTGTTTCCACAACCCTTTGACCAAGCACAAGATTCTATATGCCTTTGAAGTCTTACTTTAGCCCACAAATGTTCCTTTCTTCCCAGATGCATCCAATTTGCTTCTCTTTTCTTTCGGCACATGAAAATACACGAGGCTAACAAAAATTATAAAGTGAGAAACATCATGTTTCTTACTAGTGAAAACTTCTTCAGGATTTTTGGAGTCTAATGCTTGATGAGGGCATCTATTTTGAACATATATGGCAATGTTGGCAGCTTCTCCCCATAGGAACTTCGGAAGGCCTTGATCATGAAGCATGGAACGAGTGGCTTCTATAATAGAACGATTCTTCCTTTCAGTGACACCATTTTGCTCAGGAGTATATGCGGTAGTAGTCTCCCTCTTAATGCCAGCTTCTCTACAATAGTCATTGAACTCATTTGATTCATATTAGGTTCCATTATCGGTCCTCGATATTTTGATCTTCTTCCGTGTTTGATTTTCGACCAAGGCTTTGAAAGAGCAGAACCATGTGAACACTTCGTCCTTCTTATTCAAGAAATAAATCCAAGTTTTGCGAGATAAATCATCCACAAAGATAGCATAATATAAAGATCCTCCCAAAGATATCATGGGCAACATACCAGATAGATCAGAAAGAACCAATTGCAAAAGGTCGGTAGTCTTGTTATCGCTTGAGGGGAATGGTCCCCTTGTATGTTTTCCTTCAGCACATCCCTGACAAACACCTTAATGTTCTACTTTAAATTTGGGCATACCTATCACCATCTTCCTTGCATAGGGTAGAGCCTTATAATGAATATGAGAAAACCTTTGATGCCATAATTCAGATTGAAGAGATGTGTTGCAAGACATAGCTCCCAATGGACTTCCTCCAACTTGATATAGGTTTTCAATCCTGAATCCAAGAGTAAATGCTTATTTGAAATTTATTTTCCAAACATGTACCTTTCCATCAATGAATTCCACCTTGAATCCTTTGTCCTCCATCATCGAGATAGATACTAGGTTCCTATTTAGATCGGGTACATATAGTACATCTTGTATATGAATGATGTTACCTTGATTCAATTGAAGAGTAACATTCCCAGTCCCTCTCACGGGAAAAGTGGCATTGTCTCCAAGAATGATTTCCAAATTTGTATCCTTTTATATCAAATTTGAAAGAGCTTCTTTATACCCAGTGAAGTTCCTTGAGGCACCACTATCAATCAACCAATTACCCAAGGTATCTGATGGAGAAGCAGTAGAGAGGAAAGATATAAGATTAAATTATTTTTTCTTGCTATCTACAACATTAGATTCATCATACCTGGAGTTTCTTGATCTTTCGTGAGGTCGTCCATTTCCATGTTGAGTAGCAGGAGAATTCCTTTTTCCTTTGTTGTTGAACTCACCATTCATTTGATTGTTGTTGCCCCTAAAATTGTTGCGGTTGTTGTTGTCATCTTCTTGATGTGTATCCCTTTTATTAGGACACTCCCTATCATAGTCACCAAACCTGTTACAAATGAAGCATCTACCCTTTCTTCCATATTTGAATCTCGATCTTCCTTGACATTTCTTCTTTGAACCTGCATTGTTCTTTTTTAGAATGAGCAGAGAATGCATTACGATCATTCCTATTTGAAGGAATTTCTCTCTCTATCATCCTTGTTTCTTCTTCAGTACATCTAGTCAACAATTCATCAAAACTAGAATCCGGTCATTGTTGAGGATAGTAGTGTTGAAGACATCCCATTCACGAGGGAGACCTCCAAGGGCAATGAGAGTAAGCTCCCTATCAGCAATAACTTCTCCATTGAAAGAAGACCATTTTTTATTTCGGTGATCCTCGTGACGTAGGATTTCATATATTCTCCTCTTCCCTTCTTTATGTCCTTCAACTTGTTCTTGAGAAAGAGGACTTAGTTTGCATTGCTAGCTTTAAACATGCTAACCAACTTGTCACACATCTCCTTAGATGTGCCCAAATCATAGATGTAAGCAACTAAATGCTTATGAATAGAATCCCTGATGATCTTCTTAGCTTTGACTTCACCTTTCTTGTACTTTGTCTTAGCGGAAGTCGATGCATTTGAAGGAGGTTCGGCAATCTTTCCCTGCACATAGTCCATAGCATCATGCTCTTCCAAAGTCAAGTCAAGGGACATCTTCAATGCATGATAATCAGACTTATTATTGAGATTGTCATCAAATTTTAAGTAAGATAAGGAGGATATTGAATCTTGTTCTTGACCAACAAATCTCAGTGATTGCTTTTCTCACTCTTGCTTTGGCTTTGTCTTTACCTCAACTTTAATACCATGTTAATTTTAGATAACAATGGTATGTTATATAATTTAGAGCAATTTACTTCAATTTTTATTATTACCCCAATATCAATTTCCATATTAGCAATCACATTAACATGATAGTAATGCAGATAGAACATAAATAATAAGTAAAAGACAAGCTAAGAAAAGAGAAAACAATATTTGGCGGATGCCAGGGAAAAACTCCAATGTGGGGAAAACCCTTTGATCAAATCTTCTTATTATTCTTCAAAAGTTCAGCACAGAGAGAGAGTACAATATGCAAAATTTACTTGCCCAATCACTGTAAAATAGTCCAGTCAAACTGCAGTCAACAGGATGCCCTAACTAGAAATTCAACCTGGTCAAACTAGTAGAAAAAATCCTCAAAATGAGCTCGGTCAAACCCAATCAACTCGGCCTCCAAAAACAGTGTGAATCAGCCCAAAATAGTCCTAAAATTCTCGATCAAACCCGTTCAACGCAAATTCAACATTGCAGTCAATGGCCCTGCACTCAACGTTGGTCAAACAACTGCAAATTCCTCAATTTATGTGCTAGGAGATGCATCCTAAGCAAATCAGATTTCCCTCATGAACAACATAGTCAAAGGAGTAATTTTGACCCTCGGTCAACGCTGGTCAACATCCCTGTAATTTGCCCAAAACACATTCTTAAATTTTCGACCTGCAATTTCAATCAACACCTAGAGAAGAATATGCTCATGTTTGTTGTACAAACCAATGAGAAGAAGAGAGATAAAGAGGTGTGTTGAGGTGTGTCCAAATGAGGAAAATGCCTCTTCTATTTATACACAATGTTAAGGGTGAAGAGACACATTTGTCGGGCTTCATGAGCCTACATTAGACTTCTGGATGACCTTGAAAATTTGTCCATAGAAGAAATAAATTCATAATTTCATTTCTACTTGTCATAATGAGATGATATTTAGATCAATATTGCATCTCTTGGAAAGAGGAATCCAATAAAAATATCATATCCATCATATGAGTTGTCCAAGGTGGAGTTTGGCCCTATTTTCCAATTTTAACACCTAGCGATCCAGTGGACCCAATTGTTGTTCCTGAAATCAGAAAGAGGCTAGCTTGGCTTAGATCCACTTTGCAACAAGCAGAAGGACATGAAGCACCACGTGGACCTTTCAGGGAAAGCAAGAGGCCAAAGAGATATTCTGGATATGCAACATTAATGACTAATTTTATTGATTATGAACCTTCCACCTTTGAAGAAGTAGCTAGCTAGCAAGTTTGGAAGGATGTGATGGTCTAAGAATACCAATCTATTATGAAGAATGATGTATGGGACATTATGGTGAGACCTGAAGGAAAATAGGTGGTGACCTCAAAATGAATATACAAGATCAAGAATGCAGTGGATGGCAGTACTGACAATTACAAGGTTATATTTGTGGCTAGAGGGTTCTCCCAGAAAGAGGGAGAATATTATGATGAAACCTTTGCTCCATTTTCTAGGTACACTGCCATTAGATATATCATTTCTATTGTTTATTTTATGGGTTGGAATTTACATCAGATGGATGTGAAGACTGCTTTTCTCAATGTCATAACTGAATAAGAAGTGTGCATTGAACAATATCAAGGTTTTGAGGTTCATGGAAGAGAATCTCAAGTTTGTAGATTGAAGAAATCCTTGTATGGATATAGGCAAGCACTGATAGCCTTGTATTTGTGAATTAACAATTACTTGACAAGACTTGGTTTCTCTAAAAGTGATGTTGATCCAAACTTGTATTTCAAGGTCGAGAAGAATGAAATTGTGATTCTATTATTATATGTTGATGACTTATTTTTTATAGGTGTGGAGCATTTAATTATTCGGTGTAAGAAGGAATTTGCTTTTGAATTTGATATGAAGGATCTTGGGTTAATGCACTACTATTTTGGGCTAGAAGTATGGTAGAATCCCAGTGAAGTATTTCTTGGTCAAGGAAAATATATTTTCAAGATTCTACAGAAGTTTGGAATGATGGGTTGTAAGTCGATGCAGACTCCTACGGTGAAAAATCTGAGAAAGTTGTGAGACTCTGAGTCTGATTTGGTAGATCCATCCATGTACTAGAAGCTGATTGGCTTGCTGATGTATTTGTTTAATATTGGGTTAGACATTTTCTTTGCAGTAAATACTATGAGCTAGTTCCAGGTGGAACCGAGACATGATCATTGGATTGCAGCAAAGAATGTATTGATATTTTTGCATGGTATAGTTGATTATGGTTTGAGATATGTATCAACCAGTGATATACATTTGCAAGGATATATAGATGTAGATTGGGCAGGGAGTGCTAAATACATAAAGAGTACCTCTGGAGGTTGCTTCAGTTTGGGCTCCACTATGATTTCATGGATAAGCAAGAAGAAAACATTTGTTGCACTCAGTATTGTAGAAACATAATATATTGTAGCCAGCTTAGCGATTTCTGAAGAAATGTGGCTTTGAAAGTTACTCGAGGGACTGTTTGATCATGTGTTAGAGTCGGTCATGATATGATTATGATATTCAAAGCTATCAGAAGCTGACTGAGAATATAGTTTTCCATGATAGGTCGATGCACATCAAAATCAAGTACCACTTCATTCATGACATGGTGTAGAAGGGAGCAGTGAAGCTCCATTTTGTCTCTGCTAATGAGAAGATTGAGAGTGAGTGTTGATGAGATAGCATCATGCACTGACATTATCCTTGTGTCAGAAATGACTAGAATTAGGGATAATGGTCCAATAGAGGATGGTCATTCTTCCTGTGTCAAGTATGTTAACTAGAATTAGGAAGAATGGTCCTTGAGGCCCAGAATTACTCGGATAAATTATGGTCTTTCAGCGTCAAGATCATTTACCATTAGGAAAAGAATTATTCAAATAGAGTGTATCCTTTGGGGATTCACCATCTTCCAGGTACCGACTAGAATGATGATGAACCAAGACTAGTTTGTATACCATGTGTCAAATAGATCAAAATTATGGTGACTATTTTATGCTAATGATGTGCCATGTGTTAGGAGTACCGACCAGAGTTATGGTGAGGATACACCATGTGTCAAAGGTACCAACCAGAATTATGGTTGATCTACCATGTGTCAGGAGTACCGACTAGAAATACGGTGAGAATACACCATGTGTTAGAGGTACCCAGCAGACTTATGGTAGCTTGTTAATGTTGTTGATCTACCATGTGTCAAAGTTATTTGGCCAGAATTATGGTATTTGAATGATGCTAATATTATTGATGATTTGTTATAACCTTTTCTTAGAGAAATTTGTCGCCATGAAGAACATCTATCTAGTCATTATGAATACCTCCCTATCTAAGAGGGAGTGTTGAATTTTGCAGATATGGTCGGTCTTCATAATTTATATTTTATCCCTTGTGATGTATAATGTAATTGTAAGACATTTTCTTCATTTCTTTTTGATTAATTAGCCCTTGAAAAAATTATTATAAGACATGTTCTTCATGTTGGATTTAAAAGAGTAAATTTTGAATTTTTGGCTTCAAACTAGTCACAGTCGGCCCTCCCTCAAGTCAAGTTGGCTCCAATGAAGAGACGCACCCATTCGCGAGGAAAAACACTATATAAACGCAGTCGACCTCCTCCATAAAGGCACCATTCATTCACACACAAGAAAGACAGTTTTTTGGCATCCAAGCGAAGGAGAAGAAGGACGAATTCATCTCTAACATTTATCTCTCTCTCCCTTGAACTCACACGTGTGAATTTTGGGCAGGCTGAAATTTTGGGTGGCCAAGTTTTTGGGCATATTCCAGAGGAAAAAATTTAGCCTAGGGCAAATCATAGAGGGCCGAAGTTGTAGGGCAGAAAATTGGACTTGACTAGAGGGTTGCTTGACCAAGTTTGAATATAGCTTGCTGATCATTTTGATCTCATAGTTGACTAGCAGAATTATATGTATCTCTTGCTGAACTGAAGAATTTCTCCCTGTGTCATAAAGAATAGAATTAGGGAGAATGGTCCGACAAAGGACAATCATTCTTATTGTGTCAAGTATGTTGAACAGAATTAGGAAGAATGGTCCTTGAGGCCCATAATTACTCATATAGAGTGTAGCTTTTCAGCATCAAGATCATTCACCATCAGGCAAAGGATTACTAATATAGATGTGGCCTTTGGGGATTAACCATGTGTCAGGTACCGACCAGAATGATGGTGAACCAAGGCTAGTTTGTATACCATGTGCTAAATAGACTAGAATTATGGTGACTAGTTGATGCTAATGATATACCATGTCTCAAGATTACTGACCATGATTATGGTGACGATACACCATGTGTCAAAAGTATCAACCAGAATTATGAGGTATCTACCATGTGTCAGGAGTATCGACCATAATTATGGTGAGAATACACCATGTGTCAGAGGTACCGACCATAATTATGGTAGCTTGTTGATGTTCTTGATCTACCATGTGTCAAAGTTATTTGGCAAAAATTATGGTAGTTGAATGATGTTAATACTATTGATGATTTGTTATAACTTGTTCCTAGAACAATGTGTCAACATGAAGAACATCTATCTAGCCATTATTAATACCTCCCTAGTTTAGAGGGAGTTTTAAATTTTGTAACTATGGTCGGTCTTCATAATTTATATTTTAGCCCTTGTGATGTATAGTGTAATTGTAAGACATGTTCTTCATGTGAATTTGATTACTTAGCCCTTGAAAGAATTATTATAAGACATGTTCTTCATGTCGAATTTAAAAGAGAGCATTTTCAATTTTGAATTTTTGGCTCCAAATTAGTCAAGTCGTCCCTCCCTCAAGTCGAGTCGACTCCAGTGAAGAGACACGCGCATTCACAAAGTCAAAACACTATATAAAGGCATTCAACCTCCTCCACAAAGGCACCATTCATTCACACACAAGAAACATAGTTTTGGGCATCCAAGCGAAGGAGAAGAAGGACGAATTCATCTATAACATCTATATCTCTCTCTCTTGAACTTTCTCATGTGAATTCTAGGCAACATATTATGAGCAGGCCGAAAATTTTGGAAAGCCAAAATTCTAGGCAGGTCAAGTTTTAGGGCATATTCTGGAGGTACAAATTCATCCTAGGGTATATCAGAGAGGGTTGAAGATGCAGGAAAGAAATTTTGACTTTACTTGACTTGACTAGAGGGTTGCTTGACCAATTTTGACCAAAGCTTGCTGATCAATTTGATCTCATAGTTGACTAGCAGCATTAGATGTATCTCTTGTTAAACTGAAAAATTTCTCTAAGGAAAAGGTTGTTGGGTTTTTCCCCCAAGTGGGTTTTCCCGAGGTAAATCCTGTGTTCTCTTTATGCATTGTGATCTCTATTATCCTTGTGATTTTATGGTTGAAATTATAAAGTGTAATCCCTTAATGATAAACTGGAATTGTTAAAATAAAATCTATATCATTAGAAGTAATTATCAGTGTTTCAAAAATTTGTGCTTATATCTATTGAAAAACCAACACCTAGCACCTTAAAAATTATAAGAAATCAGTAATTGTAGTCATATTCGAGGTGGAAACCTCTTTTTACAATGAATACAATGTAGAAGACAATATTTGATGATCCTAAGACTAAGTCTCCATAGTATATATATAGGAGACAATAGGTACAACTATAATAAAATGGGACCACAAGAGGGTTCTAGCCTACATAACAATATAACAACATAAATGTAATAATTCAATATCTAGGGAATAAAAAAGGGTTTTAGTGTGAATATGTGCCTTATATAGGCTTTAACACACCCCTCCTCTTCAAACTAGTGGTGTCCTCAACGCTTAACTAATTGTTAGTGATTTTGCAAGAATAAGTCGTCTTCTCATGTCATCTCTTCCACTAGTAGGTTCTTATGTTTGATGTTGTACTCCACAATTGTCGAGTTACTTAGTTCCTTAATTCTTATTTCAAGGATTGTTTCTAATTCTAGTATGATTTTCCCTTATTCATTTATCTCTAGTACGCTTCCCAGCTACAAATGAATAGTATGGGCATGATCTTAA
This sequence comes from Pinus tabuliformis, assembly GCA_031772625.1. Taxonomy (NCBI): domain Eukaryota; kingdom Viridiplantae; phylum Streptophyta; class Pinopsida; order Pinales; family Pinaceae; genus Pinus; species Pinus tabuliformis. Next base: position 1,384,670,741 of record CM062819.1, on the reverse strand, counting down.
TTAGGTCGAAGACCCTTAGGCAATAATCCAAATACCTTGGGATGGCTAGCAACAGCTTAATGGATATCCCCTGACATAGATGATATTGACATTTGAAAATTTAGTGAACATAATTGTGTCATTACACATTAATGCCCCTTTTTGAGTAATTATGCCATTCCATTAGAGATTATCACTTTAGAGGGTTTCTCTTGTGTTGTAGCTCATTTTTCACTATGTTTTAAATTGTGAAAAAAAGAAACAAAAAATGATATATTTAAAAAAAAAATCAAAATCAAAAATAGTGTTAAGTCTTTCAAAAATAAAAGGTGTATTAACATTGAAATTGAGCATGATGCGGCATTAATATGAAGCATTGGGGTGGGGCCTTGTTGGAGTTTAAAAATTCAAAAGTTTAAATGACATGCTAGTTTTTCGGACAGACTTAATTGTTGTGTCGGTACCTCCCGATGGCGCAAACCCAACACCAAAAATGGATCGAGGGTTGCGCGTCCAGGTGCCTCTGTAAAGCAGTCAGTAGCAGTTGGGTTGACCAGTAACCAATGGCTCAAATAGATTACAGGATCACTACCGTCGGGCCTCCCCCGTCACGGTAGGTGCCCCCGTAACCCTGCGGCAAGAGAGAATGATTCTGTAGGATAGTTCACCACATCATCGCCATGTCACCCCATCACATAATCATGTCATTTTCACCACATCATCCCGTCTCGTACATGTCACTTTAGCATTTAATCTCGTTTTCCCTCCCATTTTTCTATTTTCTCCACAAACTCTGTTTCAATTTCATTTTTCACATTGTCATTTTCAATTCCCAATGTATGTATCATGTTCTAGTTGATGTCCCACTTGAATTCAAATTCATTAACGCCATACATTGTTATCCAGGTATTTATACATCATATTCAACTGTTAAAATCTTCAAAATGTCTAAGAAAGTAGTTATATTGGGTTCTTCGACCCACATTCCTCTCATGGACACTGAGAGGGATGTTTTTGATCCTATTTGTTCACTAAATTTAATGGAACTTCGTCAGCACATTCTAGTCAACCAAAAGGAGTCTCATGTGTATGTTGTAGTTATAAGGTCTGGTTTATTTTCTGCTATAATTCCCCAAACTTATGTCTTCCCTGAGTTCATCTATTGGTTGGTCTTTTCTCTTTACCCTCATAAGTGTTTTGTAATGAATGCTTTAGGTGAAAATATCTTTTAGATATCTGCTCTTTTAATCCAGCAAGCATTTGTTTTTCCACCTTCAAACCTTTACACCCCATTTTCAGAGGAAATCCTGTTGACAGTATTTCAAAATTTGTCTGGGCAATATTATTCCCAGATGAATTTATTTTTAATACCTACAGGACAACAATTACCTTTGGAGCCCACTTAGTTTTCTCTTGAAACTTTTGTGGAAGATGTGAGACCCGTTTTGTAGATAATTGCTAAGGTTTCGGGAAGGAAAGATACAATTGTCATTTACCAAGCTATTTTGGGGATGTTCAATTTAATTTTGCAACCTGAAACTATGCTTGATATACCAGCTTATTGGGAGAAATTAGTCAATTCCCAGTTATCAGACCTACTTCTTACTGGATGTTTCAGATTCCCATCATTAGTAACTTATATTTTCCTTTATACTCATGTTGAGAGTTTCATGCATTTAGGTCTAAATATAATGGATGTACATAAAAAGAGGCAATCAGTAGTGAATTGGACAGATACCCTGAGAAGTCATTCCAATTATGAAGGATTTACATATTTCACTTCTTCTTTTATGTCAGTTGCTTATTCCATCATAAATATTTCTACTTCACCTTGTATTTTTCCAAAAGACCAATCTCTTATGCAACTTAGTAAAGATGTCAAAGTGGGTGATTGGTTCCAATTTGAAGATTATGTTGAAATCAGACTGTATGGAGTAGAGGTTTCCCCTTATAGACTTCCTACATTTGTACCTATGAGATTATTTTCTTTAGAATTCATTAGACAGAGTTTAAATGTTGATCAGATTCACTTTGTACCAACAAAGAAGGGGCATTTGTTCAAATTGCCAAAAATTATTGGGCCTTTTATTATGAACAATAGACATGCCATGGAAGAAGTGGAGAAGATTCTTGAAGATATGCAGTTGCAACAGGGTGAGAAATGGTCATATGATCCTCACCATATCATTTCTAAAAGAAGAGTGGAAAATTCATATGCTCCCTATATACATGAATCTCGACCAGATGTGGAAAAATTGGAAAATGGTGGTAAGACAGGAGCACAAGGAAGGATATAGATTGAAACTCCACATTCTGCAAAGAAGGGTCTGAAAAGAGGCAGAGAAGAAATAATTGATTTGGAGAGTGAAACAGACCAAAGCTCTAAAAAGCCAAGGTTGTCTAAAAAAGAAAAGGAGCCTAAATCTCTGACTGGAAGCTCCTCAACTGCAATGGGCTTTCAATTACAATTGGGAGAAGTGACTTGTACACCTTCCTCCCTTGTGCCTGAGGAAACTTCTCAAATTTTTGTCCTATTCTAAAACAATTATATAGTCAAATTGAAGAAAGAAATAAGAGGATAAAGGAAAGTGTTGAATCTCAACTTGAAACACAATTTATTTCTGAATATCACACTAGATTGTTGTCTGCCATGGATCTTGAAAGAAATCAATTGAAACTATATTTTTCTCATCCTTCTGCTCTAATTGTTTCATCATCAACAGGTTTTAATACTGTCAATCTGACTGTGGATGCAAGATAAATTTCATTGCCTGACAAAATCAATTTGCATAGGAAAACTGGAGAATTAATTTATAGTGATTTAAGAAAAATATCCTTAGCTACTAGGAAGGCAGAAACCTTACTAGGAAAATTTGTAAATCAACTGAAATTGGAGAAGGCAAATTCGAGAGCATTATTCACTCAGAATGAAGAATTAAAGAAGTTGATTGTCAAAATTGGTGTCAATCCGGGAGACAGAACTGTTGTATAGAAACTCTTGCAAGGGGCAGAGACTAAAATTCAAGTGTTAAGGAAAAAGTTGAAATTACCTTTTGTGGAGTTGTTGAACGCTTGAAAATATCTACCTCAACATCCGGGAAAACCACCCGATCGGGAACTTAAGGCAGCTCCCTTTCCATTTGGAATGGTGGCTCCGACTGGGTTTATGGGACTATCTTCCCTTCATGAAAGATATAAAAGAGGATGTGATATATAAGTGTGTGGATAATTATGTAAACAAAACTAAGAAACATAAATATATAGACTTAAAATATCTCTCCCGAGAAAGTTTTTTCTGTATATGTGACTTATAAAGATTTCACAATGAACAAGACAATATAGATCATCAAATCTTTTGTGAAGTTAAAACAAATAAAGATAACTAATTTAATAAATAGTTAATTAAATCAGTTGTTGAAACACATCACACATATCAGATATCTTTGTTCATTCATATACTTAAAAGATTTCAATTAAACACATCAATAGTGATAAAGCTTAATTGCTTGCAAAAATGTATATGATAAACACAAATACAATAACCATTCAAATCATAAACAAAGTAATAATATTCAGATAATAGTACCTGATAAACATTAACTCTGCTCATAAGTGAAATAGTATTGGTTCCTCTTTCTATTAAGATTTCTTCAAGATACATTAGTGAAAACCAGAATCTTTCTCGCAAAAATTCATAACCCTTCCTTCATAACAATGAAGGGGATTTCAAATGAGATTACTGGAATGAAACGATGGATAACCGGGCACCTGTGACTTCACTGAACAAGGAGCATGGTTAGGGTTTCTACACTGTCTGCAATTGAACCCGCATGATATCACCCGTTGTTTTTGTGCTTTCATCCTCACTGTCACGGTTGGCACTTCCACTTCGGATTCGTTGTCACCTGTTTCCCTTTCACTTTCATCGAGTTTTCTGCAGGATGTCAGATATGGAGCTCGAGGAGGTGGACTATGTCGCCGACCCTAACCCCTATGCCACTATCTGGTCGTTCCCTAACCCTACGTCGGATACTACACCCGCTAGGATACAGGGTTCGTCCTTTTCGCACTCTTCCGTTACTCCCCCTCTCGTTCTCTTCATGGCCCATCTTCATTCGACCTCCCCTTCATCGCCCTCTCCATTGACTCCTCAGATTCGACTACCCTCCCCTCTCATCAGCCACCCTCCATCTGCTTGCCTCCTGCATGCTGCCATCCTCCCCTTTTGAATAGCCGCCATCTGGGAATTGTCCCCACCCGACATCTTTTGAGCTTCCCTCCTCTACTAGTTTCGATTCCGTAGTTGGACCCTCCCAGCCATCTTCCACTCCACTTGCCCCTCCTGTAGCAGATTCGGGTTCCCCATCCACCCCCTCTGGTTGTTTTGATACCCCGGTGATCAAATCTCTCCATTCCTCTCAGCAGCCCCAACAAGATCACCAAGGCACTCAAGATCCCTTGCAGGATCAACCGACTGCGTCGCGCATAGGGAAATGAAAGCTTAATTGTGTGAAGGCCACGAGCAAGGATCTGACCCTAAAATTTGGGGAAGGAGTCCATATGGGGGAAGTGGTAGACACAGCGGGCAGGGTACTAGTTGGAAGAGTTTGTGGTCGCACCTATTCTGCCGAGAGACTACAAATCTGGGTCAAAGAGATATGGGGGGACATCTTCAGGGAACTTCCATAGGTACAAACGCTGGCTCGAGGGTGGTTCGCACTCTATTTTCAGCAGGCGGAGTATACAAATTGGGCACTTTCCAGATATTGGCATATAGAGATGGCTTCGGTCATGCTAAAGCGTTGGAGCCCTCTTTTTGATCTAGAGTGGGAACAAATTGGAGTTGCACCACTATGGGTCAAGTTGCATGGTCTACCCCTACACTTTTGGTCTGAAGATATATTCATTCGCATTTCCAATTCACTTGGAACCTACCTGGACTATGAAAAAACATACATCAGCTCTGGAAATCGGTCATTAGCCCATATACTAGTTTATTTGGACACTAGAGAAGGGTTGGAGGAAAAAATCACTCTGCAGTGGAAGAATTTCACCCGAATTCAAATCTTGGATTATGAAGGAGTGTCATTCAGATGCCGAAGGTTCCATAAGGTTGGGCATCTCTACAAGGAATGCCCGTTGGTCTGTAAGACTGCCTCTCCATCCAAAGAAGCAAAGGAAGTTGCGGCCATGGCAACCACATCTGCTGCTGCACAGACTCCTCAGGCAAATTCTCCTCAGACAAAGATGGGTGTATAGACTTAGATGCCATCCTTGAGTACCCCCCGCCCTCCTTCCCCACTGATGACAAGATCGAGGGATGCAATTGCGGCTGCTCGATCATCGAGTATTCCTCCTCTCTCGCTCTATTTCTGATTCTTCTTATTTATGTTCTGCATAGCATTTGCACCCTACATCTGCATCTATAATGGATTATAACCATGTCGCCATCCCTTTCCCCCTAGACATTCACCATCCGGTTAACTCAATTACTCCACCTTCTATCCCTGATCGAGCTTGCTCACCCCCTCATTCAGACCCTTCCAACATCTCTAGATACTTGCACTCATATAACCTTCTTCCTCGCTCATCTCATCCACCTAAGACCTTTGTGAATTCTGAGTTGGGCCTGGCCTCCCCTCCATGCACTTCCAAATCCTCCAGGGGGCGGAAATCACATATGTCTAGGGCCATCCAACAACTCGGGGTGGAAGTGGCTTATGGCAGACAATCTACTCTCGATTAGGTACTTAGAGCATAGTCTACCCACCCTCAGTCTCCCCCATGACGTGGCTCTCCTTTAACTGCAAAGGTATGGCTAGCCCTCCCAAAAAACTAGCCCTCAGGCGATTATTTGAATCTAAGACTGTTGATATTATCTTTCTGCAAGAAACTCTTGGATTGGCTAACCATATTATACTTGTGCTACAATATTTGAAGTCGGGCTGGTCTTTCCAGGCACTAGATTTCATGGGGCATTTGGGTGGGCTGGCCCTGGGTATAAACCCTCGCACAATACACCTCAAGGCCTCCTGGGGTGGTGTTGGCTTCATAGGTATGGATATTTTTTCCTAGAATCTGGGCATGGATCTCAATATTGTCAATGTATATGCCCCTTGTCATAATAGAGATGTTTTTTGGAACCATCTCCTAAATATTTCCCTTGTCAATTCTGATAATATCATTATGGGAGGAGACTTGAATTTCTCCATTGGTTATGGGGAATCATGGGGAAGTAATGCACAGGTTGATCCCTTATCTGACATTATGTTATGAAACCAGCTCACAAAAAGACAGAAAAGAGAGATCCACGCCTTAGAATTCAGCCTCTTCGAGGGGGAAACCTCCTTTACATTACATAAATGAACAATTCTTGGATGATACAAATGACAAAACCTCCTTTCTATATATAGGAGTCTAAGGAGTCACAATATAATCCAGCCGACCTAACAATAATAATATAAAGCCAGAAAAATAACAATAGAGGGATTCTATGGGGCACAGAAATAACAATATGGGGGTAATAGGGGCACAACAATATAAATAGGGGGTATAACTACAATAGTAATGGGGTAATCACTAGTATTAGAGGGACCCAACATGCCCCTCTCCTTCAAAAAAAGTGTTGTCCTCAACGCTTCAGCAGTTTTGGATACTTCTGCATAAAATTCTCATCCTCCCATGTGGAATCTTCAGCGGATAAGTTCTTCCACTTGATAAGATACTCTGAAATTGATCGATTTCGTAGCTGTCGAGTTCTTGTTTCTGTGATTGCTTCCGGTTCCAATATAATTTTTCCTTCCTCGTCAAGTTCTGGCAATATTGTTTGAATTGGGAGCTTGTCACCTATAACCTTCTTTAAACATGAAACATGGAAAACTGGGTGCAATCGAGAAGCTGCAGGAAGCTCCAATTTGTATGCCATAGTACCAATCTTTTCCAACACCTTGTACGGACCATAATACTTTGGTGATAATTTATTATCCTTCTTAGCTTGCTTTAGGGACATTTGCTTATATGGTTGTAGCCGTAGGAATACCCAATCACCTACATCAAAACTTATTTCACTGCGATGTTGATCTACCTATTGTTTCATTCTATTTTGTGCCAACACGAGGTTATCCTTTAAGAGTTGGAGGACTTGTTGTTGATGTTCGATGTGATGTTCCACTGCCTGAACCTTAGAATTTTCTCTTAAATATGATGTGATGGATGGTGGTTGATACCCATAAAGTGCCATAAATGGGGTCATTTTTGTTGCTGTATGGAAGGAAGTGTTATACCACCATTCAGCCAGAGGCAACCATTTGACCCATTGTGTCTGTTTATCAGATACAAAGCAACGAAGATATCCTTCCAAACATTTGTTTACTATCTCAGTTTGCCCATCAGATTGAGGATGATAAGATGAGCTATGAGCTAACTGAGTCCCAAGACAAGAAAATAATTCTGTCCAAAAATTTCCAGTGAAAATGGGATCTCTGTCACTTATAATAATCTTTGGGTTTCCATGTAGCTTTTGAATTGTTTCCATAAATGCAGTAGAAACTGTACTTGCTTTAAATGGATGTGATAATGCACAAAAGTGTGCATACTTGGTAAGTTTGTCAACTACCACCATGATGACACTCTTTCCCTCAGACTTGGGTAAACCTGTGATAAAATCCATTGAAACCTCCTCCCAACGTTGGCTTGGAATGGATAAAGGTTGTAATAGACCTGGTGTCTTAATTGTTTCAACTTTATTTTGCTGGCAAACCAAACATTCCGCCACAAACTTTTGAATATCTAATTTAAGGCCATCCAAAAAAAATTCCTTCTTAACCCTGTGGTAAGTTTTTAAAAATCCTGAGTGCCCTCCTAAGGGAGAAGTGTGCAATTCCATAAGAATCTTTTGTTTTAGCTGGGAATTCTTACAAAGGTATAAGCGATCTTTGTACCATAACGAATCATTTTGCCAGCTAAATGTATCAGAAGTACTGGAATCTTGTTGTAGCTTTTGAATAAGTGCCCACACTTCTTCGTCGTTCTTCCATTCCTCCCTTGCTTCGTTTATCCAATCTGGTTGGATAATAGAAATGGCACACAACAATGCTTCCACATCCTCATCCTTTCTTGAGAGTGCATCTGCCACCACATTTTGCTTCCCTTTTTTGTAGATGATTTCAAAGTCATAACCCAACATCTTTGTGACCCACTTTTGTTGCTCTTCAGAGGATAATCTTTGTTCTAAAAAGTATTTAAGGCTATCATGATCTGTTTTTACCTTGAAGTGTCTTCCCATTAGGTAGGGTCGCCATTTCTTAAGTGCATGGAGTATTGCCAACATTTCCTTCTCATAAATAGCTTTGCTTAAAAACTTTCCCTTGATTTGACGACTTTCAAAAGCAATGGGTCTTTCATCTTGCATTAGAATAGCACCAATTCCATTTCCTGAAGCATCACATTCCACAATAAAGGTTTTTGTGAAGTCCGGCGTAGCTAAGACCGGTGCTTGGCACATTGCCTCTTTAAGATTTTCAAAGGCCTTTGTTGCTTCCGAAGTCCATGAAAATGAATCTTTCTTCAATAATGTTGTTAGAGGTGCTGCTATTCTCCCATAATTCTTAACAAACTTGCGATAATACCCTGTCAACCCAAGAAATCCTCGCAGATGCTTTATGGATGTGGGGATTTTCCATTCCTTAATGGCTTTAATTTTGCTAGGGTCTACCTTAACTCCTTCATGAGATACAATATGACCCAAATATTCCACCTCCTGGACTCCAAAGAAACATTTGGATCTTTTTGCATATAATTGTTTCTCCTCCAATAGTTGTAACACCCTGTCAACATGTTCAACATGATCCTTCCAAGACTTGTTGTAGATTAGTATATCATCAAAAAATACTAACACAAATTTTCTAAGGAATGGTTTGAAAATTGAATTCATCAAACCTTGAAATGTTGAAGGTGCATTGGTAAGGCCAAAAGGCATGACCAAAAAATCATAATGACCCTCATGAGTTCTAAATGCCGTTTTCGGAATGTCCTCAATCTTCATTCTAATTTGATGATATCCCGAACGAAGGTCCAACTTGGTGAAGTAAATTGATCCATGTAATTCATCCAGTAATTCATCAATAACAGGAATGGGGAACTTATCTTTAATAGTGAGCTTGTTGAGCTCCCTATAATCTGGACACATGCGCCATGATCCATCCTTCTTGTGCACCAATACTACTGGAGCTGAGAAAGAACTTTGACTCGGTTGAATTATACCAGCCTCTAGCATTTCTGCAACCATACGTTCAATTTCACTTTTTTGGACATATGGATATCTGTACGGCCTGATGTTTGGAGGAACACTTCCTGGAATCAGATGAATAGCATGATCATGATCACGCATAGGTGGGAGACCTTTGGGAGTCTCAAATACCTTGGAATGATTGTCCAGGACTTTTTGGAGATCTGGAGAAATAGATGATTCCAATGTGGAAACATCTAGCGAACATAATTGTGCAATTACACCTCTTTGCTCCTTTTTTAGAAGCTTTGTCATGCCATTAGAGCTGATTATCTTTCCTGGTTTCCCTGCAATACCCCTTAATTCAACTTCCTTTCCTTCCACAGAAAATTTCATGAAAAGTTCTTGAAAATTAAAAGGTATTGTACCCAAGGATTGTAGCCATTGGACTCCTAGTACAACATCAGCACCTCCCATTGGAATGGAAAGCATTGGGCTAGTCAATACATATTCTCCCATGGATAGCTTGATATTATGGCACTTTCCAGAACAATTTATTGTTCCTCCATTTGCAATCATCACTTGACACTCTGGTGCTGGATATAGGAAGCAATTCAATTCTTTTGCTACCCTACAATGAATAAAATTGTGGGTGCTTCCTGAATCAATCAACACTATTACCTTTTTCTTCTTGATTTTTCCTTCTATCTGATGGTTTGAGGAGTGGTAATTCCCGCCAATGCATTACAAGATATGGTCGGATTTATTTGTTCTTCATCTAGGCTTTGTTCCTGGAATATATCCTCTTCTTTTGACCTTTCTTGCTCCTTTTCTTCTTCCTCTTCACAATCTATGTAGAATAATTTCTTCTCAGCACACTTATGACCTTTTGTGTATTTGCTATCACAATTGTAACAAAGCCGTTTTGCTCTTTTTTCTTCCAATTGTTGTGGTGTCAACCTTGTAGGTTGTGGAAGACTATGGGCAACAACACTTCCGTCTTTATAGTTGTGAATGGTATGCTTCCTACTTGCCATAATTTTGCTTTCCATTTTTCTTGCTAACCTGAATGCCTTCTCTAATGAATTAGGTTCCCAAAGGCGCACATCATGTTGGATATTATCCTTTAAAGACCCTATGAACACATCAATCCTATGCTCCTCTGGAATATCTTTTACCCTTTTGTTCAATTTTTGGAACTCCTCAATGTGCTCCATTATTGAACCCTTTTGTTTGAGACTTATCAATTGGCTAAAAAAAGTGTTGCTTTTTGTATCCTCATAATGTGCTATCAATTCTTCCGTAAAAATTGCCCAAGTGATAAATTGTTTACGAGAACAAAGCCATTGATACCATACAAACTGATTTGGTTCCAAATATAAAGTTGCCATACGTACCTTTTGTGTGTTTTGCACATTATTGAGATCGAAGAATTGCTCCATCTGTAATATCCATGTGGCGGGATCCTTGCCATCAAACTTCCTCATATCGATTTTTGGAACATGGTGAGTCTTCGATCCAACATTAGAGCCTATGGAATCATGATTAACATTTCTTTTGTTCTCATCATGAGTTTCCTTTACTACCTTTTCACCATTAGTGACCCTTTCTTGTAGCAACTTCTTCAATTCTTCCATGTCTGTCTTCAAATCTATCTTCAAATTTTCCATCGAATCCTCCATCTTATCTTCCATGCCCTTTATCTTAGATTCCACGCCATTTACCTTAGCTTCTGTTAGCTTTTGTGAGCGTGACATTTGTTGCACTTGTTCTTATAATTTTGATATATCATGTAGCATTTCTTCCTCTTCTTCATGAGTCATGCTAGAGCTTTCAGGTTCCTTACTAGGTGTTTGCATTTTCTTTCCTCGGGGCATCAGTTACCGATAATAATGCTTTACTATGCCCTTTGAATTCCGTTAAACCAAGCTTACACAAAAATTTAAAAAAAAAACTACACACCTTTTTTCACTTTATAGAAGCCTGATATTGAATCTGATGTATCTCTGTAATTTCGGATCATCCAATTCTGAAATTGCTACCTGTAGTAGCCTTCTGCGTCCTCTTTCCAATGCCACAAGTCTGAGCCAAATTGGATTCTCCAAGGAAGAGTTATGTGAAATCTCCCACAGTGACTTGCTTTTAGACTGGTTCAGTAGAGCGAACTTGTACGACGTGCCACGAGTCCCTATTTCAACCTTTGAATCTGGAACACACATACAAGAAACTACAGTCCGTCCTCTTTCTGTACCTTCTGACGAAATTTCAATCCGATCCCCAGAGAGACAGTTATGACGATTTTCCCCAGGTCACCTGTTTTTCATGTAATTCAGGAGTCTGCAAAAAGACCAACTTCCTCAGATCATATCTCCGCAAATATCGCGCGAAATGCTCTGAAATTGGACCCAAGGTTCAGCGCGATTTCTTCTCAAATGGGTTTTTCTTTCGACTTCTGAAATGTCACAGAAAAAAAGTTATAGCGAAAATGCCACGATGACCTGTTTGGAGCAGCGAAACCCTAGAATCCAAAGCTCTGATACCAAATGTTATGAAACCAGCTCACAAAAAGATAGAAAAGAGAGATCCACGCCTTAGAATTCAGCCTCTTCGAGGGGGCAACCTCCTTTACATTACATAAATGAACAATTCTTGGATGATACAAAAGACAAAACCTCCTTTCTATATATAGGAGTCTAAGGAGTCACAATATAATCCAGCCGACCTAACAATAATAATATAAAGCCACAAAAATAATAATAGAGGGATTCTATGGGGCACAAAAATAACAATATGGGGGTAATAGGGGCACAACAATATAAATAGGGGGTATAAATACAATAGTAATGGGGTAATCACTAGTATTATAGGGACCCAACACATTATGGAGCAACTCCTCGAACAACATCACTTGATAGATATCCCTATGGTAAAATCTCATCCCACTTGGCATAACCGAAGAATTGGGGAGGCTGCACTGATCAGGCGTTTGGATTGTTTCCTCATTAAGGAACCACTGGTGAGAGGTCTATCAAATTTCAGACAATGGGTAGGTTCTGGAGGAATATTGGACCACTCCCCCATCTACATGGAGCTAGCTGGTCCCTTCCAGAAGCCTAGGGAACCCTTCAAATTCAACTCCACCTGGATAAAGGATCCTTCATATATACACCTGGTTACCAATTTCTGGCTTTCTCATCAACCCTCCTCGGGGAGAACCATAGCGGACAGTTTCTGTTACAACCTACAAGAAATCAAGCGATTATCTATTAAATGGGCCAAGGAAAAAAGATACCAAGATGAACAGACCCTCGGGACTATTGAGAATACACTGGCCAATCTCTTGGATGAACAGGGGCGGGGATTCACATCTGTGGAGGCTAAATCCCACCTTATCGACTTGGAGGCACAACGATCCAAAATTCTTAAAGAGAGGGAAGAAACTTGGTGCCTCTGAAGTCAGGCTATTTGGCTACAGGCTGGCGATGAGAATACAAAGTTCTTCCACAACTTTGCAAAGGGAAGGAAAGTAAGCAACACCATCTGGCACATGCCTACAGAGGACGGAAATCTTGCAACATCATTTAACCAGCTGACTCACCTAGGAAACTCATATTTCCATAAACTCTTCAAGGGCCCCCTGGAACCTCTCTTGCTGAAATTGTCTGGATAGGGGGTCATTTCCCTTGGTTTGTTGACCCGGATGAGGCTGAGGAGCTCACCTCCCCTGTCACGATGGGTGAATTGGAAAGAACCTTAAAATGGTTCAAAAAAGACAAGAGTCCAGGGCCTAATGGATGGACTTTTGAGTTTTATCTAGCCTTTCATGAGACTATTGGTCAGGATCTTCTAAAGGTGGTGGAGGAATGCAGGACATCTAGGTGATTGTACGAGGCTATAAACTCCACTTTCATTGCCCTTATCCCCAAATCTAACTCCCCCATGTATTTCAATGACTTCAAACCCATCTCTCTCTGCAACTGTGTTTACAAGATCATTGCGAAGACTATAGCCAACTGACTTAAACCTATCCTCTCTAGTCACATCTCTCCTGAACAATTTTCTTTCCTTCATAATAGACAAATCCATGAGGCTATTGGCACTGCATAGGAAACCCTACATTCCATGAAATCTAAAAAACTCAAGGGTGCCATCCTCAAAATCGACCTCGCCAAAGATTTTGATCGGGTCAGCTGGCTCTATATTAAAATGATCCTCACCCACCTGGGATTTCCTCCTCCCTTTATTGATTGGGTAATGTGCTGCATCACTTCGGCCTCCTTCAGTGTCCTGATAAACGGCTCTGCATCATACTTTTTTCATGCAGAACGTGGAATTAGACAAGGTTGTCCTCTCTCCCCACTCCTCTTTTTTATCATCATGGAAGGACTTAGTAGGTTCATTTCTTCTGCTAAGCAAGATGGACGATTTCAGGGACTCAAAATATCTGATCATTGTATTCTCAACCATATCCTCTTCGTGGATGATGTGCTCATCTTTCTTAATGGTGGCTTACAGGATACTTCTACCTTTTTCGATATACTACTACTCTTCTCTAAGGCCATAGGTATGGAAGCAAACCATTTGAAATCCACCATTACGCTATCAAATTTCACTCCACAAGAAGCACGGGTTGCACTGCAAAAATTTCCTTTTCAGAGCCATCACCTGGAGGATGGGCTCAAATATCTGGGCTTCTGGATCAAACCACATTGCTACAAGATTGCCGACTGGATTTGGCTTGTGGTCAAGATCGAAAAATGCTTACTCAATTGGAACCACAGATTCCTCTCCAGGCCGGGTCAACTTGTGCTTATCAAAACTATCTTGGAGGCTACACCTGTTTATTGGATATCTCTGGCTTGGATTCCTAAAGGAATATTATCCCGGATACAAAGAATGTGCTGCAGATTCCTTTGGAATGGCTATAAGGAAGGTAAACCATTTTCCTAGGTGGGCTGGAAACATATTTCTATACCAAATAAATGGGGTGGTTGGGGACTGAAGTATTTATCCTCCTTCGCACCTGCACTTGCTGCAAAGATGGGTTGTCTTATCCTCACCTCTCATGGTCTCTAGATAGAAGTTATCTTTTAAAAATATATCTAGCCTCAACAGCTCTTGGAATGGATACGATTTCCCACTTGGCAGCAATCTGGGATATCTATGGTCTGGCAAGCGATCCTACACATTATGCCTACTATCAGAAATGGACTAGCATGGAGAATCAACGATGGCTCATCCGTTCGCATTAGCTCAGACCCCTAGTTAGGATGTGGGAACATGTTTCGATTACCTCCTGACTTCATTCAATTTCTCAAAAACAAGAATATAAATGTGATTGCTCATGTTGTTGATCTGGGGAATAGCTCTATTTTTACACAAGCATGGTTATCAGCGGAGAAATTAGGCATTCTTGTTCATTGGAAGCAAGATTGGGAAAGTTATATCATAGCATTGACTAAATCTCATGTCCGAATAAAATATGGGGCAGATGAACTCAAATGGAACCCCGCTGAACATGGCACATACTCCCCAAAGGCAGGCTATCCCGTTATTCACATCGCACACAGACCACTTGTGCTTATGGATTGGTGGGGGAAGTTATGGAAGCTTAAAGAGCCTCCGCGAAAGAAGTTGTTTATGTGGAATGTCATATGAAACAAGACCCCTACAGGGCATAACTTAATGCATCGATCTTTCTTCGGCCCTACCTGGTGCGTGCTCTCTCAGCAGGAAGAGGAAAAAAATGACCACCTATTCCTATCTTGCCCGACGGTAAATCATATTCGGGATCAAGTCCTTTCTGCCCTATCCATAACTATTAGATGGCATGGACAAAATGTAACAGTTGCATGGGATCTTTTGCGAGCAACAAACCTGAATACAAAAGTACACTGCCTTCCCCTACTTATTTTTTGGTCTATTTGGTTGGCAAGGAATGGGATCATTTTTAAAGACAAAATGGCTCGATGGCAATCCACCATTGCTAAAATTATTGATGCATATCACGAAATACCTGAAGAAGATCATACACCTGCGGGTCATGTTGTCTTACCTGAAACCATTGATCGCTCTATTCCCTAGGCCTATTTTGATGGCGCAGCACAAGCATAGGGTTGTGGTGGGGGAATCCTACTTCATAAAACTTAAAACCACCATTTCAAAATACAAATGGGGTTAGGATTGGGAACAAACAACTTTTCAGAATTGATCTCTCTCAGGCATCTACTACATTTTGCACTTGCACATGCATGCAATCATATTCAGATTTTCGGAGACTCAAAAATCATCATCAATTGGTTCAATAACATTTCTGCATGTCATGTGCACTCTCTCAGGAACATACTGGATGAAATCATGATCTTAAAAGCTCAATTTAATTATATTTCATGTCAACATATTTATAGGGAATGTAACTCAGCTGCTGACCAACTTTCGAAGGCGGCCACGACACATCCCAGAGGATTGTGGTTAATACAGGAGAAGCATGGAGACGAACACTACCAATACTATCATCATCCTTATATAGATTGGGCATATCAAAGGAAAGACAAGCCCTAAATTTCTTGTAATATTCAGTAGTGTTTATAATAGTTTCTAGTTTATCTATTGTATATATTTTGTATTGCTCTTGGACCTATCAATATACCCTATGTGGTAAATTATGTACAGATCTATATTTTTTGCATGGCTACAGCCAACATACTTATATATTTTTTGAAGGCTACGGCCAGCAGACTGCATATGCCATAGGCATCTACTACATGTAATTTTTTGGAGATCTGGAGAAATAGATGATTCCAATGTGGAAACATCTAGCGAACATAATTGTGCAATTACACCTCTTTGCTCCTTTTTTAGAAGCTTTGTCATGCCATTAGAGCTGATTATCTTTCTTGGTTTCCCTGCAATACCCCTTAATTCAACTTCCTTTCCTTCCACAGAAAATTTCATGAAAAGTTCTTGAAAATTAAAAGGTATTGTACCCAAGGATTGTAGCCATTGGACTCCTAGTACAACATCAGCACCTCCCATTGGAATGGAAAGCATTGGGCTAGTCAATACATATTCTCCCATGGATAGCTTGATATTATGGCACTTTCCAGAACAATTTATTGTTCCTCCATTTGCAATCATCACTTGACACTCTGGTGCTGGATATAGGAAGCAATTCAATTCTTTTGCTACCCTACAATGAATAAAATTGTGGGTGCTTCCTGAATCTCGCATATATCTATCATTTGGCCTTTAATTCAGGTGGATAATGGAGTCGTATACACATCTGTGCAGTGAATAACACATCGTTAAGTACTAAAAGTAAATGAGTGGTGGTGTTGGAGAGACGTCTTAGCATCAGCCATTGATTATGCAGTTTGACTAGGAAATGCCAATGGTATTCCAAGTCAATCTTTGATAGATTTTTGATCCTCTCAGCCTTCTTTTTCGATGATTCTTGCCATGCTTTAGTCACTAATTTTACATCTAGCATGTAAAAATAAATATAAGGATAAGTGGAAACTTTCTAACTGAATAATTACTCAGAGCGAATAACCAATTTCATTATGAATCTATGTCTTTTATGAGAAAAATCTTAAGAAATCGTTACACAATAATGAAATCGTTTAGCACTTTGAAAATCATAAACTCATTACATTCAGCCATTAAATGATAAAACGTGGATTCACATGGGCTTTGGTACACATCAGCACATCGGAGGATTTTATCGGAGAAATTTTATGGTTGCATCGTTGAAACATGCGATATTCTCATCCTCCGATAAGCTTATAGAATGTAGTGGCTAAAGTTACAGGTGGGAAGAGATATCGGAGGTCTTGTATCGGAGGTTTCATATTGGAGGATTGAAAGGATAACAGCCGATTAGAAAGTTCTGATATGAGAGTTGTGACATGAGTAGTGGGAAGTGTATCAAAGATCGGAGGATGGAGGATATCGGAGATCGACAATCGAAGCTTTGGAAATATCAGAGATGTATGGGTTATTGCAATATATGCGATGTCGCATATCATAGAATAAGTGGGAATGAATATCAGAGGTCAGAAGTGAGAGGATATTGGAGGATCGGAGCGAAAAGGGATATCGGAGGTCAACGGATCAGGAAATATCAAAGATCGGTCGATGAAGGATATCAGAGATCGAAGCGAGAAGGGATATCAGAGATCAAAGATCGGGAGATTGGATATTAGTGACATGAGCATCATATTAAAAACACCAGTATTGGAATCTCTGATAGCGCTACGTGGAAATCTAGCGGGGTCGGGCTTTGTTGTTATATTCGCAAAAGAGCACTTTTATCACTTTTAGGCTTATACATTAGAAAACTAAATCGGATAAACTTTAATTCGCAACTTTTTAAAGAGGACATGTTACCATATTTGAAATACCCCGATAAAGTTTTGACAATAAGGGATTTTAAACAAAATCCAATGTTTGTGAAAACGCGTGATTGTCCTAAGCTCCAACATAAAGGTTCTGATAAGGCAGATTTATCATTTTAGTCAATTTTTTGGAAAAATGAAACTAAAATTATCTTATTTTATTGGAACTTAAAGGATTTTATCCTAAATTAAAAAGGGTCATCCATATATAATTAGTTATACTATTAACCATAACGGGGGGCTTGTTGAGTAGTACAATAGGAGCATGTCATGGCCCCAAAGGTAGCTCAGGTGGAGAAAGAAAAAGAGATTTTGACAAATGAGCTTTTGCAGAGGAACAATGAAATAGTTGCCCTCAAGGAGATGAATTCTAGCCTGTAGCAAAAACTAGATACACATGTGTGCACTATTTTGGTACAACCTAATTCTGATGATCCAGCAGAGAAATTGACCAGGGTAATCACTAAGTTGAAAATATCAAAGGATGAAATGAAGAAAATGCAAAGAAGCTTGGATGATACAAAGTAGATTCTGAAAATAACAGAAAGGGAGTTGGCCAAGTCCAAAGACACTACCTCAAAATATCAAAATGAATACCAAATTGCTTCTCATGACATTAAAGAGTGTAAAGAGAAATTAAAGGGGAATATGTCCCTTATTCAAGCTAGGAAAATTATCTGGAACGATGTTATTCATACATTGAAGAACATTTGGGAGTTTATGTCAATTGTAGCAGAGGAGAAACCTATTGTCAGAAATTTGGAGGGCATCATTTCTACTAGTAAACCAAAGATTCAGCAACGTGCACAATTTTCTAACAAGATAATTGATTTTCTTAATTCCAATTCATCACGGGAATTAAAAGAAATGCAAATTGAAGATGGGATAGAATTAGTGCTAGAGATTAATAAAATGGTGTTGAAGAATTTATATAGAAAGACAGTTGAGACAAAGCTGGGAGAGATTAAAGAATATGTTTTAAAATTCAACACCAACTTTGATAAAAGAACCAGGGCAGGATTTCCCTCATGTTGGGATCAACAAGGAAATATGCTTCCCTAGGAGACTTATGAAACTCTGTTGGTAGAAGTTAAAAGAAATATTGGCACCTCTCATGAAAAAACAACAGTTTTGAAAGGAGCAATAATTGTTAATTATCTTCACAAGGATTTTCAGTTGTTATGGTTGATTAGGACTCTTTTTACTGAGAAGCCAACTTACAGTTGAATTACTAATTTCAGAATGGCTCACACAAGGTTTGTAAAGAGTCAGAGTTCAGATGTGACAGTATGGAAGAAATGCAGAGAGTGGATGTCCCCTACAGCAACAACAACAGAAGTTGGACCCTCTACAAATGATCCTGCACAAGAATCACAAATCACTCAATGAAGAAAAGCCACCTGTTGTTTTATGAGAATTTTCCAGAAATGTATTTGTAATAATGATATAATTTTGTTTTTAATTTATCATAGATAAAGTCCTTCGAAGGACCAAATAGACTAAAGCAATTCAAGTAGTTAGTAGTTTTGATAGTTGACAGTTACATAACTATCATCATTGTAATCATCATACAAAAATAAATTTTGGAGAACCAAGAAGGGTTCCAAATTTTTGACTTCAGAAGGAAAAATATTTTTTGTGTAATGTTTCTCATCTTCTTGGAGATTTGAATAAAGTTTTTCAAAGTGATTCCAAATAGATCTTTGAATGTGACATGTGTTCTTATATCTTTGTGTAATCATTTAATGTTTTTCTTCTATGGGAAAGAGTAATGAAGCAGTTGGTCTTTAATGATACAGTTTCACTGAATTCACAGTATTTGTAAGTTAAAGTTAAATAACCTTAATATGCACTCCTCTTTTCTATATTTCCATTCATCTGTCTTCCATATTTCTGCTAAAGTTTAAAGCAAGAGATTCTACTATAAGTATCTTGTTGTTCAAAACTTTCAAACATCTTTTTCACCCCTTTACTACAACTTAAATCACATTCATTGTCAGAGAGGCCACTTTGAAAGGTGTTTTTATTCCAAGAAGATTTCATAATTATTACCTATAAAAAAAATACTTTTGAAGTTTCACAATGGGACAACAAATCAAGTTTTTTATCATTTTGAATAAATGTCTTGGGCACTGACCTCTACTCAGCAATGGGTTGTCTCCTAAGGTACAACATCTTGGATACCTCTAAGATTAATTTCCTTTCCTTCTAAGGTAAATGTTATGAAGAGATCTTGAGAATTAAAGGTCGTTGTGCCTAATGATTGTAACCATTGGACCCCTAATACAATGTTAGCACCACCAATTTGTATTGCAATAGTCGATTGTCCAACAAATACTCCTCCACATTAAGCTTAATACTATGGCACTTCGCTGAACAAATTATGGTGCCTCCATCTGCAATGATTACTTTATACTTTGGTTTTGGATGTGTGAAACAATTGATAAGTTTTGCTAATTTGTAATTGATCAAGTTATGGGTACTGCCCGAATAAATCAACATTGTTATATTTTTCTTTTTGATATATCCTTCTATCTTGAGAGTTTGTGATGTATTGATGTCAGTCAACGCATGACAAGGTATTGTTGGAGTAGTCTCTTCTAGCTCTAGATCTTGTGATGTTTCCAATTATTGATTATTCTTACTCTTTAGAGTCTATGTAGAATAATTTCTTCTCACTACATTTATGCACATATTGTACTCGTCACAATTGAGATATATTACCTTTGTTTTTCTTTCATCCATTTGTTAAGTCAACTTTGTCAATTTAGGAGAGGGAGCACGATCTTTGTTATAGTTATTTGCAATTGAATTTTTAGTAGCCATATTTTTACTTTCAGCTTTTCTTCCCGAACTGAAAGCATGCTCTAGAGATTTAGGTTCAAAGAGATGCACCTCATGTTGGATTTTTTCCTTTAAAGTTCCCATAAATAGGTCTAATAATTTATCCTTTAAAATATTCTTTACTCTGAGACGCAAATTTTGGAATTATTAAACGTGCTTTGTAACTGGAATTTTTTGTTCAAAGATTTATTAATTGATTGATGAATATATTGCTCTAAATATCCCCATAATATGTTATCAATCCCTTCGTAAAACTGGATCAAGATATAACAGAATTTTTTTTCCTTTCACAAAGTCATTGATACCATACATGTTCTTGTTCTAAAAACATGGATGCAATATTCACTTGGTGTAGATCAAAGTAGTGCTCCATTTGAAATATCCATGTTACGAGATCATTACCATCAAACTTCCTCATATGAATCTTTGAAATGTAGTTGTTCCTCGGTGTTGTCCTGAAGCCCTTATGATGTGGACCTTGGATTGAATATTCATGATTATAGTTTTGTGATTCAATAATATTTGTGCTCTCCAGTTGTGAGAGGATACTCCCCATATGAGATATATTCTCAACAACATGATTATATTTTTGTTCATGGTTTCCTTGGATCTTCACATCCCTACTAGGGATATATTTTAATAGAATGCTTTATAATTCTTTTATTTCTTCCCTGATGGAATTTTTCATTTATTCTTATTTTCATTCATCTTTTTTATTTCTCTTTAAAAAAATTCTTGAGAACTTAATAAATCCACCTTTTTCAACATACTACCATCTATTTCATTAACTTTGTTCTCTAATTGAGATAACCTAAATCATGAGTCAAGGATGAGCCTTCAGTAGATTTAATTTGTGTAGTAGCTTTCTGTGGAGCCAAGTTGGAAAATAATAATCGCAGTCCTCTTTACCACAGTTTTCAGTGACCAAACAAATGGGATCTTCTAATCAACAGTTAGGTCACTTGTAAGTTACATACCTTAATTTAGAGAATATCTACATGGATGAAGTTTTACTTCATATATCTATGATATTTCAATCCTTCTGGATCTAAAACTTTGGTCTATAATATTGTGATGTGTTTTCTGCAATTCCACGTGTGAATAGAATTTGATGTGCCAAGTGAAAGTTGTGGTAACTTTCCCAAAACTTGTTAATTTTTGGCCTCTTCCCAAGAACAAAATATGTATTGTGCCATGTGCCCAACTTTTCAAATATAATTCTTAAATTTGTACCTGAGATACTTATGTATGTGTCTTCAAATTCCTGAAGATTTGACAGTGTGAAAATTTCAAAAAAATAAGATTTAGAAAAAAATACCAAAATGACTTGTTTACAATTTATTTTAGCAGTTGTTCACAAACCCTAACTTCCACAAGATATAAATCTAAAAGTATAGAAAACTAAATTATGAAAATTAAAATAGATGTTCCGTGAAATTTCTTGTTAATATAGTCCAAATTTCAATGTCTGAAACCTTCCAAAAAAATATTATTATGAAAATGTCAGACTGGCATGTTTGAACTAATAAGAGCATTTAGGAACCTGGAATTCCTTAAAGCATATGTCTGAGATTATAGCAAAACTAAAATCTAAAACTTGAACCGTATGTTCACCGAGATTTCGCCTCAATGTGGTCAAAGTTTTATGGCCTGAAACCACACAAAAAAAAGTTATATTGAAAATGTTGAACTGGCCTGATTTTAGAAGAATTTTGGAACCCTAACTTCCTTGGAGTAGATCACCGAAAATATAGCAAACCAAGATCCAAAATTTGAACTAGATATTGCCCGAGATTTCTCCTCAATATTCTCCAAGTTTCCCTATCTAAAACTTTCCAAAAAAAAATAGCAAAAATGCCACAACGCCCTCTTTGAAGTAGCAAAACCCTATGATCATGAGCTCTAATACCAAAAGTTATGAACATTGTGCCTTAAAAATGATAAGAAACCTGTTCAGTCAATTTAATGTCTTAAATTGCTAACATATATTATCGACCGGGGTTAGTAAACTGATGAAGTGTGGTGCACAATATGTACTTATTTAACCTTGTTTCTTACTTCGTTGAGTATGTTTTTATGTTGTTTTGGGGTTTTGTTTCTTATGCCTAAGGAAATTAATCTAAGAAATGAAAATTATGCTTCTACATGAAATCTTTAAATGTTAATGGACAAAATCTAATCAATTTTAATGTTGAAAACTAATTTCTAAAGAAGGAATAAAAGGAAATGTTTTGATGAAACTAAACTAGGAATTACTCTAAATGAAATGATTAAACTATGAAAAAGAAGGAAGAAAAGGAAATGTACTTGAACTAATCTATGAAAAACAGATCATTAATCTAAATACAATTGCATTCATATGACAAGATGAAAATGAAATCACTTCCTTTCTTATCCTTGAAAGCTCTTGATCAAAATCAAACTAATCCTATTCATGGACTGAAAGCAAAATAACAATGACAATCTAAAACAAATGGAAAAGACAACTATGATCTATTGTATGATCAAATACCCATGAACCATTCAATTTAGGAAGCAATGTTCTTGAAGTGATTAAGTACTTGATTATACATTAAATGGAAGAAAACATGATCTAGGAAAGCACAAAGAAAGCATGTAAAAGAAATCATGTAAAAACTTGCAATGATTGTGTAATCTAATGTTTTTAAGCAATCAATTTTAGAAGGGTTACCTTCTTGAAATGCTAAACATGAGATGACACAATAGATAAGAAATTTAATCTAAAAAGAATGATAAAAGCATGAAAAAGGAAACTAAATCATTGTCTATTCTAAATGCCTCAAGCAATCAATTTTGGAAGAACTACCTTCTTGAAATGCTCTACATAAGATTAAGCAATGAATGTAAAACTTAATCCTAAGAAAGCATTGTAAAAACATGTAAAGGAAAACTAAGATCATTGTATGCTCCAATGCTTCAAACACAATCCAATTTTGGAAAAGAGAAAATTCTTTTTCTTGAGATGCTTTCATTAGCATAAGATTACACAGTAATTAAGAAAGCAATAAATCTTAATCTGTGAAAACAAATAAATCTTACACATTGTAGATCTCCAATCCAAAATTATGAGGATGGAAAGTTGAGAAGCCCCAAATGCAAGCCTTCTTCTTTATTCAAAACATGAGCAATTCCCAACTTTACACATAAAATGATAGGAGAAAACTTCCCCTATTTATACAAAAAGATGAGAAGCTATCTCATTAATGAGAGTCCATGAATCTCTCCCTATATCTCTAGAGTTACAATCAAAATAGGAAATGATAAGACACATGTCTTCTTAGAGTTTCAATACAAATAGGAAATGAGACACATATCCTTATGATCCCATGATCTTCTCCACTCAAATTCGAATTTGGTTTTGGGAGGCCACATAAAGGTCTTTTAGAAGCTTCCTTTTGACATACACATGTCAATAATAGCATCCCACTTGTTAGGTATAAGCATATGCACATTATTTTCTAATTTTTAACCATAAATTCATTTAAAAATGCTAAGAATTAATAAAGTTTGGAAAAACATAAATGTGACCCAATAATGATAATGGTAAGGTAAATGTAATGAAATAGAGGTGGAGTGAAGGTGACAATATGGAAATATAAGTGAAAATGTAATGGAAGTGAATGACAATTTCAAGGCCCAACATACCCCCCAACTAAAGCTATTGCATGTCCTCATGCAATCTATTACATTAATTCTTTTTTATCCTTGAGCTTTGGCTTAACTTTGCATGATATCATTTGATAACTTCATACTTCTGCAAAGTCTTTTAGTTGAATTGCAACATGGTTGGTTCTTGTGTTACAACCATATTTTGTTGTTGCATTCATTTTTTATCTTTGAACTTTGCATAATGATAATTTGATTATTGTTGCAAAGTATATCTTTATTGGATTGCATCATAGTTGGTTCTTGTGTGACAACCATGATTGTGTTTGTATCCAATTATCTTTTCAGTACTTTTGAAAAGCCTTTGTATGCTCATAACAATAATGTAATAGTTAATATCTTTTGAAAGTATGTGGGCTTTTGAATGTGATATGAATACGGAAAAATATGAATATGAATGTATCCCCCCCCAACTGATGATATTGGCAATTTTATGAGATGAGGAAGAGAAATTTTTTTTTTCCAAAAATTATCATTCTAGCTTTTCAAGGAATTTTATGGTAAAAAGTTAGAAAATGACATACCTTAACTTACCCTTTGGAAATGGATGAGTTGCATGTGTGGTGGCTGCAAAATTCTGATCATAATCTTCTTCAAGTGGTTGGACAAGTCATGGAGAAAAGAGTCAAGATGACTTTTTATTGCTTTTATTAAAACTTGTTGAATCTGTTGTGGAATAGTGTTGATTCTGTTGTTGTCATCTGATTCCGCAATTGTTATTTGATTCTGCAGTTGTTATCTGATTCTTCAGCTACATGTCTTCTACATTTGCTCCAACATGCTGAAAATGATAGTTTTCATGTCTTCAAAACTTATTGGCACAATTCTTGCTATGTGAATAGATGTTCTGATATCGAACATAGCAGGAAATTGTTGACTTAGTGGCCATTAATGGATGCCACTAGTCAACACGAGAACTCTCACCATTGATGACAATGAGATTCAAGATGCCCAAACACATCTTGCTAGGTACGAATAATTTAGCTGTTGTCAAGTACCTAGAAGATCTGATGAACAAGGGACATTAAAGTATTCTCATTGTTCGTCGGCATGAGGACTTGCCATTAAGGCATGCAAGCCTCAAGGTGTTTTTGCAAGGATTTTAAACTCAAAGGACTATGGCCTCAATAATTTGCATTGAATCAGGGATTATTTGCGAAATGAAAAGGATAGGAAAGGAAAAATGAAAATGGAAGATGACAATGGAAAATAATAATGACAATGGGTAATAAGCATGTCAATGAGCTTCTTGTTTTTATTTGTGGGTCGGGAGTAGACCAAAAGTAATGGGAAGTGTATGTGAATGAAGGAGAATGAACAACTGACTCTTGCTAGGAAAATAATTGTGGCTTGATTCGAAGTTCTTGGTTAGATTTATAATTCAAAAGGGAGGAAGAGTAATGGTTTTGATGAATATGGACATGGACTTGTTCTTATGTTTCTCATGAGATTGGTCTTTTGAAGACCAATTGTCATCACAATTTGATCTCCTTGTTGATCATTCAATCATCCTAAACCTGCAAAAAACTTGACACAAAGAACATAAGTGTGTTAAAAAAAAATAGCTAATTTCTTTCTAATTCTTACGCAAAAATTGAATGTAAAATGAAACAGAGTAAGGAAAATCAAAAGTTTTATATTTGGTCCAATTCATGATATTGATAACAATTCATTTTTAAGAAATAACCATGAAAAATAAATCAACTCCCTGTTGCCGGATGACTTCATGCACTGTGCTTAGTAAAACAATTGGCATCACAAAGACTTGTTGTGTCCTGCAAGTTAAAACTTCATAAAAAATACACAGCAACAATATTAATGCCAAATGTTTAGAAATCATCTAAATAATTTTCCAATTGTTATGCAAGTCATTATTGAATCGTCATCTGTGCTGCAAAAATAACATGTTGTCAAAAATATTTGAAGCGGCAAAAATATGAAAAAGTACTTGTACAAAAAAATTATTTCAATCAAATTTTGCAAGTATTTTCATTTTTATAAATTGCTTCAAAAAATTGATTGCACGTTTCATTATGTTAGACCAACTTTTGCCAGGTTTCGTGATTCCATCTAGCGCTGCCTCTTCAAAATTGGAATGCCTTCATTAGCTGATAAAAAAAAAAAACCTACAGATTTGTAACTGGAACTGGCGTAGATCAAGATCTTGAAATAACAATTTCAGAATTCATCTAGTGTTTCTCTCGTCTTCTTATTTGCCATTGGCGGATCGATCCTGGAGATTCGCTCATCCTTCAGAACTGATTGCTGCAGGATCTTCCTGTTTCGATTTGACGAAATCATTTTGAGTAATCGTAGTTGGTACTCCCATGTGAATCACACCTACATGAATACGTGCTAAGGTTTTCCATATTGGGAGGGTAAATCTGTTGAAATTTTGTGGAGGAGCAAGAGTCATTGTTTGACTAGAAGTCTTAGTGAATTAAATGTGTTATTGCCAGCAAAACCTCGTGCATAAAAAGAATCTGTTTTCCTCACGCAGTTTGGAAACTAAGGCTCCGAAGAACCATAAAATTCGCTCAAATGGTTGTGAAATTCGAAAAACCATTTTTGGGTTACCTAACTCACCCTGTTCCCGAAAAAACCCATGTCTTGTGTTTTAAAATTTTGTTTTTATGCTGCTGCATTTTCTAGGAATCGCTATGAATTCAATTGGTGTGGTTTGATTTGTAGGTTTTGGAAGGCTGCTTCGATTTAGCGTGGAGGTGCCATGGTTGAGTGGCTGGGCTGGCTCGCTCTGGATACGGAACTGGATCATAAACTGGTGGATCTTCATCTCCATCTCGAACGGATGCTTTTGAAACCACTACTTTTGCCTCAACTATCAATTCTCACGTAATAATCCATGCCTGGAAGTCCCTCCGATGCATCAACTCGAAGCTAATTGCCTCTGGATTGCTCAAACTTCAAACATTGATTCTGCTCCTGGACTGCTTCATCTCTCACCAACACCACCTCATCTAGCCTTTCAAGAAAGAAAGATCTGTTGATGCCTCTTCCTCAGAAACTGGAATGAGGAACTTCAAGGTTTGGGAGAATGACTGTATGTGTGCTTCAAGGATCAACTATCCACATCACACCTACACGATTCAATGGTGGGCAATGTAAGGACAGGATTCATTCAGTGGCATTTGGTTTTTAATGATTAACAGTCACGATTAAAATATATATTGGAGAGTGAACTGCTCTTTTAATCGAATTAAAACTCAACCTTGCTCACTGAACTCCAATTGGCTTTGTCTTTGCCGCGAGTGGGCAGTCTCAGCAATTTTCCGTAGCTGCATGGTGCTTGAAGGTTTGTATATTTGAAGGTTTTTTCTCTTTTGTTTTATTATGTTTAATTTTTGTTGTTGTTTTTTTTTTACATAAAAATTCTTTTTCTGATCCTCCAGATCACACAAAGCATAGGAGGAGAGCATACTTGAGAAATTATTAATTTTTTTTAGATGTAAGAAATAAGGTCTCCTAATTACACTTCCCCGGCAACGGCACCAAAATGTTCAGTCAATTTAATGTCTTAAATTGCTAACATAAATTATCGACCGGGGTTAGTAAACTGATGAAGTGTGGTGCACAATATGTGCTTAGTTAACCTTGTTTCTTACTTCGTTGAGTATGTTTTTATGTTGTTTTGGGGTTTTGTTTCTTATGCCTAAGGAAATTAATCTAAGAAATGAAAATTATGCTTCTACATGAAATCTTTAAATGTTAATGGACAAAATCTAATCAATTTTAATGTTGAAAACTAATTTCTAAAGAAGGAATAAAAGGAAATGTTTTGATGAAAATAACTAAACTAGGAATTACTCTAAATGGAATGATTAAACTATGAAAAAGAAGGAAAAAAAGGAAATGTACTTGAACTAATCTATGAAAAACAAAGCATTAATCTAAATACAATTGCATTCATATGACAAGATGAAAATGAAATCAATTCATTTCTTATCCTTGAAAGCTCTTGATCAAAATCAAACTAATCCTATTCATGGGCTGAAAGCAAAATAACAATAACAATCTAAAACAAATGGAAAGACAACTATGATCTATTGTATGATCAAATACCCATGAACCATTCAATTTAAGAAGCAATGTTCTTGAAGTGATTAAGTACTTGATTATACATTAAATGAAAGAAAACATGATCTAGGAAAGCATGTAAAAGAAAACATGTAAAAACTTGCAATGATTGTGTAATCTAATGTTTTTAAGCAATCAACTTCGGAAGGGTTACCTTCTTGAAATGTTGAACATGAGATGACACAATAGATAAGAAATTTAATCTAAAAAGAATGATAAAAGCGTGAGAAAGGAAACTAAATCAATGTCTGTTCTAAATGCCTCAAGCAATCAATTTTGGAAGAACTACCTTCTTGAAATGCTCTACATAAGATTAAACAGTGAATGTAAAACTTAATCCTAAGAAAGCATTGTAAAAACATGTAAAGGAAAACTAAGATCACTGTATGCTCCAATGCTTCAAACACAATCCAATTTTGGAAAAGAGAAAATTATTTTCTTGAGATGCTTTAAGAAAGAAATAAATCTTAATCTATGAAAGCAAATAAATCTTAATCTATGAAAACAAATAAATCTCACACAGTGTAGATGGTCAATCCAAAAATATGAGGATGGAAAGTTGAGAAGCTCCAAATGGCATCCTTCTTCTTTATTCAAAACATGAGAAATTCCCCAACTTTACACATAAAATGATAGGAGAAAACTTCCCCTATTTATACAAAAAGATGAGAAGCTATCTCATTAATGAGAGTCCATGAATCTCTCCCTATATCTCTAGAGTTACAATCAAAATAGGAAATGATAAGACACATGTCTTCTTAGAGTTTCAATACAAATGGGAAATGAGACACATATCCTTATGAATGTTGTACCTTTGAGATAGCAGTAGGTCAAGCTACCAATGCCAGAGCATCTAAAATAATTGTTTTGGGGGTTTTTGGTTTTAATTTTGGAAGACCATTGAAAGAAGACAGATGTAGAATTGAAGTAATTAATCCTTTGGGATATATTAATACTTCAGAAGAGGACTGTTATAAAGCATTACACAGTGATATAGATCAAAATAGTGGTGAGTAGAAGACAACAAAAAATATGATTATCACAGTTTCCAGACTGTAAAACAACACAATAATAAGTTGGAAAACCTTTTGAACTACGTTCAAAAGATTCAATGTAGTATACTTAAGCTTACACAAGATGTTGATGATTTATTGATTAGAGGGGATTAGCTACACAAACAGTTGCATTAATCCAATCTCTTAATAGATGATCACTTCAGGAGCTTATAGGAATCAATTGAAACTCTAATTATTCCTACCTAGATATCTCTATAAGTCATAAGCATATGAAGAAAAACATAATGATTGAAAACTGGAAAAACTTACAAGATAACACAAAATTGTGTAAAACCAGATTCAGAATCCTCTATTTTGTATTATGGCCCCAGAAAAACTGAGTACATCAAGTGTCTACAAAAGCTTCCTTCAAAGGTGACTTCCAGGTTCAAAGTAGAACTAACAGTCAAGACTTTACAAGCAATGAACTATGAATCTTCAACTCCGAACCCATAACATCTCAAGAAGAGAGTTATTTATACAATAATAAAACTACAAATATCCTAAAACTGTTTAATATTTATTCAAGGAAAGGAAAAGATCTTCATGGCAAGAAGATAGGGGTAGTTATTAAACTGCGTCTTGTCCCCTTTCATTCAGGTTGTGCTGGCTTCATTTGTATGATATTTTGCCCCTTTATGTTGATATATTGTTTGAATCCTTTGCGCTGGCAGATTACTACATTCAACCTTTTTACCTGATAATGCTTTAAACTCTGTAACTCTCTTTTTGATCCTGCTGAGTAAATTTGCACTGCGCATTCCAGTTTTTAATGTGCTTTTAAATAGTAAAATCCTCATATTTGTCTTCAAATTGTTATGCAGGCTTTTGTTTATAAGCCTGAAACAGCAGTCTTCTTACCTGGAAAACACAAAACTCATTAAGAAAAATATGGTGACATAGGAGGTCGTGATGGCTCTGCTGAGCTTGAAAGGCTATCAAAAGGAGTCTGGGGCATATCGAAGGCTAAATGATGGCTTAAATGGCCGAAGAGGCATAATGGAGGCTGCGTTGTATTAAAACAGGCAAACAGAGAAAATGGTGCTTTTTATGCGTTAAAAGGAAAAACAGTCTTCTTATGCATTATCGGGCAAACTTTTTGGGTGGGAAATGCCCGTATAGGGAGCGTACCCGAAATCGCCGAGGGTCGTTGGATCTGAAGGCCTTAGATCGGATGGTGGTGAATTGAAGGAGTATGGATGATAAAAATGGCGGGAATAGCTTAAATCTTGGTTAAAACGTGATTAGCGGCTTAAATGAAGGCTTTGGGTGATTTCCGTGTTTAAATCGAAAATCGATTTAACACAGAAAACCTTTACAAATCGCGTATGGAGGACTTGAAAATATATAAAATCTGGCAGATAATGATATCGAGTCCGGCTAATATCGCATATTGCTATCGGATTTAGGCGGGGGTAGGCCCATCGCAAAGACATATAACAATGGGTGGACGTGACATGGCAGTTAACTGGAATATATGTATGGTCGGGTTCGAACTCTCATCGCGATCGGAGATCGGATATCGCAAAGGCGGAGGATGTATGCATCAGACGGGACTTGCGATGAGGGGCGAATGCGATGTGGCATGAGCTGCAATATATATATATGGGTCGGGTCCGAACTTGCCATCACATATTGTAATCGGAGTTTGCAATGCGGGGAGGGTTATTTATATGAAGGACTTTCAACCCGCCGATATTGCGATGCGATATTTATATGAAATACATAGTTTTTTAATAAAACTATAGTATATGGATGTTTAAAGGGTTGTGGATCCCGCCGATGCGATATTTATGAAATACTTAGTTTTAAAACAAAACTAAGGGTTTTCGGATATTTTATTAAAGGAGATATATTATACAGGAAAGGGGAAAACTTAAGGATTTAATACTATATGTTAATGTTAATATGGAATATAGCGGAAAGGAAAATTTATGCGAAAAAGGGGAATTATATGTGAAAAGGAGAAAATGGGCTAAGTATGAATGTTTTTAAATGAATCATTTGACTTTTATATATGCATCAATACTTAGGGAAAAGTTTTTTTTATGGGTTTTTGTGTAAAAAGAATTTCATATGGTAAAAAGGGAATTTACATGATGTTTTTACTTCCCCTAGGTAAAAAGGGTTTTTACCATAGGAAAAGGGATTTTAATGGAAATGAATGAATATGAACTAAATGAAGGGGAAATTAGTAAATATATGAATGAATGGAGATGAATGGGAAGTTAATTACTTGATCAAGTAGACCTTCATTTGCCTTGTATAATTGCCTCATGAGCATCAAAACATGATAAATGTGCATTTTGTCCAATCAACCATTAAACTTCGGCAACCTTTCTCTACTTACCCTTTGCTTATCCTATCATTTTTTCTTCATTTAATGGGTGAATTTAAGCTAGAAAACCCTTATCCTTTCTTCTTATTTAACAAAAACAAACTATCTAATTCTACCCTTATAACATCCAAGGGCTCAAATTAAACTGATGAGCACCTTATTATTCTCTACCTAACTACTGATCTGCCAAGATTAAACAGTTTGGCCAGATCTTTATTCTCTAACTATAACATCAAATTTAAAGCATGAAGCAGTCAAGATTAAATAGTTTGACTGTCATGGGTTGTGGCATTTAAAACAAGCTGCACACAACCATTATTTTGCAGAAACAAAGTAGTGGCATTTAGACTTGCTCACTTTTAGAGTTTATTTGTTTAAATTTCTTTCTAACCTAACATTTTCTTTTTGCCTTAATTTTAGAGCAGCTAACCTAACATTTTCTTTGATATGGACATCATTATCAAAAATATATTTTTTCGACTAACATTTTATTCACTATTATTATGTCCATATCCTAACTTAACATTTTTTGAAATATTTTATCTAATCAAAACCAAAAAATGCTACAACATTCGCTCCATCTAGGGACTGCTTTCTCCTGTAGAATGCAAAGAACTAGTAGACTAGTTGCCTTTAGTGTTGGGCATGGAGTCATACCATAAAACCACCAACCACTGGTTTGCCATCTTATGTAGAAATATAACCAATCCCCATGGATCAACGCTGTCATTTCAATACTCTGCTACTGCACACTGCAACCTACAACTGTAAAATGCAACCATATGCCTGCACTAATTCGGATACTCTTTCACACTGAAATCTGAAACTTGAAAACTGCTGAAGTGAAACAACTAACAATGTAAGCGGAAATAAGCACAAGAGTGCCTAATTCACGGGCTATGGAGTTAATCAGTTAATCCCTTGGAAGTCATTACACTCAACCAAACCAAACGTAATACTGCAATCTTGAAATATAACTTAAACAATTGTAGATCTACTGCACCCTGAATCTAAAAGTAGCTAATCACTCCCACACCTCTATCTAGCTGAACTGAAAACTTTACATTGTTGGGTGTAATATGCTTTCCAATGTAACCAAGTACGGAGTAGATTTATTCACAAACCAAGTTTTCAGCAGCTGAAAATCTGAAGAATATATGCAATATGAACATGAAATCCCATGGAAAACTTATACTCACAAGTGTACTTTAAAAGTTGCATCCTCTGTAGAAATTTTGGATTTCTGATCATGGCTGAGAGGAAAATACATATACTGCTAATTTAAAGTATCAATGAACCTTGCATAGCAGTTAAGGCAGCTGAAATTTCAAAACAAGAGTCGGATCGGTAATCCAGTGGAATCGCCATCCAACAAAGTGGAGTCACCAGGTGAATGATTTTAACCTTTCTAAACCTTTAATCACCTTTAAATGAAAGAATGAATGAATATCGTTGTCCCAAGGGAAACTTGAATGAAATTTTAATCCTCGGCAACGGCGCCAGTCTAATGTTGTACCTCTGAGATAGTAGTAGGTCAAGGTACTAATGCCATAGCATCTAAAATAATTGTTTTGGGGGTTTTTGGTTTTAATTTTGGAAGACCAGTGAAAGAAGACAGATGTAGAATTGAAGTAATTAATCCTTTGGGGTATATTAATACTTTAGCAGAGGGCTGCTATAAATCATTACACAGTGATATAGATCAAAATAGTGGTGAGTAGAAGACAACAAAAAATATGATTATCACAGTTTCCAGACTATAAAACAGAACAATCATAAGTTGGAAAACCTTCTGAACTATGTTCAAAAGATTCAAGGCAGTATACTTAAGCTTACACAAGATGTTGATGATTTATTGATTAGAGGGGATTAGCTACACAGACAGTTGCATTAATCTAATCTCTTAATAGATGATCACTTCAGGAGCTTATAGGAATCAATTGAAACTCTAATTGTTCCTACCTAGATATCTCTATAAGTCATAAGCATATGAAGAAAAACATAATGATTGAAAACTGGAAAAACTTACAGGATAACACAAAACTGTGTAAAACCAGATTCAGAATCCTCTATTTTGTAATAAGGCCCCAGAAAAACTAAGTACATCAAGTGTCTACAAATGATTCCTTCAAAGGTGACTTCCAGGTTCGAAGTAGAACTAACAGTCAAGACTTTACAAGCAATGAACTATGAATCTTCAACTCTGAACCCATAACATCTCAAGAAGAGAGTTATTTATACAATAATAAACCTACAAATATCTTAAAACTATTAAATATTTATTCAAGGAAAGGAAAAGATATTCATGGCAAGAAGATAGGGGCAGCTATTGAACTGTGTCTTGCTGTCCCCTTTTATTCAGGCTGTGCTAGCTTCATTTGTATGATATTTTGACCCTTTATGTTGATATATTGTTTGAATCCTTTGCGCTGGTAGATTACTACATTCAACCTTTTTACCTGATAATGCTTTAAACTCTGTAACTCTCTTTTTGATCCTGCTGAGTAAATTTGGACTGCGCATTCCAGTTTTTACTGTGCTTTTAAACAGTAAAATCCTCATATTTGTCTTCAAACTGTTATGCAGGCTTTTGTTTATAAGCCTGAAACAACAGTCTTCTTACCTAGAAAACACATAACTCATTAAGAAAATATGGCGACAGAGGAGGCCGTGATGGCTCTGCTGAGCTTGAAAGGCTATCGGAAGGAGTCTGGGGCATATCGGAGGCTAAATGATGGCTTAAATGGCCGCAGAGGCATAATGGAGGCTGCGCTGTGTTAAAACAAGCAAACAGAGCAAATGGTGTTTTTTATGCGTTAAAAGGAAAAACAATGTTCTTTTGCATTATCGAGCAAACTTTTTGGGTGGGAAATGCCCGTACAGGGAGCATACCCGAAATCACCGAGGGCCACTGGATCTGAAGGCCTTAGATCGAACGGTGGTGAATTGAAGAAGGAGTACGGATGATAAAAATGGTGGGAATAGCTTAAATCTTAGTTAAAACATGATTAGCGACTTAAATGAAGGTTTTGGGTGATTTCCATGTTTAAATCGAAAATCGATTTAACACAGAAAACCTTTACAAATCATGTATGGCGAACATGAAAATATATAAAATCTGGTGGATAATGATATCGGGTCCGGCTAATATCACATATCGCTATCAGATTTAGGTGGGGGTAGGCCCATCGCAAAGACATATAACAATGGGCGGGCGCGACATGGCGATTAACTAGAATATATGTATGTTCGGGTCCGGGCTCTCATCACGATCGAAGATCGGATATCGCAAAGGCGGAGGATGTATGCATCGGACGGGACTTGCGATGAGGGGCGGATGCGATGTGGCATGAGCTGCAATATATATATGGGTCGGGTCCAGACTTGCCATCGCATATCGCAATCGGAGTTTGCAATGCGGGGAGGGTTATTTATATGAAGGACTTTCAACCCGCCGATATTGTGATGCGATATTTATATGAAATACATCATTTTTTAATAAGACTATAGTATATGGATGTTTAAAGGGTTGTGGATCCCGCCGATGCGATATTTATGAAATATTTAGTTTTAAAATAAAACTAAGGGTTTTCGGATATTTTATTAAAGGAGCTATATTATACGGGAAAGAGAAAACCTTAAGGATTTAATACTATATGTTAATGTTAATATGGAATATAGCGAAAAGGAAAATTTATGCGAAAAGGGGGAATTATATGTGAAAAGGGGAAAATGGGCTAAGCATGAATGTTTTTAAATGAATCATTTGACTTTTATATATGTATCAATACTTAGGGAAAAGATGTTTTTATGGGTTTTTGTGTAAAAAGGATTTCATATGGTAAAAAGGGAATTTACATGATGTTTTTACTTCTCCTAGGTAAAAAGGGTTTTTACCATAGGAAAAGGGATTTTAATGGAAATTAATGAATATGAACTGAATGAAGGGGAAATTAGTAAATATATGAATGAATGGAGATGAATGGGAAGTTAATTACTTGATCAAGTAGACCTTCATTTTCCTTGTATAATTGCCTCATGAGCATAAAAACATGATAAATGTGCATTTTGTCCAATCAACCATTAAACTTCTGCAACCTTTCTCTACTTACCCTTTGTTTATCCTATCATTTTTTCTTCACTTAATGGGTGCATTTAAGCTAGAAAACCCTTATCCTTTCTTCTTATTTAACAAAAACAAACTATCTAATTCTACCCTTATAACATCCAAGGGCTCAGATTAAACTGATGAGCACCTTATTATTCTCTACCTAACTATTGATCTGCCAAGATTAAACAATTTGGCCAGATCTTTATTCTCTAACTATAACATCAAATTTAAAGCATGAAGCAGTCAAGATTAAATAGTTTGACTATCATGGGTTGTGGCATTTAAAACAAGCTGCACACAACTATTATTTTGCAGAAACAAAGTAGTGGCATTTAGACTTGCTCACTTTCAGAGTTTATTTGTTTTATTTTCTTTCTAACCTAACATTTTCTTTTTGCCTTAATTTTTAGAGCAGCTAACCTAACATTTTCTTTGATATGGACATCATTATCAAAAATATATTTTTTAAACTAACATTTTATTCACTATTGTTATGTCCATATCCTAACTGAACATTTTTTGAAATATTCTATCTAATCAAAACCAAAAAATGCTACAACAGATCCCATGATCATCTCCACTCAAATTCGAATTTGGTTTTGGGAGGCCACATAAAGGTCTTTTAGAAGCTTCCTTTTGACCTACACATGTCAAAAATCTCATCCCACTTGTTAGGTATAAGCATATGCAAATTATTTTCTAATTTTTAACCATAAATTCATTTAAAAATGCTAAGAATTAATCAAGTTTAGAAAAACATAAATGTGACCCAATAATGATAATGGTAAGATAAATGTAATGAAATAGAGGTGAAGTGAAGGTGACAATATGGAAATATAAGTGAAAATGTAATGGAAGTGAATGACAATTTCAAGGCCCAACAAAACCAATAATTACATTCCTCTTCGGGGGGGAAACATCCTTTTACAATGAATACAAAGTACAAGACAATACGATGATCCTAACGCTAAGTCTCCTTAGCATATATATATATATATATATATAGGTGACAAAGGGTACAATTATAATAAAATGAGACCATGAGAGGGTTCTAGCCTATTGAAATTTGTGTAGATCGGAAGGTATTTCCAAGCGGAGAAAACCCACAAAATGGAAGTTTGTGGGAAAATTACCCAAGCCTGGGGGTTTTGGACCCAAAGTGTGGGCTTAAAACCAAGAAAGAGAATTTATTTTCTAATTTTGAGTCATGTAGGCATGGGTCGGGTAGCAAGGCCAAGGGACATGACCAATGGGGTTTCACACCCTTTGAACAAGTATAAATAGAGGCCAAAGGAGAGGCCTAATGACACATTGATATGGACTTCATGTGTGTAGTGAAATATCCCTAAGGGAGTTTCAGATCTTAGAGAGAGGAGCCTCAACTAGTCAGGAAGTCGAGCTATGGAATCTAGCCTAGTTTGTGGATCTAGCCATAGCATGTAAGGGTCGATTTTTTTAAGGTTATGGCATACATTGGCCGTAGTGGGCCGCAGAGGGCCGCAGTTTGCCACAGAGGGGCATCCGAGAGTTTCCATTTTTTATTTGTTTTATGTTCTTGAGAAGAGGTCGAGTATGTGCCAAGAAGAAGGATGAGGGTTCTTGTGGTATTGTTGTTTGTGTAAGGCAGATTAGATCCCTAGGAGAGGGTCTGATGGACCACTATCTAGGCCACAGTAGGAAGAGAAGAGGCTTTCAAAGTTCTATCTAAGAGTATAAATGTTTGTTATGTGTTGAGGAGGAGGGTCAAAGCCCTAGAAGGAGGTCGAAAGGCCTCAGGTCTGTAAACAAGAGAAGGTCGAAAGGCCTTAGGTTGTGCAGGTGGTTCTGAGGGAGGGTCAAACCCCTACAGGAGGTTGAAAAGCCTTAGACCTGTGAGCAGAAGAGGTCGTGGTATCTCAGGAGAATGAGAATGCTAGCGAAGAGGAGGTTGGTGTTTTGCTAAGGATGATTTGTTGAGTTTATAGTGAAGTTTGTTTGAAAAAGGAAGTATGAACAGAAAGGTTTATGTTGGTTTAAATACAGTTGAATGAAGGACAAGTCCACTTGTGAGCAGTTGTGTGATAGGGCATTGAAAGTAGTCAATCCCTATGTGACAAGGAGGGAAAGGATAGTTAGGAAAAAGGACAAAAGGTAGTTTCTTCTGAGGGCAGAGGGACTGAAAGGGCTGATTGCAAAGGGAGGTCAACCAGAAGTATGTTGAGTGTTTTTTCATTGTTTCAATGGGAAGATTGAGGGTCTGAAGGATTAGACCTCAAGCCCTAGTTGTATTTTATTTTATATTTTGTAAACTAGTTTGTATCAGGGTTATCAAAAGGGCCATGCTCCCTAGTACGAGAGCCCTAATGTTTTCTTATTTATGGGCTAATGAGAAACGATATTTTGGGCCAATGTTCTTGTGTATTGTTGATTTCACTGCTATTATATATTCCACTGTAAAAAGTGCTTTTATTTAAGTATCTTCAATGTGTTTATGTTCTAGTCTAGGGAATTTCAACATGGTATCAGAGCTACTTTAAAGGGCAGGTGGATTAGAGTGTGCACAAGGTATCAGGTCAAGAGGGAGTTGTGAAATTGTTGCAGGAAGCAGTGTGTTGCCTAGACATGGAGAAGGATGTTCAGCAGAGAAGGTGATTTGGCATGGACAAGCTAGTTTCATGTGAATGGCAGGTTGATCATGAGATAATATCTTCATCAGGTTGTAGAGTTGCACATCTAGTAGTGGATCCATGTGCAGATGAGGTATTTGACCCAAGAGGATGAGCGTGTTTGCTAAGTTGTGTTGTGGTGGTCTAGAGTGGATTAGACCCAATGTTCAACCATAGTTCGGGACTAAATTTGGAAGGACACAAGATCAGTAGCAGCATTTTCTGAGACCGAAAACAAAGAGAGCCAGTGGAGGTTGTGTAGGCTAAAAGGGATTCTAGCTTCAGAGGAAGACTGCAAAGGAAATTTAGTCGCCCAATGGAAGTCTAAACCTTCAAGTTCAAGCAAGAGAGTGGAGTTTTTAGCCCATACAAGGACACTCACACACCATGTGAGAACACTCATTGTTATTGATCTGATCCAAAAATATAAGAGAAATAACAAATATACCCAATAATAACAAGATCGAAATAGATAGAAATGCTTCTTTCTTATCAAAACCCTTAAGGTAGGGCAACACCATACATTCACTCCTTAAGGAAGGAGAGCACTCCACAAGCCATATGCCTGTTCATACAATAATCCTTCACTATCCCTCCATGTGGAGTCTCTAGCCTCTATATAGGCCTCATACATACAATACCATGGGTCATTACCATGGTTCCCTCATACCATCAACTAATACCATGGGCCCATTACATTATTACTAACTACTTGTGGTCCCTTACATGATATGGGTTAACCACCTTATTTATTACTATGGCCCATCCCATTATTACATTATTACCTTGGGTACCTCCCTTGGTACCCCATATTATCCCCCCTAGGTATATAACATTCCACCCCCCTAGCATGTTTCGTCTCCGAAACATGGGAAGAACACAAATAATAAGATCTACTCAAAAGAGTAGTCCACTGGTACCATGCACGTGCATCTAGCCATCCAAGAGAAAGGTGAACCCTCGGTCTCGCTAGTGCCTCGCTCGCTTGATATGGAAGTTGACTGTGGTAGCTCTTTTGTGTGTAGTAGGTGGATCTTCGCTCCTCTCTATCTGTCCTGTGGGGGTTGTTGTCCGTGTGGCTAATTGGTTGCCATCTTGATGGTTGTCTTGCGGGGTGATGTGGGTGATGATATGTTGAAGTTTTAACCCACGGTGTCTTTTTCTTTAATTCACCCTGCTGTGGTGCCCGTTGTGGTGTCTTCTTTTCCAATATGACTTCAACCACTGAGCCCTCCTCTGATGTATCAGCACCTGTAACCTTTTCTGCTTCAGCCTCTGTTTGTGTTTGATTGTCTATCATCACTGGCTCTTCATCTAATATGTCAGACCCTGGAACATCTTCTCCTTCAGCCTTCGTGGACTCTACCTGTTTATTAATGGAAATATCCTGTAATGTAATTTTCTTCTTTTTATACCAGAGCTTCAGGAATTTCTTCTGCACATTAATATTGATAGTACCCGCAAATTCCATCCAAGGATATCCCAAAACAACATCCATATTATCCATCTCTAAAGTATAAAAATCACCATGCAACACATACTTATCCATAGAAAGCTTCAAATCCTTATAAATTTGAACATCATCATCATCAACCTGTGTATTTTCAATTTGTTTTGCTGGAACTTGCAATTTTTTTGCCAATTTAACATTGATGAAATTATGCTTGCAACTAGGATTTATAGAAACAATGATCTTCTCTTTTTGAATCAATCCATGAACCTGTAGTAAGGAGACACCCATAGCAAATAACCCATTATGTGTCTCATTCTCCTTTTTTCTAGCCCGAAACCATTTGTCCAAAAAGAGTTTTTCAAATTCTGCATCTGAAAGTTTGGTCAACTGCTTGTGGTCAAGTCCATTTTTCAGCCTCATCTCTCATATTAAGCACCATTGGAATCTTCCAACGTGTCCCATGTGTGTACTTGTATCTCTGTATGAATTCTTCAATACTAGGACCCTTATCATTCCCTGTAAAAAATTCCTTGCTAGAAGCCATGAAGGTTTGGAAAAAATTCACTTACTTGGCGAAAATTTGAAATTGTCACAGTTTAGTCAATATTGCTCAGAATCCCTATTATGACCTATTTTCGGAAATGGAACAACCATTCTGCATCTGCCCATCTGATATAAATCTTGATCCAGGCAATGGAATTTTAGATCTGTGCTGCAACTCTCCCGCCGTCACCAAAATTTCTGCAAAAAGAGCTGATTTTAAATCAGCAATATCTCCCTCATCCGGACTCCAATTCGACCAATTTTTTTTTTTGAAATCGGCTATTTTTTCACATAGAATCCAGATCTACAATTATATTTTGCAGATCTTGCACCAGGACGTCCAGATCTGTGCCACAAACTCGCTGCCCTGAAAAATTGTCTGCAACCCCACTAATTTTTAGAT
This sequence comes from Pinus tabuliformis, assembly GCA_031772625.1. Classification (NCBI taxonomy): domain Eukaryota; kingdom Viridiplantae; phylum Streptophyta; class Pinopsida; order Pinales; family Pinaceae; genus Pinus; species Pinus tabuliformis. Next base: position 1,384,629,966 of record CM062819.1, on the reverse strand, counting down.
CATCGACATCTCCTTCATCCGGACTCCGATTCAACCGATTTTTTTTTTTTAAATCGGCCATTTTTTCACAAAGAATCCAGATCTGTGATTATATTTTGCAGATCTTGCACCAAAACGTACAGATCTGATCTGCAAACTCGTCGTCCCCGAAATCCTGCAAAAAATATAAAAAAAAAAATTCTCCACTTTTGTGCCCAAGAAAGTGCTCTGATACCACTTGTTATTGATCTGATCCAAAAATATAAGAGAAATAAAAAATATACCCAATAATAACAAGATCAAAATAGATAGAAATGCTTCTTTCTTATCAAAACCCTTAAGGTAGGGCAACACCATACATTCACTCCTTAAGGAAGGAGAGCACTCCACAAGCCATATGCCTGTTCATACAATAATCCTTCACTATCCCTCCATGTGGAGTCTCTAGCCTCTATATAGGCCTCATACATACAATACCATGGGTCATTACCATGGTTCCCTCATACCATTAACTAATACCATGGGTCCATTACATTATTACTAACTACTTGTGGTCCCTTACATGATATGGGTTAACCACCTTATTTATTACTATGGCCCATCCCATTATTACATTATTACCTTGGGTACCTCCCTTGGTACCCCATATTATCCCCCCTAGGTATATAACACTCATGGTCGTGCAAGGAAAGTCATAGCCCATGCAAGGATAGTTATGGAGCATACAAGGAAAATTCATGTTCCATGGAAGGACAGTCATGCGCCATGCAAGATAAATTTTGGCCAAGTACAAAAAAAGTGTGGCACATGCGAGGACAAGTCATGGCCATGCAAGGGAAATTCATGACTCATGCGAGGACAGTCATGGGTATGCAAGGAAAGTCATGAAGTTGGATATTTCGAGTGATGGAAATACCTTCCTCACTAAAAGGGAGTTTTTAAATTTGGGTAGCTCGGAAGATGTTTTCGAGTGCAGAAAACTCACAAAAGGGAAGTTTTTAGGAAAATTACCCAAGCTTGGGGGTTTTGGACCCAAAGTGTGGGCTTAAAACCAAGAAAAAGAATTTACTTTGTATTTTTGAGTCATGTAGGCCCAGGTTGGCCAACGAGGCCAAGGACATGAACATTAGGGTTTCACGCCCCTTGAACAAGTACAATTAGAAGCTAAAGGAGAGGCCTAATCACACATTGAGATGGACTTCATGTGTAGAGTGAAATAGGCCTAAGAGAGTCACATATCTTAAATAGAGGAGCCTCAGCTAGTCAAGAAGTCAAGCTATGCAATCTGGCCAAGTTTGTGGATCTAGATGCACCATGTAAGGGTCGAATTTTGTAAGGTTATGGCATCTGTAGGCCGCAGTAGGCCACAAAGGGGCATCTGAGAGATCTGTTTTTTTATGTGTTTTATCTTCTTGAGAAGAGGTCAAATCTATCCCAAGAAGGAGGTCGAGGGTTCCTGTGGTATTGTCGTCTATAACGGAGATTTGAGCCCTTGAAGAGGGTTGGATGAACCCCTGTCTAGGCTGCAATGGAAAGAGTAGAGGTTGTCGAAGTTCTATCTGAGAGGAGAAGGTTTGTTATGTATTAAGGAGGAGGCTTGAAACCTTAGAAGGAGGTTGAAATGCCTCGAGTTTGTAAACACGAGAAGGTCGAAAAGCCTCAGGCTTGTGCAGGTGGTTTTTAGGGAGGGTCGAAGCCCTAAAGGAGGTTGAAAATCCTCATACCTATGAGTAGAAGAGGTCAAGGTATCTCAGGAAAGTAAGAAGGCCAACGAAGAGGAGATTATTGTTCCACTAAGGGTGATTTTCTAAGTTTATAGTGAAGCTTGTTTGGAAAAGGAAGTCTAAACATCAAGGTTTACTAGTTTAAATATAGTTGACTGAAGAAAAAATCCACTTATGAGCATTTGTGTGACATTTCATTTAAACGACCAATACTTATGTGACAAGGAAGCAAAAGACAGCCAAGACAGGGGGCAAAGGGGAGTTCATCTTCTGTGGACAATAAGACTAAAAGGGTCGATTGCAAAGGGAGGTCAACCAGCAATTTGAGTGTTTTGTAATTATTTCATTGGGAAGATTGAGGGTCTGAAGGATTAGACTTCAATCGCTAGTTGTATTTTATTGTATATTGTGTATACTAGTTTGTATCAGGGTTATCAAAAGGGCCATGATCCCTGGTACGAGATCCCTAATGTTTTATTATTGATGGACTAACGAAAAATGATATTTTGGGCCAATTTTCTTGTATATTTCTATTGATTTCATTGTTGTTATATATTCTACTATGCAGAGTGTTTTAGTTGAGTATCTTCAGTGTGTTTATGTTCTAGTATAGACATGGACCAGAATTGGGGTACAAGGGAATTTCAACATAGCCTACATAACAATATAAAAATATATGTAATTGGTCAATATCTAGGGACTAATAATGAGTTTTATGGTGAATATGGGCCTTATATAGGGCTTAACACAATGTGAATGAACCGAGATTGAATTGTAGTTCCACGTGTGAGGAGACTTGTCACTTCCCAAGAACTTACCATTAATAGATGTAATGTACTTATGGAAAATAATATGGGGTACTTAGCAAGTACGAAAGGGATGATGAATGTAATGTGGCCATAAAATGGGATGGACACACTCTATAACTAAAAGGAAATAATATAATGATAAGGGATATTTGACTAAGAATACTCACGTCAAAGTATAAATACACAAGCATCATTATATTGGACATGTGTTGGATTGTATTGTTTTGTATCCAGCATGACTTGTGGAATGATTCCTTCTATAAGAAGTATTTGATTGTGCCTTAAGGGTCACCACCCTTGTATGTTTCCTTGTTGTCCACTCCATCTCCTTGAGAGAACCCTCTTGCCACAAACCTCATATTGAACTTCTCAATGGCACCATCTGCAACATGTTTCATTTTGTAGAACCACAACTGACTTTCCCTCCAATCTCAGCATTACATCCCAAACATCAATCTTCCTAATGGAGGTGTACTCCACCATGGCATCCTACCATGACCATGGATCAAATACCTCCAAAAATCTAGAAGGCTCAAAATATGAATTGTGTTGATTAATGCCATATGGTTTGATCCAGATTGGATCATTATATTATTTTTCATCCATCTCGATGCATTCTAAGGGGGGAATTTAGAGGAATCAGCTCACGAGATTGTTTTTACCAGCGGGACCCAATTTGGAAAAACAATGTATGAAACCTTCCATAAGCGTTTTGAGACATCAAACGAAATTTTTTGAGGGTAAAACATCAGAAAAATTTGTAGATCTAAAATGTGCCTCCTAAATAATATTATAAAATAATAGTGGAAATAATAAAATAAGATTGGATTACCTCATCAAATTTTGGAGGGAAAAAAGAAAAACTACCTTTTTAACTTGTATTTTCAACTTATCTCCCAACAGTTTTACTCAAATTTCAAGCCGAAGGACTCGTTGGATGTGGAATTTAATTCCTCATCCAAGGAATACCCATGTTGCATACTTTTGATGGACCCTTCTACACAAAAAATGAAAAATACATGAAAAAACGTGCAATCACGTTTTTTCATATATTTCTCATTTTTCGTGTATAAGGGTCCATCAAAAGTATGTAACATGAGTACTTCTTTGATAAGGAATTAAATTTTGCATCCAACAAGTGCTCCTGCTCGAAATTTGAGTAAAACTATAAGGAAATAAGTTGAAAAAATAGTTTTTATTTTTTTTATTATTTTAAATTTTTACATTTTTACTCCAAAAATGGAGAATCATCCTCCATGGTTGACATCATCATATTGAATCTTATTGGTTCTTATAAAGTTTATTTTGGTTGTACATTTTTGTTTTGAGGCCCATTTTTTACCTCAAAATTTCTCTAATGCTTTGCCACTTTAGCACGACACATTTTCATCTTATTCTACACATAGAGATCTTTTTAACGGTGCAAGAAGCACGTCAATCGGAGATCGTATGCAAAAGTAATGTCACTCGGAGGTTGATCTTCTTATTTTGCACCCATAATTTGGGAGGATGATGCGTCAGCCCCCATTATTCATGGAAAAGGGGCTAGATATGTGATTATGATGTAAAAAACTTTATAAGAGTTTATATTGTAACTTTGGTTAAGAGTTGAGGTAGTCAAAATTAACCCCTAGTAGACCATTAGGTCATGTTATAACCGAGCCACTAGGAGGAAGAAGCATTACATTATTTCAAGTGCATTTGTTCCATAGATGAACAAAAAATAGCCAAGAGGGATAGGAGGTAGAGAACATAGAGATAATTTGTGCACAGTAGCAGCCCACGAACCACAGGCCATACTTCTTTGTACTCATAGCCATATTTCCAAACAGAGAAAAAGAGTGGAGCGACCTCACCTTCTTCCAGTTGGGTTTTTCTCTCGAAAGGATTTCCTAGAGGAAATTTTGTGTCCTATGTGTGTGTGAGCTTTTATTTTGTCATTCTCTATTTTTTTCATAAGTTTTATTTGCATGCACGCACTATTTACAGTAAAATCTACATATCTAGAAATATAAAAAAATTGTAATAGTGTAGAATTTCATATTTTAAATATAATATTATCAGATCTGTTGTGACGAACTATCCAATGGAATATCTATGACACTTTATGAATCATATTGGTATTAGAGCAGGTTTCTTTAGGTATTTTGTGGAGATTTGCGGGGAATCTAGATCAGCAGGGCTGAAAATCATAAAACCCTGATGATGGCTAACAAATATGTGAATTACCCTCGTGATCCTACAGAAGTGAGGTTTTCGCGTGTGGAACAACAAGTTGCAAATATAAATCGCAATGTAAAGCTCCTCATGGCAGCCCTGAGCAATAAGATTGGGATATTTGGAGAAGATGGGGATTCAAATGCAGAGGATAAATTAGAAGGGGGATCGGGAGATCAGGAAGAAAAGGAGAACCAACCAAAGAAATAACCTGGAAACCCAGTTCAAGTGTCATGAACCGATCACAGTCTCAATTTAAATTGGAAGAAAAAGTCGATATCAAGCCATACCACGTCAAGATCGGCACTCTGAATTTGAATCACTAGTTGCAGCAACTAGAAGTTTATTTTAGCGTCCATCAAATTGAGGAAGGACAGAAGATTTCATTTGTGCAGATAAAATTAGAGGGTCATCCACTAACTTGGTGGAAGAGCCACATGGAGACCCTGAGGTTGGAGGGAGAACCTCTAGTGACTACGTGGGAGGACTTCAAAGCCCTCATTAAGTCACAGTTCTATCCCATTGTGTACGTAGAGGACCAATGGATCTGGTGGCACTACTTCAAGAGTACACCAAAGAGTTCAGAAAGATGGTCATAATGTTTGATATCTCTCCAAATAACCTAGAGTTACTCCTCAAGTATTTTGTGGGTCTACATCGCCATCTGCAGAAGCAAGTAATGTTGTTCAAGCCCAAATCAGTAGATGACGCTTGTGTGCAGGCATAGTACCTGGAGAACATAGGCCTGAAGAGAGCACAATCAACTGGATCGAAGTAGAAGCAGCAACATGACGCTTCTGAGAAGGGGAAGAAGAAGCAAAAAGGGGGAAAAGATAAAAATATAGTAGCCATATAACATCAGTGCAAAGATCCCAGCAACCACTACAACATTGACGACCATACAGAGGAGAAGTGTTGGAAGTTGCATCCAGAGCTAAACCTGAAGAACAAGAAGAAAGAAAATAAGAAGAAGAATCTCATGGCCACATATTCGAGCAACCAAGTTGAAAGAAGCTCGAACGTGGTTGAGAAGATCATCTGTACATTAGTGCAGAAGGAGGTGAATCTGAGTAGCCTTCAATAGCAGGAAGAGAAAGAGATGACCACACACTTTCATATAAAGATATAGGTCAAGAAGACGAAGATTGATATTTTTTTTGACTCGAGATCGCAAGCGAATCTCATTGCAGCAGAGCTGGTCAAGAAGTTGGGGCTGGACGTTCGTGATTATGCAAACCCATATCCCTTGGGATGGGTAAATAAGGATGCAGAGCTGAAGGTAAAAAAACAGTGAAAAATTAGATTTGTTATTAGTGTTGATTTTATTGATGAAGTAGAACTAGATGTGATTCCCCTTGATGTATGTGGAGTCGTGTTTGGGAGTCCCTACATGTATATGTGAGATGCAATATTCATGCAGATATCCAACCAGTGTCGGATTGTCAAGGATGGAAAATCATTCATTATCAAGGCACACAAAGGCAAGTTGAAAATTTCACTGGCAAGTGTCAACCGAGCCAAGAAATTGATCAGTTCCAGCAAGAAGTATGTTTTATTGTTTTTAAGAGAAAGTTAGTCTGTAGAGGATTCATTAAGAGGAAAGGCATCCTTGGAGGGGTCTACTAAGAAACAGAAACAGCAAATGGAAGAGTTGTTACAGGCATATAGGGATGTGTTTCGAGATCCTAAAGGGTTACCACCTAAGAGGGAAGTGGAGCACGAGATCCAGTTGTTGTTGGACTCCACATTGCCAAACATTGGGTTATATAGGCAGTCGATTATAGAAGTAAGTGAGGTGAAGAAACAGTTGCAGAAGCTACTGGAATAGGGTGTCATTCAACCGAATACATCACCATGGGGTCACCCATCATCATTGTGTCAAAGAAGGATGGGACTTGGTGGATGTGTATAGATTACATGGCGTTGAACAAAATCACGCTCAAAAACAAATACCCCTTGCACAGGATAGATGATTTATTGGATCAATGGAAGCAAGCAAAGTACTTCACCAAGCTAGACTTAAAGTCTATATATCACCAGGTTCGAGTCAAAGAAGAAGATACATGGAAGACCGCCTTCAAAACCAGGCAAGGCTTGTATGAGTGATTAGTCATGCCATTTGGCACATGCAATGCACCAGCTACATTTATGATATTGATGAATGATATACTGCACTCTTTTATAGATTCATTTGTTATTGCCTATTTGAATGATATATTGGTATATAGTGCCACCCGGGAGGAGCACATCTCACATTTGACGTAGGTGTTGGAGCCATTAAAGAAGCATCAGCTGCTATCAAATCTCAAGAAGTGTGAGTTTGCATAGCAATCTTTGGTGTATCTGGGCTATGTGATAGATGGAGGAGAGTTGAAGATAGATCCTACCAAGATGGAGGCCATCATGAAATGGCCAATTCCTACTAATGTTCCTGAGGTCCGAAGTTTCATTGGGGCAGCACAGTACCCAAGGAAATTCATAGCCTCATTTTCAACGGTAGCAGCACCGCTCCACGCCATAACAACAAGTGGCAATAGTTTCTAGTGGAGAAAGGGCCATTTGAGGCCTTTCGAGGAGCTGAAGAAGAAAAACAATCAAGCACTAGTTTTGGCATTACCAAACTTGCAGCAGCCCTTTGAAGTGGATATATATGCGAGTGGGTATGTTATGGGAGTGGTCCTGATGTAGAGAGGAAGGTTTGTATGCTACAATTCTAAAGTATTTGATGGGGTGGTTCTTAACTACCCCACCTAGGACAAGGAGCTCTATGCCCTAGTGTAAGTTGTGAAGAAGTGGAAGCACTATCTAATTGGAAAGGAGACAGTAATCCACACAGATCACCATCCACTACAGTACTTGCAGGCCCATAGTAAGCTACAGCAAACCAGACATTACAAGTGGATGGGGTTTTTATACCAGTTTCATTTGGTGATCAAGTACAAGAAGGGCAACACAAACAAGTTGGCCGACATGCTTTCAAGGACACTGACACCAAAAATCACAGCTTTGGTTACTCATGCACATGGAGCCATTCACCCATGATACACACAAAGAGGCATATTCAGAGGATGAGGACTTTAAGGAGGTGTACCATTAGTTGCAGATTCATAGTCATGTGCACGATGGTGATAGCATCGTTGACTAACATCTCCAGAATGGGTTACTCTACAGGTTGGATAATCTCTGTGTTCCCAAAGGTGAGTGATTGCAGCTAATTAGAGAGCCTAACACCTCTAAGGTTGCAGGGCACTTTGGTGTAGGGAAGATCATGGCCAACTTGCACAGGTATGTCTATTGACCCAGGATGCAAGAGCACGTAGCTAGGTTCATAAGAGGATGCATACTTTGTTGTATCAGTAAGCCTAGCAATAGGAAACAAGGTATATATCATCCCTTACTTGTACCTACCCGTCCTTAGGAAAGTAATTCCATAGACTTTGTGGGAGGTTTACCAACAACCAGAAAGTGACATGACTACATGTTCGTGTTAGTTGATAGATTCAGCAATATGTGTGCTCTAATGCCTTGTAAAAAGACCATCAGTGGGCAATAAGCAGCAAACTTGTTCTTTGGACAGGCCTTGGTGCACTTTGGGATACCAAGGAACGTTGTTTCAAAAAGGGATACAAGATTTCTCTGTGCATTTTGGACTACATTGTGGGAGAAGATGGACACGAAGTTGAAGAGATCTACAGCATTCCATCCATAGACAGATGGGCAAACAAAAGTAGTAAACATAACTTTGGCGCATCTTCTGAGGAGATACAACCAGATGCATCCGAAGACCTGGGATGAAAAAATGGTATATATACAATATTCTTACAACAAATTAGTCCACACTTCTACAGGAAATTCTCCATTTGAAACTTGTTTTGGATATTTACCACCTTCACCTTTGGACATTGAATATGGGAAGCAACAAGGAGTGAGGGAAAATCTCACAGGATATGATTTGAGGGCTGAAAAAATTATAGAGAAGATCACACAAATCCATCTACAGGTACAAGAAACACTGTAGAAGTCACAGTAGAAGTATAAGGTCAGGCATGATCAATGCAGAAGAGAGAAATCATTCAAGGTGGGAGATAAAGTATGGCTACAGTTGAACAAAGAGAGACCGTAGGGGCCTGGTAAGAAAATCAAGGTTCTGAGGTATGATTCCTTTGAGATACTGGAAAAGGTGGGTGATAATGCATATTGATTCAATTTACCACCATATATGCCCATTTAATTAGTTGTGAACGTAGAGAATTTGAAACTTTATGAGCCTTCCATGACAGATAAAGAAGAGGAATAGGTCCTACCTTCTATGGAGGATTTGGCACCATATGCTCAAGTAGGGTTGACAAAATATACAATTTTGAAGAAGAAGTCCAAAACTACAAGACAACGGCAGCATGACCTTTGGAAGATTAGGTTGAAAGGACAACTTCCAAGCAAAGCTAAATGGTACACCAGAGAGAAGTTGGAGGAAAAATTTCCTCACCTCATTCAATAGAAGATTTTGGGGAACAAAAGCCTCCCAAAATGGGGAGTTGTGATCCAGATTGGATCATTATATTTTTTTTCATCCATCTTAATGAATTTGGAGTGGAAAAAGTGAAGGAATAAGCTAACATGACCATTTTTACCAGCGGGACCCAACTTGGTAAAACAAGGTCTGAAACATTCTAGAAGTGTTCTGAGGAATCAAACAACGTTTTTTGGGGTAAAACTTTGTCGCTTTAATGTAGCATTTTTTCATGTTATTCTGCTCACAGAGATCTTTCCAACGGCACAAGAAGCGCATCAATCAGAGTTTGTATGCAAACGTTATGCCACTTAGAAGTTGACCTTCCTATTTTCACACCCATAATTCAGAAGGATGTTGCGTCAAACCCCATTATTCATGGAAAGGGGGCTAGCCACGTGATTATGATGTAAAATAATCTAGAAGAGTCTATATTAAACTCTAGTTAAGAGTTAAGGTACTCAAACGTAACCATTAATAGGCTATCAGATTGTATTATAACTGATCTACTAGGAGGAAAAGGTATTCCATTCTTTCGAGTGAATTTGTTCCATATCTGTGTTGAATTTCCACGATCTTGGGTCTAGGTTAGAGTCTTAAAAACACTGAAGCTACCAAACCAAGAATCTCAACAAGAACTACTTTGCAAAGCGGAAAATATAAAGCAGTAAATCACACATGCACAAATATACAAAGTTTTTAACAAATTGTACAATAATGTACAACCCCAATATTGGTTATATTAAACCAAATCTAAATAATACAACAGTCTATGGTATACAAGATACAATGACAAACTTCGTTGCATCTTCTATGTCGTATCTTGTCCTTCTGGTCCTTCGCTCTCGTACTGTTCACTAGTTTCCCCTTGGTCCTTCAAAGGACAACACATCGAGACTCCAGGAGGGCTGCCACCTAACATTGTTGCACATCACTTCTGTAGCATGTAGACGGGCTGATCCAATCTGCTCTCTGGGTTGGCCACTTCTCAAGCTCCAAACTGCCAGGCTAGCAGTCACCTTAGTCCATCAAGGTGCTGCACTTCGGCACCAAACTTCACCCAACCTTCAGCTCCTCTTTTTCACTTCAAGATAGCTCGTCTAGGGCTACTTTGGGTAGCCAACACACTGCCCTCCACCAGATCAATGGCACCCAATACCACACTGCAAGATTTGCACCAATGAAGGCTTCTGATCACCGAATCAAGCCTCCAAATTGGCTTCCACGAGTTGCCCAACAATCTGATCCAAACTAACCCAAAAACATGGATCCAACACACATCAAAACTATTGTTACAAGTCAACACTATTGTTGTTGTGATTGTGACTGGTTAGGGCATCTTAGATTGCTGCAACAACTCCTAATCAGTCACCAAAACATCCCTCCTTGGTTGCATCCCACCCTTGGAGAGGTCTTCACTTGTTTTTTTGTTGTTCTAGGCATGAACATCCCTCAAAATACCCTACGTTTACCTCAAATGGTGAGGTAGTGATGAGCCTCAATATTGCAGCAAGAATGTTGCAACTCTTAGGCCTACCAACTTTACTTTATCAACCCAGGGTTTCGTACAAACTTGGAGGTGACAGTGTTATATACACAACAAATGCATCATTCTACTCATGTCACTTCTCAACTGGGGTACTTGACCATTAAGGTTCTAGACCATTCCTCTATTGGACTAAAGGGAGTCTGACTACTGACAGTGGAATGTAAAACTAGTTCTAGTGCAGGAAAAGTAAATGCTTATCAATTCAGGAAATGAAAGTTTCTAACTTGTAAATGCTATGATATGACATAAATCATCTAGCTATGAAATGACACAAATCACTTGCAGGAAGGAAACTATGCTAACCTTGCACTTGATCATCTAGATACCATAACTACTTGAAAATAGGAAGTTATTCTATCATTTCAAAATCCAAACATGCATGCATTTAATTATCTCCTTCACACTTGCAGAATAGATAAAAGTCCTAATTGCTAAATTCAGAAATATAAAAGTTAATGCTATCTGATCTTGCAGGAGGGAAAGGAATGAGAAGGCTGGTATAAGTGGCACTTCCGGTCATGGAGTCCAAGATGAAGGGTTAACCTACTCCTACACTAGGTTATACTACAATTTCAGGTCAAAACAGGGTCAAAATAAGGGAACTACAGGTTTGTTACAGGATGTCTTGAACTACAACAAGATGTCCTATACTACTACAGGAAGTTGGATGAGAGGTTTTGAAGGAAAATAGTGGTGCGATGAAGTATTGGAAAGGTACATGACAGTTGTGTAAGGTGTAGGGGAGGTGAACATCACCCAAGGCCAAGCCCAGCACTCCAAGAAGGTTGTATTTTCCTAAGACAGCTTGCTCACGGTGGCTAGAAAACAGAGGGTCATAATATGGCTGGTATGCTTCAACAGAAGGTGGAGAAGACCTAGGTGGAGTTGGTTGGAGGTGTCCCTTCCTACAGATCAATAATCCCTACAATAAAACTTGTTTCTCTTTTCATTTAAAAATTATTTCATGTCAACATGGAAAAGATGAGTTGAATTTAGAAAGTCTGGCCTAAATATTGTTAGAGACTAGATCTATGGAATGGACTACCTTCTAAGCTACAACAATCTTAAGAAGCAAACTAACAACTGCAAATATTTCCAAGGAATCATAAACAGTTATCTAGCTAAAAATGAAACTTAACCTAAGCAATGAACAAAAGACAAACTTTGTTTTTGGGCTATGAGAGTGGGATCCCCTAATCATGATCCCATAAGGGAGATGGGATAGGGGTCACTGTCACAAGCTTTTCTGGTATATTTTCCTTCACTAGACTGCAACACTAATCTACTCTTTAAGCTAATGAAAGCATGGATAAGAAACAAATTTGATCAACTTTCTAAGCTACACAGAAAATAGAAATAAACTTCAGCAATAAATCAACATTCTAAGCTAAGAATACTGTCAGGCCAGGTAGTAACTCCACCAAATCAATTCATATTATTCCTTCAGGTTGGTCTTTATTATATACATGAGGGAGATTGTTCACTTCATCTCCCGATGACTGTTCATATTTCTTATTATTTATTTACATCAATTATCTTTATTCACCCAATCCTGATGATTAGGTGTCAACATTCCCCCTCTTAATCTGAAGGGATGTTGGTGAGCCCAACCATCATTCTGAATCGTTCAAGCTTTTCTCTTCCAAGCGCTTTGGTGAAGATGTCTGCAATTTGCTCATTAGTGGAACAATGACGGAGATGGATTGTTTTGGCCTCAACATGATGTCGAATCAGATGATATTTAGTATTGATGTGCTTCGTTCGATCATGGAACTTTGGGTTCTTGGCCAACTTTATTGCAAAGGTATTGTCAATCATGAGTGGAGTTGATTGTATTTGTTTTACCTACAAATCTTCAAGAATTTTCCTGAGCCACACAATTTCTTTTGTTGCCTCAGCTGCTACCACGTATTATGCTTCTGTTGTGGAATCTGCTGGAACTGATTGTTTGCGTGATCTCCAGGAGACAACTCCTGATCCAAGACTCATAGCATATCCTGAAGTAGATACCCCAGTTTCTTTGTCTCCATCGAAGTCTGAATCAGAGTATCTAATCAAACTGAAGTCGTCCACCTGTGTATACTTGATTCCAAAGTCTTGAGTTCCCTTCAAGTACCTTAGAACTCTTTTTGCAGCAGACCAATGTCCTTCACAAGGCTTTTGCATAAACCTGGAGAGGATTCCAACAGCAAACGAAATGTCTAGTCTGGTAGTAGTTAGGTAGTTGACACTTCCTACAAGTTGTCTATACTTTGTTGCATCCTCAAATTCTTTTCCTTCAATAGATGTGAGCTTTAAGTTTTGTTCCATTGGAGTAGTAAGAGGATTGCATTCTGTCATGCCAAACCTGTTCAACAGATCTCCAATGTACTTCTTTTGAGAAAGAAATATGAACTTCGGATGTTGAGTTACTTCAATACCAAGATAGTAATGAACATAGCCCAAATCAGTCATTTCAAAACTTTTCCCCAATTCCTTCTTTATGGATGCAATGTAGCTTTCATTGTTCCCTATCATCAAAAGATCATCTACATATACCACAAGATATACAGTTGTTTTTCCAACTTTCTTGACAAATAAAGTTGCATCATCAAGATCATAATGTTTGAAATTGAGTTTCAGAAGATGCTCAGTTAGTTTTTCATACCAGGCTCGCAGTGTTTGTTTGAGGCCATACAAGGATTTCACAAGTTTGCATACTTTTTGTTCATGTCCTTTCACAGCAAATCCTTCAGGCTGGGACATAAAAACATTCTCTTTTAGATCTCCATTCAATAAAGTAGTTTTTACATCCATTTGATGGACTTTCCAACCGTTCTGAGCTGCTAGGGAAAAGAGTGTCTGGATGGTAACCCATTTTGTTGTGGGGCAAAAGTATCCTCATAATCGACCCCTTCCTTCTGTGAAAAACCTTTTGCCACAAGCCTGGCTTTGTGCTTGTCAAGTGAGCCATCAGCTTTATACTTGTTCTTGTAGACCCACTTGCAGCCAATTGGTTTGGTTCCTAATGGAGGATCAACCAGCTTCCAAGTGCCATTCTTTATGAGGGCATCATACTCCTTTTGCATTATCATGAGAAGCAGCTTCTTTGAAGGAAGTTGGTTCAAAATCTGTAGACAAGTTCAATTCACAATCATAAGAAACATCCATATCAACAGGTGAATTAGAGTCATCTACATCACCTCCATTTTGCCAGTTTGAATTTCTAGTTCCTGTATTTCCAACCTCATCAAGATGAACACTTTCAAGTGTCTTTGTCAGCCACTTTGGGGAACCTTTCTCATATGTTCCAGGCTGCTCCATTGATTGAGTTGGGACTGAATCAAGATTGAGTCTCCCAATTCTATCAATCACATCACTTAAAGCATCATTCGTTGTTGGAGTTTCATGCGGGGGAGAGAGTTCTTTAGAAGAAAATTCCACATGTTGATCTAGTATAGGAATCCCCCCTTCAAGATGTGGAATCTGATTATCAAATTCTTGAAATAATTTTTCATTTGCGAATCTATCCAAGTGATCAAGTTGTCGCTCAACAACATTGTCAGTTTTGGATGATTCAAGAAAAATTACATCTCCAGATACAACAAACTTTTTATTGACTTCATCATAGAGACGGTATGCTTTCGAGGTGTTTGAATACCCCAGGAAGATACACTTACGACTTCTTGCACCAAGTTTATTTCTATGTACCTTTGGTATCAAGGCATAATAGGTGGAACCAAAGACCCTGAGATGCTTTACCGAAGGAATGTGCCCATACCACATTTCATATGGAGTCTTGTTTCTAATAGCATTAGATGGACATCTATTTTTTATATATGCAGCACATAGAACAGCATCAGCCCAAAACATTATTTTTACATTTTTGAAGAAGAGCATGGAGCGTACCATATTTAAGATTGTCCTATTCATTCTTTCAACTATACCATTCTGTTGGGGATTACAAGGTATAGTTGTTTGATGTTAGATCCCATGTTGGCGAAGATAGTTTTCAAATTCATTTGATGTGTATTCTTTTACATTATCAGTGTGAATAGACCCAATATGAGATTGTGCATCATTTTCAATCCATTTATGAAAGTTCTTGAATGTTTGAAAAGCATCAAATTTGTTCTTCAATAAATAAACCCAACACATTCTGGTGTAGTCATCAATAAATGTCATGATATATTTATTTCCATTTGCAGAAGGAACAGGCATTGGACCACATAAATCTAAATGAATGAGTTCAAGTTTTCAATGTGCTCTTGAATGTGAATCATGAAAAGACTGTTTGCTATGCTTTCCTAGAATGCAAGCATCACATTGCTTAAATTTCCTAGGAATTGTAGGCAAACCAGCAAAACCATTTTTCTTCAACAAGCAGAGGTTGTCATAGTTCAAATGTCCAAATATAGCATGCCATAATAAACTTGATGGAAGTGTACCTTCTTCATAATGAGAATTGTATGAGAAATGTTGTGCACGAGCAGAGGTACCTTGCAGCTTGAGAAGCCTTTCTTCTTCTATTCCCCTCATGACAAGTGAGTGGTCAGAAGCTTTTCTCACCTCAAGCTTGCCATCAAACATATGAATAGAGTGACCTTGCTGGCGGATGTGGACCAAGGACAGCAAGTTTCTCTTCAGCTGTGGGAGATATAGAACATGATGCAGAAGAAATTCTGGAAGACCAGGCAATTTAAGTCTGATTGTGCCAAGCTCTGATGGCTTGATTTTTGATTGGTCTGCAAAGTATACTGCTCCATCAACATTGTCAGTAAATTCTTCAAAAAACTCTTTTCTATGAGTCATGTGGCAAGTTGCTCCTGAATCAAGCAACCAAGAAGCAAGTGAAGAATTAAATAAATCTTCATTTACTCCAATATTACATTATGCTACCACATAATGAGCAGATTCAGGTGCTTTACCTTTTTCTGTGTCATTAGCTTTACCTTTGGGTTGATTTCTTTGCTGCTCAATTTTGTCCCAAGGTATTTTTCATGTAGAGGCATCATGTGATCCATTTCTTTTGTAGCGTATGCAGTGCAAATCTACCTTTTCTCCTTGAGATTGTCTGCCCCCCTACCTCTGAAATATCTTCCTCTTCCTCTTTGACCACCTCTTCCTCTAGAAGAATATTGAGCAAGATTATTTTCTTTATGAGCAAGGCACACAGCCTCTTCAGAAGATTCAGGGGTTGTCTTCTTTCCAAAAGCTTTCTCTCTTTCAGCAATTTTTTTCACAAGAGAGTCAAAGGTAATATCTTTGAGATTTCCATTTGCTTGCAATGACTCAAGATAATTGGAGTAAGTAGGATAAAGTGCCTTGAGAAAAGCGATGAGAGGAATATCCAATTCGACGTTAGTGACTTTGATATCATGCATTATAGACTTTACTTCGAATGCAAGAGCAAGAGGATCATTATTTTGTAATTCAAGTGTGAAGAGTTTAATCATGAGTTGAACAACTTCAAGTGCAAAATGTGAGTCATAGAGTTCTTTCAGCTTTTGTAAGGCTTCGAAAGCAGTTGAAAATGGCGAAATATGGCGACTCACCTCTTCACTTATAGATGCTGTGATTAATGCATAAACTTTGCTATTCTTATTTTCCCAAATGGCGAGCTCTTTGTCTGAGGTAGGTTGCTCTGGCTCTTTGTCTCCGCCTCCAATACACACTCCTTTCCACAACTCATTGAAAATGAGGGTGTGTTTTATCATCCGGGACCACTCAGGATAGTTCTCCTTGCCAGTGAGAACTATTCCCACAATAGATATGATTGAATGCATGCTGTAAAAAACTTTTGTTTCTAAAAAAATGATTCTGATAGAGGTATTAAAGCGGATATTAAAGTGCATTTGAATACCCACTACGTTTCATTATAATACTCTATTTCAATATAGTATTGTCATAAAAAAACGTTATCATAGCTATGGTATGTGTAATATTACACCATAGTTATATTAAAAATCATTCGTAGCATGGTAACACCATTTGAACATTGTAGCAGAGAATAATAGACCAACAGCGCTATACTATCCGTTTTTTTAATACATCGGTGTATTTTGGAAATGAGACAGCGTAGCGTAGAATAATGGAACGCATATATATATATATATACTAGAACAGAAAGCAGTATATGGGTGAGCACCGTTTCACGACCTCCATACCCAGTCGACTCCTCTCGGCTCACAGGTTTCCATACTATGCTCCCATTCCAAGTGAGAGGTTGCGTTCAAAAAATCATGAGGGAATAGCAGCAAACTATTCCGGGTTCGATTCCCGTCCGCGCTCGTCTTTCGGAGGGAACTGCAGCAATCTGGCACGGAAGAGTCTGCGTCTGAGTCAAATGACTACCGCTCCCTTTGTGGTGGAGAGCCCTGTGGGGTCTTTTACATATGAAGGTCAGGGCAGATTAACAAGAGCAAATGTGTTTCCTGGTGATGAAACAGAGGGACGGAGTAAGGCGTATTAATCAAGAACAAATGCTTTTCCTTGTGAAGTAACGGAGGGACGGAGTAAGGCGTATTAATCAAGAACAAATCTGTTTCCTGTAGATGAAACGGAGGGCGGAGGCTGCATATGAGCGAGATGTAGATGATACCTGGTGATGTAGATGAGCGTGATGGGCGTAGATGGGTTTGTCCTCGTAGCCCAAGTGGTCATTTAATTAAAATGACTCAGACTATGGCATGATTTCGATCAACCGCAACCAGCATCTTGAAAATCAAAGGCAGTACTTTACAGAGATGAGTGAAGGATTTCAGCCGAGGACGAGGCCGTCCTGGTGTATACAACGTTCAATCATGCGGAGAATTCTTTGCAAAAACCGCCCTCTGCAATGGAACGTTGTTACCAGGTCAGGGGTGTCAGTTCTGAAATATGGGCAGAAAAGGTAGAAAAAGGAGTTACAAGGGCAAGAATACTAAAAATAGGACTGGCTCTGATACCATGTCAGGCCAGGTAGTAACTCCACCAAATCAATTCATATTATTCCTTCAATTTGGTCTTTATTATATAAATGAGGGAGACTATTCACTTCATCTCCCGATGACTATTCATATTTCTTATTATTTATTTACATCAATTATCTTTATTCACCCAATCCTGATGATTAGGTGTCAACAAATACAGATACAAAGGAGACGAAATTCTGTTGCTAGGGTTGGGTCCTAACCCAAGATCTTCAACCCTCTGAGTCAAATCAGTGCTGGATCAAAACAAAATTTCTTATTATCATAAAAATGTCAAATACATCATAACAATAATAGTCAAATTTTCTTCATCTTAATGGCCTCAATTTATAATAAAGCTCTGAATCCTAATGAGTCCCTTAGCTTGCTTATTTATACGAAACTGGAGCTACCAATAGCTCCCTATAAAATAGGGATACTAGGCTCCCTAACTCGATAATAACTCTTCCTTGACTGGCACTACCTTGGCTGCCAATGGACTCGGCTTGCTTGGCCGCCAATGACACCGATCTGATGAGATAGAGTCAGAGAATCTTCGAATGATCTAAGGATTTAAGGAGGGAGACCACTTCCTACAATCTCTCTTGCTTGTCTACTCTAAGTCCCTACACTCAAGTCAACTCAAAACTACTCCAATTTCCTGCATTTAACACACATTAGGTCATAGGACATAGTAACTCACTTTTACTCTTCTCACTAGGCAAAATATAATAAAATCTGTAAATAAATGTGAGAAAAGACAATTCAATAAGTTGGAGAGTGTCATTGTGACCCATATAGTTTACATATTGATGAGCCTCATCATCACCCTCCTACTGAAGTTGTTGTTCATCCTCTGAGCAACCTAGTCATCTATATCCATATCCTTCATAGCCCTGGTGGCCTCCCTGACATCCCAAGCTTATGTGGATGGTGTCTCTTCCTGAGGATAGAACCCTACATTTTTCTCTATCTCTTCCCACATATTTCTTTCATCTTCTTCCTTCCTACCTTCTAGAAAACCCAACAGCAAAGGTGGACTGAGCTTAAGTCCAATCCAATTGATCTTCAGTCTTTGCATGGCCTTTTTATACAGGGGTGTTCTCTCTAATGCATTCCTCAATCTCTCAGGAGAGTGATACTCCCTGATCCTGAGATTGTGTGGTAGGTTATTCCATCTCCTTTGGCATGTTTGTTGGCTCTCAGTCCCTAATAGTCTTAGAGTGTCATCAAAATGGGATATGTTCTGTTCCTGGGTAGCCAGGTATCTTGGTGCAAGCTGAGCATCATTGGAAATGATGTTGTGGTTATTGATTATAGCACTTGAATTTATTTTCTCTGCCCTGATGTAGAGGGGTTCCTTTTCCTCTTTTTATACTATTCTCTTCACCACCTGAGCCCGGGCTTCCTCATGACTCATCCATGATGCAAGGGCCATCAAAGGAAAGTCTCCCAACTTTGCATTGGGGTCCCAAACATTCAGGTTTGTTAAGGCTAGGTTGTGCAAGTATAATTCAGATACCTTGGCCTTGTCCTCAAGGGTACTCTTGCCACACTAATCAATGAACTGCATGTAATCTTGGAATGGCATGGTCCCCCATTGTGCCAATGTTTTTATTTGGAATTGCATCCATTGGTCCTTGAGGTAAAGTGCATATGATTTGGATGGCACTCTACATTGAAGTGCCTCCATGGAGAGGCTTTACATGTTGGCTAATTGGGTCTCCTTTTCTTGAAATTTCCTCATCGGCCATGTGTTTTTTGCCTGCAACTGTGTTTTCATGGTGTATTCTCTATCTCTCAATTCACTCAACTCCTTGCCCATCTCTAGGATTTTTTCTTCCATAAGGCCCACATCTTCTACTTTCTTTGATTTAGCAATCTGCATCCATCGATGTGTCCTTCCTCTTTCTTTTTCAAGTTCAAAGAAGAGAGGGATTGCAAATTTCTGTGGGATCACTCTGCCTCCTTCAATGAACTTGTAGTAGGAGCTCAAGTTGGGTTGTGGACTAGGCTCCTGTAGCTCTGTAAAATCTCCCTCAACTATCTTTGGAGAATCTGCCCCCTCTTGTGCTTGTGGTGTTGCTTCTTTGCCTCCTTGTTGCCCCTATTTCTCTTCCTGTAGCACTTTCTACCTTTCCTGTAGCACTGCTAGTGTTTCCTGTAGCACTATTTTGGGATCCTACAACAGGCCTTTTCCTTTCTGTTGGAGTGTTACAGGTGCCTTGGGTTGCTTGGCTGAGGTTGACCTAGTGATAGGCTTCCTGACATAGGTAATGGGAGCCTTTGGGGTTGCTCCTGGTGATGTGACTTTCTCAACCTTCATTCCCATGGATTCTAGCTCCTCCTGTTTACTTGGTGATTCTTCAATTACAATAGGGGTTTTTGTGGGGGTTTGTGGCTTCCCCTACTTAATCCTAGTGCTTCTTCTTGTTTTGAAATAGAGGGGATTTTGTGTCTGCCTTTTCTTTTTGGATTTCGTCGGTGTTCTCAAAGAAGCTAAGGCAACAATTTCCTCCTTTTCAGTGGGTTCAGGAGATAGCCTTCCCTGATCTGGGGATATCTCCTCCTCTTCAAGTGCAGTGGTCTTCTCAAGGTTGGTCTCTTTCTACTGCTCCTCCTCTTCTTCTCTCTTTTCTTCTTCCTCTATTTTGTCTGTCTCTGCCTCTTCTTCTTATTTTTCTCCTTCTTCTTCTCCTTCTTCTTCTTCTGAAGCTAGGTTCTCACCAAGTGCAAGGACTTGGGTCTCCAGGAATGCTTCTCTGTCCATATCTCTGAATGTGGACCAGAGGACAGGGACTCTTGATCTACTCAAAGCATCCTCTACTATCAGCTTGATGAGACCATGGTGTGCTAATTGTTGTTGCTTTCCCTCTTTCACCTTCTAGCTCATGTCTATGATTGATTGTAGGAGAAAATAGGGCACACTTAATCTTTTGGCTATGGGAATGATCTGAAAATGGGGCACTAAAGGCTTCTTGCCAGCTTACAAGAACCTCTCCCACTTCCAAAGCTTAAATATTTCACAGATCTTATGATTAACCAATTGTGGAATTAAAAATACTTGAAAATAGGTGTATGCTTGTGTTTGTTTTTGGACTGTTCAAGTGCTTATGTACATTTTCTTATGCTCATACCTAAACACACATAACAGTGAATGAAGCAGCAAATCAGCAAACACATAAGGCAACAATATAATTAGGATTTCACCCAAACCTCTTGGGCTACGTCTCTATGAGCTCTAGTTAACTCGACTAGGCTCTCTGGGATTATGGTAATCTTTATTTTACAAGTTCCACACTCAACTCCATTGGTTTACAACTGAACCTATGGGTTTAGAATACCATCTTACCCCTGGCTGTCCTCACTCTGCAGACAGATCTAGGCTTCTCTGGACTTGACTCCTTCAGTCAGTGCTTTGAGCTTCTTGAGCTTCTGGCTTCTCTGACTCCCTCAAAATTCTCTTAACTGTCTCTGGAACTCCTTCTTTTGTCTTCAGCACACTCTGGACACCGGAAACAGCTTGATCATTTGATCTATTTGCTATTCTGCAGCTTCACTATAGCATCATGGCTCTTAGAAGTCTACTTGAGCTCTCTAGCTCTGCGGCTCTGGCTCTCTAGCTAACTGGCTCTGGCTCTCAGCTCTCTGGCTCATTTGGCTCTGGCTCTCTTAGCTATTTGGCTCTGATTGTCTGGCTCTTTCTCCAACCTCTAATGGCTCTGCCTCTACTCAGCCCTCTGGCTCTGAAGCTCTCATGCTTTCTGGCTCTCGGCGCTCGAGTTCTCAGGCTCTCTGTCCCTTTCGTGTTTCGTTCGACATCCAAGCGACTCCAAAACTCTCTGCACTACCTCTCAGTCGTGCTCTCTGGCTTTTGTGAGGCCTTCTTTGACTTTGCGGCTTCCACAGTTATTCCTCTGTCCCTTCGATCATGAGGAATCATTCTTTTTCCCAGCTCTGCCTCTTCGCGCTTCAAAACGCATCACTATTACAGAAACGCCCGCTTGCAGCATGGCACAAGGAATGATGGCTGCTTCCAATGGAAAAATGAACCGGTGGCCTCTTTCCGAACGAAATCCACGAAATAACGCATTTCTGGCTCATAACAGAAATACACAGGAAAAACACTATCAGGTGCAAAAACCGAACTTCAAAATCTATGAAATTGCGCTCATAATCCCTATCGGGTCCACCTTCAGTCGCAATATCACAATCGCATCATCGCATGGCCAAAACCCAAATACACAGGAATACATTGAAAATCCTAAATTCTCGGATTTCAAAACTTATGAAATCGGGTCTATAATTCCATCGGGTCCGCCCCTTATCGGCATGTCGCAATCGCATGTAACGGCCCTTTGTATCAAGGATCTGCTAATCGCCCGATCGCTGATCACCCCGATCAGATCCTGACCGTTGATCCTACTCATCGATTTGACGGTTGGCGTGCGATCGCACATCGGCCCATCGCTTTATTGCATATCACAATATCGTTGTCGCAACGGCCCCAAGGGTCTTCCCTTTGGTTATGCCGACCGCCGATCACCCCGATCAGATCCTGGTCGTTGATCCTACTCATCAATCTGACGGTTGGCGTGCGATCGCACATTGGCCCATCACTTTATTGCATATCGCAATATCGTTGTCGCAATGGCCCCAAGGGTCTTCCCTTGGTTATGCCGACCGTCGATTTGTCGATCCGCCGATCGCCGATATCGCACGTCACATATCGCATTGGCATATCGCTCTGCCTGGGGTCCCGATATCGGGCGAAGGCCTACCTCCGATGCGATAAGTCGGAGGTCGCAATTGGGGTTCCTTCCGCCTTTGCCTTAAGTCCTTCCCTTTGGCACATTTGCGATGTGATTTCTTCAATGAGCCTTTTAGGCCATTTTTATAAGAATTTGCCTCCTTTTCAAAGGACAATGGCAATCTTCTTTCTGCGATAACTTCTTCATCTGAAGTCCATTTTAGCCCATTCAAATTGCATTAGATTCAGATTGACAAGATCTATGTAATGGGACTATTTTCAGAAGCATCCTTTGACTTTCATTTTTGAGTGAAAAGTCATCTAGGATCATTTTCTGATCATGCCTTCCCACTAAAAAGCTTTTTGTCTCCAAAAGACTGATATACTGATCTGAATAGTAAATGAGAGTAACAGCACCCTCTTCTTTCAGCCTCCATACACTTGCCTTGCATAGTGCCTCTGAACCAAAGCCTTTGACCACTCTCCTTCCTGGATGTGCTGGTCCTCTTGGGAAGAACTATTTTCCTCCTTGACTTCATGCAGAACTCCTGTTGAGAAGGTTACAGAAGGTAGTTTGAACTTCTCTTCCTTGATCATTGATCCAAGGTGGCTCAAACAAATGTGAAGTTACATCTGCTTCACAAAATTTTCATTTGTACCTATTTGACATACTGTCAACAACAACTGTTAACAACAACAGGATTACAGACAACAACTGGATGGCCTAAACTCCTACTTCAACAAAAGAAACAGATTTCACATCTTGTGAACACCTCCATGTCTTTACATCTGCATACAAATGATGGACTAGATAACAAGCCCACAAAACATGCCTTTAAAACAAATGACCCTTCAAGTCAAGCATGTAGAAAATATCTCAAGGATTCTTTTCAAAAGATGAAACACTTCATCATCATCTCCATCTTGGAGACCAAATCAAATTTTCTCAAGTCAATATTACATGCATGTTTAAAACAAAGCAATCAACCCTTCAAGTTAATTACACATACATGTTCAAATACAAGGAAATCATCAACATCCATGTGCTCATGCATATCATGCTTATGCATGCATTTCATCCTTCAACTTTCACTTAAGCACATTGTACTTTAGAAGCTGAAATGAATATAATGTTGTAGCAATAAAGTGAGTCTCCTACTCAACTTTTCCATTCACCTTCTTGGTAGAATCCTACAACTTGAATTCCATCAACAAAGAAATGCAAATAGATGCATCAAATCAAAAGACATGCAATCTTTAATTGGATAAGAACTCTAACCATTTCTTACCAATCCATTTCAAAGGTAGGACCTTTGTCTGCACATCAGCATCAACATGTGAATCATCCTGAAACACATCAATCATGGAATATTCCTTTCCATTTCTGTCATTTTCTCTTTCCACCTTCTTCAAGTTTCGTGGAAGCATTGTTGGATTCAGAGTCCAACATTTTGCAGCAACATGTCCTTGATTATGGCAATAAGTGCAACACATGTGCATCTTCTTGACAGCATGATTTGCCTTGTCCAATGGACCTTTGGCTTCTTGCTTCCTTTCCTTCAACAGTTTCCTGTATGTGGCCATTCTCTTCCAACACCTAGAAACATTATGGTTATCCAAACCACAAAAGGAACATGCAATTCTTTTCCAATGCTTATATGGAAATTTATCATGCTTTACATAATCAAAAGGAATATGATTAGAACCAGATTTATACCTTTCTCTTTCACCTTTATTGCCTTCATGAGGAGGTCAATCAAATGAAGAAGTGGCTCCCGTTGGAACACCATCAATCTCTTCAAGGTTGTTAGAGTTTCCAAAACTCTTTGGTTCAAGTGCATGCTTATGAACACCTGCATCCTGCAAATGATGTTTCAAGCTTTTGCATTCTCCATGAATACAATCTTCACACTCTTGAGGTAGAAGACCTGAAATGAAACTCCTTCTTGGAACTGTTTCAATGGCCTTCATGATAGCTTTGGAACTTTCTCCATAAGACTATCCATAGCCAAGACCCAAATACTTAGGCCTTCCCTCAACTATTATTGGCTTAACAATACCCTGTGCATGTTTACCCAAGTCTTTTGCTTCATAGCCCATATTGGACATTAACTTGGAACCTATGCCTCTGGTATGTTTTTCAAAAGAACCAATATAAGCATTCTTAGAAGAATTTGAAGACAAACAGGAATTGTTTACCTCTTCTTCAAGCTGATACTTGACTAAGGCTTCTTTGGCAACAAAGAGCTGTGTCTCCAACTCATGCATCCTTTTCAGGTTCATATTTGCAATATGAAGTTGCCTCTCCATTTCCTGCAATTTGTCAGAAAGCAACTGCTTCTCTTCCTCCATGGAATTCAACTGCTCTCTAAGTATGCTGCTCTTCCTTCCATCCTCATACATTTCTCTCACCTTGTCCATCATGATGAACAAGTCTCACTTCATGTCTTCATCAAAGAATCTTGCGAAGAAAGAAGATTTTTAGGACTCACTTGTAGAAGTTGTCATTATGCCAATGAACAAAAGAACTTCAAACAAGATTAATAAAGAGCTTATTCAACAACCTTTTGCAACAAACCTCTTGTGCTTCAAGGATTGCCTTGAGGTCCTTTGGGATAAGAAGAATGCCTTCAGCCCTTCTTCCTTCTTGTCCTCTCCTGGACTTAGCTATCAGTAGCTTTCCCTTCACCTCTGCAAACTCACACAACAGTCAGTTTACAAACAATCAAACAACAAAATCCTTGCTACTGTTTGAACACCTTTCAAGTCAAACAAGAATTCTCATATGATATCACCTGCTCTGGTATAATCAGCTTTGATATCACCTTCTTTGAAGGTGGGGTTAATCAAACTTAAGCTTTGATACCACCTGATCTAAAAATGGGGCACTAAAGGCTTCTTGTCAGCTTACAAGAACCTCTCCCACTTCCAAAGCTTAAATATTTCCAAGATCTTATGATTAACCAATTGCGGAATTAAAAATACTTGAAAATAGGTGTATGCTTGTGTTTGTTTTTGGACTGTTCAAGTGCTTATGTACATTTTCTTACGCTGATACTTAAACACACATAACAGTAAATGAAGCAGCAAATCAGCAAACACATAAGGCAACAATATAATTAGGATTTCGCCCAAACCTCTTGGGCTACGTCTCCGTGAGCTCTAGTCAACTCGACTAGGCTCTCTGGGATTATGGTAATCTTTCTTTTACAAGTTCCACACTCAACTCCATTGGTTTACAACTGAACCTATGGGTTTAGAATACCATCTCACCCCTGGCTGTCCTCACTCTGTAGACATATCTAGGCTTCTATGGACTTGACTCCTTCAGTCAGTGCTTTGAGCTTCTTGAGCTTCTAGCTTCTCTGAGTCCCTTGGAATTCTCTTAACTGTCTCTAGAACTCCTTCTTCTATCTTCAGCACACTCTGGACACTGGAAACAGCTTGATCATCTGATCTATTTGTTGTTTTGCAGCTTCACTACAGCATCATGGCTCTTAGAAGTCTGCTTGAGCTCTCTGGCTCTGCGGCTCTGGCTCTCTAGCTAACTGGCTCTAGCTCTCAGCTCTCTGGCTCATCTGGCTCTGTCTCTCTTAGCTATCTGGCTCTGTCCGTCTGGCTCTACCTCCAACCTCTGGTGGCTCTGCCTCTGCTCAGCCCTCTGGCTCTGAAGCTCTCAGGCTTTCTGGCTCTCGGCGCTCGAGTTCTCGGGCTCTCTATCCCTTTCGTGTTTCGCTCGACCTCCAAGCGACTCGAAAACTCTCTGCGCTACCTCTCAATCGTGCTCTCTGGCTTTTGTGAGTCCTCCTTTGACTTTTCGGCTTCCACAATCGTTCCTCTGTCCCTTCGACCATGAGGAATCATTCTTTTTCCCAGCTCTGCCTCTTCGCGCTTCAAAATGCATCCCTGTTACAGAAACACCCGCCTACAGCGTGGCACAAGGAATGATGACTATTTCCAATGGAAAAATGAACCGGCGGCCTCTTTCCGAACGAAATCCACGAAATAACGCATTTCTGGCTCGTTAAAGAAATACACAGAAAAAACACTATTGGGCGCAAAAACCGGACTTCAAAATCTATGAAATCGCACTCATAATCCCTATCGGGTCTGCCTTCAGTCACAATATCGCAATCACATCGTCGCATGGCCAAAACCCAAATACACGGGAATACATTTAAAATCCTGAATTTCTGGATTTCAAAACTTATGAAATCGGGTCTATAATTCCATCAAGTCTGCCCCTTATCGGCATGTCGCAATCGCAAGTCGCAATCGCATGTAACGGCCCTTTGTATCGGGGATCCGCCGATCACTCGATCGTCGATCACCCCGATCAGATCCTGACCGTTGATCTTGCTCATCGATCCGACGGTTGGCGTGTGATCGCACATCGGCCCATCGCTTTATCGCATATCGCAATATCGTTGTCGCAACGGCCCCGGGGGTCTTCCCTTTGGTTATGCCGACCGCCAATCCGCCGATCACTGATATCGCACGTCGCATATCGCATCGGCATATCGCTCTGCCTGGGGTCCCGATATCGAGCGAAGGCCTACCTCCAATGCGATAAGTCGGAGGTCGCAATCGGGGTTCCTTCTGCCTTTGCCTTAAGTCTTTCCCTTTGGCACATTTGTGATGCGATTTCTTCAATGAGCCTTTTAGGCCATTTTTATAAGAATTTGCCTCCTTTTTAAAGGACAATGGCAATCTTCTTTCTACAATAACGTCTTCATCCAAAGTCCATTTTAGCCCATTCAAATTGCATTAAATTCAGATTGACAAGATCTATGCAATGGGACTAATTTCATAAGCATCCTTTGACTTTCATTTTTCAGTGAAAAGTCATCTAGGATCATTTTCTGATCAGGGAAACCTGGTTCAAAATCTCAATTCATGGAACAACCTGAATTGGTAGCCATAGGCTACAATTAGTCTTCCTTCACAAGAAATGTATTTAAGGATGTGGTAAGCTACCTAATCCCATGGATAGGGAAGAATCTCCCTTTTGACCCCATTTTTGTCTTCAATTGGTCTCTCATCATTGGTGAAGAAATTTTTCTTAGCAAAGGTGTTGTTGGCCTTGTCTTCCCTTCTCCAATTGACCCCTAGAGGAAGTGTTGTCACTCTGCTGATTAACTTAGGATTGATGGTAATGGACAACCCTCTTACCACAATGGTAGCATTTTTTCTTGCTTGAGGGTTTAGTGCCATGGAAAACTCATAAGTTATATCATCATCATATCCCTTGAGAAACTCAAAGAAGCCTAACAGTGATGCCTCCTGAAGATGTCTACCATAGGGGGACAAAGGTAAATTCTTGATGTATCGATCGACTCTCTTCTATTGAATCCCCCTCCCATTTCCTTCTCTGGTTTCAGCTAAGTGCAGGAGGTTTTGTAAGATAGCTTCATTATGAATTTTAGGGTAGCTGAGAGATAAAATTCTTAGTGGATGATTGCAACTACTACAACTCCTTATAGCCACAAAATGTTTTCTTTTCTATCCCCAAATCCTTTTCAATTCCCAAGATGAGTGTAATTACTAAGATAGTGCAGATTGTATCTGTTATGAAAACCATGACAGAGGAGAGATAGGTTACTTACTTCTCATTGTAATGTCTGGGATTATGAAAATTGAGGACCAAGTTGACCCTAGGCACACCCTTGCAAACTTCCTGTGGAATTTCATTATTTCTTGTAGCTTCTTGTAGCCTTCTGTGATTCCTGTAGTTGTTTCCTGTAGGATGGCTAGAGCAGGGTTTGACTTTTTCGATGGCTTTCCAAGCTGGTCCCTATCTCCTTGATTTCGAAATGAGTGAAAAAATGCATGAAAGTTTGGGGTTTTATGTTATTTATGGTCAGGACTCAGAGCGTTGTGTTGGCTGGCAGTGGTACGAGATTTCCTAATTTGAAATATTGGGTCGTCGTTGGTAATCATTCACTTACTCCTTGTAATCATCACCCACTCCCTCTTAACTAATTTCGACCACCTTTCTAATTGATTCTCACTGATGTGACATCCTTACGTGGCATGCTGACTAAAAGATCACTTTTTGATCATGAGCTGAGGGTGGCCAAGTTAACTGGCCACCTCTAGCTTATAAAAAAGGCCTTTCTTCGACATTTACACATTTTTCATCATATCATACCTAGGGAAGAGCTGAGTAAGTTACCATACCTGAGCCTACCTTTTGTTGATTGGTGCATGTTGGAGTAGTTGACTTATGTGTTGCTGCTCAGGGAAGTGCTTCCTTGCTCTCTTTCTGTGTTTTCCTTTTGGCTCCTATATAGTTGACTACTTGTCTTGTTCATGTGTGCAGGTGTTTGATATCTTTTTGTTGTTGTTGCTGCTGTGGAGTCTTGCTAGGAAGAACAAGGTGCCCATGGATGATGGTACACTTCCTTACTGTGGTTGGACAGACAAACTGAGCTTCAAGTTATTTGCAGCAATGGCACTGTTTCTTTAGAGGGATGGTGAAAAGTGATGTAGGGGTTGGAGGATAATAGTAGAGCTCTAATGGATTTGTGAAGGGTTGGGGCAATGGAGGAAATGTCTCCTTTTTTTATTATAATTTTTTGACATTTCCCTGTGTTTTTTTAATGAGACAGAGCTAGATATGGTTTTTTTTAAATTTGAATCAGGGGTGCATGGGTGATAGGTGAGTGGTTTGATGAATTGTAGGGTTCCTAATCAACCTAGAATAGGCATGCAGGATGATTTTCTTATCGAATCCCCCTTTCCTGTAGCATTTCAGGACATCCTGTAGTGATAAAGGATCTTCCTGTAGCATTTCAGACGTCCTGTAGTGCTACAGTATCTTCCTGTAGCAACTACAGGACTTCCTATTGCACACCAAAAAATGCTAAAAAAACTTATTTTTGAGGCCTGATAATGGATATGAGTGGTAGGTACATGGTTGGCATGGATGAGATGGAGTGGATGGAGGGAGAAATGGAATGAAACTGAACATGTTGTCCCTGTAGCTATGTAATTGCCACTACCTTCAAAACCTGCAAATGATAGAATTTATTAATGGACAGATTGGAGTTCCCTGTCATGGTATTTTTTTGTTTTCTTTTTCTTTTTCTTCTTTTTTTTTTAGGGACACACAGACTGCCTCAAGGGAGGTTTTCAACCTGCCTGCTTGCCCTAGATGCCTCAAGGGAGGTTTTCACTCAGTGATCTTTTATTTTTATTTTTTCTCTTTTTTCACTCCTAGGCTTCCTCAAGAAGGTTTTCAACCCAAGCATTGGCCTTAGATTCCTCATGGAGGTTTTCATCTAAGCCTCTTATTGCATTTTTCTTTTTTTCTGTTTTTTTTTAACAATTAAAAACAGTTTTCAAAAATTATGTGACTTGGAAGCTAGGACACTTCCAATCACATTTACCTCCTTGCTAATGGTGTTGATGAACTCTTCCCTGGACAGAGGTCTTTTGTAAGCCTTCAACCTGTATCCATTGACAAGCAAGGGAATACCTTCCTCATCAATGGTCTTGATTTGAACAACTCCATTATCATGGCACTTCTCTATCAGGTATGGGCCTAACCACCTTGTCATCAATTTTCCTTTGAAGTCCTTGAACTTGGAGTCATATAGCAGAGCCCAATCCCCTTCTTGAAAGACCTTGTCCTTGATTTTATTGTCATGCCAAACCTTCCTCTGTACTTGGATAACTTCAGTGTGTAGGAGGGTCTGCATCCTGAATTCATCTAGGCCATTCAGCTGGAGCAGCCTCTCTTGTTGTGCCTTTGTAACATCCAAATCCAATTGTGTTTCCATTCTCAAGGTGTTGTACTCAAAATCAATGGAGAGCAAAGCCTTCTTTCCATAGACCAAGTCATAAGGAGTGAAACCAGTAGTTGTCTTCCAAGTTGTATTGTAGGCCCAAGTGGCCTCCACTAGTCTGTCTGACCAATCCTTTCTATTGTTGTTCACAACCTTTGTGAGGATGCCTTTTAATTCCTTGTTGGTGACCTCTACTTGTCCATTGGCCTGAGGATGATAGGCAGTAGATGTTTTGTGTAGAATTTCTCATTGTAGATCACCTGATAATGCAATATACTAAAGCAAAATACTTGATCTAATTCTACAAACAAACTTGTGGAAGCTTAATCGATTTTGAGCAAGATCAAATAAAACACATATAATAGAGAATGAGAAATCAATCACACATGAACACGGAAGAATACTCTGGGGAAAGCCTCAGCTAAAAACCCCGATATCTGTATTATCATACAAGTGGAAATATCTCAAGATTACACAAAGCTTTAGCTCTCAAGCTATCCAGCTCTCAGTACAATCCCTCACTACTTCTCATAGACTGAATAGACACAACATATGCCTTCCTTCAGTCCTCCAAACCTCCTATTTCCTTGCGCAGTTTCTTTTGGGTCCTCTCGCTGCCACTTGTGTGAATTCACCTCTCACATAACTCACCAAACTCATAAATAATTGCGCAATCCTCAAGGAATGAATTCCTTCTGCATGCAAGAGGTATCCTCAATGGAATATTCCTGCAACTGATAGTATGTTGTCCCATCCTCTGATCTCAACTGGGTCTCTGACTGAACTGACATGCATGAGTTATTTATGAGAGAATATTCAATTATCTGAAGTACACTAGTTACATGCATGCATGCATTAACTAACTGAACTCACAATCAGTTCCACAAACTATTGGAACTAATTTAACTGGACTTAACTCAATTAACTGAGCTAACTAATTACAACTCAAAGTACAACTCATCCTGATCTCCTTAATTAAGGGATAACTTCCTCAATCAAAGGGATAACTGTTGCATGTCTTCACATAGACTTCATGTTTGATTTTCTCCAACTAATTAACTCAAGATGAATTAATTAATTATTTTTCAAACAGCTGCTAAGATCAAATTCGAATTTTAATTCTCAATTTTAGTTCAGGGACTAACTAAAATTGGAATGTATCCCAAAATGCTATTTATAGCAATGCTATTTTTAGCACTTCTATATTTATCATTTCTTGTTGCTATTTTCAACACTCCCTCTCAACAAGAAAGGGATTATCTGTCACCCCAATCCTATCTCTGTGGAACTCGAATTTGCATTTTGACAATGCCTTAGTCAAAATATCTGCATCCTGCTCCTCGGTCGAAACATACTGCAACAACATGATCCTCTTCACCACACAGTCTCGAAGATGATGATACCGGATATCGATGTGCTTGGACCTGTCATGAAATACTAGATTCTCAGAGAGTTTGATACAACTCTGATTATCGCAATAGATCACAGTTGGATCCATCCAATGATAAAACAAACCAACTAAAATTTTCTGCATCCAAATGGCCTCACATGATGCCTGACTAGCAGCCATGTATTCAACCTCTGCTGAGCTAAGTGCAACTGACCTCTGTTTCCTGTTGTACCAAGAAACTGCAGTTGAACCAAGGTTGAAAATTCCTCCTGAAGTGCTCTTCCGATCTGATGGACTCCCTGCCCAATCTGCATCTGTGAAGCCCTAAAGCTTCACTCCCTCTGTCCATCTGTACCATAATCCATACTGAGATGTGCCTCTGAGGTATCTCAGCACATGCTTCGCTACCTTCCAAAACAGCTTGGTAGGCTGAACCATAGCTTGACTCAGCTGGTTCACCGCAAAGCACAAATCTGGTCGTGTGTTCACTAAATACATCAATGAACCCACAAGCTGCTGATAAACAATAGCAGCTACTACCTCACCTGAAGTAGCATCCTCCTTCCTCTAGTTACCTGCTAGAGGAGTCTGCATGGGCTTGCACTTCTCCATGTGGAATCTCCTGAGTATCTCATTGGCATACTTGCCTTGAGACACAAACACTTCCCCATCCTTCTGCCACACTTCCATGCCTAGAAAGTAGTGCATGAGACCCATGTCTTTCATCTTGAACTCTCTTGCAAGGTCCTCCTTGCAAGACATGATCAACTGATCATCACCTATCAATATCAGATCATCAACATAAACAACAATGATCAACTGCTTACCTTCTACCATGATGTGGTATAGGTTCGCATCTGCTTCACTGTTTGTGAAGCCCAACCCGATGAAATAGTTCTCGATCCTGGTGTACCAACCACGAGGTGCTTGCTTCAGCTCGTACAAAGCGCTCTTGAGTCGGCACACATGCAACTCACGATCGAAGGTCTCAAATCCTTCCGGTTTCTCTATGTACACCTCTTCCTAAATCTTGCCATTAAGGAACGCAGTCTTCACATCCATCTGATGGATCTTCCAACCCATCTGTGTTGATAGTGCCAACATCAATCTGATAGATGAGTACCTTGCTACAGGAGCAAAAGTCTCATCATAGTCGATCCCCTCGACCTGTGAGAAACCACAGGCAACAAACCTTACCTTATGTTTCTCCACACTCCCATCAGCGGCTTGCTTTACCTTGTAAAGCCATCGGGAACTCACCACTGACTTGTCCTCCGGTTTTGGAACAACATCCCAAACATTGTTCCGAACTATGGAGTCATACTCCTCCACCATAGCATCAACCCAAACTGGCTGCTACATTGCTTCCTCGAAGGAAGATGGTTCGGTCTCTATACATTCCCCAACACGGGCCATGTAACCAGTGTACCGCTCAGGTGATCTCCTCTGTTTGCGCTGAGAGGATGGTTGTCCCACATTCTCTCTCGCATCCATCACCAATCTGTCAGCTTCCCTTGAGCGTTTCCGCCCATCTCTGGAAGACTCTGCATGAGTGGATGTCTCCACTCCTAGATCCTCTGCATGTGGCTGCTCCGCATCAGTCTGAGGCTCCTCCTCCTTAGGAACCAAAAGTTCCTCCTCTGCATGCAACTTGAGCTCCCTCTCAAGGGAAACTCGCATGGCCTTCTGCTCATTGAACTTCAAATCTCTGCGTACCACTGTCCTCTGACTGGTAGGCAAGAACACCCGATAGTTGTGGGGTGTATCAGTGTACCCCACAAGTATCCCCAACTCAGTTGTTGGCTTTAGCTTCTTCTGGGCATATTTGGTCACATGGCAAAATATCGATGAGCCAAAGATCCTGAAGTGACTCACATCTGGTCTGTTCCCGGAGAAAGCCTCCTCTGGTGTCTTCATTCCCAGTATACGATGTGGGCTTCTATTTTGCAAGTATATTGTTGTATTGCATGCCTTAACCCCCAAATGAAGTGGTAGGCCTTGGTCATGCAACATCGCCCAAGCTGCTCCCACAATCATTTTGTTATTCCTTTTGGCCACCCCATTCTGCTGTGAGCTATGGGGTGCTATCAACTCGCGTTTAATTCCTTTTGCTGCACAGAATTCCTTAAACTTTTGGGAGACATACTCTCCACCATTGTCGCTTCGCAAGGCCCTTATTTTCTTTCTAGATTATTTCTCAACCAAGGCTTTGAACTCACAAAACCTTGAGAAGGTTTGATCCTTCTTCTGCATGAAGTAGATCCAACATCTACGAGAAAAATAATCAATAAAAATAACATAGTACCTGTTGTACCTTAAGAAACCAATTTCCTAGCTGTGGAGAAATTGTGCTTAAGACATTAATGATTATTGTTTGTTGTCACTTATTTGTCACTTTATTATTTGTTGTATTCTTAAATGAAGGACCTGGAAAACTCGGTCTTTAACCCTTAATATATATGTGACCGGAAAATCTCAGAATTCCATTTGTTGCAAGATATAAATGATGAATGAAGAAATCTTGAAGGAGAAGTTAAAGATAATACGCTGCTTAACACAGAAACTATTATCCGTCACTTAGAAGAATTATGAAAATGAGAACTGAATCATAGACAATATGTTGCTTAACACAGAAACTACTATTTGCGACCCTTGGAGAAGTTAAAGATAATATGTTGCCTTACACAGAAACTATTATCTATAACTTAGAAAGGAAGGTGAAAAACTTTAAGTATAGGAGCGCTCTTTTAAGGAATTTTAACTTTATCTACATAAGCAAATAAAGACCTGCAGCTTCATTACTATACTTGAAAGAAGAAAACATAAGATGACACATAACAGAGAAGTTACAAAATTATACCCAACAATTCGTGGAAACTTCTAATCCTTTATTAATCAACAGTTATATCAGGAATAC
The DNA here is from genome assembly GCA_031772625.1 of Pinus tabuliformis. Classification (NCBI taxonomy): domain Eukaryota; kingdom Viridiplantae; phylum Streptophyta; class Pinopsida; order Pinales; family Pinaceae; genus Pinus; species Pinus tabuliformis. The sequence goes on along the minus strand of CM062819.1, from coordinate 1,384,595,402 downwards.
AGTGGCCTAGTCTCCGGGTTCTCCAAAATTCCAACCCCTTCTCTGTAAATTTTCCTCTTCTTATACATTGTGAAACAGTTGCTGATCTTTGAAACTGTCAAACTACTAAACTGCTTCCCTAACTATCTCAAGTAAAAACTATTACGAAAAATTACACAGAGGGGAAAAGACACCTCCAAGAACATCAAATAACAAGAAATAACTGAACTAGAAGATGAGGATAACTGCTAGCTTGCTCTATTAATCGGTCGCTGAGTTCTTCTGTATATGCTTTAATAATTCTTAATCCGCTTTAACCATAATTAACTACATTAGACTTGTGTAAACCTAGGCTTACACATGTATCGGGTGCATTTCAATTGGCCAAAACACCAAGAAACTCGACCAACTGCCTTTTCTTCAAATTCAGCTTTAACACTAATTTTTTCCTTTACATGGCAAAATTAATGCAAAGCACGCAAAAGCAGAACTGAAAAAGAATTAACCCAGTTTAATAACTCCATCGGATCCGCTCGTTCAGTGTTGCATTAACTTCCCATCGCAAATCACAATCGGCCCATTTCAAATGATGTATCAACCCAATCTTTAACAATCTGAGACATGACAGACCCACCGAAGTTATTAAACGTAATACATAACAATATCGGGTCCGGAATCCCATCGCATATCGCAATCGGCGAATGAACTAATCACATATATATAATACGTTATGTGATATGACGGACCCGCCGAAATTATAAAACACGATATATATATTTTCGGGTCCGGCCATCGCATATCGCAATCGGCGGAACCCAACGCATATGCATAAAGCATTATGTGATATCGCGGACCCGCCGGGCTTATAAAATGCAACATATATGTTTTCGGATCCGCCTATCGCAAATCGCAATCGGCGGAACCAACATCCATTGCTCTACGGACCCACGGAAGTAATAAACGCAATATATAATCTTTCGGGTCCGGCCAGGGGTGATATCATATAACTGCTCATTGCAATCGGGAATCGGTGATTCCTGTGGTAATAATATAACTGCCCGCTGCATCTTTGCGATTGCGATTAACCGCATCGCTTAACACACACACACACACACACATATATATATATATTTTGGTTATGGCTCCATATAACCATTTATAATATGATTTAACTTGGTCGCATGGGTATACCGGGGCCGATTCTTTTATACTTGTTCTTTTAGCGATTCCACTATGCCATTATCACTTCTTCATCTTGCTTTTATCTTTTTTTGAAATATTTTCAAGTGATTCTTGAATGAAAAATGAATACTACATGCAACAAAAATGCATGTTACAACATCTGGCTCCACTTGGGGATAGTGCTTTTGCCACAGAAGCACTAAGAACCGCAGATCAGTGCCTTATCCTCGGGCATGGAGTCATACATTGCTTCGCCAAACTTAACTGTGTAAAAATTTATACAGTGAACCCACGCCAATATCTGCAGTGATAGGATGCTTGTGCTTTGATAGCAAAATATTGAGAATCGTAGATCAGTAGCCTTAGTTGGGCATGGAGTCCAAAACTGTGAAAACCCTAAAATTTGACAAACTGAAATTTAACATTCCTGAAGTCTAAAACCTCTGCAAACCAGTTGGAAAGTCACCCTTATTCATCAACTAAGATTAAACTGAAGAACTACAACTGGAAACCAAATGCTCAACACCTGAGCTTATTTATGTACAAGTTCCTACATATGTACATGATTGATCTCCATCAGGTGAAGTCAATCTTCCAATGGTACCAGGTTAGCATTTGGGTGCTTAATCTAGAACCATTCTGCCAGTGAATCTTGAAAATGCAATTCATCCTAAACAAAAAATAAATTATGCATAAAAGCAGCTCACAACAAAAATTAGGAGTATATCCACAAAATGATATGTGTAGACTGCTGATAAATTCTTCCATGTAATCTGCCACAGGATCTTCAAAAGTATAATAAAAAATATGTTCTTGACAAGCTCCAAAAAAGAAATTCTCTATGTATGAAGGTTCCTGCCCAATTAAACCTTCTGTTGGGATAATATGTTCAACAGAACAATCAGCAACATCTTTAAGAAAAATATCTATGTCACTTTCATGTCTCCACTTTTCATCTCTAAGCTTTGATTGAAAATAATTTGTAATTCTAACCTCAGGAAAAAGAATTTTTTCACATCACTATATGACATATAATCAACTTCAAATAGATTGTTTACCTCTGATCCATGGGCATCATTGTGTTCCTTAATGCAATGATGTACAATCTCTTTATCAGCTTTCTTTTTACATGAGACATCCTCTTTTGCTATGATAAATGGCTCAATACATTGTTGTTAAATATATCCCACTTGTTGGTTTCTTCCTGTATGTTCAACACCCAACTGATGAACTTGAGGAGCTTCATCCTGCTCCCCATTTAAACCTTTTTCATTATAGATAGGAGGATCATCAAATTTAACAAAATAGAAAATCTGGGGATTTATTTGCAACTTAATTATTTCTTCCTGTTCTCGACTGCTGAGCAGAAATTCTTGATGCATGTTTGAACTTTCCTCCATCTGAATACTCTCTTGATTTGCTTGGAACAAATTCAACCAATTCTCTGCTTGGGAGATTATTGGAGAGAAATGCTTTATAAACCTCTCCACATCATTTTGAGAAAATGATGCTCAATCTGCTTGGAACATAGTCAACCAATTCTCTGCTTGGGAGATTATTGAAGAGAAATGCTTTATAAACTTCTCCGCATCATTTTGAGAAAATGATAGTTCCTTGCTTTCAGAGACTTGCTCATAGTTAATCTAGCTATAACTTCTCTGAATGCTTGATATATTATCAACAAGATCATTAGTTTCCTCAACAAGATTATCTTGAGCTTTTAAAGTTTCTTTAAAATCATAATATTCACAACAACCTTCAAAAAGAAACTTGTGTGGATAATAAGTTCTACAATAAGAATTGAATACTGAATGGAAATCTTTCAGAGATGAAATGCTTGAACGAGGCAAAGACCTGAACCAAACCCTAGGTTCTTGGTCCAAAGAAAACAAAAACAACTTCATCTTCACATCTTCATGAATGATGCCCTGCTGCTCCATGCATTCATGAAACTCTTGGAGATGCTGAGCTGGATCTTCATATTCCATTCTACTGAATTTTGGAAGATACTTATTCCATGCAGGCATATCATGAGGATAGCCGGTGATCCCAGTAAAATCAAATGGATCAAATTTATGGACTAAGAATGCAGGGAGAGCCATTAAAACCCAGAAAAGAAAACTTCAAAGTACAATAGAGTCGCCAATTAATGTTGTAAGTGAAAATCACAGGTGTGAATGTACAACCAACTGTTGAAACTTGTCACTCTCAAGGATCAGCTTCAAACTTAATAAACCTATGGAAAAGTGTTCTTATTCAATTATTTTGCAGGTTGTGGTCTCTGTTATTATGGAGTCGCCTTTTATTGCTTTTATTCGAAACAGCCAAGTATTTCCTCCTCACTGAACAACCAGAGGAAAATAGTGAAAACCCAGGGAAAAGTATTCTTGTCTTCTCTCCCCGGCAATGGCGCCAATTAATGTTGTACCTTAAGAAACCAATTTCCTGGCTGTGGAGAAATTGTGCTTAAGACATTAATGATTATTGTTTGTTGTCACTTATTTGTCACTTTATTGTTTGTTGTATTCTTAAATGAAGGACCTGGAAAACTTGGTCTTTAACCCTTAATACATATGTGACCAGAAAATCTCAGAATGCCATTTGTTGCTAGATATAAATGATGAATGAAGAAAGATTGAAGGAGAAGTTTAAGATAATATGCTGCTTAACACAGAACCTACTATCCGTCACTTAGAAGAATTATGAAAATGAGAATTGAATCATAGACAATATGCTGCTTCACACAGAAACTATTATCATTAACTTCTCCAAGGGTCGCAGATAATAGTTTCTGTGTCAAGCAGCATATTTTCTATGATTCAGTTCTCATTTTCATAATTCTTCTAAGTGATGGATAGTAGGTTCTGTGTTAAGCAGCATATTATCTTAAACTTCTCCTTCAAGCTTTCTTCATTCATCATTTATATCTAGCAACAAATGGCATTCTGAGATAATCTGGTCACATATGTATTAAGGGTTAAAGACCAAGTTTTCCAGGTCCTTCATTTAAGAATACAACAAACAATAAAGTGACAAATAAGTGACAACAAACAATAATCATTAATGTCTTAAGCACAATTTCTCCACAGCCAGGAAATTGGTTTCTTAAGGTACAACAGTACCTTTGTTTAGCGTTGGAGGCTGTCGAGAATGGTCCACACACATCTGTATGAACTCACTCTAGGATTGCTCCAGCTCGACTGTCTCGATCCTAAAAGGAATATTTTGCATACTTACCCAAGGTACAACCTTTGCATGTATCCACTTGCTCCAGTTTACCCTTGGGAAGTCCGGTAGAAATCTGCTGCATGATCTTCAAGGCCCCATGGTGCAAGTGGCCCAATCTTCTATGCCATAGCTCGCCAATATCTTCGCTTTGCACCAACTCTACTTTGGAACTCAATGCAGCACAGTCATCTACCTCCAACTTGTAGAGATTCTTTACTCGAATCCCAATCCTCTTGGTCTGTCCAGTGCCGATGTGCCTCAGGAATGCCTTTCCTTTACTAAAGACTACATCATAGCCTTTGTCTTCCAACATAGCGACGGACACCAGGTTCTTCTTCAGTCCAGGCACATACTTTACATCATTCAAGGTGAGAGGAGCTCCATGCTCCCTCTAAAACACAACCGTACCTTCACCTGAAACACGGTACTTTCCATCATCACCCATCTCTATGTGCATCTGGAGGTCCTTCTCCTCTAAGGTACTGAATAAACTCTTGTCGTCGGTCATGTGGAATGAGGCTCCACTGTCCAGGTACCAAACACAACCCACCATCGATGAAACCATGCATGCGATGAGGGTGAAATCCAATTCGAATTGTGAGGCCAGTGCCTCACCATCTGATCCTTTCGAGGATCCCTTCTTGGATTTCTTTTGTGGACAATTCGTAGCATAATGGCCCACCTCATGACAATGAAAGCATCGCACTTTCGATTTGTCAATCTTCTTCCCACCATGGGAAGAACTTGATTTGGAATGGGAAGCCTTCCCTTTCCCTTTCCTCGCCTTACTCGCTAAGGCTAGATTTTCTTCATCATCATGCTTTGATGAAGATCCATCTCTGGTGCTTCTCCTTATCTCCTCCTGCATCAGATCCGACCACAGTCGTTCCCAATCTGGCAGTTTCTCTCTTCCATTTACCGAGTCTTGGTAGCTATGCCAGCTCTTAGGAAGACCGAGGAGAGCAAGACTCACCATGTCATCATCAGCTGTCGTGATTCCTACACTTCCAAGCTCATCCCTGCATGTGGTGAGCTTGTTCAGATATGTAGAGATCGTGTCGCCCTTTTCACACTTGATTTTTCGAAGCTTTTCTTTCAGTGCCAGCTTCCTCTGATCGTTGTTGTTCTAATATAGATCATTCAATGTTCTCCACATTGAAAACGGTGTCTCCTTCCCATGGAGACTCAAGACAATGTGGTCTCGAACTCCCTCCAGAAGAATCCTCCTTGCTCTAGCCACACATTTCTTCCATTCCGCCAATTCTTGGGCATTCGCAGCTGTTGGCTTGGGGACTTCTTGATCAATGAAGTCCTTCAAACCGTTGTCCTCTAATACCGCTTCCATGCAATCCTTCCGGGCTATATAATTCGAGCTGCCATCCAGGGCATACTCGAGTCTCAAACCGTTGACCGCCATTAGTGAGATTTGAGATGTGATAAGAATTCAATTTCTATAATCAGGAACTTCAAACTTCGAACTTCTCCCTTCTTTGATATTGTTCTCCGCTTTGATCACCTTTGCTCCAATGCCATGTAGAATTTCTCACTGTAGATCACCTGATAATGCAATATACTAAAGCAAAATACTTGATCTACTTCTACGAACAAACTTGCGGAAGCTTAATCGATTTTGAGCAAGATCAAATAGAACACATATAACAGAGAATGAGAAATCAATCACACATGAACATAGAAGAATACTCTAGGGAAAGCCTCAGCTAAAAACCTCGATATATGTATTATCATACAAGTGGAAATATCTCAGGATTACACAAAGCTTCAGCTCTCAAGCTATCCAGCACTCAGTACAATCCCTCACTGCTGCTCATAGACTGAATAGACACAACATATGCCTTCCTTCAGTCCTCCAAGCCTCCTATTTCCTTGCACAGTTTCTCCTGGGTCCTCTCACTGCCACCTGTGTGAATTCACCTCTCACACAACTCACCAAACTCAGAAATAACTACGCAATCCTCAAGGAATAAATTCCTTCTGCATGCAAGATATATCCTCAATGGAATATTCCTGCAACTGATAGTACACTGTCCCATCCTCTAATCTCAACTGGGTCTCTGACTGAACTGACATGCATGAGTTATTTATGAGAGAATATTCAGTTATCTGAAGTACACTAGTTACATGCATGCATGCATTAACTAACTGAACTCACAATCAGTTCCACAAACTATTGGAACTAATCTAACTAGACTTAACTCAGTTAACTGAGCTAACTAATTACAACTCACCTTATTCTCCTTAATTAAGGGATAACTTCCTCAATCAAAGGGATAATTGCTGCATGTCTTCACATAGACTTCATGTTTGATTTTCTCCAACTAATTAACTCAAGATGAATTAATTAATTATTTTTCAAACAGCTGCTAAGATCAAATTCAAATTTTAATTCTCAATTTTAGTTTAGGGACTAACTAAAATTGGAATGTATCCCGAAATGCTATTTATAGCAATTCTATTTTTAGCACTTCTATATTTAGCATTTCTTGTTGCTATTTTCAACATTTTGTGCTTTATCCCATGTTGTCTTAACAGATTTTCGATCAAATGTGATGTGAATTGAGCTCCTTGATCAATGACTAGCTCTCTAGGGTACCCAAATTTGTAAAACACATTTTCCCTCAATAACTCAGTCACTTTCTCCTTTGTTGCTACCTTGACAGCCTTGGTCTCAACCCACTCTGTCAAATAATCAGTTCATAAAATTATGTACTTTTTTTTCCCTGATGGTGGATCAATTGGCCCAATGAAATTGATGCCCCACTTGTCAAATGGCTCTAAATCCACATGAGGTTGCAAGGGAATTTCATCCTTGGGAGTAGGTTTCCCCATCCTCTGGCACTAGTCACATCAACTGGTATACCTTCTTGCATCTTGGTGGAGAGTGGGCCAACAGTAGCCAGCTTGTAGTACCTTGAAAGTTGTCCTTTTGGTAGTAAAGGGACCTCCACAAGGCCCATCATGACAGGCTAAGAGGATGTCAAAAACTTCCTCTTCCTAACACATCTCCTCAAGACTTGATCTAGGCCAAATTTGAAGAGGTTTCGCCCAATCCAAGTGAATGGGGCACTCTTCGTTACAATCTTGTTCTTCTCCCTAGATGACATATTTGGAGGGAAATTTGTAGCAACTAGGTAGTTGGCTATGTCAGCAAACCATGGAGAGAGAACTGAAATAGCAAATAGGTGTTCATCTGGAAGCTGGTCATCAACCATCCCTTCTTCACCTATAGGAAAAGCAAGCCTAGACAAAAAATATGCAACTACATTTTCTTTACCTAGCTTATCAATGATGGTTAAATCAAACTGCTACAATAAAAGCAACCATTTAATAATTCTAGCATTCACATTAGGATTGTTCATTAAGTACTTGATAGAAGCATGGTCAGTATGCACAAAGGTTTGATAACCAGTGATGTAGTGTCTGAATTTATTCAAGGAATGGACAACAGCTAGGAGTTCCTTCTCAGTCACAGTGTAGTTCAGTTCAGCCTTAGACAGATTTTTTCTAATGAAGTAAATGGCATAAGGCAACTTGTCATCTATCTGTCCTAGAGATTCTCCTATATCTTTGTCAGATGCATCAGCATGGATGTGGAAAGGAAGAGCCCAATTTGGGCCTCTAAGTATGGGTGCAGTATTCAACTTATCCTTCAAGATTTCTAGGGCCTCTTGGCAACTATCTGACCAGCAAAATTCAGAGTCCTTGGCTAGTAGTCCAAACAATGGTGAGGCTACTTTGTTGAATTCTTTGATAAATCTCCTATAGTATCCAGCTAAGCCCAAGAAAATCCTGACATCCCTCTGCTTTTGAGGAGTGGGGACCCTTTTTATGATGGCAATTTTATTTGGGTCCACTTGTATTCCTTCCTGGGATATTGAATGACCCAAAATAGTCCTTGCATTCATCAAGAATTCACACTTCTCATGACTAAGTGACAGGTTCATTTCGATGCACTTGTTTTTAATTTTCCCAAATTTAGAGAGAACCTCCAAGAAGTCACACCCATAGGGACTGAAATCATCCATATAGATTTCTACAAAGTCGTGGTCTAGCTCAGCAAAGATGCCCAAAACTGCCCTTTGAAAAGTGGCAGGGGCATTACATAATCCAAAAGGAATGACCCTATAAGCAAAGGTACCCCAAGGACAAGTGAAGGTGGTTTTTTCTTGTTCCTCTAGGCTGACCTGGATCTTATTATAACCACTAAATCCATCCAAGAAAGAGAAGAACTTCTTCCCTACAAGACCATCCAAGACTTGATCAATGAAAGGTAGAGGAAAATGGTCTTTCTTAGTGGCTTTGTTTAGCTCTCTGTAATCCACACAGATCCTCCACTTTCCATTCTTCTTTGGGACCAAAACTAGAGGGGACACCCACTCACTATCTGAGATGGGGTAAATGAACCTTGCATCCAACAATTTCTGCAACTCTTCCTTCACTATGTCTTTGAGGGTTGGGTTCATTCTCCTCTGAGGTTGGCACACTAGTTTTCATCCTTCCTTAATGTAGATGTGGTGAGTACACACCGAAGGATGCACTCCCTTAATTTCCTTATAGCTCCAGGAAAAAGCATCCAAGTGCTCTCTTAGCATGTTGCACAACTTCTCTTCTTGGTTGGCTAAGAGAGAGGGGTTGATTTTCAATGTTTTAGATGGACCAAATTCTACCATTTTGACATGAGCAGGACTAGGGTCAACTAGGCATAAATCATTCCAAGGGTTATCTTCGAATTCCTTCACCAACTCATCAAGAGGCATGGTGTTGGGGGGTTGGGTCTGGAGGATTTGATCAATGAGGTCATCTTCATCAGGTTGCCCCCCTCCTATAATAGCATCTAGGGTACATATTGGATAGGATGTGGTATGATATACTTCATATTCATCTTCCTCTTCCAACCATAAGGGTAGGTCATGCTCTAGGGATGGTTGAGCAGGAGGGTACAAGACCAACTATTTGGACAAATGCCCATTCTTAATGGTCATGTTCCTAGCTCTACAACTTATGTAAGCATCAACAGTGGCTAGCCATGGTCTTCCAAGGATGAGAGGATAACCATTGAATTTGGTCTTGGGCTGGAGAACTAGGAAATCAACAGGATACTCTCAGGAATCAATAGAGACCATTACATCCTCAACAACTCCCTCAGGAGCTACTATGGACCTGTCTGCAAGTTGCAGTATTGTTGTAGTCTTTCTTAAGGATCCTTAGAGATTTAGTTTGAGCATGGTCTCCTTATTCATTACATTGATGGCAGCCCCGATATCAATCAAGGTGTGAGGGACAATGATGCCATCAATGTGCACATCTACCACAGGACTTCCAGGGTCTAGATACTTTGGGCAAATTACTCTCCCTAGCATTAGGTCAGACAATTGACCAATGACATTGATGGTAGGGGTGTCTTTCTTTCTCCTCCCAGGATGTTTGAAGAATTTCTCCTTGATTAGCTTGTTGTAGATGGGGACATCCTTGATGGCTTGGAGGAGTGGGATTTTCACACACAAATTTTTCAATTCTCCCAGAAGTTCAGTCTCTTCTAGGGTGTGCTAGTTAGGATGGATCAATCTTTCAAGAAAAGGAGGTGGATTGGCTTTGGGAACACTCTCTTCCTTTTCCTCTTCAAGCTCCTCAGGTGGAGATGGAGGTTGGTTATCTGGTAGCACTCTTCCAGACCTGAGGTGAATTTCTTGAATCTCCACAACATAGGCAGGGTAAGATGTCTCCCCATTGTAGACCTGTTGTGCCTGCTTGTTGTTCGGGTTCAGATTTGGTTGGGCAGGCATCTGAGGTTTCTTGGGTGGAGCAGGATGAATTAGTTGTGTTTGAGATGGAGGTGCAGGCAGTAAAGTAGGAGTTCGGTTGAACTGAGGCCTCCAACCTTGTGATGGGGTATTCCACTGAGGATGTGGAGAAGCATATGGTTGAAATGATTGGTTGGAAAGTTGGGAAGGATACTGAGGTGCATAAGACCAAAGATAAGGTGTGGAACATGAAGGGTGAGTAGGAGAACACCAAGGGGGCAGGGATGCATTCTGATTGGGATGGTAGTAGGAATAGGATGCACCCTACATGCCCTGCTAGTATGGACTAGGTCCTTGAGGCCTCCTTTGGTTGATATAACAGAGTTGTTCAGCCCCATCTTCAACCCCTTTGTATACAGCCTTCAATCCAAAAGAGAAGGACACTTATCTATGGAATGGTTTTCCTCACAGACTGAGCAAACCTCTATAACATTTAGTGGACATTCATTTATGGGGTGCCTCCTAGTGCATTTAGGGAAAAAGATAGCTAAATCTCTCTCTGATTCCTCTTGTTTCCTCTTGATCTGCATAGTATCCATTTGCAGAGCAAAAGTGTGCAGCATTTCACTTTTTAAATTCCTCTGACATGTTTCCAATTTCACTCTTGATAGATGTGTTCGAGGAAGAGGAACCGACCAAAGCTTGACTAGCCCTACCCTTCTTTCTAGCAACCCTATAATGGTTTTTGAACACTGTCTTGATATCATTATAGGGTAGTTGATAAATGTCCCCTCCAGAAAACATGTTTATGGTTTCTAGTATGTCCTCCTTGATTCCTCTAAGAAGGACTAACTTGAGTGATTTAGGATCAAGGGTGCATCTGGCCCTTTTGTAACTGAGTTGGAACTTGTCCTCATAATTCTCCAGGGATTCATCAGGTCCCAGGGTCATTCTAAATATTTCATCTCTTGTGTCTATTGGGTGCAGGTATTACACCTAAGCAAACTCCTCAACACTTAATTTGTCAACTCGGAGGATCCGTAAACTTAGAGATGAAGCAGAGGAAATGCTAGAGATGGTATGAATCTTTCTAATATAAATCCCTAATTTCTTTAAAGGAAAGATTGCAGAATCAAATTAAAAAGAGAAAAAGGCAACTTGAACCATCAAAATAATCTAAGGCTGGAACAAGAAAGAATGCATTTGTAAGAGGGAATTAAAGATAAAGGGCAATCACTCTAGCTAATTATTGTTTAACCACTGAGTGTATGTTTTTCTTTAGCAGAGACACTTAGCAGTCTCATCAGATGGGCCCTTAAACCTGCTCCTTTAGAGATTTCCTTCTTGCACTAATATGTCTTGTACTATCGCAGTCTGCTGGCACTAGTGCAGGAACAGAGATTTATGCAGAAGGTATAAATGGTGTCTTTACTAAAGGCTTTTTACTTCCTGCAAGGGCTTGAACTTTTCCAGGTTCAGAGCACTCAGATCTCATGGCAAGAAACTAGTTCTTGCACCAGATCAGAGCTTCTTGCACTTATCATTTAATTCTTAAAATGAGTGCTTAATTATTGCAAGTGCTATTATACTGTTAAATCAAATTGCACACATAAAAAGTGAATGTTTATGATCTTGATAGAGTGCAGGAATAAATAAACAATCCATATACATTTATCCTGTCATAAGGATTGAATGAAAGAAAGAAGATTGCGGGAAGTAGACTAAGAAGGCTTGCTGCATCACACCAACGTGCACTGGTGCAGGTTCATTTCTCCTGCTTCGACCAGGCGGGGAAAACCAAACAAACAGAATTGCAGAAAAGGAGATATCACACCAACGTGCACTCGTGCAGGTTCATTTCTCCTGCTTGGACCAGGCGAGGGAAAACCAATCTGAAATCAAGTGCAAGAAAGGGAATTTATCTACTTCACACAACGGATCCACTTTCACTCAAGCAGGAATTCATGTGCTTGAAATTAAATCACACTTGATTTAATTCCTTTGGCCATTTTTTCCAAGCTCTTAAGAAAAAAATAGGGGAAATTCATCCTCCACCAGATGTGCCGGGCGGCTTCGAAATGTTGCAACATCCTAAAATGGTACACAAAAGTGCGGGAGTACCTTCCCTCACAGGTTACGAATTTCTGTAGGATGAAAAGGAGGTCCTGCCATTGTCCCAGCAGGGCACTGCGCAGAACTCCTTCCTTCCAATCTACCTTCATCTTCTTGTCGACGATGAAACGCTGCCATCGCTTCCTTTCTAGTTTCTGATTTTTAAACCACTGCTCACCAGTATTTTCCAAGCATGTCACTGCTGCTATAAACTCTTCCGTAACCTCAAATTTTAGAGGCCCAATTTTTACTCTACCATTTTTGAAACTTCTAGTAAACTATAAGGCCACTTCACTATTGTGCCCGTCAAACTTTTGCAAGAACTGAAGAAAGCCCGAGTCTCGCAATAGTGCAAGACTATTGTGATACTCAGCAGTCTGTTCTACCCTACTGAGAGACGAGGGTTCGCTTCGAACAGGCGGCATCACTGCTTAACGGTTATGAACAGTCGAGAATTTACATGCAACACCAGGAAAATTGGTTCTTATAGATAGGGATCCAACTGTCCACCATCCCTTCCATCTTATCACCCATTCATTCCACTGAAATAGTCGTGGATGCGCGGCATCTTTGAGATCATGCTGGATTGGTACTTGCAGTGGCGTTTTAACGGCTAGGTGAGGTAATCATTATGAGTGAAGGACATTTAGGATTATGGCGGAAAGGGGCAATGATATCCGCATTCCTTCATAATTCAAAAAAATAACTTAGCATTCATTACAAAATGATCATGATTCTTAACTTAAAAACACCTTGTACTTTAAATAATTTTCTCCTAGTTAATATGATAGCACAAGTACTCATCGACTAAGTGAAAGGACTTCTTATAAACTTTCATGATGACCACTTTCCTATGACGTATACTATGAAAAGAACAAATTGTACTATGTTTCTGACAGGGTGCATGCTTGCATCGGTTTGCTTGCACCGCTTAAACTATGTTATTTTGTTGGTACCATTCTGCTTGCATTATTATATAGGACGACATGCTTGCACTAGTGCAAGCATAATATCTGAAAAAAAAGAACAGGGAATTTAAATAAAATATAGGCTGGACTTCCAACATGGCTTCCTCAACTTATACTGGAAATTTGCTTCGCCCTTTCTTGATGCTTCAGAGCATATCCTTTTGCTCTTTGTGCGCGAGATCCTGCAATGAATTCATGAGGGAACAAAGAAGTGGGAAAAGGGAAATTTCAGAATGGGAAGGAATTTTGTTACAGGGATTCTAGGAATAGTACCACAAGAGGGGATAAACAGAAGTGGGATAGGGAAAAAGAATTCAAGGGTAAAGTGGGGTTTTTACGAAACAGACAGGGTAAATTCAGAAGAATATGGGAAGGTTAATAATTCTGGGATTGAAGAAGAAAACTGAGGGAATATTACGAAAGTGGAATATGAAGAAAGGCAGAAAATTTTCTGGAAGGTCTGCCTGCACTGGTGCAAGAAAAAATAACTGCAGCGAAAATTAAGTGTTACTTGAATAAAAATATCCATGCTAATTACCCCAATTGTATAAAGGTTGGTTCTGTTGAACCTGCTTTTACTTGGTGGTCACTAGCATATCTAAAGATCAAGCAACATTTTCTTTTTATTAAAAATTTTTTATCTTCCTGCCAGCAAGCTAGTTTTCAGGTTGATCCTTCTGCAATCATGTCAGCGAACTGATTTTCATAATTACAGGAAAATGTTTTTTTTTTCTTTACTTTTTTTTTTTAAATTGTATTATTTTTATTTTTATTTTTAAGAAGAAGAAGAATTCATGTTTTCAAAAGGTTGGTATTACCATTCACCACTACCGTCCCGAATTGCTGTTGGACTTGCTGTGTAAAATCTTTCCTGGCAAGTGGCTGAAAATACTTCTTTAATCTGTGTCCATTTACCAAGAATATTGAATTTTGTCCATCAATAGTTTTAACTTCTACTGCTCCATTCTCGAATACTCGGATCACTTCATAAGGTCCCATCCAACGTGTATGGAATTTCCCTTTAAAAATTTTAAATCTAGAATCATAAAGGAGCACCCAATCACCTGGTTGGAATTGCTTTTTCTGAATAGACTTGTCATGCCACCTTTTGTGTTGCTACTGAATTAGTATGTTCTGCTGAACAGCATCCCTACAAAATTCATCTAACTCATTTAATTGGAGAAGACATTGTTGTTGTGCCTCAGAGAGATCTAGTCCTAACTGAACTGCAGTTCTGAAAGTTTTGATCTGGAATTCAATTGGTAACAGAACCTGTTTGCCATATACCAGCTCATATGGTGTATGTCTCGTGCTATTTCTCCAAGTGGTTCTGTATGCCCACAAAGCTTCTGGTAATCTTTCAGCCCAGTCTTTCCAATGCATATTTATTGTCTTTGTAAGAATGGACTCGATCACTTTGTTTGTGGATTCCACCTGGCCATTTGCTTGCGGGTGATACGGCGTGGATTTCCTGTGCCGGATCTTGTATTGCTCCATCACACCCTGTACCAGATTAGAAATAAACTGCGGACCATTGTCAGAAACAATTTCTCTAGGCACACCAAATCTAGTAAAGATTTCAGTAAAAAGAAAATCAACAACAACTTTTTCTGTAGCAAAGGAAACAGCTTTAGCTTCTACCCATTTCGTAACAAAATCTGTACAAACCAAGATATGCTTTTTACTTAATGACATTGGATTTATTGGCCCTATAAAATCAATAGCCCATTTTTCAAATGGCTCAATCATAACTTGGGGGCATAAAGGCATTTCATTGGTTTGATTAGGCTGGCCCATTCGCTGACAGCTATCACATTGCCTGACATACTATTTGGCATCCTTAAACAAGGAAGGCCAAAAGTAACCAGCACGCAATACTTTATATGCAATCTGCTTATCAGCGAAGTGGCCTCCACAAGGTTCATCATGAGCATATTTCAATATGTCAAACACTTCCTCCTTTCTTACACACCTACGGATAATCAGGTCTTGACCAGTGTAAAAGAGATCTCCTTGAATCCAAGAGTATGCAGCACTTTTCTGAATAATATTCCGCTTTTCACGAGCGGACAAGTGGGGTGGTGTTTCCCCAGTAACCAAGTAATTAGCAATGTCAACAAACCACGGAAAATATGTTGACATAGCAAAAAGATGTTCATCTGGAAAATCATCATTAACAGGAGTTGCTTCACCAGGATTATCTAATCTAGAAAGAAAATCTGCTACAACATTAGATTTTCCTGGTCTATCAACAATAGTAATATTAAATTCTTGCAACAATAGTAACCACCTAGTCACTCTACCGCTAGTCAATGGTTTATTCATCAAATATTTAATCGCGGAATGATCAGTATGTACAAATACTTCATATCCTGTAATATAGAGTCTGAACTTATTAATTGCAAAAATTATAGCTAAAAACTCTTTCTCTGTAACTGTATAATTTAATTCAGTGGAAGACAAATTATTACTAATATAATAAATAGCATAGGATTGCTTATTTTCCTCTTGTCCTAGAGCTGCGCCAATAGCCAAATTTGAAGCATCAGAGGAAATGTGAAAAGGCAGGGACAAGTTAGGACCTCTCAAAACTGGTGCATGTACTAAGTTTTCCTTCAATGTTTCAAAATACTGTTGGCAAGATGTGGTCCAAGAAAATTCACTATCCTTAGCTAGAAGTCGGAAAAGAGGGGCAGCTATCTTAGAAAAAATTTCAATGAATCTTCTATAGTAACCAGCATGTCCTAAAAAACCTCTTACTTCCCTTTGAGTTTTAGGTGCAGGAAGATGCAGAATGATTTCAATATTTGCTGGATCAACTTGGATACCTTTACCAGAAATCAAATGGCAAAGTACCACTCCCGCTTTGCACATTAATCTACATTTCTTGTCACTCAAGGCGAGATGGGCTTCCTGACAATGAAGAAGTAATTTCTCCAGATTTTTGAGAGATTCCTGAAAAGAATCACCAAACACAGAAAAGTCATCCATATAAATTTCTACAAATTCTAGATCAGCAAAAATGGCCAGGACTGCCCTTTGAAAGGTAGCCGGGGCATTACATAAACCAAAGGGAAGCACTTTATAAGCAAATGTACCCCATGGACATGTAAAAGTATTTTTATCCTGATCTTCGGGTGCAATCTGTATCTGGTTATAACCACTGAAGCCATCCAAAAAGGAAAAATATTTCTTTCCTGCAAGGGTATCAAGCACCTGGTCAATGAAACGGAGAGGGAAATAATCTTTGAGAGTGGCTTTATTTAATTCTCGATTATCAATACAAATACGCCATCTCCCATCTTTCTTAGGTACTAACACTAATGGAGAGACCCACTGACTATCGAAAATAGGATAGATAAAACCGGCATCCAAGAGTTTTTGTACTTCTTCCTTCACAATATCTCTTAGAGCTAGATTCATTCACCTTTGGGGTTGTCGGACAGGTCGGGTTCCTTCCTAAATATAGATATGATGTGTACAAGTTTCAGGAGGAATACCCTTCATATCTTCGTAGCCCCAAGCAAAGGCACTAAGATGGTTTTGCAACAAATTCACAAGTTGCTCCTGCTGAGATGAGTCCAAATCTAAACTAATATGCAAGGATTTACCGGGGCTAATCTCAACAAGAGTAGTATCAGGCTCAGGAGTACTCAAGGGAATGGTCAAATGCAGTAGTACAGAAGAATGAGAATCATGATTATCTTGAAAATCTAGGCTGAAAATCTGGCTCAATGGCTCAAAATTAGGCATAGTGTCTATATTATTCAGGAAATCTTGAATCTCATCTTCTTGTGAAGACCCAATATAATGATGGATAAGGGAAATGGGTTGAGTCTACTCATCACTGCTTTCATCCAACCATAAAGTATCTCAAAGGTCCTGAATGGATCTGGCGGGGGGGTATAAGGTAAATTTCTTCCTAGAATCTCCATACGAAATATACATATCACCGGAACGACATCCAATATATGCATCGGTTGTAGCAAGCCATGGTCGACCCAAGATCAAGGGATGTCCTCCTACTGGGTTCTTTGGCTGAAGCACAATGAAATCAGCAGGATATTCCCAAGAATCTAATGAGATGATCACATCATCCAATACTCCTTCTGGCTTAATTTTAGATCTATCCGCTAATTCAAGCACAGTGGGAGTAGGGCAAAGATGAGATAACCGAAGTTGATCCATGGTTTGCTTAGTCATGACATTAATGGCTGCCCCCAGGTCTATAAGAACATTAGAGACAAGGACATTACCAATCTAAACTGAGACAATAGGGTTTCCAGGATCAGTATATTTTTCCATAGACACACATCCCGTCATCAACTTTGTTGCCCTACCAACAAATTGAATGGTTTGGGGTTCCAATCTCTTCCTCTCGGGTTTCTTGAGACAGAGTTCCTTAATAATCTTGGTACAAATGGGGATCTCTTTGATGGCTTGAAGCAAAGGTATCTTAATGAAAAGATTTTGAAGCTCTGATGCCAAGCTAGTCTCAGAAATAGGCTCACTTCTTTCCATTACTAGCCTCTCTGGGAAGGGAGGCTAGTTGGAAGAAGATGGCAAGGATTCAGAGGGTAAGGGCTGCTTAGTGACAGCTTTCGGAGAATGGTTAAGAGTTTCCTCTTCTCCTTTCTCTTCAACAATCACTGTAGGTTGCTTCTGATTTTTTGATGTTACAGTCCTTCCCAATCTTAATTGAATATCATGAACCCCAACTGGAATAGACTGGTACTCGAATGGTAAAGGTGGGTTTGTTACATAGATCATTTGCACTGCTTTATTATTGTTAGGATTGGGCATCGTTTGAGCAGGCAACTGAGGAGATCGAAAAGGTGGAGGTAAAGGCAATGGTGGAGTAGACTGACTTGGAAGTTGAGGCATTGAGTAATGTATATGCGTAGATGGATATGACTACATAGGTGGCTGGTAGGAATATGGAGAATGAGTTGGCCCTCTCCAACCTTGTTGCCATGGTTGAGAAGGTTTCCCATGCTGATATTGATTTCCATACTGCCACTGTTGATTAGTGTTAGGATAAGAATATGCATGTGAATTATAACCAAAATAGTGTGGATAAAATTCAGGAGCCATACCTGCACTTACCTGAGGCCAATTCCTTCTTGCTCCCATAGCATACAAGTATTCAGCTTCAGGTTGTCCCCCTGTAAATACAGCTTTAAGTCTCGATACAGAGGGACATTTTTTTGTGACATGGTCTGCTGCACAAATAGCATACTTATTAGTTTCTTTCAAATTAAGAGGACACTCTTTAGGAGGATGTTTGTCTCTACATTTAGTACAGAAAATACATAATGACTCTTGCTCCTTCATGAGTTCTTGCTGAAATTTTAAAGAATCCAACTGTTTGGTAACAGTATTCATTATATCAATTTTCATGTTTTCCATTTTATTTTCTAGTCCAATAATCATAGCATCAATAGATTCAATTTTTCTATTTCTATTTCGAGTTCCTCTACTGGATCTATACTGATTTCTTGAAAATTTCCTACATAATTCACAAATTTGTTCAAAAGTTTGCTGAGAAATATCACCTTGTCCTAACAAATTTAAATTATTTCTAGCATTATCAGTAAGTCCTCTTAAGAACAAGGTTCTAATAGTACTGGGATCAAGCTTAAGTTTCGACCTTTGTAAAATATACAGAAATCTTTCTAGGTAATCTTCAAGAGTTTCATCATCATCCTATATGATTGTAAAAATCTCATCCTGCATGTCCCGAGTTTTGCAATATTCTTGATATTTAGACAAAAACACTCTCTTCATCTGATCCCAAGAGGTTATAGTGTTTCCTCCTAACCCCATAAACCAGCGTAGAGTTGAGTCCTTGAGAGTAACAGGAAATAATCTTAACTTCTGAGCGTCAGTTGAATAATCATAACTTCTACACAGAATATCAAACTCGAATAGAAAAGAGTCAGGATCTTCACGAACTTTACCATGGAAATGAGGGAGAGTTGATGGTGGAATATTCTTCATTGGCGCCACAGTATCAGGGTCCACAATTGGAAACACAAAAGTGGAATGTTCTCCACTTACCTGGTTTTCATCAGTCCCTTCCACATGATCTTCATGGTTTGCCATTGTTTCCCTTTTACTTGAACCGCTCTCAACAAGCTGAACCACACCTGAGCTGTTGTCACCAGAATCCAGGTGGATTGTTCCTGCGTGATGGGTTTGAATTGGATTGGGCTTCCTGCTTACAGAAGGAGACCTAATATGAGAATTGTTTTCAGAATTCTTTCGGCCCTTAGTAGGCTTCGTACCCTTACTTTTCTAGGCATTCATTTCAAAAAAGAAAGAAAAATAACAAACAACTTCTAAAAAATGATGTCAGAAATCAATTAACGCCAGTAAAATTCCTTCAAAGAAGCTTTTCCAAACAATACTGCAAAAATAAAGGAAAAATTACCTCTATTGTATAATTAGAAAAATCTTACTAAATCAAATCGCTTCCCCGACAATGGCGCCAAAATGTTGGGTGCATGAATTACACTTAAGCAAACTCCTCAACACTTAATTTGTCAACCCGGGGGATCCGTAAACTTAGACACGAAGCACAGGCAATGCCAGAAATAGTATGAATCTTTCTAATATAAATCCCTACTTTCTTTAAAGGAAAGATTGCATAATAAAATTAAAAAGAGAAAAAGGCAACTTGAACCATCAAAATAATCTAAGACTGGAACAAGAAAGAATGCATTTGCAAGAGGGAATTAAATATAAAGGGCAATCACTCTAGCTAATTATTGTTTAACTACTGAGTGTATGTTTTTCTTTAGCAAAGACACTTAGCAGTCTCATCAGATGGGCCCTTAAACCTGCTCCTTTAGAGATTTCCTCCTTGCACTAATCTGTCCTATACCATCGCAGTATGCTGGCACTAGTGCAAGAACAGAGATTTATGCAGAAGGTATAAATGGTGTCTTTACTAAAGGCTTTTTACTTCCTGCAAGGGCTTGAACTTTTCCAGGTTCAAAGCACTCAAATCCCGTGGCAAGAAACTAGTTCTTGCACCAGATCAGAGCTTCTTGCACTTAGCATTTAATTCTTAAAATGAGTGCTTAATTATTGCAAGTGCTATTATACTGTTAAATCAAATTGCACACATAAAAAGTGAATGTTTCTGATCTTGATAGAGTGTAGGAATAAAGAAACAATCCATATACATTTATCCTGTCATAAGCATTGAATGAAAGAAAGAAGATTACGGGAAGTAGACTAAGAAGGCTTGCTACATCACACCAACGTGCACTGGTGCAGGTTCATTTCTCCTGCTTGGACCAGGCAGGGAAAACCAATCAAACAGAATTGCAAAAAATGAGATATCACACCAAAGTGCACTGGTGCAGGTTCATTTCTCCTGCTTGGACCAAGCGGGGGAAAACCAATCTGAAATCAAGTGCAGGAAAGGGAATGTATCTACTTCACACAACGGGTCCGCTTTCACTCAAACAGGAATGCATGTGCTTGAAATTAAATCACACTTGACAATGTAAACACAAATTACAGGAAAACGGGAAATGGGGTAAACGTGCTGGGTTGGCTAGGCCCTAGCCAACCAGCGCATTTCCCCTTTAAATAAAAACGTTGCTCAGTACTTTAATCAATTCATCAGCTCAAATACAGAAATGTGATTTGTGAAACATGAGGCGAAGCTCCCTTTTATTAATTCACTGAGGCAAGTACATACATTAATACATCGTCCAGCCTAGATTCGGGCGATAACAAAATACAGCAACCTGTTACCGCCTCTCTGGCTGTGTCTCTGTTCTATCCAAAAACTCCTTTAGTCCTATTTACATTCTACATTATATAGATCTTTGGCCAAAGGCCAAAATAGATCATTCAACCGATTACATAACCAAACGCAGAATTTAGCTTTTCGGCCTTTAAACTTAGACAGTTAGCAAAATTGGTCGTAGCCAATCTCCAGCTTTCGTTCTTCACAGATTCAATCTCAGCTACCTTTGGATTGATCTTGCTGTCGTGGTTGAAGTTGCTCAAAACGAGGCGATTCGATCTCGACTGCCTTTGGATCGATCTTGTTGTCGTGGTTGAAGTTGCTCAAAACAAGGCGGTGATCAAGGAGGTTCGGATCTGCTGCAAGGATTTGTTGTGCTAGCAACGGTGCAAGATCCGATCCTGCACTAGGATCAGCGGTCACGGTAAGTACTCTAACTACCAAATAAACATTGGAGATATCGATAAGTTACAAAGAGTGATTAAAAGTAAGAAATCATGTAATAAATGATTAATTAATGCTAAGTTAAATTAAAAGTATGAAAAATAAACTTTATATGAAATATGTCACCGTGCTTGGAATGGTGCAAGATGAGGGTGTATAAGAGAGGTAAAACAACGGTAAATGGTTATGATTTAGGAAGGGGAAAATGGCAAAAAGAGAGCAAATTAGGGGGCTAACAGTGTCTTTGGACCTACAATAGTCCATGTACTTATTGTTGAAGGATTGCTGCATTTGAGCCCAAGTAGTGATGTTATCCCCAGGTAGACCCATGAACCAACGCAAGGTTGCATCCTTGAGGGTGGATGGGAACAACTTCAACTTTTGGTCATCAGAGGTATAATCATAGGTTCTACAGATGACAGCAAACTCAAACAAGAAGGTATCAGGGTCCTCTAAGGTTAGGACATGGAAGTGAGGAAGGGCAGAGGGACTTATGTTTTTCATCCTAGTATCTCCATTAGTATCTTTGATGGGAAAAGCACCCTCATTTCTGTTTTCAGCCATGGTGTAAGTGTGTGGAATGGTCTCTTCTTCTTCTTCCCCAATAGGCTCTTCAAATATTTCAGGTTGTTCTCCTAAGGGGTCTTCTAACTCTCTTGCAGTCAGAGAGGGAAGTTGACAGTCACCGAAGAAGAGGGAAGGTTGATTGTTTGATGGTGTGGGGGTATTTGGCAAGAATTTCCCTAAAGTGTCTCTACTCCTACGAGGCATGAAAGAAATATATTTTTTCTATTTTTATGAGTTTTTTTCAAAACCAAATGCAAGACAGAAAGGAAAGCAAGAGTAACATATATCTAGCAAATGCAAAATAGAAAGAAAAAACATAAATTCAATCTACCTAGACACCTCCCTGGCAACGACGCTAAAAAGTGATGAGCCTCAGTATTGCAACAAGAATGCTGCAACTCCTAGGACTACCAACTTTACTTTATCAACCTGGGGTTTCGTACAAACTTGGAGGTGACAGTGTTATATACACAACAGATGCATCATTCTACTCATGTCACTTCTCAACTGGGGCACTTGACCATTAGGGTTCCAAACCATTCCTCTATTGGACTAAAGGGAGTCTGACTACTGACAGTGGAATGTAAAACTAGTTCTAGTGCAAGAAAAGTAAATGCTTGTCAATTCAGGAAATGAAAGCTACTGACTTGTAAATGCTATGATATGACATAAATCATCCAGTGATGAAATAACATAAATCTCTTGCAGGAAGGAAATTATGCTAACCTTGCACTTGATCATCTAGCTACCAGAACTGCATGAAAATATGAAATTATTCTATCATTTCAAAATCCAAACATGCATGCATTTAATTATCTCCTTCACACTTGCAAAATAGATAAAAATCTTAATTGCTAAATTCAAAAATATAAAAGATAATGCCATCTGATCTTGCAGGAGGGAAAGGAATGAAAAGGTTGGTCTAGGTGGCACTTCTAGTCATGGAGTCCAAGTTGAGTTAATCTACTCCTAGACTAGACTATACTCCACTTCAAGACAAAACAGGGTCAAAACAAGCAGCTACAAGTTTGCTACAGGGAACTGCTAATGGATGTCTTGAACTACGACAGGGTGTCCTATACTACTACAGGAAGTTGGGTTTTGAAGGACAATAATGGTGAGATGAAGTGTTGGAAAGGTGCGTGACAGTTTTGTAAGGTGTAGGGGAGGTGAACATCACCCAAGGTCAAACCCAACACTCCAAGAAGGTTGGATTTTCCTAAGACAGCTTGCTCACAGTGGCTGGAAAACAGAGGGTCGGAATATGGTTGGTTTGCTTCAACGAAAGGTGGAGAAGACCTAGGTGGAGTTGGTTGGAGTTGTCCCTTCCTGTAGATCAACAATCCCTGCAATAAAACTTGTTTCTCTTTTCATTTACAAATTATTTCATGTCAACATGGAAAAGATGAGTTGAATTTAGAAAGTATGACCTAACTATTGTTAGAGACTAGATTTATGGAATGGAACACCTTCTATGCTACAACAATCTTAAGAAGCAAACTAACAACTGCAAATATTTCCAAGGAAACATAAACGGTTATCTAGCTAAAAATGAAACTTAACCTAAGCAATGAACAAAAGACAAACTTTGTCTTTGGGCTGTGAGAGTGGGATCCCCTAATCATGATCCCATAAGAGAGATGGGGTAGGGGTCACTGTCACAAGAATTTCTGGTATATTTTCCTTCACTAGACTTCAACACTAATCTACTCTTTAAGCTAATGAATGCATGGATAAGCAACAACTTTGATCAACTTTCTAAGCTACACAGAAAACAGAAATAAATTGTTGAAATGTGGCAACAAGAATATTCCAATTTTAATTTGTCCTTGAATTAAAATTGAGAATTAAAATTCGAATTTAGTCTCACCAGCTGCTTGAAAAATAATTAATTAATTCATCTTGAGTTAATTAGTTGGAGAAATTCAAGTTAGAAGTCTTAGTGAAGTCATGAAACAGTTATCCCTTAAATTAAGGAACTTATCCCTTAATTAAGGAGATAAGGATGAGTTGTATTTGAGCTGTAATTAGTTAGCTCAGTTAACTAAGTTAAGTCCAGTTAAATTAGTTCCAAACAGTTTGAGGAACTAATTGTGAGTTCAATCAGTTAATGCATGCATGCATGAAACTAGTGTACTCTAAATAACTGAATATTCTCTCATAAATAACTCATGCATGTCAGTTCAGACAAAGATCCAGTGGAGATTAAAGACAGGGACATTGTAATATCAGTTGGAGGAATTTTCCTATAAAGGAAATTCATCCATGCAGAAGGAACAAGGTTCCTTGAGGATTGCGCAGTTTTATAGGGTGTGAGATCAGTGTGAGTGATCAGTGTTACACTTGGTAATAGTAGGATCACCCAGGAGAAACAGCACAAGGAAATAGGAGGCTTGGAGGGCAGAGGAAAAGGTTTGTGAGAAACCTTGATTGCCTGTGAACATCCAAAAGGATTGTATTGAGAGCTGGCTAGCTGTGAGAGCTAAAGCTTTGTGTAATTCTGATAAATTTCCACCTTGTATGATAATACAGATAGCGGGGTTTTTAGCTGAGGCTTTCCCCAGAGTATTCTTCTGTGTTTCATGTGTATTGATTCTTCTTCTCTGTTATATGTGTTTTGTTTGATCTTGCTCAAATCGATTAAGCTTCCGCAAGTTTGATTGTAGAAGTAGATTAAGTATTTTGCTTTAGTATATTGCATTATCAGATTAATCTACAATGAGAATTTCTACATGGTATCGGAGCAAAGGTTATCAGAGTTGTGAACAGTATACGGAGAAGAGATTTCGAAGTTTGAAGTTCGGGGTTTCAGGTACAAATCAAATTCATCTCATACTTCAAGTTGGTCAATGGCGTTCTATGGCTTGAGACTCGAGTATGCCTTGGATGGCAGCTCGAATTACATAGCATGGAAAGATCGCATGGAGGTTGTATTAGAAGACAATGGCTTGAAGGATTTCATTGATCAAGAAATCCCAAAGCCAAGTTCAACTAATGCACAAGAGTTGGTTGAATGGAAGAAGTGTGTGGCGAGGGCGAGATGGATCATCCTTGAGGGAGTTCGAGACCATATTGTCTCGAGTCTCCATGGGAAGGAGACTCCATTTTCAATGTGGAAGACATTGAAGGACCTCTACCAGAACAGTAGCGACCAGAAGAAATTGGCGCTCAAGGATAAGCTTCAAAGAATCAAGATGGAAAACGGTGATACTATTTCCACATATCTGAACAAGCTCACCACCTATAGAGATGAGCTTGGAAGTGTGGGAATAACTACTACCGATGATGATATGGTGAGCCTTGCTCTCCTCGGTCTTCCAAAGAGCTGGCATAGCTACCAGGACTCTGTGAATGGAAGGGAGAAATTGCCGGATTGGGAGCGACTGTGGTCGGATCTCATGCAGGGGGAGATCAAGAGGAGCACGCGAGATGGTTCTTCATCCAAGGAGGATGAAGAAAATCTGACCTTAGCGAGTAAGGCAAGGAAAGGGAAGGAGAAGAATTCTCATCCCAAATCGAATTCTTCTCATGGAAGGAAGAAGGGTGACAAATCTAAAGTGAGATGCTTTAATTGTCACGAGATGGGTCATTATGCAACTAATTGCCCATCGAAGAAGTCCAAGAAGGGATCCTCGGATGGATCTGAAGGTGAGGCATTAGCCTCTCAGTTCAAGATGGACTTTACTCTCATCGCATGCATGGTGTCATCGATGATGGGTTGTGGATGGTTTCTTGACAATGGAGCCTCATTCCACATGACCAGCGATAAAAGTTTATTCAGTACCTTGGAGGAGAAATACCTCAAGATACTCATAGAGATGGGTGATGATGAAAGGTATAGTGTTTCAGGAGTGGGCACGGTTGCTTTTCAAAGGGAGCATGGAGCTTTTATCACCTTGACAGATGTGAAGTATGTGCCTGGACTGAAAAAGAACTTGGTATCGATCGCTATGGTGGAGGAGTATGACTCCATAATTCGGAACAGTGTTTGGGATGTGGTTCCAAGGCCGGAAAACAAGTCAGTTGTGAGTTCTCGTTGGCTTTACAAGGTAAAGCAAGCTGCTGATGGTAGTGTGGAGAAACATAAGGCAAGATTTGTTGCCCGTGGTTTCTCACAGGTTGAGGGGATCGACTATGATGAGAATTTTTCTCTTGTAGCAAGGTACTCATCTATCAGATCGATGTTGGCACTATTAGCACAGATGGGTTGGAAGATCCATCAGATGGATGTGAAGACTGCATTCCTCAATGGCAAGATTGAGGAAGAGGTGTACATAGAGTAGCCGGAAGTTTTTGAGACCTTCGATCGTGATTCGCATGTGTGTCGACTCAAGAGAGCTTTGTACAGACTGAAGCAAGCACCTCGTGCTTGGTACACCAGGATTGCCAACTACTTCACCTGGTCGGGCTTCACAAAGAGTGAAGCGGATGCGAACCTGTACCACATCATGGTAGAAGATAAGCAGTTGATCATAGTTCTTTATGTTGATGATCTCATATTGACAGGTGATGATCAGTTGATCATGTCTTGCAAGGAGGACCTTGCAAGAGAATTTGATATGAAAGACATGAGTCTCATGCACTACTTCCTTGGCATGGAAGTGTGGCAGAAGGATGTGGAGTTGTTTGTGTATCAAGGTAAGTATGCCAATGAGATACTCAGGAGATTCCACATGGAGAAGTGCAAGCCCATGCAGACTCCTCTAGCAGGTAATTGGAGAAAGGAGGATGCTACTTCAGGAGAAGTAGTAGAAGCTATTGTGTATTGGCAGCTTGTGAGTTCACTAATGTACTTAGTGAATACACGACCAGATTTGTGCTATGCGATGAACCAACTGAGTCAAGCTATGTTTCAACTTACCAAGATGTTTTGGAAGGCAGCTAAGCATGTTTTGAGATACCTCAGAGGCACATCTCAGTATGGATTATGGTACAGACAGACAGAGGGAGTGAAGCTTCAAGGCTTCACAGATGCAGATTGGGTAGGGAGTCCATCAGATCAGAAGAGCACATCAGGGGGAATTTTCAACCTTGGGTCAGCTGCAGTTTATTGGTACAGCAGGAAACAGAGGTCGGTTGCACTCAGCTCAGCAGAGGCTGAATACATGGCTGCAAGTCAGGCAGCATGTGAGGCCATTTAGATGCGGAAAATTCTAGTTGGTTTGTTTGATTAGAGGATGGATCCAACTGTGATCTATTGTGATAATCAGAGTTGTATCAAACTCTCTGAGAATCCAGTATTTCATGACAGGTCCAAGCACATCGATATTCGGTATCATCATCTCAGAGACTGTGTGGCGAGGAGGATCATGTTGTTGCAGTATATTTTGACCAAGGAGCAAGATGCTGACATTTTGACTAAGGCATTGTCAAAGTGTAAATTTGAGTTCCATAGAGACAGGATCGAGGTGGCAGATAATCCCTTTCTTTTTGAGAGGGAGTGTTGAAATGTGGCAACAAGAATATTCCAATTTTAATTTGTCCTTGAATTAAAATTGAGAATTAAAATTCGAATTTAGTCTCACCAGCTGCTTGAAAAATAATTAATTAATTCATCTTGAGTTAATTAGTTGGAGAAATTCAAGCTAGAAGTCTTTGTGAAGTCATGCAACAGTTATCCCTTAAATTAAGGAAGTTATCCCTTAATTAAGGAGATAAGGATGAGTTGTATTTGAGTTGTAATTAGTTAGCTCAGTTAACTGAGTTAAGTCCAGTTAAATTAGTTCCAAATAGTTTGAGGAACTAATTGTGAGTTCAGTCAGTTAATGCATGCATGCATGAAACTAGTGTACTCCTTGAGGATTGTGGAAGGAACAAGGTTCTTTGAGGATTGCTCAGTTTTACAGAGTGTGAGATCAGTGTGAGTGATCAGCGTTACACTTGGTAACAGTAGGATCACCCAGGAGAAACAGTGCAAGGAAATAGGGGACTTGGCGGGCAGAGGAGAAGGTTTGTGAGAACCTTTGATTGCTTGTGAGCATCCAGGAGGATTGTACTGAGAGCTGGCTAGCTGTGAGAGCTAAAGCTTTGTGTAATTCTGATGTATTTCCACCTTGTATGATAATACAGATAGCGGGGTTTTTAGCTGAGGCTTTCCCCAGAGTATTCTTCTGTGTTTCATGTGTATTGATTCTTCTTCTCTGTTATATGTGTTATGTTTGATCTTGCTCAAATCGATTAAGCTTCCGCAAGTTTGATTGTAGAAGTAGATTAAGTATTTTTCTTTAGTATATTGCATTATCAGGTTAATCTACAGTGAGAATTTCTACATAAACTTTAGCAGTAAATCAACATTCTAAGCTAAGAATATAGATACAAAGGAGAGGAACTTCTACTGCTAGGGTTGGGCCCTAACCCAAGAGCTTTAGCCCTCTGAGTCAACTCAGTGCTAGATCAAAACAAAATTTCTCATTATCATAAAAATGTCAAATACATCATAACAATAACAGTCAAATGTGCTTCAGCTTAATGGCCTCTTGGCTATAATAAAACTTTGAATCCTAATGAGTCCCTTAGCTTTCTTATTTATACAAAATTGGAGCTACCAACAGCTCCCTAGAAAATAGGGATACTAGGCTCCCTAACTCGAGAATAACTCTTCCTTGACTGGCACTGGCTTGGCTGCCAATGGACTCGGCTTGCTTGGCTGCCAGTGACACCAAGCGGATGAGATAGAGTGGGAGAATCTTCGAATAATCTGAGCAACTAAGGAGGGAGACCACTTCCTATAATATTTCTTGTTTGTCTACTATGAGTCCCTTCACTCAAGTCAACTCAAAACTGCTTCAATTTCCTGCATTTAACACACATTAGGCCATAGGACATAGTAACTCACTTTTACTCTTCTCACTAAGCAAAATATAATAAAATTTGAAAATAAATGTGAGAAAAGACAATTCAATAAGTTGGAGTGGCATTTTGACCCATATAGTTTACTTACTGATGAGCCTCAATAGGTGGGCCTACGGCCTACCCACAGCAAGCAACGTTGCCTCTCCCAAGGTTTTTCCACCCAAGAAATACTTGAAATAGCCCTCAATCAGTCTTATGTTGCCTCGGCCCTCTAGGGAGGTGCCTCGACCTCTTTTTCAGCAACTCGTCCCTCTAAAAAAACCCTGAAACAGACTTCTCTAGCCCACGTTGTTCATACCTCCTTTGTTGAGGCTAACACAGAGCTTCCCTTGCCTCCAACGAGTTCCTTTTCTCCTTGTGTGTTGCACTTTTTGGATGAGTAGTAGTCCTCACATCACCTCCTATATATACCATGAAGGAGGGATTCTAAAACATCATCACAAGGGGCTGCCAACTGTCATAAGCCTAAAAACACCTTAGGCTGACCTTGACACTTATGGTGTCAACCCCAAAATTACCTTCAAAAATTCATATCTCCACTTCTACAACTCGGAATTCAACGATTCTTGAAGCGTTGGATTCTCCTTTCCGCCCTCTATCGTCTCATGCCATCACATGTAGAAATGTGCTCATGGAAATGCCCAAAACACGATTTGGTGCAAAACCCCATACTTGGGTTCCAAGCCCACAAGTGACCCTTGTGGTGCTTTTCCCTCCAAATCTTGAACCCTTGGGCTTGGAGTACCTCCCAAGCTACACAAATCAACATTCCCTCTTAGCGAGGGAGGTACTTCCAAGACTAAGAAGTAACTCATCATCATCATCACTACTCGGAACACTTGCCCAACTCTTGGCTCTCACAATTGCAGCAATCCCTGTTCTGTGGACTACGCCTCTCTCGGAAGTGTCACTGTCACTGGAAGCATCTTGCTTCTTCTTCTTCTCATGTATCGCTTTCCAATCTCTCCATGATTCTTTCTTGGCAGTTGTAGGAGCACCTTTGCTCCCCACTGACCACGCGCTCTTCTTGGGCTGCAAAGTCTCCCTCTGAACCTGCAAACTCCCTATAGGACTTATCTCCCTCTGAGTCTCTAGAACCAGGACATTCTTCTCGAAAACGTGTACCTTATTCTCGGGAACCTGTACCTGCCCCTCTAAAACCTGCACTTGCCACTGCTTCTCTGGAATCTGCACCTACTCCACCTGCTTCTTTCCATGATCCACAGGCTTGCTCGTCAACCTATAGAGACCATGCTCTCTAACTCTGAGTACAATCCCATCGAACTTAGAACCTATGGGACTGAGTATTTCCTTCCCATCCTAGAACAAGACCTCAAACCCCTTCCTCTCCATCATCAAGACAGAAATCATGCTATATTTGATTCATAGTACAAATAGTACATCCTGGACCCGCATCACATGTCCTATCTCCATCCTGAATGGCACAACTCCCGATCCTCGGATCTCCAACTAACTCTTGTCACCCAACACCATGTGAAACTTCGAGTCCCATTCAGCTAGAGTCTCAAAAACCTCTTGTGACCCTGTCATATGCTTCGTCGCACCATTGTCCACGTACCATCCATCCTCATCGACAGTACACTGCAAGAAATGAGAGATCGTAGCAAAGTCTTCCTCCTCCAATCTCCTGGTGAGATCATCTATCTCAGCAAAAGTGGCAACACCGGTGAACTTATTTCCTTTCTTCTTCTCTTCATATCCCTTCTTCTTCATCAGACATCTCTACGAAAAATGACCCATCTCGCCACAATTGAAACACTTGACCGTACTCAAGTCCTTCTTCTGCTTACCCTTCATTCGCACTACAAGTTCCACGTCATCATCAAAAGTATTCTTCTTTGGATGAAGATCCTCGTCTCGCAATTCTTCCTTAATGAATTCATCCCACAGCCTATTCCAGTATGGCAATGATTCCTTTAATGAAGGCCTTCCATTCCTCAGTGAACCCTTTCAAGGCAATCCTCACCATATCTCCATCTAAAATAGTCACACCAACGGCATCAAGCTCATATTTGACCTAAAACAATCTCGTCAGATACGAAGTCACACCTTCACCCTTTATCATCTTGGTGGACTTCAACTTATCCTCCAATACCAATACTCGGTTCTCATTCTTATTCTGGAACAAATTCTGAAGATACATCCACATCTCATGTGCGGTGTTCTTCCCGGACAAATGAGGTATTAGGGCATCCTTCACACCATCAAGGATGATCAATCTCACCCTCGCATCCAAATCATCGTACACTTCCAACTCCTTTGGGTTAGTTGGCTTCTTTATGGCTTTCTTGGCGAACTCTCAGATCTTATTGACCTACAAGACCAACTTTACCCTTTCCTTCCATGGACTATAGTTGGACAACCCCTCCAACTTGTCCTCATACCGGATATCAGCCTATAACTTCGACATTGTCACTTACAATGTGAACAACTCCCTTTTACGTTGTACTTCATTGTGCACAACTCTGATTCACTGACTTCCAAAGTAGCTCAAACACGCTCTGATCCCATGTTGAATTTCCACGATCTTGAGTCTCATTAAGGGAATATTGAGGTCTAAAATGGGCCTCCTAAGAAAAATATAAAATAAGAGTGGAAATAATAAAATAAAATTACATTACATCATCAAATTTTAGAGGGAAAAAAAATAAAACTATTTTGCAACTCATATTTTCAACGTATCTCCCTATGGGTTTACTCAAATTTCAAGAGAAAACACTCATTGGATGCAGAATTTGATTCCTCATCCAAAGAGTACCCATGTTCCATACTTTCGATGGACCTTACTACACGAAAAATGAGAAATACATGAAAATTGTTATTGCAATCACGTTTTTTCATGTATTTCTCATTTTTCGTGTAGTAGGGTACATTGGAAGTATGAAACATGGGCACTCCTTGGATGACGAATTAAATTTTTCATCTAACGAGTATTCCCGCTCGAAATTTGAGTAAAAACTTGAGATAAATTGAAAATATGAGTTGAAAAAGTAGTTTTATTATTTTATTATCTTTTAATCTTTTTACTTTTTTACTCCAAAAATGGTGAATCATCCCCCATGGTTGACATCATCATCTTGAATCCTATTGGTTCTTATAAAGTTTATTTTGGTTGTACATTTTTCTTAGGAGGCCCGTTTTAGACGTCAAAAATCCCCTAATAAGGTTAGAGTCTTAAAATCATTGGCGCTGCCAAACCAAGAATCTCAACAAGAACTACTTTGCATAGCATAAAACATTAAGCAGTAAATCACACATGCACAAATATACACAGTTTTTAACATATTGTACAATAATGTACCACCCCAATCTTTGTTATATTAAACCAAATCTGAATAATACAACAGTCTATGGTATACAAAATACAATGACAAATTTCGTTGTAGCTTCTATGTCGTGTCTTATCCTGTTGATCCTTCGCTCCTGTATTGATCACTAGTTGCCCCTTAGTCCTTCAAAGGACAACACATTGAGACTCCAAGAGGACTACCACCTAACACTATTGCACGTCACTTCTGTAGAATGTACACAGGTTAAACCAATTTTCTCTCTGGGCTGGCCACTTCCCGAGCTCCAAAATTCCAGGCTAGCAGTCACCTTAGTTCATCAAGGTGTTGCACTTCGGCACCAAACTTCACCCAACCTTCAACTCCTCTTTGTCACTTCAAGATAGCTGGTCTAGGCCTACTTTGGGTAGCCAACACACTATCCTCCACCAGAACAATGGCACTCAATACTACACTGCAATATCTGCACCAATGAATGCTTCTGATCACCGAATCAAGGTTGCCCAACAATCTGATCTAAACTGACCCAAAAACACAGATCCAACACACATCAAAACTGTTGCTACAAAACTGCACTACTGATGTTGTGACTATGACTGGTTAGGGGATCTTAGATTGTTGCAACATCTTCTAATCAATCACCAAAACAGCCCTCCTTGGTTGTGGCCCACCCTTGGAGAGGTCTTCACTTGGTTTGTTCTTGTTATGGGCATGATCAGCCCTCAATATCCCCTATGTTGCCTCTCCCAAGGTTGTTCCACCCAAGAAATACGTCAAACATCCCTCAAACAGTCTTCTACTTCCTCGACCCTCTAGGGAGGTGCCTTGACCTCCCTTCCAGCGACTCGGCCCTCTAAACAGATCATGAAATAGACTTCTCTAGCCCATGTTGTTCAAACCTCCTTTGTTGCAGCTAAGACAGAGCTTCCCTTGCCTCCAACGAGTTCCTTTTCTCCTTGTGTGTTGCACTTTTTGGATGAGGAATAGTCCTCACATCACCTCCTATATATACCATGAAGGAGGGATTCTAAAACGTCATCACAAGGGGTTGTTATGTGTCATAAGCCTAAAAACACCTTAGGTCGACCTTGACACTTATGGGTCAACCCAAAAATTACCTTCAAAAATTCATATCTCCACTTATACAACTCGGAATTCGACGATTCTCGAAGCGTTGGATTATCCTTTACGCCTTTTATCGTCTCATGCCATCACATGTAAAAATGTGCTCATGGAAATGCCCAAAACACGATTTGGTGGAAAACCCCATACTTGGGTTCCAAGCCCACAAGTAACCCTTGTGGAGCTTTGCCCTCCAAACCCCGAACCCTAGGGCTTGGAGTACCTCCCAAGCTACACAAATCAACAAGCTGAACAAAAAATAGCCAAGATGGATAGGAGGTAGAGCACAGAGAGAGGATTTGTGCATTGTAGCAACCCACGAGCCACAGGCCATACTTCTTTGTATTTGCAGACATATTTCCAGACAAAGAAACAGAGCGTAGCAGCCTCACCTTCTAGTTGAGTTTTTCTCCCGAAAGTTTTTTCCAAAGCAAATCTTGTGTCTTATGTGTGTGTGAGCTTTTATCTTGTCATTCTCTATTTTCTACATAAGTTTTATTTGCATGCATGCACTATTTACAGTAAAATCTACAAACCTAGAAATCTAAGAAAATTGTAATAGTGTAGAATTTCATATTTTAAATATAATATTATCATATATGTTGAGACGAACTATCTAGTGGAATATCCACGGCATTTTACAGATCATGGTCTAAAAATGTATTCGAAGGTCCACTCTCCATGAATATGCTCCTAAGAGTCTCAACATGCTCCTTAACACGCCTCAATCTCTAAGTGAACTATTGTGGTCTCCTAACAGAGGTAAAAGGGGCTCACGCCTCCCCTCTTCACTTGAAGGCTTTTGTACTACCCTGGAAATCACTAGTAACCTTGGATTAACCACGAAGCTTCTTATTGCCATCCTTTATCACTAAAATAGGCTCATATAGTTTCATAGATGCAAAGTCTTCTTCAAACTTTACATCCCCCAAAATTGTCTTCCTTTGCTCTGGAATAAATACCCCGTAAGCATTTGAAGTTTATGTTTGCTACTTAGGAAAGCAACCTTGGCCTGCTTACCAAGTGTTCACCCTCTACATACACCATACTACTTAATACTGAACTCTTGAAGACCTATACCTCACAATAAGCAATGCCATACGATCCAAGTGCCCCATCCTCTTATGCCACAACTCACACAAGTTGTCACCAATTATGCACTAAGGCTAGAGCAAGTTCACCCTACAATGTGTACGAAGTACTTTCTCTAACCCTTATCACTAAATTTGTATATGGGCTACAATCCTTCAACCTGGTGAGGGTTTGTTGATTCTTGAACTCAATTGCAAAGCCCTTATCCTCCATGACCAAAACTGAAAGCAAATTATTCTAGAGACTTGGAACAAATAATACATCATCAAAATCTAAAGAATTACCTAACTCAAGCCGAAAGGGAATAATACCAACCCCTGCTACTTGGTCTTCAGCACATCACCAAGCTCAACCTGTATTCAAGAGTCCAACTTCTTCAAACTAGAAAACAATTATAGCATTGGTGCCATATCCCAAGATGCCATGTTGTCCACATACCATGCATTCTTCAGATGACGCTAATAGAAAGGCAAGATACCAACGAAAGACCCTTCTCGAACTTGACAACAAAATCATTCATATGAGTCTTTGTAGAGGCTGCTACCTACTTCTGTTATTGCTTCCCTACATCCTCCTCCTCTAGACATTGACTCAATGGTATTTCCTTAAGCCTTGTTGAGTGATTTACCTCTACCTTTATTTCATTGACCAAATAGAGCTATGTTCTCTTCACCATCCTTCTTGTTGGCATTTAACTCCATCCAAATCTCCCCTTGTATATAGTTATTCCAAATCCTCCAAGGTTAGGAAGGTTCTCTCAAGCACAAATACCTTTGACAAATGGTTCCCATGAAGCTAGGAATCCATTCAATACCATGTTCACTAGCACTGTAACTTCAACCTTCTCCGTAACTATTGCAAATAAATCACAAATCTATGGGACCTTCATAAGATAAATGGTGATTGTGTCTATTCTGGTCATATCTATGGATCTGAGTTTGTTGCACAGTATCATCTTCCTATCTATGTTCTCACTCTAGAAAATACTAACCGCCACATTGAGCAGTCGTCCTCTTCTTGGATATAGTAGGAAACAAAAGATCTTTTATGGCATCCAAGATCATCTACCTAACCTTCATTTCACTCTTGTTGTGAACTACCAACTATTGCATATCTATAGGGGGAGTCACAACATCCTTGATTTATATCCTAGAGATCATTCTCTTCTAATAAGAGTGTAACTCTCACCTACCATGACAAGAAAATTTGGGGTGCCATCCAATTTGTCCTCATACCTAAGGCACACACTACCATCTCTGGGATCTACTACCAAACTCCAAAATTTGAATATAAAAACTTGAAACCCTGTAATTGTTGGTCCTTCTTTAAGCCATTAATTTATCACTACAAGTCCTTGAGAATCTCAATCAAAGAATTTACCACTAATACCATGTGAAAACTCCCAAACCTAAACAACTAAAGTCCATGTGAAAACTCCCAAGCCTAAACTAAAGTGCTTATAATCTCAATTAAACAAGTAATTTTTTAATTTAATTAATGTTGAATTAAATTCAAACCATAGAATTAATCACACAAAAGCTATAAAGTAAATACTAGAAACATAAAATCAACTTCACATGTACATAGGTAATTACTCCTTCAAATCAACATTCCATTTCTTCAAAAAACTTACAAGGAAACCCCCACAAACAGCGCACTAAAAAAAAGAACTACACAATTACCAAAATCACCCTAACCTAAGTAGAACAACTTATTGAGAGACTACAACCTAGCTATACAGACTATACAACCGACTACACAAGCCATAGAGCCTATACAGATACATTATACATACACTTCTATGCTCTATTTGTATGATTGAACAGATCCAAACATTATTGTATGTTGTTGAGCATAATGTTGGCATTGATGTCAAATGGGTAAGGACGGTAAGTGTGTTCAAGAGAAGTGTTTTGGTTGTTGCAATTTTTAATATAGAATCGTCATAGTAACAGGATAAAGAAAGATGTGATTCTGATAACTATGGTGGTTGGTGAGTCATAGGCTTTGAAGAAGCTTTTGCCTCAAGAGATTAGTTTAGATGCTTCTGGAAATGGCACATTTGGATAGTGCTCGGAAAGAGCTTTCCAATGGTATATGTCAACCTAAAAAAATTCATAAGTATGAAGAAGTTATGGCCAGTTGAAGTTTGGCAGCAAGAAGGCTAAGAAAGTCGAGCCACTTGGGAGAAACAAAGGAGGACAATCGGGCCCCAACCCCCGCCTAGTCGGGCCTTCGGCGAGTTGGGCCATCATCCAGTCGAGGTTCGAAGCAATGGTTTGATTGACCTCCGACCTATGACGCATGGCAGAAATGACGTGGAAAACAATTGGCAACCACGGTGGTTGCCCACGTCAACATAGGGTGATGTGGCACTCTAGATATGTGACACGTGGCATGTGCTTCCAGCATTTCCAAGTGGCCAAGTGAACCAAATCTAGGTGACAGATGTCACCACCTAGGCAGCACCACTTGGCATTGATGACATCAGCGTAAAGTAGGCATGACATAACCTGATGATGTGGCAAGACCTTGAAGTTTGTGCTAGGGGGTCATTTTGTGAAGGTTTTCATGTGTATTTATTAATCGTCTTTGATGAAAAATTAAAGGAAAATGACCTTGAGTCGGGCCTTCGGGCTAGTCGGACCTCCAACCAAGTCATAGTAAATGAAGGCGCTTAGCAAGTAATGCAGTCCAACCTCCCTACTAGCGTTGAAAGGCAAGCCCATATTTGGCGTTAAGGCCATTTTAGGCGGAATAAGAAATATTTGGCCTAAAGGTCAAAGTAGGCAATTGAGCTAGCAAAATTTAAAGGTCTACTAAATGTTAAAACCTCCACTAAATCCTGCAAACGTTGAAATTAATTTCAGAACCACAAGAAGCTCACTCATGCAAAGGAATTAAGGCCAATGACACTGTGATGTACTAATTCACAGAGTTTGGTCGATGGAGTTGGTGGAGTGCATTATTTTAGTGATGGATTTTCTTTGCAATTTTTCCAAATGACAAACGATGTACTCTTGGTGCCATCATGTATTAAATGGGAGAAAATCCCTTCAGGTAGCTAGAGAAGACTCGTGATCTTGTCAAAATCTATGAACTATACAAAACTAGAGAAAACTTCTAGTCTCAAGAAAGTGTGGAAAGACATAGTACGCCCTACGCCATACAAAAACTAAATGAACCAAGCCCTTCAATTGTTCAAGAAAGTAAAAGGTGCATTCAATGATCGAGTTAACTGTGGAAATCAAAATGAATAAGCAAAGTGAGTCATGTTGAAGAATTAAATGTCATTGGTTTCGTGAAAGAAACCATTCTGTGAAACTAAACTCATTAGTAGTGTGTTTTTTAAGTTTTAATTGAAGTACTATGTTTCAATTAATGCATGATCTCGAGCTACGAGGCTTAGCTAAATTTTACCATATGAATAGAGCATAAGGTAGACTTGGGGTGTGTGCGTTGAATGTGTGTGATGATCATGTCGTGTGAGTGTTGTATGAGAGGACTGGAATGCAGGGGTTGAATGGCTAAGTGAATGTGAAAGTTGTGGAGGAGTTGTGAAGAACAAAGAGTGCAGCAGAGCTGGGGTGCAAAGAAGTAGGAGTTGTAAGAGACGACAAACTAGGTTCTTTATGTTTTTTGTAATAGAAGTAGGCCATTGTTTTTAGTTTGAAATTGTATGAAAAATAGAACAATTGATCGAAGCAGGTTGTGGTCTACATTTAAAGGAGGATGGAGCCTCTTAGCAAGTTGTGGCTTGCTAACTTGAAAGGCGTTGGGGCCTATTGTGAATGGGTGCTTACAAACAAATTGATGTAATTGAGTAGAAGCTCAAATTACATCATAATAACAAACAGATTGGTGGTTTTTCCCTCTTGGGTTTCCATGTTAAATCTATGTGTCCATGTGTCTATGTTGCTCATGATTGATGGTGTGTGTTCATGTGAATGATTTACATTGTCGTTTATGTATTTAGTTGTGAATGCTTATATGAGTGATTTCCAAGTTTTAAAAAAAAAAAAAAAAAAATTGAGATTGGTTGTTAAAATTAGCATTAATTAGTGATTCATCCCCCCACCCCTCTCAGTGATTCCTTATTCCAGCAGTATGTACAATTATAATGACTTCTATACAAATCTACAAAACTTCTTCTAACCAAGGGTTGCCTAGAAACATCTTTTTCCTAGCCACCTCTTCTCTCTCTCTCAATTGCTCAAAGTGTGTGAAAACCTCTATCTTGACCTGTCTAGCTAAGACCAAAACCCCAATCTATTTTTGAATTCACTCCTACTTTAAGTCATGCATGCATGAGATAAACTTCTTTATACTTAAAAAAAGAATATAAGACTTTCACTTTTTTATTAAAGTGCTAGACACCAAAACCCCAATCTATTTTTGAATTCACTCCTACTTTAAGTCATGCATGCATGGGATAAACTTCTTTATACTTAAAAAAGAATATAAGACTTTCACTTTTTTATTAAAGAGAATTACGAAATAGAATTCCTTTTTGAAAATAGTTTTCAAAAATATATCAAACTACTTCTCATACATTTACATTGAACCTGTGCAAAAATTCATATCCAAACTATAATTCTCATCAACACATGTGCAAAAGCCCATGAATTTGGCATCTAATAAGTGTGGATTTAATGGTAAAGCCATGTGTCTAACCTCCTCAAGATCAAAATCAAATAAAATGAATTATTTGGTTAAAAGTCTCAATCTATCCAAAAAGTTATAAAGAGATCATTCAGCTCAAGGAAGGTCTACTTCTATGGTTGTGTTGTTATGTAAACCCAATCTTACAAACTCAAGATCAAAATCAAATTAAAATAATTATTAGATTACATACCTCAATCCTTCTTTGGTCCAAAAAGAGACTTTTTAGTTTGAGAAAGGTCTCTGCTTGTGTTATACATAAACCAAATCTCACCCACATCATTTTTCACATTCATCTATTTATCACTTACAAGCAAAAACTATTTAGGCCACTATCAAGAATTGTTCAACTTCCTCTAGTCCATCAATCTTTAACCATTATTGACAAGGGCTCTACATCCCAATATGGATTGTACCAATATGGACCGTAAACACGTAGTTTGAGAAAGGTCTCTGCGTGTGTTGATACATAAACCAAATCTCCCCCACATCATTTTTCACATTCATTTATTTGTCACTTACAAGCAAAAACTATTTAGGCCGCTATCAAGAATTGTTCAATCTTTAACCATTATTGCGCCTAGAGGCGTTCTACAGCCCAGTATGGGGGTTAGATCTCAACATAAATGTAAACTTAATGTTTAACATTTTTAATTTAATGTCGGCCTTATTTAAAATCAATCTAATTAGTATTATGTATAAACACAATATAAATTTAAAATATAAAGAAGTTTACAAACACTCAAAAAAGAACACTTAAAAAAAAGATATGGTAAATAAATAAAAATATAAATAAACCAGAAGTATGGTAAATAAATAAAACTTTTTTTTTATATTTACTCTAAAGATATAGTATAAACAAAAATATAAATATACCAAATATGGTAAATAAACAAAAATATAAATAATCTAAAGGTATGTTAAATAACTAAAACATCTTTTTATATTTACTCCATAAACATTTTTATATTTACCAAAACTCAAAAAAAAAAGTTTTATTTAGGTAAAGCCTATGGGCCAAATACCATGGGACAAATAATTATTAATACCATGGGCCAAATACCATATTTATAAAATAGGTATGGTAAATAAATAAATATAAAAGATGTATAAAGAAGTATGGTAAATAAATAAATAAATATAAAAATATATATATAAAGAAGTATGGTAAAAAAATAAAATTATATCAAATAAGATTAGAAATCAACATCTAAGTATATACCAAACCTATAGGGCTCTTTTTATATTTACTCCATAAACCTCTTTATACTTATTAACAAGCAAATAAAAGATTTAAATTAGGTGGAACCTATGGGCCAAATACCACGGGCAAAATTATTATTAACACTAATATTAATATTAAAAGATGAATATTATTATTATTATTAACTCTAATATATTATAATATTAATATTATTAAATTTGGATTAATGCAATATTAAATTTGTTATATTATAATATATATTAATATATCATGATATATATTAACTCTAGATATATATAGGAGGCAAAACAAAGACATAGAGTGGTAGAGGTGGAGAGATAGGGGGGAGTGACAAGGGAGTGATGGAGATAAACTAAAGGAGAGGGGAGAGGAGGAATGAAGAGAGAGGGAGAGGGAGACACAAAGATGGAGGGGGGAGAGAGAGAAGGAGAGGAAGGGAGATAGTCAGAGGATTGGAGGGCGGAGAGAGAAACAGAGAGATAGATGGGGGAATAGAGAGGAAGGTAGGAGAGAAAGGGAGAGAGAGGAAGGATGAGAGAGATGAGAGAGGGAGGGATAGAGAGATGGAGTTGGATGGGGAGAGAGGGAGAGAAGAAGAAAGACACAGAGAGTGGAAAGTGGAGAGAGGGAGGGAGTGACAAGGGAGAGATGGGGAGAGAGTGTGTATGTTTAGGGATGAGATAAAGATACAAAGAAGGAGAGATAGAGAGAAGGGGGGAGAGAATGAGAGAGAGAGGGATATAGTAACATAGTTGGAGAGAGAGAGAGAAAGATGGGGGAAGAGAGAGTATTAAAGGGAAAAGAGAGTGAGAGAGAGAGATAGAGAGGATTGGAGGGCAAAGAGAGAGAGAGAGAGAGTGAGCGATGGGGAAGAGAAAGGGAGAGAGAGAGGAAAAACGAGAGACAAGACTTGAGAGAGAGGAGAGTGATGGGGGAAGAGAGAGAGAGAAAAGAGGGAAGGGGGGGAGAGAGAGAGAAAGAGGGACAAGAGGAGAGTGATGGGGGAAGAGAGAGGATTGGAGGGCGGAGAAAGAGACAGAGAGATAGAGACAGTAATGTGGGAAGAGAGAGGGAGGTAGGAGAGAAAGGGGGAGAGAGGAAGTACGAAAGAGTAGACTTGAGAGAAAGGAGAGAGGGAAGGATAGAGAGATGTAGTTGGAGGGAGACAGAGGGAGGGAAGAAGAAATACATAGAGAGTGAGAAGTGGGGAGAGAGAGAGGGAGTGACAAGGGAGAGATGGAGAGAGAGTATGTATGTTTGGAAGTGAGGTAAAGAGAAAAAAGGAGATATGGAGAGAATGGGGGAGAGAAGGAGAGAGGAGAGAGGAAGGGATATAGTAACAGAGTTAGAGGGTGAAGAGAGAGAGGGAGAGAGAGAGAGAGGTGGAAGAGAAAGGGAGAGAGAGAGAAGATGTGAGAGAGTGGAGAGAGGGAGGGAAAGAGAGATGGAGTTGGAGGCGGGGAGAGAGGGAGGTAAGAAGAAAGAAATAGAGAGAGGGGGAGTGATAAGGAAGATGGATAGAGAGGGAGAGAGGACAACAGGAGGGAAGAGAGATGGAAGCGGGGGAGAGAGAGAGAGAGAGTGTATTTTTTGGGGTGATATAGAGAAACAAAGGGAAATAGATATATAGATGGAAAGTGAATAGAGGGAAGAAGAGAGAGATAGAGAGATGGAGGGAGGGGCATAGAGATTGATAGATATGGAGTGAAAGAGCATGTGTGTTTGGGGGGTTGAGATAGAGAGACAAAGGAGAGATGGAGGGAGATATAGATATAGATGGAGGGGGGAGAGTGAAGAATATTTTTTGTACTAAATGCATTGCTTTCAGTGTAGATGGTCATTTCTAATCCTATTTGATTGCTTGTACTAGATGCATTGATTTTAGTGTAGATGTTGATTTTTAATTATATTTGATTGTTTGCACTAGAGGCATTGATT
Source organism: Pinus tabuliformis (assembly GCA_031772625.1). Lineage (NCBI taxonomy): Eukaryota > Viridiplantae > Streptophyta > Pinopsida > Pinales > Pinaceae > Pinus > Pinus tabuliformis. The sequence goes on along the minus strand of CM062819.1, from coordinate 1,384,553,199 downwards.
TGAATACAGATGATTTCTAATCCTATTTGATTGTTTGCACTAAATGCATTGATTTCAGTGTAGATGGTGATTTCTAATCCTATTTGATTGCTTACACTAGATGCATTGATTTCAATGTAGATGTTGATTTCTAATCCTATTTGATTGCTTGAACTAAATGCATTGATTTCAATGTAGATGATTTCTAATCCTATTTAATTGTTTGCACTAAATGCATTGATTTTAGTGTAAATGGTGATTTCTAATCCTATTTGATTGTTTGCACTAGATGCATTGATTTCAGTGTAGATGTTGGTTTATAATCCTATTTGCTTACTTGCACTAGATGCATTGATTTGAGTGTAAATGTTGATTTCTAATCCTATTTGATTGCTTGCATTAGATGCATTGATTTCAATGTAAATGTTGTTTTCTAATCTTATTTGATTGTTTGCATTAGATGCATTGATTTCAGTGTAGATGTTGATTTCTGATTTGATGTAATTGGATGTATGATGGTACATTAATTTTAAAGTGATTGGATTAACATTGTGAATTGATTTCAATGTAAGCACAAAAAATTATTGACAATGTACATTGATTTTTGTGTTATAGTAATTCAACCTATTAATATTGGAGAGAAAGAGAGACAAGGTATGATGTTTAGTACAATAGCTCAAGCTAAATATTTAAATGGTTTATGATTTAACATGTCATTTTCATATAATCGATATGAAAAGATGACAAAAGTAACAAGGGTGACAATAGGAATAGTAGAAAAAAATAACAAGGGTGACAAAAGGAATGGTAGAAGAAAATAGTTTGAGATTTATCACAATGAAGACTTTTTGTAATTGGCTATATTTTTACTATTCACGTTTTCCATCCTTAAACACTATTACATTGTCACTTTACATTCAAAAATTTTATGTCAATCATTTTTCATCATTAAAGTTATTAACAATATTTATCATCTCAACAAACTAAAGTAACTAAGAAAATTTAAAATTAAAATGACCATATTAATCTAAGACATATTTAGCATATTTAAAATGATTATATTAATATTAGATGATTTTACATGTTATTGATCAAATTAATCATATGTTCGTTATATTTTCTTTGGCCGCACACCACTAAAACTAGCCTAGATCCATCTTAACTCTAGATCTATCAAACGTCGAGAAAGATCGAATCTCTCGAGGTGCAAACCTTTCCTCAAGTTTTTCACTCAAAAAAAGAGGTTTCCACCTTGAGAGATTTGATTCCTCTTGGCGCTTGATAGATTCGGAGTTAATATGGATCTAGGCTTGTTAATATAAAATCAAGTTGCAATAATGCACATTTGATATAATGTTTAGATGTTGTCATTTAAAAAAAAAAAATATAGCAATCATAACAAGTCTCGGTTGCAAATCTTTATAAATATACTTGTATTTCTTTAAATTTTCCATTTTTGTTCAATTCTCTCCCATGAAAACTTGGCAATATAATTTGTGTTGTTTGCTAGGGCACGCCATGGGTGGGCACATTTAGCAAGTTTATCAACGAGTGTTGAGTCTAGCTACGATCTATCCCCTTTTAACCTTCGTAATTCAACAATAAGATAATGATGAATGCTTTCTCAACTCTAATTTGGAATTCATCTGGTCAAAAATAGTCCTTTATTCTAATAATGTTACAGTTATAATGGTTATTATTATAATAGTCAAGTAAGGGTAGGACGAGTGGTTAATACAAGACGTTAACTTCCTCTCCACCCGAGTTCGATTCCCCGAAATTACATGTTAAGCCTATTGGTGATGAGGCTAGAGGAATAGGCGGCCCCAGGGAGTCACTCTATTCGTTGACAATACAAGATGTCTTGGTTGTTGCTAAGTCATATATTCCTTGTATATTCGACATACAAGTCACTGGATATACTCTTGGTGTTATAGTGCCAACCAGAAGGTTTGATCATGAACCTTGCCCAAATTACTCCAACAAGTTACCAATTCGCCATGGTTTAAAAAAAATTGGTTATTATTATAATAGTATTTCCTACTAAGTTTTTATACCCTTGAAAGTAAATTTATATCAAGAATACAACTTTTCTATTCAAACTTAATTTAAAGGTTCTTGGATCTATTACATATTTTTTCCACTAACACTAACAAATGTCAATGACACCCAGCCAACCTAGCCAACCCAGCGAACTTTGCTTGTAGGATACACTCTTGTGAAAGTAGTAGACAAATGGTTGTATTCAACATTAATTAGAATAATCATATATTCCATGGTTTTACACCGCAAACTGGCTTCATTTGCCACTAAAAATCAATCCTTACGTGAGACCATCCCAAATATATTGGCTACATTTTCAAAAGGCATGAACCATTTCTTTACTTAAAAAAGATATGGCATACTGAATTGAATTCAACTTACAACTTGTAAACATAATTGAATATTTTGTTTGAAGTCAAAACCTACCTCTTTCTCTCTCTGCATTCAAATTCTGAGCATTAACCAGATTAACTTTAGAGCAACCCTCTTCATTTGTTGCTGCAAAAATCAATCCTAAAGTGAGACCATCCAAGCTATCCTGGCTTCATTTTCAGAAGGCGTGAACTATTTTTTTACTCCAAAGAACATATATCATGATGACCTGAATTCAACTTACAAGTTCCAAACATTATTGATTCTTTTGTTTGATAGGATCACCTCTCTCACCCTCTCTCTGCATTCAAATTCAGAGCATTTACTAGATAAACTTCAAAGCAAACCACTTTATTCACCGGTGTGAAAACCAATCCTAATGTGAGAGTATCCAAGATGCACTAGCTCCTTTTTCGAAGGCATGAACCATTACTTTAATTTCTTTACTGAACTATTTTTTTACTCCAAAGAACATATATCATGATGACCTGAATTCAACTTACAAGTTCCAAACATTATTGATTCTTTTGTTTGATAGGATCACCTCTCTCACCCTCTCTCTGCATTCAAATTCAGAGCATTTACTAGATAAACTTCAAAGCAAACCACTTTATTCACCGGTGTGAAAACCAATCCTAATGTGAGAGTATCCAAGATGCACTAGCTCCTTTTTCGAAGGCATGAACCATTACTTTAATTTCTTTACTAGAAGAGGTAATCTCATCCTGAGTTCGAATCAAGTTACAATTTGTGTTAAAATTGGCAACTCGGGCCAAATTCCACTTTGGACAGCGCATTTGATGGAGATAATTATTGCATTGAATTCCCTCTTTTCGAGAGGACCAAAATCGACCTAAAGACCATTAAATTTGGATACGCAGAAATATGTTTTTGAATTTATGCCCACACGTGCAAATTGTCAAGGTCGGCCACATCATCATGTAGGCTCATGAAACCCAAGAGACATGTCACTTCACCCTCAACGACTTGTATAAATATGAGATATCTCAAGCCTCATTTGGCATCATCTCATCTCACACATTCTTCTCTCTTCATCTGATTAGTTCGTATAGCATATTGGTTATCTCTTTTCCTCACACGTGTGGCAGCAGAAAGACGAATTGCAGAACGAATTACAGGGCCGAAATTTAAGAGTTTGTTGCAAGTTTGACCAGGGGTGTTTTGACCATGTTTGACTTGGGTCAGAATTTTGTTTTTGGCCGGCCACATTTATTGGCACGGGAACCGAGGCATTCTATTGACTTTGACGACAGACCAATCACAGGGTTGACCACAGGCCTGACCATTGTTTTCAGGACCGTTTTGGGCTGACTTTGACCACCTTATCAGACCGAGTTTGACTGGGTATGACCAAGCTGCTTTGAGAACATTTTGCTGTTGCTTTGACCAGCATTAACTTTTTGGTTAGGGCTGTTCACTGCTGCAGAAAATTTCAGATTTGACAGGGCTGCCATAATCATCATTTGGCAAATCAATTTTGACTTTATTGTACTCTCTCTCTCTACTGAACATTTGATATAATAACAAGAAGAATTGATCAAAGGGTTTTTCCCTGGCATCCGCCAAATCTGGTGTTCTCTTGTCTTGGTTTGTGTTCCGCATTTTATTATCCATGTTCTATCTACAGTGACTGACAATGTGATTTATGGTTAATGTGATTGCTATTGGAAATTGGCATTGGGCTGCTAAAAGGACATTGAAGTAATTGTGCTAAGCATAGAACATACCATTGTTAACTAAAATTAACAACTTGCAAACAGAAATAATTCTTTTTTTAAGAAATGCTCTTAGAGGTGGTCCAGAAAAATGATGAATTTAGAGTATAAATCACTTACAGAACCAAGACTAATTCTTTGATACACTTAGCAGATAACACTTCTGCATAAATGTTAGCAGCTTCTTTTACAAGCAAGATAAATGTAAGCATCTCTGGATAATTTTTTGCATGTCAGCTACACAGATCGTTAACAGAATCATCTTTTTGCTATCATTATGATCACTCCGACGAGCACAGGAAGCAATTATTCAGAATTGCAATTCCTCGTATAGATATAGATCTAAAGCTTCATGCTAATTTAATATACCTGTAGGACTGTCTTCTCAAGAAGACGGGAATCGAAACATTCAGTTGGAAAGTTTGAAAAAATGGCTTAGCCTGCTGTCTGACAAATTGTTCATCTTAGATGGCTGAAGTGCAACCAATGAAGCTGATAGGGGATCTTTCACATTTTTTACTGTAACATTGTTACTCAAAATATTTTGTCCAATATGGGGAAGGTCAAATGAGCTTTCTCTGGCACGGGACAAACAAGAGAGAAGAAAATTTTAAACTTCATAATGTGGTACAATGTGTGCAAGAAAACAAGACAGCTGAAATTCAATAATTTATAACTAGCTCCTACAGCTCTAGAAGCAAAGTCCAGAGCCCCTAAAAATGCACTTCAAAACAAAAATTCAGAAAGAACATACTTGAAAAATGTGGGCACCGTGATCTTGTTGGAGCTTGGAAATGACAGATTTTGTGAACATTGAGAACATTGCTGTCTAAGACATATTTCTCTCAAAAGATGCTGGAGATCAGCAAGATTTGTACTCCCTTTGTGATGGCAGGAAAATATTTTGTGAATATTTATAGCTCACAACCTGCTGAAATAGTGAATAAATAAGAAAGCAAGAAGAAAAGGGAGAAAAGAGACTTTAATATGATTTCCCAATTGATGCTTGAAAATCTTGAAAGCGAGGAAACCATGGCTAATACATGAGTACTGCAAATGAATGCAGCCAGTGAAAGGAATGTGGTGTAAAGTACATTAAGAAGAAAAATTATCATGAAAAATCTAAGTCTATTAAGACAGGCTTCCTGGATTAAATTTTGGACAAATCTAGCCTATCAAAATGATGCCTTGAGAAGGGCAAGGTAGGGTTGGGAACCATATTTGTGTCAGTCATGCAAGCGAAGGTGGAGAAATTATAGACCATTGAATTTCAATCATGCCCCTTCAGTGAGTGGGTTTTGGATCCAATTACATAAATGATTAGATGTACCTAACTCTTGACACCCTCAACTATAATTCTGAATCGAGAGGGCTCGGAACGGACAGAGAGGGACAATATGAGCAAAGAAGAGGGAGAGAACAGATTGATCCATCTATCTATTTTGATCGGGGTGTCTCCGTATGTTGATATACATCTAGATAGATGGATATGGAGACATGGATATTGACATCTTGCCAGGAACCAGATTTGAACTGGTGGCACAAGGATTTTCAGTCCTCTGCTCTACCAACTGAGCTATCCCGGTACCGCATATCTGCTTGCAAAAGAAATAAGAAAGTTTTTTCCAGATATGGCTTTTCCTTCCAACAACAACATGCTCGGAAATCAATTGGATTGGTTTCATTAGTTATCTTTAAAACTAATCTATTCTGCCAATGAAAAAAAGGTGTGACAAAAAAAGCCACATGTACTTGTTGCGCTTTGTGAAGCATACAAAAGCACAAGATAAGCAAAAGGAGGATGTAAGAAAGTTACAAACATTTTTTTAAACAAACCAAGAAGCCATATTTTGTTAAACAAAGTTACAATTGCTCAGCAATACCCGTGAAGTGATATTTCAAAAAGATGAGATAAGAGTGAAAATCCCATGGACATAGAGTGAAAATCCCATGGACATTCTCTTCTAATCTGAGCTATGCAATCGGAGAACTTTGTGTTTCTAAACAAAGTATAAACTTTTAGAATAGAAACATTTATAATCATTAACCAGACGGGCTTTCAACAGCATAACCATAGAAAACGAGACTCAGGTGTTTAAGAAACAAAATTTAGGGCTTGAGCAGGTGCAGATGCTTCCATCCTTAATGGTGTCCTTCATCTCTTCGTCTGTCAGGACATCTATGTTGTAGAGCTTGCCAAAGGAGCTCAATTTCTGTTCAGAAGATAAACAAATCAATAAATATAAAAAAAAAAAAAAAAAAAAAAATTCCAAGGGAAACCTTGCAGAAACCCGAAACCCCCTGGATTCTTCCAACCTCTGATTTTAGTAAATTCAAGTTGCTTCTTTCACAAGTGTTAACAGGTTAAGATGACAAAATTTGTTTTGTAAATTTATGACCACCTCAATAAAGAGGCCTTTGGACACATGGCTAAATTATCCATTATGGAATTTGTTGGGCATTGTGAATTAACTAACACAACGAGCAAACTAATTAAGATCACTGGGAGAAGTGTTGAACATATAAGAGTCCAACTTCCTTTATGTGTCTTGATTAGTCAGCAGCAAAAATTTTGAAACATTGCTTAACATAGGCAATTTTTCCTACAAATACTTATTGTACTCCGTTTGTGTTTCTTCCACAGATATTTGTTTCCTGTTTTTGAGGAGATCACCCCTGCCAACCTGCCCCTTCTTGCATAATCCAGCCATTAGTATCTCACCTCCTATTTGATCCTCTCTCTCTCTCCCTCTTTCAGATCAGCATTAGAAGGAGCTAACTGGATTGGGCTATTCAGGGTCAGCAAGATACAAGAAAATGCAAAGAGGGCCACAAGAATGATGTACCACATGTAAAGCAATGAAAGCAGGATGCAGAAACCACTTTCCACAGGAACCATAGTATTCAAAACCAGCCGGTTCAAACCGGCCGGTTCATTAGCAAACTCCACCGGACCAGTAGAAAAACCCGGTTAGACCGCCCTCCTCGCCAGTTTTTTGGTCAAACTGGGCATAAACCGACCAGTTTATGACAAAATCGGCTGGTTTTCCCATAAACCCGTTGGTTCACTGCCAGGCCAGCCACGGACCCAACAGAAAGTGGTTTTGTGAGTTTTGAAGTGGTTTTGAGGGAAATTTGGGCCCCTTACCCTCCAAAAACAGCCCCTCCAAGAAAAGCATGTCTCCCCTCGCATTTTCCTCACACATCTCAATCCTAGCAACACTGGAAATCAATGGTAATGTTAAATTTTTAACATTACCATCAAATGACTCAGGATGTAATATCTTGTGTTACATAATGCACCCTGGAGGCAACCTAGATCCACAGATCCCCAGATACGACAGGGTCCATCTAGGATTTGCCTCCCAAGTTTGAAAACAGCCAGGATCTTCCCCCTAGGAATCGATGCACCCAGCAAGTGAAGATTCCAAAACATACATTTTTTTTTAAAAGGGTTAATGTTTACTTGTGCTTGCTTGTTGAAACCATCTTTTCATCAAAGTTTAGTTACAGGTAAGTTGTTTTGTGCAACATAGGCTGAATCTCATTCTCCTCTCAAATAGTTTCTGGGCTGAATCTCAAAAAGCAGCAGAATATTGTGGCCCTAAACTAAGAATATGCACAAAAACTGTTGTTCCATTCATACAATTATGTTGTTTTGTTCTCTATTGTAACCCTAAACTGAGAATATGCATACAATTTATTGTTGTGCTATGCATGCAATTTATTGTTAATTCAAAAATAATTAACATATTGTTTTAATGTTGTGATTCATTCTCTGATACATGACAAGTAAAATGTTTTGGTGCAATAAGTTATATATATAGAAATCATATTATATTGAATCATAATGTATTAGAGATTAAATCATAATGTATTATGTATCATATCGTAGATAAAATTTCTTTTATGATACATATGTATCATAATGTAATATGAGCATTGCTTATTGCAATATATTTGAATTATATATGTTTTCTTTTCCAAATTATAAAAATATATTTATCTTACCCACTAGATGTAAAACAATTGAGGACAGGGTGTTCTGTTAAGGAATTCCTTTTGTGTAGGTCCCAAGTTCAAAACCCCATGGGTACAAAATATCCAGCCATGTTAAGGGTTGGTGTGGCCCAAGCTAATTGCGACCCCCAGATGATTTTGATGGCTTAGATTGTGAAAATTCCACAAACTGGAATCCTATTGCAACAACTTGTATTATTTCTCCTAACTGATAAATTAATTATTCAGTTTATTGCTACAGAAACATCGAAATAAACACACTGCAACCTTCACAAATAAAACTGCGAAAATAAATAACGTTGGAACTGAGAAAATACTAGCACACACACATAAAAATAACATTGTTGTTTTTGGACAAAAGTCCCCAGAAAAACCCAATGCGGGAAAACCAGTGCAGCAGATGAGAGTTTTATTTTATTATGCAACAGTGAAATCTGAGTACAATCTATGGATGCCCAATTGACAATCCAATCAGCAAGTGTATGACAGAAACAATTAGAGAAAAATTCTCTCACTCAACAAGCAATCCCGACATTGGCTTCTACAGAAAATTGGTTGTCCAAACCCTAGCGTGAGACCTTCTGCGCTCTCTCACATGTGTGGCTTGATTTTGCCTCTAAGCAAGTCGTCTAGCCTGCCTCTGCTACTGGAAGTGACTCTCTGACCCTCTGGAAGACTTTCCCGACCTCTAAAAACTGAATCACCTCCTCCTCAGCTAAATTGAACTGCTCTGCGTCATCCTCTGCGTTGCTTTTGGGTGGATCACCTATGTCACTTGTTGTTGCCCCTCCGATCTAGAAAATCTCTTTCAGACTCACTGTCCCTGCCCCTCACTCACTGCTTCGATTGTTGGTTGTCCGGCAGCTGACTGCTACTACTCTGGAAATTGATCTGCCAAGGAAATCGAATTGTTGGTGTATCTTCTCCAAGTGCCCATCGACTTCTTCTTATAATCCTCTGTTGGTTCTTCAACGGCCAAGATTAAACTTAATCAAGGGCTAGGATTATCTTGAAGTCGACCTGTGTGAGTTTCTAGACTATTCTCACCTTATCTCAATTAATACTGATCAATTAACCATATTCCCTAAGTTTAGACTTAAGAAATATTTAAAAATCGGCTAATAATCTAATTGAGATACTTCTAGGTGGAATTTCCAGAAATTATTTCTGGGTTTTGGAGATCTCATGTATTCTAGCATCTCCACCAAATTTTGTGGCTAGAACACATCTGATGCTACAGAAACTAACACTCCCTCTTAGCGAGGATTGTGTTCTCTCTAGTGCTGCACATCCTACCACAACACCATGTCTCTGTATCACCTCCTGTCATGTTGCTGATGTCTGGCCATACTGCCCACCAACCACTGCGCAACTTTGATGTTGCATATGTACTACTGCTGAAACTGTCACATTGTTGCCAACACTACATCTGCATTGCAACTCCCTCTCATCTGTTGTTGTTGCAACTGCAACAACTGCAACTGAGAAGCATCCAAAATACTGAATCAACTATGTTCAGTATGATGCATCTGTCTCCCGAGTCTCTGACTGCTACTAGCATCTACATTGTCACTGAAGAATCTGTGTTGTTGCTAACTCTACACTGAGCCACCTGCTCTACTGTCAACACTGCTCTGCGCTCCTCAGCATCTCACTGCTACTAGTCTGCAACTGTCACTCTGGTACTGATTGCATCAACTACCATTGATCCATCCTGCTACTGAATACTATGGGCCCCTGTAGCAAGGTACCGATCCATGAGGACACCTCAAGGATCCTGCCCAACTCTGCAACTCTGGGACTCTGATATACTCATATTGTTGTTTCTACCTCTACACTGTTGTTGTAATTACTGCAATAATGAGTCTAATATCTCAGGTCCTGAAGAATTAGCTTCCATAGGGTTGCTCTCTCTAAAACTAGCCTCCCTCTGAGTCTCAATCTCCCTTTGGGAAATCTCTCTGCTCCCTCTTGGCAACTCACACTGTCCTCCTGTGCTGGAAACTGGACTGCGTAGCTCTGCATTGGGAATCTCCTAGCTGGAACTACACCTGCATACTGCAACTGGGCAATTCACACTGACTGTGTCACTGCATCTAGCACTGCAACTGTCTCTCGAGTACTGACTGCAGCGAGATTTGCAATTGTCTAATGACAGATTGCGTTGGCTGACACTAAACTTGCTACTATGATACTGTGGGCTCCTGTAGCAAAGGTGATGATCCAGCGACAACAACTGGAACTGGTCTCACTGATCTCCTTGCTGCTTCTGCACTGGATCATGCCCACCCGGCACACTGGAGTCTCATGTTGATTTTCCATGACCTTGGTGTCTGGGATAGAATCTTAAAATCTTTGATGCTACCAAACCAAGAATCTCAACGAAACTACTTTGCACAGCAAAATATAAATTGCAGTAAATCACACATGCACAAGTATAGACAACTTTTTACAAAATATCAACCCAACTTCGTTATATTAATCAACATATAATATAACTATCTAGGGCTCCCATACAAGGGATAATGACCCTCAAATATCCACAAGTACAAGAATACAAGATACAATGACATTGTTGCAGCCTCTATGTCGTATCTCGTCTTGTCGGTCCTTCGCTTCTGTTCTTCTCTCTAGTGCCCCTTAGTCCATCAAGAGACAACACAGAGTCTCCAGGAGGGTTGCCACCTATCACTGCTGCAAGTCGATTCTGCTACAATGAACACGAGCTGATCCAATCTACTCTTCTAGGTTGGCCAATACCTGAGCTCCAATCTACCAACCTAGCAGTCCACTAGTCCATCAATGTACTGCACATTAGGCTCATCAACTTCACCCAACCTTTAGTTGTCACACTCCCTTTAAGACAACTTGTCAAGGGCTACTCTTGGACATTTGCACGTTGCCCTCCAACGAACCAATGATGTTCAATACCTCTTGTCTTCAATTCACTGTAAGATCTACTCCTAATTGAGGTTTCCAACCACCCAAGTCAACCTCAACAATTGGCTCCCACAGGCTGCAAATTTGTCCACACTTGGGCACCACCCATCCAGCAACAATTCAACATAGAAAACAACAACATACTTGTACATGTGAGCTGGTGCAACTGTTGTAGGATAACATTCTGGTTAGGGCATCAACGCAGACCCTGTTAGCCCTCTCAAACCACTGCAACAGTCCTCTTTATCATTGCAGTTTCCCTCCTTTCCTTAGCTCCCTGCCCACGCTGCCTGTTCCACTTCTTTTGCAATGAGAAATAGGCCTTACGGCCCTCCTAGCAAGCCTAGAACAAGCCTGCGATACCTCTGTGACAACTACAGGGCCTGCGGCCTAGTCAAACAGTGAGAAACCAACCTTAACCTTGCACCAAATAAGCCCAGATCTACTCGGATTCCTCTGTTGCTCCTCGACCCTGTCAAAATCATACAAAAGGACCCAAATCTGTCCCTTATGCACCTCGACCTTCTCTTCTTTGAGTTGCGGCTTCCACAAGTAATGTTTTCACAATGAAATGTTGCACATGGATGCTCTAAATGAGCCTCACTCACCTCATATTTATATCACTCAATGAGGGCTTCAACGAATCCTTGTCAATTGTCAACAAGTCCTTCTAAAGCCAAGCCGACTTGCACAAAACATGACAGTGACAAACAAAAATTAATATCTCTTAATCTAGAGCTTTGATTTGAGTGATTCTCGATGCGTTGGTTTTGTCTCGACATCCTCTATCACCTCAAATTTTCTCATGCTCAAATGCCTCATGGTTTTGGCCCAACTCCTTTGGGTACAAAACTACAACCTTATGTTCCAAGCCCACACGTGACTCTTGTGGTGCTCCAACCTCTAAAACTTGAACCCTAGGGCTTGGAGTACCTCCCAAGCTACTCAAAAATCAACATCTCATACTCCTCCTCTTCCTGGATCTGGTGCCCTACTATCTCCTTTTGAGCCTTGTCCCTTACTGGGACCTTTCTTTGCTTTGCAACCCACACTAGACAACTCGCACTTTCTCTGGTACCTGTCTCTGACAACTGCAAGTCGATCTGTTGCCCAAATTTGCATTCTGACTAACTCGTACGGCCTCCTTTGGCAATCTCGTATGGTCATCTTTGCAAAGTTGCAAAATCTGCGAAACTCAAAACACTGGAGAACTAAACAGGAATCTCCTCCCTTTCCTGCTCGGCTAGCAGCTCTGAAACTCACACTCCCTCCTAGAATGCACAAAACTGCTACTGTCTGCCTTGTTCTGCCTTCAGTTGCTCTCTAAGAATACTCGCTTAGCCTTTCTGAATGTCCTTCTCTGAAAACTGGCACACAAACTGCAACCCGAGCAACTTGAACTTGCTGCTTTGGCAAAACCCGCACTGCCTGCTACAACTAGAAATATAAAATTTTCTCCAGAAAACTAGATTTGGAAACCCTCTGAGAAATCTGGAAATTCCTCTCTGTATGTACTTTTCTCTTCCACCCGATGTTGGTCCTGCTACTGCAAAACCCTTTGCGTCCAACCAGAAATTTGCTCAGCGAAAAACTGAGTCGTTGTTTCTCTCTCTTCCCGCTGGAATCACTCAATCTGGAAAGTCGAATTTTTCTGGCACTCTACACTGAAAAATTGAACTTCCCCAAGCAACTCAGTCTGCCTAGCAATGAACTGTGTTGCCTCAAGAATTTCGGTATGTTGCTCCCTCTGAGAAGGGAAATTCTCTTCTCCGCTTCTGAGCTTCCCGACTAATCACTCACGCTTTGATACCATTTGAAAATTCCACAAACTGGAATCCTATTGCAGCAGCTGGTATTATTTCTCCTAACTAAATTATTAATTATTCAGTTTATTGCTAGGACAACATCGAAATAAACACACTGCAACCTTTACAAATAAAACAGCGAAAATAAATAGCTTTGGAACTAAGAAAATACTAGCACACACATAAAAATAACACCTTTGTTTTTGGACAAAAGTCCCTGGAAAAACCCAATGCAGGAAAACCGGTGCAGCAAATGAGAGTTTTATTTTATTATGCAACAATGAAATTTGAGTACAATCTATGGATTCCCAACTGGCAATCCAATCAGCGAGTTTCTGACAGAAACAATTAGAGAGAAAAATTATCTCACCCCATAAGCAATCTCGGCACTGGCTTCTACAAAAAATTGGTCGTACAAACCCTAGCATGAGCCCTTCTGCGTTGTCTCTCACACATGTGCTTCAATTCTGCCTCCAAGCAAGTCGTCTAGCCTGCCTCTGCAGCTGGAAGTGACTCTCCGGCCCCCTGGAAGACTTTCCCAGCCTCTAAAAACTGAATTGACCTCCTCATCAACTAAATCGAACTGCTCTACGTCAACCTCTGCGCAATCTTTGCGCTGCTTCTGGGTGGATCACTTCTGTTACTTGTTGTTGCCTCTCTAAATCTAGAAAATCTCCCAGTGTCTCTGCCCCTCACTCACTGCTTCGAATTCTGGTTGTCCGACAGCTGATTGTTGCTACTCTGGAAATCGATCTACCAAGGAAATTGAATTGTTGGTGTATCTTCTCCAAGTGCCCATCAACTTCTTCTTATAATCCTCTGTTGGGTCTCCAACGGCCAAGATTAAATCTTAATCAAGGGCTAGGATCATCTTGGAGTCGATCCATGTGAGTTTCTAGACTATTCTCACCTTATCTCAATTAATACTAATTAATTAACCATATTCCCTAAGTTTAGACTTAGGAAATATTTAAAAAACGGTTAATAATCTAATTGAGATGCTTCTAGGTGGAATTTCCATAAACGATTTCTCGGTTTTGGAGATTTCATGTATTCTAGCCTCTCCACCAAATTTTGTGGCTAGAACACATCCAATGCTACAGAAACTAACACAGATGCCTCTAAGTCGCAATTTCTCAACCAAAAGCTAGTCCCTCAAGTCATGGACAAATTAGCAAACAAAAAAAACAGATATATTTATACTTTTTTTATATCCATTGTTGGCAGATCTGGATCTGGATCCTGGTAAATTAGGGAATATCTTGGCCTATAGACTACGCACTCTCGTGCGCATTGAGAAAAAAACTATTATACTCTCTCTCTCTAGAAAATAGTTGTATGTATGTGTGCATGTGTGTTATTACATGTCATGCATCCACAAATTCTGAATCCTAATTTTGAGAATGGCATACTTCCCCTCACCTCCACATCTGTGACAAAGAATCCTGGAAACCTTGACTTGAGCCTATTGTTGGTTCAAAAATGTGCCTTGACCATCCACAAAAAGTGAACTCTTTATCAACTGATGGAAGAAAATCATTCATGAATCTTATAAACTTGTTCTACATCAAGCTGTCACATTCTACCAACAATTTTCAGTCACCTCATTGCCTTAAATATGATCGCTTGACATGTAGAGCAATGTTAGTGAGACCTGATGTCTTCACGCAACAAATTTCAAACATAAATGTTGATCTTTCTGAAACAGATAAAGGAATTCCTCATTAATGATAGATTTAAAATTTTTAACTTACACTTCATCTTTAGACAGATAAGGTTTCACAAGGCATGGAAAAAGAATGAGAAGGTAAAATAACGGAATCATAAACAGTTTTTACTGTGGGAGGTAGATATTACAGAAAAAATGTTAACAAAAAGGTAAAGAGGAAAGAAAAATCAAGGAAACCTCCTATGACAAAGTTTGGGCATTGACTGTCTTTCAAGAGGTCGGCATTTCCACATACACTAATCCATTCAATTCCTAATATCATTTGCTTCTTCATGAAGGCAAATGATCAAGATATCAAATATTAAGATAATGTGTACATATGTGTGGTTCAGAACTAAGAACCCAAAAAGCACGTACATAAGAGCCACTTGGACTGAACGGTACAGTGTGTCAACCAAGATCAATCAATGTAAGGGAAAATTGAAAACAAAAAAGCTGTACTCACATGCTTCTCAAGTATCCACTGGAACACTTTAAAGACTGAAATGTTTACGGCCTAAAAAAAATTTCCATATTTTTTTTATTTAGGACCACTTTACAATAAGTTAAGCTAAGCTCCTGATCACATTCCATTTCCTTCTCACAGTTTTGGTTAACGTGATTGAGGGTAAAGTCAACGAGGATAACTAAACTCCACAGGGCATGGTTCTCTCGAAGTAGAACCTTAGGTATCTTAAAAAATTTAATTTGAATTTTCTCCTCCAAATGTTTGCAAAATGGCCCCGATATTTTTACATGATTAGTTAATAGAAAGCAGTGGAAAACTGAAAATCAATCCAAAAGCTAGCAGTGGGCATAGATCCCAAACCTAAGAATAATATTATATTTCCTACCGAAATGACTACACCTAAAAATCCTATCTTCATCGTGCGTGATCCCCAAACGATCAGTTGGAATGAACACCGATAAGGAACATAAATATAGAATGTTACCCTCATTGTTTCTGACTTCATATACCCAAACACTTTACCTGACCTCTCAACAGGAATTCTTTAAATGTTCTTAAGGACAAGGACCACGTGCAAAATTCAAATGGATAAAACACTTTACCTGAACTCTGAACAGGCATTCTTTGAATGTTCTTCAAGACAAGGACCAAGTGCAAAATTCAAATGGATAAATATTGACAGTTGATGCAACCAAGATAAAATCCAACATTCACTATTAAATACAAGATGTAAATTCAAGACCAAAAAGAAAAAAGAAACTCCACAGATCAAGCCTACAACGCTCGAATAATCTTACTTTAACTTTTTCCCTAAAGGGGCATTGCGATGCTGTTGGTAAACCTGAAATGGAGCAGCTGCGTACCCAGATGCCAGAACAGCTAAACATATAGCGAAATAACACAGGCTGACCGACACCCAAAAAAATTCAAAGTACAGTATCAAGTCCATCAGGTATCTTCCTCCCAGGGATCCATTAAAACCTCAGGGATCCTATTTCATTTCAGGAACCCATTTTGAAACCCTATATTGTGCCACGCGCTGCTCTCTTCCCAAATATAGCTTCCCAAACAGACGGGAAAAAGGGTCCCTTCTTATCCATATACTCCCGAACAGCCTTCTCGTCTGCAATGAAACCCTTTTCCTTGAACTGATTAATAACCCCCTTGGCCTCATCTGATCTTAGTTCCTTGCAGAAACCGTCGATGATCGAAACAAAACTGGCAACGTTAGGGCGCCAACCTTGGTCAAGCATTTCGAGACTGTAATCAACGGCTTCCTCCAGCTTTTTGTCTTTGCATAAACCCTGAATCAATATCCAATAGCTGAAAGCATTCGGCACGACGCCATTGTCCTTCATTTTCTTGAATATTCTCTTGGCGTCATCAAGCTTCTTTGCCCTGCAAAACCCTTCGACGACGGCCGTATAGATCACAACTTCGGGTATGTTCCCTTTCTCCCGCATTTCACCGAATAACTTCATGGCCTCCTGCACCAGCCCGTCCTTGGAGAGGCCATCCAGCATGGCAACGGCGTTGGGAACCAGGCCCGTTTCTTTCATCTTCTGGAATATTTGATCCGCGTCTTCGGGTGAATTCGAGTCGCCGTCTGAGGCGCTTTGGTCGCCGGAGGAGTTATTCGCGCCCGATTTCTCATTGCCTATCTTTTTTTCTCCGTTCATGGATTCATCTGCGGCTTGTTTCTCTCGCAATTCCTCACCCGAGGCTGTGCTGAGACGCATGGACTGCAGAGAAAATGGAAGAAAGGCTGAATGATCCGAGATTAACTTCTGGGAAAATGTGGGCAACTTGGTCGATCGTTGGGAGGAAAAAATGGAGAACATAGTGTTGGGAGTGGATTTTTGTGAACAAAAACGTAGAGCAGAGGTTGATTTACGCAGGAAAATTCGATGTATCGGCATCATGGTTCGAGCACCGGTAGCTTCTGCGGAGGGTTTATGGTAGGGTTTAAGCAGGCTCCCAGTCCCAGGGGCTTGTGTGGATTATCTTATTTGCGAACGAAGGGTTGGACAAAAGTCCCTTACGGTACGATATTTACTCGGAATCTCATTTCTGTAAGATTACGATTACTTTCATCGACCATTGTTTAATTTTAAGAAATGTGTTGGGCTTACTCGGATAAAGGTTATAATGTTAGGCTTTTCTCTATGATGTTTCTCCGTGATGTTTTGGTTTTTGTTAGAGTTATAAGTTATTAGTATATTTGGTTTATATATGGTTGGATATATTCGTAGTATTATAATACTAATTACAAAGTTGTTGGATATATCCTTGGTATTATAGTACTAATTGATCATGAACCTCTAAGAAATTATTACGATTTATTACCAATTCACTATGGTTTGAAATTAAAATCATTACAAAGGTAGAAAAATATACAAGAAAGAGCATGTCAGGCTTCTGAAACCAATGCCCACATGTTCTTCCACTGCCCAGCTACGGCGCAAATATGGTATGATCTTTCCGTTTCTCATGGATTTCCTCACATCGTTTTCTCTTCTGTACAGGAGGGGTTTATGTGGTGGAGTGCACAGCGTCCAGAATGGAGATCTCTTTTTATCATCACGTGCTGGTGTCTCTGGAAGTGGAGGAATGCCTGCATCTTCCAGGATTCCAAGTCTCCTATTGCGTCTACGCTGGTTGTTATATCTGCTATGCTTCAACAGGCTTGAATAATTTTGGACCCGCTCTTTATGTTTTCAGTTATCTGGATCTATCTTTTCTTCTTATATGTCAATTGCTGCACCATGCGGAACTTTTTTCATATCATTTTGGAGACATATTTTCTCAGCTATTTTGTTTTTTCCTGGATAACCTCTCATGGTTCATGTTACAGGCCTGTAACAGAAGGCTTATGTGTATTGGTTCTATATGTACATGCTCATTATATTTCCTGAATATAATATATCTTGATTTTCTCTCTGAAAAAAGTCTTTTAACATCAAAATGTAACAAATATCAAACATAGTTTCACAAATCCTATGATTATCCTATTTTGCTATTACATCCTTAAGTTGTGGCAATGTCATTTGACCCAATTCCAATATCCTTGGGGCTAAATCGTGAGCTCTATCTTTTGTCGACGATTGATATACCTCATGAGGGAGGAGATAGAGGAGATAGAAATTGTTCTAAGGCACATTGTGACTTGTTCCATTATTTATTATTTCATATATAGAGAAAGTAGATTCTTTTGCTTATTTATTATTTCATATATATATAGAGTAGATTCTTTTGCTAAAGGTTGATAGATTACAAGAAAAGAGATGCAGAAATTATTTCAAAACATTAAACAGGGTGTGTTTGATTGTTTAGTATTATATATACACCAATGCAACACATCCTACATGGCAGACGGAGAAGGAGGACGAGGAGGTTAAGCAAGTACACATATTCATCAGGTGAGCAATCAACCATTATGGCAATAACATATTCACTAACTCATTGGGCACCTCATTGACACAAGGATCATGGAATGTTCAGTCTTATATGTTGTTGTAAACCAATGCTCATAGTTACAACAAAATCTAGCGCCACCAATTGATGTAAAGCCCTAAGTATCAAGAGGTTTGTCTTCTGCAGCTTAGAAAGGCTACCTGTTGTCACCCCAATAACTCTTCCTCTCTCTTTTGGTTAGATCTTCTCCAACTCAATAGTTGATTCTGTAAGGATGGGTTTATCGAGGCTATGGAGTGGAGGCTCAAGGTGAAAATGAAGAGTCATCCTTGATAAACCAAAGTGGTTGTAGTATGTGGAAATGAAGTTGAAATGGGAAAAGGAATGTGGGAAATATAGAGGAGGGGGGGGAGAAATAAGCAAATGAAATGATGAGGAACCAATGTCTATTAATCGAAGGGCTAGTAGAGTCATGAATCATAGTAAAATGAATGGATTAATTTATCACCCTCAAGGCTATGGAGTGGAGGGTCAAGGTGGAAATGAAGAGTAAGTCTTGATAAAGCAAAGTGGTTGTAATAAGTGGAAGTGAAGTGGAAATGGGAAAGGGGACATGGGAAATAAAAGAGAGGAAAGATAAAAAAGAAAAAACGAAATGGAATGATGAGGAACCAGTGCCTATGAATCTAAGGGCTAATAGAGTCATGAGACATTACAAAATGAATGGATTAAATTATCACCATCAGCGATTTCAAGATAGACTACGAAGTAGAAAGACTATTTTGACACCTCCCACCTACTTAGATGAAATACTTAATGTGAAACCTTCAATGATTAGTTTGTACCTAAAGAAAAGTGAGCTTGTTTGATACATTAAACAGTGAGGTGTTTATTGGAAATTATGACATGGAAATTAATCTTGGAGGGTTCACTTTGCCAAATTAACATAAACATGTTGTTTTATTAGTTAAATTATTATTCAATGAACAAATGTGGTATAAGAAAATAAACATAGCATAAATATGACAAGAGAGAAAGCCTTCTCACATTACTTATTCCTAGATGAGTTGTGTTTCATAAATAGACTTTTATGTTGAAATAAAAGCAAGAAGTTTCTACAAAAAATGAATATCATAGAAAATAACCATATTACAAAACAACAATACCACATTTCTTCATTAGTATTCAAATTTGATACGTAAGAGAGCCCAGTATCATCATCTCGAAGCTTTGATCTTCAATCACTAATCTCACTCCACAATCCTCCAATTGCCAATTACCCCCGGTAACAACCCCTGTAACCACCCAAAAAAAAATGCATATGCCAAGTCAAAGAGGTGAGGTTGCTCTCTAATGAAGGTCAACAAATGCCAAGTGTAGTTGGTATATTCATGCAATAAGGATGAGAGAGAACCTAGGAGAGGTGAACCCTAAAAAACTATGCCATGTAACTACCTTAATCACCAATAAATCATAATTATTCTCCATGTGAAGTGCACCCTTGGAGAATGTGCCAAAGTGGTTAGAAACCATCAATATGTGATAGCCAAACCTCGCTCAAGTGAAGTAATCTAGAAAACTTTGGAATATAAAATAATCCATTGAGGACAACATATATTATATTGAATGAATGATATTTGGAATACAATGTGTGTCATTCATATACATAGGTGGGATGCCCTTTCACAAATAATCATGTCTTTTGAGGCATGTCCTTTTGTTAATATGAGTTATTAGTTATTAATTATTATTATTATTATTATCTATTGACATATTTATGTTCATAACATTCTCTTCCTCTTTAGAAATGATTTGTCCTCAAAGCATATTGATGAAAATGCTTGATAATTTTTTTTGTCTAGTAATGTCTTTGTGTCTTTCCCAATTCTTGGAATTGTCATCTTCGATGATACAAGACGATATCAACTTCTAAGTGCTAAGCAAAAATATCAAACTAAAAAATGATTTAACCATCTGATTTGATCTTTTGTGGAACCTTGCACTTACTCGATACACGAAATGAATTGTTTCCATAAGACTTAATTGTGATAGCATCAATTTTTTTCGGAATATAAGTCAGTTGTTTTTGTCCTAGTTGATATTGATACATTAAGTGGTTGAGATGTCTGCTCTTATGATTTGGATGTCGACAATGAGTACTTGTGACTTGATTTTCGCTTATCATGTTTGTGGTTATTTCTCACATTACTTCATATATATGAATCCATTCATGCACTAATGTTACTTACTTGATCAATGGATATTCACTTTGAATTTCAGTTGTTTGAATTGCAACATCCAAGTATGTCTTCGCTTCAATTGGATTGGGATCTTTCTGAATTGTGATATTATTTAGATCAATGTTGTTCCCTTTTCATCAACTTGGATGTTTTTACTTGAAGACTTTGGTGATTTTCTCTGTATAAGTTGCTCTATTATGTTTTCTAATGATTATTTCATAGCCTTAGATTTTTTGACTTATGCGAGTAATTTATGAACATGATATTTTAAGCGAGAAATTTCTTTGTTTTTATCTATGATAATTTCATCAAATTATTTTTGTATCCTGGATATTAACTTTTGATTTTCTTGAAGCATCACTTTTGAGATATAATGAACAAATGTGGTATAAGAAAATAAACATAGCATAAATATGACAAGAGAGAAAGCCTTCTCACATTACTTATTCCTGGATGAGTTGTGTTTCATAAATAGACTTTTATGTTGAAATAAAAGCAAGAAGTTTCTAAAAAAATGAATATCATAGAAAATAACCATATTACAAAACAACAATACCACATTTCTTCATTAGTATTCAAATTTGATACGTAAGGGAGCCCAGTATCATCATCTCGAAGCTTTGATCTTCAATCACTAATCTCACTCCACAATCCTCCAATTGCCAATTACCCCCAGTAACAACCTCTGTAACCACCCAAAAAAAAAAGGCATATGCCAAGTCAAAGAGGTGAGGTTGCTCTCCAATGAAGGTCAACAAATGCCAAGTGTAGCTGGTATATTCATGCAATAAGGATGAGAGAGAACCTAGGAGAGGTGAACCCTAAAAAACTATGCCATGTAACTACCTTAATCACCAATAAATCATAATTATTCTCCATGTGAAGTGCACCCTTGGAGAATGTGCCAAAGTGGTTAGAAACCATCAATATGTGATAGCCAAACCTCGCTCAAGTGAAGTAATCTAGAAAACTTTGGAATATAAAATAATCCATTGAGGACAACATATATTATATTGAGTAAATGTATGGATGAATGATATTTGGAATACAATGTGTGTCATTCATATACATGGGTGGGATGCCCTTTCACAAATAATCATGTCTTTTGAGGCATGTCCTTTTGTTAATATGAGTTATTAGTTATTAATTATTATTATTATTATTATCTATTGACATATTTATGTTCATAACATTCTCTTCCTCTTTAGAAATGATTTGTCCTCAAAGCATATTGATGAAAATGCTTGATAATTTTTTTTGTCTAGTAATGTCTTTGTGTCTTTCCCAATTCTTGGAATTGTCATCTTCGATGATACAAGACGATATCAACTTCTAAGTGCTAAGCAAAAATATCAAACTAAAAATGATTTAACCATCTGATTTGATCTTTTGTGGAACCTTGCACTTACTCGATACACGAAATGAATTGTTTCCATAAGACTTAATTGTGATAGCATCAATATTTTTCGGAATATAGTCAGTTGTTTTTGTCCCAGTTGATATTGATACATTAAGTGGTTGAGATGTATGCTCTTATGATTTGGATGTCGACAATGAGTACTTGTGACTTGATTTTCGCTTATCATGTTTGTGGTTATTTCTCACATTACTTCAGATATATGAATCCATTCATGCGCTAATGTTACTTACTTGATCAATGGATATTCACTTTGAATTTCAATCGTTTGAATTGCAACATCCAAGTATGTCTTCGCTTCAATTGGATTGGGATCTTTATGAATTGTGATATTATTTAGATCAATGTTGTTCCCTTTTCATCAACTTGGATGTTTTTACTTGAAGACTTTGGTGATTTTCTCTGTATAAGTTGCTCTATTATGTTTTCTAATGATTATTTCATAACCTTAGATTGTTTGACTTATGCGAGTAATTTATGAACTTGATCTTTTAAGCGAGAAATTTCTTTGTTTTTATCTATGATAATTTCATCAAATTATTTTTGTATCCTGGATATTAACTTTTTATTTTCTTGAAGCATCACTTTTGAGATATCTTTAAAATCTTCTAATGAAGGTATTGTCAATTTTGACTTCATTGTCGTGTCTTGGAATGTCATCATCTTTTTCTTATATGGAAACATCAAAGAAAAATTATAACACCCCCTCCCACATTTACCCAATTTCACAAGCTCACTAGGGTAAACATGAGACAAGTGTCAATATGACATGACCCAACCTCCAAGTTCCAGTTGAGGAAGTGGGGCTGACACACCGACAACTTACTGACATCCCTTAGGAACACTAGATCACCCAGAAGTTAGTTCATAACCTTTGATGACTAGATCTTGAGTTGGAACTGCTTTTCCACAAGCCTAACCCCCAACCGCACACACAACACAACATGCATGCGGTTATGGGCCTCCAGTCGCACTCATAAGCCAGACTCCATGCAGTTTGACCCAAATCATCTAGTTGTGTGCATGCAAATCCGGAATCTGAGCCACCTTTTCAAGCTAGCCTCCAGACGATTGCCCATAACCCACTGTAACTTTCCAAAAACATAGACAAGATGCTAACAATGTCAACCATTCGAAGCTTGAACAAGAACTTGACCTAGATATGCTTAATTTATGATAGACATTTCGTCAAACATATGGTAAACGTGTAAGCTATAGGTTGTGAATGCATATTTGATCATAGACTTTTGAATTTCACCCGAGAATTACCAAGAAGGCTCCAAGCTCTCTCTCGCTAGTTGCAATAACACTTGTTAGATCATGCATTCATCAACCATTCAACAACTTATCAAAACATGCCAAGAGCCATATGTTAAAATTGGAAACTAGGGCCAACTTCCACCTTCGGACAGCTCATATGATGGAGATGATTATTGCATTGGATTCCTCTTTCGGAGAGGTACAATTTTGATATAAAGATCATTTCATTTTGACAAGCAGAAATGGAATTTTGAATTTATTCTTCTCATGTCAAGGTCGACCTCAGTGAAATGTAGGCTCATGAAGCCCACTGGATGTGTCTCCTCACCCTCAACAAATTGTATAAATAGGAGTGACCCTTCTCTCATTTGGACACTTACTCATCTCATCACATCATCTTCTCTCTCCTATCTTGATTTGTTCATACACTTGGAGGCTCTCTCTTCTTCGCACGTGTGGAAGGAAGGCATATTTCAGGAGGTCGAAATTTATGTTATTAGGGCAACGTCAACTTGGGTACTTTGACCAAGCGTTGACTTTTGTTTTGGGCCAGGACTTCGATCTTTTCAGACCGCATTCTTTGGCATGCAAATCGAGGAGATTGGGGATAGTTTGACCACATTGACTGCAGTATTGACTTTTTGGTTTGACTGCAAAAATTACAACCAAGATTGTTTGGGTTGACCGAGCTATTTTGGGTTGAATTTGACCCTCTTTGGAGGTTGTACTGTTATGTTGTTGACCAAGTTGATTTTGTTGAAAATAGCAACAAGAAATGATAAATATAGAAGTGTTAAATTTAGTACTGCTATAAATAGCATTTCGGGATACCTTCCTATTTTAGTTAGTCCCTGAACTAAAATAGAGAAGTAAAATTCGAATTTGATCTTAGCAGTTGTTTGTAAAATAATTAATTAATTCACCATGAGTTAATTAGTTGTAGAAAATCAAACATGAAGTCTATGTGGGGACATGCAACAGTTTCTCCATTAATTGAGGAATTTATCCATCAGTTAAAGAGATAAGGATGAGTGGTAATTTGAGTTGTAATTAGTTGGCTCAGTTAACTGAGTCAAGTCCAGTTAGATTAATTCAAACAGTTTTTTGAATTAATTGTGAGTTCAGTTAGTTAATGCATGCATGCATGTAACTGCTGCACTTCAGATAACTAAATATTCTCTCATAAATAACTCATGCATGTCAGTTCAGACAGAGACCCAGTTGAGATCAGATGGAGGGGCAGTGTACTATCAGTTGCTAGAATATTCCATTGTGAATATTCCTTGCATGCAGAAGGAATTCTTTCCTTGAGGATTGCGCAGTTACTTCTTCAGGTTTTGTGAGTGTGATGAGGCCAATTCACACGTGGCATCACTGGACCCCAAGAAAAACTGCGCAAGGAAATAGGAGGCTTGGAGGGCTTGAGGAGGACATATACAGTGTCTATTCAGTCTGTGAGTTGTATTGTTTGATTGCAGAGAAAGCAGGATAGCTTGAGAGCTGATTCTTTTTGTAACTTGAACAAGATTTCCACTTGTATGATAATACAAAGATTGGGGTTTTAGGCTGAGGCTTTCCCCGGGTTATTCTTCTGTGTTATGTGTGATTGATTTCTCATTCTCAGTTATATGTGTTCTCATTGATCTTGCTCAGTTCGATTAAGCTTTCGCAAAGTTTGTTATAGAAGTAGATCTTGTATTTTGCTTTAGTCTATTGCATAATCTGTTGGTCTACAGTGGGAATTTCTACATGGTATCGGAGCAAAGGTGATCAAGGCGAAGAATAGTATACAAGAAGGGAGAAGTTAAAAGTTTGAGGTTCCTGAATATAGAAATCGAGTTCTTATCACATCTCAATTTCACCAATGGCGTTCAGCGGTTTAAGACTCGAGTATGCCCATGGTGGCAACTTGAATTATATAGCCTGGAAGGATCGCATGGAAGCAGTATTAGAGGATAACGGTCTAAAGGACTTCATTGATCAAGAAGTCCCCAAACCAACTGATGCTACTCAATTGGCGGAATGGAAGAAATGTGTGGCTAGAGCAAGGAGAATCCTCCTAGAGGGAGTTCGAGACCACATTGTCTCGAGCCTCCATGGGAAGGAGACACCGTTTTCGATGTGGAAAACATTGAAAGATCTATATTAGAATAGCAGCGATCAGAGGAAGTTGGCGTTGAAAGACAAGCTTCGGAAAATCAAGTGTGAAAAGGGCGACACGATCTCTACATATCTGAACAAGCTCACCACCTGCAGGGATGAGCTTGGAAGTGTAGGGATCACGACCGCTGATGATTGCATGGTGAGTCTTGCACTCCTCGGTCTTCCTAAGAGCTGGCATAGCTACCAAGACTCGGTTAATGGAAGAGAAAAACTGTCATATTGGGAACGACTTTGGTCGGATCTGATGCAGGAGTAAGAAGAAGCACCAGAGATGGATCCTCATCGAAGCAAGATGATGAGGAAAATATACCTTAGCGAGTAAGGCGAGGAAAGGGAAAGAGAAGGCGTCCCATCCCAAATCCGGTTCTTCCCATGGTGGGAAGAAGATTGATAAATCGAAAGTGTGATGCTTTCATTATCATGAAGTGGGCCATTATGCTACAAATTGTCCACAAAAGAAATCCAAGAAGGGTTCCTCGAAGGGATCTAATGATGAGGCACTGGCCTCATAGTTTGAGCTGGATTTCTCGCTTATCGCATGCATGGTTTCATCCATGGTGGGAAGTGTGTGGTACCTGGACAGTGGAGCTTCATTCCACATGTCAGGTGACAAGAATCTTTTCAATACCTTGGAGGAGAAGGATCTCCAGATGCGGATCGAGATGGACGATGATGGAAAGTATTGTGTTTCAGGTGAAGGTTGATGAGCCCAAAATTTGGTAACATTTTGGGCTCATTTGGCCTAACTACCCTTGCTCAACCCTTCATTTTTAATAACTTATGCATCATTTTTTAGTATATTTATGTCATTTGTACGAATGAGGGCAGTCACTATTCCTAGGTGGCTAACACATTTTTATTTCAGGTTTTTTTGACATTTAATGGAGCAAAACCACGCAAGTGAGGGCTAGGAGACAGCCAAGATGGGATCGAGATTTTGTAGGAAGGTTGTCCACAACATTGAATGGCCTTCCTCGTGATCTTCACCCCCAACTCCGAGCTCCAACAGCCACCACCACCGAGCTAGAAGGCAGCCAAACGGATTTTGAGGAAGCAGCAAATTACTCTTAGTTTGGTCAGCCAAACCCCACTAATTTAGGAGGCCAGCTTGGCCCTCGTAATGTATAAATGATGAGGCTGTAGCCTTCGATGGGGACTTTTGAAACCTTGTTGCATATTCTGAACTACGAGCTGATAGCTCTGTTTTGCTCTTTGTAAGCCATTTTTGGCATGTTATTTGACTTATGACTATTATCTCTTAATGAAAAGCAGGCAGATTTGAGTTCAGCTCTGAGTTCTTAGAGGAGCCATAGCTCTCGGGGTTGGGCCCAACCTAAGAGCAATAGGCCTCCTTCCTTTGTATTGTTACCTTTCTTTCAGCATTGTATTTCTTTTCCTTTACATGCATTTGGAAACACAGTTTGCTGAGTTGAATTTCTTGGTGTGGTTAAGTAGGTTAGTTTTATGAACAAAGTTGCTTTCAGTAGTTTAGATTAGAGTAAGGAGATTGGAGTTAATCAGAGTTCCAAAAAGGGTTGACTGCACACTCACTTCCACCTTTGTTTAGGACTGGAATTGCAGACCGTGCCACCCACCAAAAACACTGTTTTACATGTTCATACAAGCTTTGATGCAATGTTCTCGTTTGTAGCAGCGTCCATCCGTTCAGATCTTGTGGAATGAACCTTTGCTTCAGTACCATGCATGATTTTCCTTACAAAATCACGTTGTTGTTCTTTGGTTTTATAAACAGAGTTAGAATAGGTTGATGAAATTTCGGTTATGTGCAAGACATGAATGATTTGTTTCATTTACACTGTGCAGTACTACTCCCTCACTCCCTTATCCTTCTAAGCCGTGCCTAGGCCATCCACTCATCTCTCAGTTAAACCACTTGCCTCCTAACTCTTCTATCACCCACGTGATTCTACCTTTTCGGCCTCCCATTTCCTCTACCCTCCTCTAGACCAACCAGCTTTGCACACCCCCTCTTCATCTCATCTCTCTGTCCATAAGCCATCACAAACTCCCCTCCTACCTCCCTATCCATCCATACAGCCTCTTCCACTCATCCATCACCCAAAAACCCGATTGCAGAACATCTTGTAGGAATTACTGAACTTCCTGTAGAAATCCTGAACATCCTGTAGAACCCCTGCAGACTTCCTGTAGAAGCTCATAACCACGGTTGCTTGGCACCCAGACTTGGTGAACTTCTCTGAAAGGATGTTAGGGATTCCTTAGACCCTCTCTGAGCCTTCCTGACCTTTTCCAAGCATTTCCCTCCTTGATCTATCCCTGCACAGTCAAGACCCAGTTAGAAGCACACACATAATAATTCCAACAACTTGAACAAAAATACAAAAATATGTTTTCTTTAGATCAAAGTAGTCTAGACACATGCATCTCACCTTCCTAGAAGTAATGGCATCACTTTCAGTAGTTTGCATTCTCACCGTTGCATCAGTAGGACTAGCTGGTAGAATTAGGGTTTGCTAGGGTTTTCATTTCTTGTTGACTTTCAGTTCATTTTTGCAAAGTAGGTTAATTTCCTTTGAGTTAGCTTTCGTTCATCGATTAAAAAGCTTCTTCTGAGAGCTCATAGAAGTTGGCTTGAGCCCTAGCGGACTTGTGCCGGCTGACCAAGTGACAACTGCGACAAGAGCTAGTACTTGTGCATACAGCATCGTCGCTTCCAAGTTTGTTACGAACTACCGGGTTGATAAAGATAGAGAAGGAAGTTCCAGGAGTTGTAGCATTATTGCTACAATACTGGGGCTCACCATCCTTTTTGGCGCCGTTGCCGGGGAAGCATCAGAGTATTAGTAATTGTTGCTTTTCTTCTATTTTCCTACTCTCGCCTTCTGCCAAGTAGTTTATTTCATTTCCATTCTGCAAAAGTAGCATAGACATTTCCTGCTTTCATAGATTAACATTTCAATTCCGCAATTTCATTTTTGCAAGCGTAGACTAGCATTTCCATTCCTGCAATTTCATTTGAGCAAAGTAGATTAGTTCTTTCCTGCTTTCATTTCAATTCTGCAAGATAGTTAGTTGTAGATCAACCTGTTTCAGTTTTTGCAGGTACCAGAGAAAAAAAAAACAAAAGCAATCAAAATTCTTTCCATTTCATGCCTCGTAGGAATCGAGATAAAACAGGCAAATTCTTACCCAACACCCCCACTACATCACTGAGTCACCCTTCTCTCTTCTTTGGTGACAGTGATCCAGAAGAACCTATAGGTGAACCTCCTGAGATATACGAAGATCCTATAGCAGAAGAAGAGTTAGAGACCATTCCATCTGAAGCTATGGCTGACAATAGGGGAGAAGATGAGAGAATAGAAGGTGCCTTCCCCATCCGAGAGACCAATGGAGACATGAAAATGAAGAACATAAGCCCTTCTGCTTTACCTCACTTCCATGGACTGACTACTGAAGATCCTGATACCTTCCTGTTTGAGTTTGTTGTCCTTTGTCGAACCTATGACCATACTGAAGATGAGCAGAAGCTGAAACTCTTCCCCTCAACCCTTAAGGATGCAGCATTAGGCTGGTTCATGGGCTTACCTGGGAACAGTATCACCACTTGGGCTCAGATGCAGCAAGCTTTCAATACCAAGTACCGGGACTACTGTAGGTCCAAGGAAACCAAGGGAGAAATCTTTCGGATGACCATGGGAAATGATGAGTCCTTAGAGGATTACAAGGAAAGGTTCCAACTTAGCTATAAACGGGTCAGGTGCACACTTGACCCTGAATCCCTCAAGTTGGTCCTGCTCCGAGGAGTCCCTGAAGACCTCTTAGATACCCTTCACATGTTGGCTGGAGGAGATATTTACCAACTGCCTTATGAGGACATAAAGATTGTGTTTAGAAACCACTATAGGGCAGCCCGGAAACGAGGTAGAGGAAACCTCCTCTCAGCTGGTATTCCTTTCTCCAAACATGAGTTTGCAAATCAATTAGAGGATCTCAAGAGTGAGGTGAGACAGACCATTGCCATGCAACTTGATACATTCAGGATCCAGCAGAAGAAGGAAGAAGCTGAGAGGGCCTTGGCTATCTTCTGCCCTAGGTGTACAAGGAAACACCCGAAGAACGAATGCCCATTACATTCGGTTGAAGTATGTTTTGTTTGTGAGGAGGACCACCCCACAAACCAATGTCCAACCTTACCTGGGCTTAAATCCATGTATCAAGGGACAGAAGCCCCCACCGAACCTCTCTATTTCCTCAACCAAAGGAGGCCACAAGGACCTATACCTTACCAGCAGGGGATGCAAGGGGCACCCCAAGCTTATTACAGCCCCAACCAATCTACTCCTATGCCTTCCTGGGGTCCCCCTGCTCATCCTTCCTGGTCTATGCCTCCTCCATGGTCTTACCCACCTCAGTACCATACTCAACCCACTACTCATTCGTATCACTCACATGCCCAGCCACAGCCTCAGTGGAATGCACCTCAATCGGGGTGGAGGCCCCAGTACAACACTCCTCCCGCCATTTTGCCTCCACCACCAGCTCAACCACAACCATTACCTCCTGCTCCTCCAAGGCAACCTCAAATGCCTACTCAACCGAACCCGAACCCCAACAACAGACAGGCCCAGCAGGTATATACTGGGGAAACATCATGCCTTACCTATGTTGTGGAGATCTAGGAGATCAATCTGCGGTCTGGAAAGACTCTTCCGGATCGCCAACCTCCTTCCCTAGAGGACGAGGAAGACAAACAGGAAGGTGAACCAAAGGCTATTCCACCCTTTCCTGAGAGACTAACAGCCACCACACAACCCAACCCAGAGGAGGATGAGCTTCTGGGAGAGCTCAAACAGTTGTGTGTGAAAATACCACTTCTCCAAGCCATCAAAGATGTACCAATATACAACAAACTAGTTAAGGAAAAGTGTTTCAGACACCCAGGCAGGCGAAAGAGGGATGCTTCAACCATCAATGTCATAGGACAACTGTCTGACCTTATGTTGGGACAAGTCATCTGCCCAAAGTATCTAGATCCTAGGAGTCCTGTAGTAGATGTCCACATCAATGGCACCATCATACCTCACACCTTGATTGATCTGGGGGCTACCATTAATGTGATGACCAGAGATACCATGCTCAAACTCAACCTTCAGGGTTCCTTGAGGAAGACCTCGACAATCCTACAACTAGCAGATCGCTCCACCGTGACTCCCGAAGGGATTGTGGAGGATGTCATGGTCTCTGTTGACTCTTGGGAATACCCTGCAGATTTCTTGGTGCTGCAACCAAAGGAAAAGCTCACTGGATATCCTCTTATTTTGGGAAGGCCTTGGTTAGCCACTGCAGATGCTTACATAAGCTGTCGTGCAGGAAACATGACCATCAAAAATGGTCCTATGTCCAAGCAGCTAGTCCTATACCCTCCTGCCCAACCCTCATTAGAGCATGACTTACCACTTTGGTTGGAGGAAGGAGAAGAGGATGAGGTGTACTCAGCACCTTTGTGCACCCTAGACACCACTAGGGGAGACCCCCCAACTGAGGATGATTGGATTGAGACCTTGATCCAGAATCCACCTCCCAGTGCACTGTCCTTAGAGGAATTGGTGGAGGATGCCCAAGCCAGCACCTTAGTGGACCTTTGTGCGACCAACCCTGTCACTCCCAGAGTCAAAAATGTGGAGTTCGGTCCTGAGAGAACGTTAAAAATCAGCTCCTCCCTATCTCCTTCCCAGGAAAAGGAGCTGTGTAGTCTGTTGGCCAGTCATCTAGATGCTTTTGCTTGGAGCTATAAGGAGATGAAAGGAGTCCATCCTTCGGTCTGTACCCATCACATCTACATCAAAGAGGATTGTAAACCGGTTAGGCAACCCCAGAGGAGAATGAATCCAGCCCTTAAGGACATCATCAAGGAAGAATTGCAAAAATTGTTGGATGCCGGATTCATTTACCCCATCTCGGATAGCGAATGGGTGTCCTCTCTGGTGTTGGTGCCCAAGAAAAATGGGAAGTGGAGAATTTGTGTGGACTACCGGGAACTGAACAAAGCTACCAAGAAAGACCATTTTCCTCTACCTTTCATAGATCAAGTGTTGGATGGACTGGCAGGAAAGAAGTTTTTCTCTTTCCTAGATGGGTTTAGCGGGTACAACCAAATCCAAATCAGCCCGGAAGACCAAGATAAGACCACCTTCACTTGTCCTTGGGGTACCTTTGCCTACCAAGTTCTTCCCTTTGGGCTATGCAATGCTCCTGCTACCTTCCAGAGAGCCGTCTTGAGCATCTTTTCTGAGCTGGTCCATGATGCGGTGGAAATCTATATGGATGACTTCACTCCTTATGGGTCCAACTTCCAAGAAGCATTGTCCAATCTGGGAAAAGTCCTAACCAAATGCATTGAGATGAACCTGTCCCTTAGTCCTGAAAAATGTGAATTCTTGATGACTGAAGGGACCGTACTAGGCCATACCATTTCTTGCCAAGGGTTACAGGTGGATCCTAACAAAATTGCTCTCATCAAGAAGGTTCCACCTCCTCAAAAGGTAAGGGATGTTCGGATTTTCTTAGGATTAGCAGGGTATTACAGGAGATTCATTAAAGACTTCAGCAAGCTAGCCTCGCCATTGTTTGGCCTCTTGGCAAAAGATGTGGAGTTTAAATGGACTGACGATTGTCAGAGGGCTCTGAATGAATTAAAGGACAAGTTGGTGTCTGCCCCAATCTTGAGAGGTCCAAACTGGGCCCTACCTTTCCACATCCACACTGATGCCTCGAACAAAGCCATAGGGGCAGCCTTAGGACAAGTTGAACAAAAACTTCCGTATGCCATTTACTTTGTTAGCAAAAACTTATCCAAAGCGGAACTGAATTACACCGTAACTGAGAAAGAATTCTTGGCCGTGGTCCATGCACTGAACAAGTTCCGACATTATATCACTGGCTATCAAACATTTGTACATACTGATCATGCTGCAATTAGATATTTAATGAATAAACCAGATGTGAATGCTCATATTATTAGATGGTTACTTTTGTTGCAGCAGTTTGATTTGACTATCGTTGACAAACCAGGTAAAGAAAATGTTGTTGCTGACTTTTTATCTAGATTGGATTTATCTGCAGATGAGGATGGAACAATGGATGCCCAGATGCCCGATGAACATCTGTTTGCTATTTCAGTACTCTCTCCATGGTTTGCTGATATAGCAAACTACCTTGTTTCAGCACAGTTCCCTCTGCACCTATCCTCAAGAGAGAAGAGCAGAATCATCAGAAAAAGTGTCTCATTCACTTGGATCGGGGGCAACCTGTTCAAGCTTGGCCCTGATCAGATCTTAAGGCGTTGTGTAAGGGAGGAGGAAGCCTTTGATATCCTCCTCACCTGTCATGATGGGCCTTGTGGAGGACATTTTGCAGCAAAGAGAACTGCCTTCAAAATCCTGCAGGCAGGCTACTATTGGCCCACACTTCATCAAGATGTCAGAAGGTATATCAGCCAATGTGACCGATGCCAAAGAATGGGGAAACCAACTCAAAGGGATGAGATGCCTCTCCGACCTCAAGTGACTCTTGAGCCATTTGAGAAGTGGGGTATGGATTTTGTGGGTCCAATCAACCCTCCTTCGAGGCAAAGGTCTTACATCATTGTGTGCACCGACTACCTGACAAAGTGGGCAGAAACTAAGGCAATCAAAGCAGCGACAGAAGAAAAGGTGGCTGAGTTCTTAAGAGAAAACATCTTCTACAAATTTGGCTACCCAAGAGAGCTAGTCACTGATCAAGGAAGCCAGTTCACCTCCAACTTAATTGAAGACCTACTAGCTCATCACAAAATCATGCATAGGACTTCCACCCCCTATCATCCTCAAGCAAATGGGCAGGTGGAAGTCACCAATAGAGCATTGGAAGGGATCTTGACTAAGGTGGTGAGCAGCAGCAGGAAAGATTGAGCAGATCGCCTGGTTGAGGCCACATGGGCTTACAACACCACTTGGAAGACCACAGCCGGCTTCACACCTTATGAGCTGGTCTATGGGAAGAGAGCTTTGCTGTCAATTTAATTTGAATACAACACTTTGAGGATGGCAGCTCAACTGGACCTAGATCTCAGCCATGCCCAACAAGAAAGGTTATTGCAGCTGAATGGATTGGACGAGCACCGAATGCAGGCCCTCCTTCACTCAGAAGTGGTTCAACTTCAGAGAAAGGTGTGGCGTGACCAACACCTCAATGACAAGCAATTTCAGCCAGGAGATTGGGCGTTGTTGTATGATTCCAGGCATAAAGATTTCAAGGGGAAGCTGAGAACCAGATGGCTGGGACCATATGCAGTGGAAAAATTTCATGACAAT
The DNA here is from genome assembly GCA_031772625.1 of Pinus tabuliformis. Lineage (NCBI taxonomy): Eukaryota > Viridiplantae > Streptophyta > Pinopsida > Pinales > Pinaceae > Pinus > Pinus tabuliformis. The sequence continues at coordinate 1,384,519,297 of CM062819.1, read as the reverse complement.
GGATCTGTTCTTATTCGGACCATTGATGAGGAGGCCATCCCCATGCTTGTCAATGGGCATCGACTGAAGATCTACAGGAAACCTCTCTCAAGACAAGAGTTCATCAAAACTGTGGAGAAATCAGTGTTGGTCATAGAGAAGGGTTCTGCCTCTGTTTTGGGCATACCCTGAAAGATCTTAAAAAATAAAAAAAATAAAAAATAAAAAAGATCCTTGGGTGAAAACCTTTCTGATGCTCCCAAGGCAGATGGTAGGGGTGAAAACCTCATTGAGGCGCCTCTGCTGTCTTTCAAAAAAGAAGAAAGAGATTTGAAAAAGATCCTTGAGTGAAAACCTCTCTGAGGCGCTTAAGGCAGATGGCAAGGGTGAAAACCTCATTGAGGCACCCCTGCTGTCTTTCAAAAAAAAAAAAAAAGAGAAGAAAAAAGAAAAAAAACAATAAACAAAAAAACAGGGACAACAAGTTCACAATGTGGCAATGCATGCAGGTTGCAGGTATTCTATGAAGGAGAGGAGGTCTCTCAACTCAAAGTCAAGGGTCCTTATCATGCTACCAGGTGACCTCACCAGCACCTCCTCCGAAAACACTCATCTTCTCCAAGGTATGGGCACGATTTCATCACAGCTTAGTCTTCTACAGGAAGCTGCAGACTTTCTACAGGAAGTTCTGTATTTCTACAGGAAACTTCCTGTAGAAGTTTCGGACGGCCCAGAACTAATTGTGTGGGGAGATCTAACGGCCAAGGTTCGACATGGAGGCATGCAAGCTACTATTTTCTCCATCGCACACGGCTGTCACCTCCTTCTACCACCCCAGTTGACATGCAATAAAAGTGCCTGCATAATCAAAACAGATCATTGAATTATCAAGAGGAAGCGATTCTTAAATGAAAAAAAGATGCCGAGATGCCATGCAATACCCATCACAGCTATCCAAGGGCCCTGCGAGCGTGATCGTGATGCCACTGTCTTCACCGTTCAGCATGCACCCGAGGAGGAAAAACTGCTACAGGACATCCTACAGGAATCCCGTAGCAGTTAAGCCAACTAGAGTGTACACCATTCAATCGCCTGCAACATGCAATAATAAAGCGGGCACATGCAGCCGAGTCACAAGCTTCATCATCAGCAGCCTGCGAAGAGGAACCTCCGGGCCTGTGCAATTAAGCAGCAGCAAGCAAATCTAGTCATCGTCGTCCTGAAGCCTGGAAAATCATGTCGCGGCCGCACAGGTAAGTGCCTCGCCCTTTCTTTCGTCGAATTACATGAATACTACTTTGAAATGTTTGCAAGTATGAAATGAATGGGTTGAGCGGTCGTATGGCCATTCGACTGGCCACGTCGACCAGTCAGATGGTCTAGTCGGATGTGTAAAAGGTGGTCGTGGCAAGAAGAACGGGTAGTGGACACGTGAGAGCCATCCAGTCGGGGAGAAGCGCGTTTTAACAGAAATGACGGCGGCGGATCTGCGGAGAATGATGCGGCAGTCAGGGAACTTGCAGTAGAATGATTAAGTGACGTCGTCCAACGGTCCGGCAGGGACAGCTCACCCCCGCGCCACGGATTCCGCCGGATTCAAATCTATCGGCTAGATTGCCACCCCACGCATTTATCATCAGCCGTTTAGAAGTCGAGTGAGCATCCGGATTCCTCTGAAGCTCGACACTCCAAGTCTTCAGCCTGTTCGAACGTCTGATAGCAGCACAGAGGGCGCAGAACCACTGCAGTGTTCTCCAGAACCCATGTGCTGCTTCTACAGGAAAGCTCCGCTACAGGAAGCTCACTGCCACGAGGAAAATTGGGCTCTTCACGTCAAAGGTGGAAAATTAAAAAGGTAAGCCTAAACCTTGCCTCCCATGCAATTGGTTTTGAGGGTGGCGGAGTCGACGTTCTATAGTCTGCTCATAAAAGAATTGCAAGTGTTGTCTGCCGTTTGCATGAATTGTCGTCGAAGTGTATGTAAGGTTTCCTATAGGATATGATTTGTAATTAAGCCCTGTTAAGGCTCATCTGGAGATAGTCTTCGTGAATTGTATTCATGGCAGAGGCGTAATTCTACGCTCTGTCCCAAAAGGCTAGTTTTTTCGCATCCGCCACCTCCAGCTAATGTAGCAGTTTTTCACCATGCCGGGTGGGTTCATCAGAAAGGAACCAACCGACTCAAAGAAACTAAGAGAGAACCCTGAGGTGGTAGAGTTGTTCACTCGCGCTCAATGGATGTCGTTCTGCGACAAATTGCAAGGGTATGATGATGAGGTGGCAGAGGAGTTCTTGCGGGCTCTGAAGCCAAAATCAAAGACATTAGCCACCGTCAATTTCAGGGGTTTGAGTCTCAGACTCACCCCACAGTTCATCAGCCGAGTTACTGAGCTCCCAATGGGGGTACCATGGGACAAAGAAGAGAGGAAATTAGGCCAGAAGGCTAAGAAGGAATTCTTTCCACTAGAGGAGCAATTCTCAGAGGATAAGAACGGGGTTCGCAGAACCAGCTTACTGCCACTTTGGAGCGAAGTCAGCCTCCAAATTATGAAATACATCACCTGCGAAGGACGATTTAGCATTGTGTATGGGTACCATTTTCGGCTACTCACAGAATTAAGGCATCAGATGGACCTACCTGCAGAGAACAAACTAAGTATTCCCTACTTTCTACTGCAGTCTATGACTGAATGTGCCACCAAGTTGAGAGAAGGCACACCATACCAGGTAGCTCATCACGGGCTCATTAAGCTCCTCGTGGAGGATGCACTCCACACATACAAAGTCCCTCTCTCATGGGAAGCCTTCCGAAATTTGACTAAGGATGGCGATATAAAAATGTTGACTGAAGAGCTTGGTTCCTCCAGCAGCGAGGAGAAGGAGTCAGTATCCGCAGGGAAGAAAGAAAAAGGTCAGAGACCCACGGCCAAAGCACTGAAGACAGAGCAAAAGGAGAAACAAGAGAAAAAGGGTGCCAAAGAGAAGGATGACACACCCATATTAACGCCCAGAGGGAAAAGATTACAAAGTAGGGTGGACAGGACTGAGCCAGTCCACTTCAGCAAAGGCACCTCGACAGCAGCCTCGACCAGGTCAAAAAGCAAAACACCCTCAGCAAAGAAAACTAAAGCGGTGCCACCTGTTTCTACAGGAAAACCAAAACCGGCTTCTACAGGAAGCCAGAAATCAGCTGAAAAAGGGCCTTCTACAGGAAGCCAGAAATCAGCTGAAAAAGGGCCTTCTACAGGAAGCCCTGAGAAAGGAAAACCCAAGGAAAAGAAAGCCGACATTCTTTCAAGGGAGGCAGCAGCCGTGCTGGCCGCCCTCAGTACACCTCCTAAGACAAAGGAAAAGAGAAAGAGGGAGGCCCCTCTATATTTTAAAGCTCGGAGAAGTGTGAGAATAAAAACGTGCAAGCCACAGCCTCCATCCAGTAGCCCAATCACTATAGAGGATGCCCCTACTTCGCCCAGGGAGAGGTCCCCCTCAAAGATATCAGTCACCTATGAGAGGGGGAGCCCGAAAACAACTACTTGGAAAGAAAGGTTAGACCAATTGGCTTCAAAAGCCCGGCTACAGGATGCTGAGGCTGCTCTACAGGAAACCTTAGCCCGGCTTAAGGAAACAGAGAGGATGGAAGGAGAAGCACCCTCATCACCACCGAGGGAGGATGAAGTAGAGCCATCAAGAGAGGAAGAGAAAGAGCATATTCCGGAGCCTAGCCCTCAGCCAAGTCTGAGCTCATACTATAACTTCTTAGAAGCTGGCAAAATTATACCACAGAAATTCACTGTGCCACTGTTCTTTGCATTGGAGGAAGAGAGAGTACGAACACACACGTGGATGAAAATAGCCAAATCAAAAGGTGTGGCGGACATAGGCCCCTTGGAGGAGCAACTCAAGGAGGCAAGAAGGGAATTAGCTATGGCTAAACACGTGGCAAATTGCCAGCGGGTGTTCCTACAGGAAGAAAACAAAAAACTTAGACTGCAACTACAGGAGCTGAGGAGAGGAACAGGCACATCCTTAGGGGACATCACAGCAGAACAGCAAGGCAGAAAGGAACTGCAAATCGGTCTTGGGGAGCCAACCACGCATCTACAGGAAATAGAACTGCAAGCACAAATTGAGGTGCAAGCTCTCAAACAACAGCTGCAGCAGAAAGAGGCACAATTGGCCTGCATGGCCAGTTGGGCCATGGATGCTATACAATGCAGACAGCCAGCCAAATCCTATGGCCTGTACCTGAGAGACCAATGGCTACAATTTCAAATCAATACCTTGGCGCAAAGGGGTATCTCTCAGCTCCAAGACCCGCAGCAGTTCATTGAATTATGCAATACCAGTTCATCAGAGGATAAGGCCAAACTATCGGAGTTCTACCTCCATAATTTGGCCCTTCCTAATGTGACTTCATGGGATCCCAACACGGTCTTAGGGGATATGCAGTTAATGGCATTTGCCTCATGGTTGAACCATGAAGACAAAAGAGCAGCAGAAGCCAAAGCGGTCATGAACCGAGAGCTGAATGAGCCATTACTAATTAGAGCAGAACTAGGGGATCCAACTGCATTAATATCAGCACACCAATACTTATCCACCGACCCTCAAGCTTCATTGAAATATATGGATCAGCAGGCCCAGGCCATAGCGCATTTCGAGGATATGGAGAGACTGTTAGGGGACAACTGTGTTCAAGCTTGCACCCGCCGATGGAATACATTGGCCCACAGTCTAAAAATCAGAGAATATCATACTCCAACTCGAATGAGGGAAGCTCTAGTACGGGTGCCCCTTTATAAGAAATCCATGCAAAACCTCCAGGCCAGCTGGATTGGCCTCAAGCTAAGCCCACCTCTGCTGTTAGGATTGATGGAAGGCAGCACAGAGAAAGATGAGCATGAACAGTGGGAAGAGGTGGAAAGAAAGGCTGGGTTCCATGTCAGTAAGGAGGACACTACTGCAGAAGCTTGGGATGTGAGGGTGGCAGTAAAGGCAATGAAGGATGAGGAGCTGGATTAGTTGCTCAAGGATGAGCAATCATTTTAGCTGGGGGGTGATGATGAGCCCCAAATTTGGTAACATTTTGGGCTCATTTGGCCTAACTACCCTTGCTCAACCCTTCATTTTTCATAACTTATGCATCATTTTTTAGTATATTTATGTCATTTGTACGAATGAGGGCAGTCACTATTCCTAGGTGGCTAACACATGTTTATTTCAGGTTTTTTTGACATTTAATGGAGCAAAACCACGCAGGTGAGGGCTAGGAGACAGCCAAGATGGGATCGAGATTTTGTAGGAAGGTTGTCCACAGCATTGAATGGCCTTCCTCGTGATCTTCACCCCCAACTCCGAGCTCCAACAGCCACCACCACCGAGCTAGAAGGCAGCCAAACGGATTTTGAGGAAGCAGCAGATTACTCTTAGTTTGGTCAGCTAAACCCCACTAATTTAGGAGGCCAGCTTGGCCCTTGTAATGTATAAATGATGAGGCTATAGCCTTCGATGGGGACTTTTGAAACCTTGTTGCATATTCTGAACTACGAGCTGATAGCTCTGTTTTGCTCTTTGTAAGCCATTTTTGGCATGTTATTTGACTTATGACTATTATCTCTTAATGAAAAGCAGGCAGATTTGAGTTCAGCTCTGAGTTCTTAGAGGAGCCATAGCTCTCGGGGTTGGGCCCAACCTGAGAGCAATAGGCCTTCTTCCTTTGTATTGTTACCTTTCTTTCAGCATTGTATTTCTTTTCCTTTACATGCATTTGGAAACACAGTTTGCTGAGTTGAATTTCTTGGTGTGGTTAAGTAGGTTAGTTTTATGAACAAAGTTGCTTTCAGTAGTTTAGATTAGAGTAAGGAGATTGGATTTAATCAGAGTTCCAAAAAGGGTTGACTGCACACTCACTTCCACCTCTGTTTAGGGACTGGAATTGCAGACCGTGCCACCCACCAAAAACACTGTTTTACATGTTCATACAAGCTTTGATGCAATGTTCTCGTTTGTAGCAGCGTCCATGCATTCAGATCTTGTGGAATGAACCTTTGCTTCAGTACCATGCATGATTTTCCTTACAAAATCACGTAGCTGTTCTTTGGTTTTATAAACAGAGTTAGAATAGGTTGATGAAATTTCGGTTATGTGCAAGACATGAATGATTTGTTTCATTTACACTGTGCAGTACTACTCCCTCACTCCCTTATCCTTCTAAGCCGTGCCTAGGCCATCCACTCATCTCTCAGTTAGACCACTTGCCTCCTAACTCTTCTATCACCCACGTGATTCTACCTTTTCGGCCTTCCATTTCCTCTACCCTCCTCTAGACCAACCAGCTTTGCACACCCCCTCTTCATCTCATCTCTCTGTCCATAAGCCATCACAAGCTCCCCTCCTACCTCCCTATCCATCCATAAAGCCTCTTCCACTCATCCATCACCCAAAAACCCGATTGCAGAACATCCTGTAGGAATTACTTAACTTCCTGTAGAAATCCTGAACATCCTGTAAAACCCCTGCAGACTTCCTGTAGAAGCTCATAACCACGGTTGCTTGGCACCCAGACTTGGTGAACTTCTCTGAAAGGATGTTAGGGATTCCTTAGACCCTCTCTGAGCCTTCCTGACCTTTTCCAAGCATTTCCCTCCTTGATCTATCCCTGCACAGTCAAGACCCAGTTAGAAGCACACACATAATAATTCCAACAACTTGAACAAAAATACAAAAATATGTTTTCTTTAGATCAAAGTAGTCTAGACACATGCATCTCACCTTCCTAGAAGTAATGGCATCACTTTCAGTAGTTTTCATTCTCACCGTTGCATCAGTAGGACTAGCTGGTAGAATTAGGGTTTGCTAGGGTTTTCATTTCTTGTTGGCTTTCAGTTCATTTTTGCAAAGTAGGTTAATTTCCTTTGAGTTAGCTTTCATTCATCGGTTAAAAAGCTTCTTCTGAGAGCTCATAGAAGTTGGCTTGAGCCCTAGCGGACTTGTGCCGGCTGACCAAGTGACAGCTGTGACAAGAGCTAGTATTTGTGCATACAGCACCGTCGCTTCCAAGTTTGTTACGAACTACCGGGTTGATAAAGATAGAGAAGGAAGTTCCAGGAGTTGTAGCATTATTGCTACAATATTGGGGCTCACCAAAGGTACAGTTGTGTTTCAGAGGGAGCATGGAGCTCCCCTCACCCTGACTGATGTAAAGTATGTACCAGGTCTGAAGAAGAATCTTGTGTCTGTCGCTATGCTAGAAGATAAAGGCTATGATGTAGTCTTTAGTAAAGGAAAGGTATTCCTAAGGCATATCAGTACTGGACAGACAAAGCGAATTGGGATTCGAGTAAAGAATCTCTACAAGCTGGAGGTAGACAACTGTGCTGCATTAAGTTCCAAAGCTGAGATGGTGCAGAGCCAAGATGTTGGCGAGCTATGGCATAGAAGACTGGGCCACTTGCACCATGGAGCCCTGAAGATCATGCAGTAGATTTCTACCGGATTACCCAAGGGAAAACTTGAGCAGACGAATACATGCAAAGGTTGTACCTTGGGTAAGTATGTGAAATCTTCCTTTCCGGATCGAGATAGTAGAGCTAGAGCAATCCTGGAGCGAGTTCACTTAGATGTTTGTGGACCTTTCTCTACAGCCTCCATCGCTAAACAAAGGTACTATGTTATTTTTATTGATGATTTTTCTCGTAGATGCTGGATCTACTTTATGCAAAAGAAGGATCAGACCTTCTTGAGGTTTTGTGAGTTTAAAGCCTTGGTAGAGAAAGAATCTGGAAAGAAAATAAAAGCCTTATGTAGCGACAATGGTGGAGAGTATGTCTCCCAACAGTTTAAAGACTTCTGCATTGCAGAAGGAATTAAACGAGAATTGACGGCACCCCATAACCCACAACAGAATGGGGTGGCCGAAAGGAAGAATAGATCGATTGTGGGAGCAACTCGAGCGATGTTGCATGACCAAAGCCTACCACTGCATTTGTGGGTTGAGGCATGCAATACAACAGTATACTTGCAGAACAGAAGCCTACACCGTATACTGGGGATGAAGACACCTATGGAGGCATTTTCCGAGAAGCGACCTAATGTAAGTCACTTCCGAATCTTTGGATTATCACTTTACTGTCATGTGACCAAAGATGCTAGGAAGAAGCTAGACACAACAACTAAGTTGGGAATACTTGTGGGGTACACGGATACACCCCACAACTATCGAGTGTACCTACCTACCACTCAGAGGACAGTGGTACGCAGGGATCTGAAGTTCAATGAGCAGAAAGCCATGCGCTTATCACTTGAGAGGGAGCTCAAGTTGCATGCAAAGGAGGAACTTTCAGTTCCTAAGGAGGAGGAGCCTCAAATTGATGCGGAGCAGCTGCATGCAGAGGATCCGGGAGTGGAGACATCCACTCATGCTGAGACTTCCAGAGATGGGCGGAAACGCTCAAGGGAAGCTAACAGGTTGATGCTGGATGCGCAGGAGAATGTGGGACAACCATCTTCTCAGCGCAGACAGAGGAGGTCACCCAAGCGGTACACTGGGTACATGGCCCTGGTTGGGGAGTGTGTAGATACCGAACCTTCTTCATTCGAGGAGGCAGTGCAACCAGTCTGGGTTGATGCAATGGTAGAGGAGTATGACTCTATCATTCGGAACAGTGTGTGGGATGTTGTCCCAAGACCTCAGGGTAAGTCAGTGGTGAGTTCCAGATGGCTTTACAAGGTAAAGCAGGCAGCTGATGGTAGTGTTGAGAAACATAAGGCAAGGTTTGTTGCCCGAGGTTTCTCACAGGTCGAGGGGATTGACTACGATGAGACTTTTGCTCCCGTAGCAAGGTACTCATCGATTAGATCGATGTTGGCACTATCAGCTCAGATGGGGTGGAAGATCCACCAGATGGACGTGAAGACAACATTCCTCAATGGGAAGATTGAGGAGGAGGTGTACATTGAGCAGCCAGAGGGTTTCGAGACCTTCGATCGTGAGTCGCATGTGTGCCGACTCAAGAGGGCTTTGTATGGGCTGAAGCAAGCACCCCGTGCTTGGTACACTAGGATCGACAGCTATTTCACCGGGTTGGGCTTCACCAAGAGTGAAGCAGATGCGAACCTTTACCACATCATGGTAGAAGGTAAACCATTGATCATTGTTCTTTATGTTGATGATATGATTTTGACAGGTGATGATCAGCTGATACAGTCTTGCAAGGAGGACCTTGCAAGAGAGTTCGAAATGAAAGACATGGGTCTTATGCACTACTTTCTAGGCATGGAGGTGTGGCAGAAAGATGGTGAAGTATTTGTGTCTCAAGGCAAGTATGCCAATGAGATACTCAGGCGCTTTCACATGGAGAAGTGCAAGCCCATGCAGACTCCTCTAGCTGGGAACTGGAGGAAGGAGGATGCTACTTCAGGTGAGGTAGTAGCTGCTACTGTTTATCGGCAGCTGGTGGGTTCACTTATGTATCTGGTGAACACACGACCCGACTTATGCTTTGCGGTGAACCAGCTAAGTCAAGCTATGGTTCAGCCTACCAAGCTATTTTGGAAGGCAGCGAAGCATGTGCTGAGATACCTCAAAGGCACATCTCAGTTCGGATTGTGGTACAGACAGACAGAGGGAGTGAAGCTTCAAGGCTTCACAGATGCGGATTGGGCAGGGAGTCCATCAGACCGGAAGAGCACTTCTGGAGGAATCTTCAACCTTGGTTCAGCTGCAGTTTCCTGGTACAGCAGGAAACAGAGATCAGTTGCACTTAGCTCAGCAGAGGCTGAATACATGGTTGCTAGTCAGGCTGCATGTGAGGCCATTTGGATGTGGAAGATTCTAGTGGGATTGTTTGGTCAGAGGATGGATCCAACCATGATCTACTGTGATAATCAGAGTTGTAGCAAACTCTATGAGAATCCAGTTTTTCATGACAGGTCCTAGCACATTGATATCCAGTATCACCATCTTCGATACTGTGTGCTCAAGAGGATCATGTCGTTGCTGTATGTTTTGACCGAGGAACGTGATGCAGATATTTTGACTTAGGCATTGTCAAAATGCAAGTTCGAGTTCCACAGAGACAGGATTGGGGTTACTGATAATCCCTTTCTTGTTGAGAGGGAGTGTTGAAAATAGCAACAAGAAATTCTAAATATATAAGTGCTAAATTTAGTACTGCTATAAATAGCATTTCGGGATACCTTCCTATTTTAGTTAGTCCCTGAACTAAAATAGAGAAGTAAAATTTCAATTTGATCTTAGCAGTTGTTTGTAAAATAATTAATTAATTCACCATGAGTTAATTAGTTGTAGAAAATCAAACATGAAGTCTATGTGGGGACATGCAACAGTTTCTCCATTAATTGAGGAATTTATCCATCAGTTAAAGAGATAAGGATGAGTTGTAATTAGTTGGCTCAGTTAATTGAGTCAAGTCCAGTTAGATTAATTCAAACAATTTGTTGAATTAATTGTGAGTTCAGTTAGTTAATGCATGCATGCATGTAACTGCTGCACTTCAGATAACTGAATATTCTCTCATAAATAACTCATGCATGTCAGTTCAGACAGAGACCCAGTTGAGATCAGATGGAGGGGCAGTGTACTATTAGTTGCTAGAATATTCCATTGTGAATATTCCTTGCATGCAGAAGGAATTCTTTCCTTGAGGATTGCGCAGTTACTTCTTCAGGTTTTGTGAGTGTGATGAGGCCAATTCACACATGTGGCATCACTGGACCCCAAGAAAAACTGTGCAAGGAAATAGGAGGCTTGGAGGACATATACAGTGTCTATTCAGTCTGTGAGTTGTATTGTTTGATTGCAGAGAGAGCAGGATAGCTTGAGCGCTGATTCTTTTTGTAACTTGAACAAGATTTCCACTTGTATGATAATATAAAGATTGGGGTTTTAGGCTGAGGCTTTCCCCGGGTTATTCTTCTGTGTTATGTGTGGTTGATTTCTCATTCTCAGTTATATGTGTTCTCATTGATCTTGCTCAATTTGATTAAGCTTCCGCAGAGTTTGTTGTAGAAGTAGATCTTGTATTTTGCTTTAGTCTATTGCATAATCTGTTGATCTACAGTGGGAATTTCTACAGATTTGAGGTTAATTTGGGGCAGATTTGACCACCGTTGACTTTCTGGTTAGGGCTACATTGACTGCTGATATCACTCTTGATTTGGAAAATATGTTTTGGGCTTGTATTTATGATATTTGCTCTCTCTCTCTCTCTAAGGAGATATATGAAAATATGGTTGGGATGTTCAAAGTAAACAATGCAAATCAAATTATCTTTCTCAAGAACAAGCTGGAAGATATCAAGATGGATAGAGGAGAATCCATCCAATCCTACTTCATGAGGATTATCGAGATTAAGAACGATCTCCTATCTATTGGTGAAATCAATGGTGACCGAGAGCTCTCTCTTATTTCTCTTGAAGGGCTTACAAGAGATTGGGATGTGTTCAACACTACCATTCTCAACAATGATAGGATTCTGGGATTTGATGAACTATTGGCCAGATGCACTCAAGAAGAAATAACGATGATGGAAAGAGACAAGCCCTCAAATGGAAATAATCCTACTGCCTTCTCCACTCATTCTAAGAGAAGGAACAATTTTGGTCCAAGGAATCAAGGACAAGAGTTCAAGCTGGGATTCAAAGAAGGAAGAAAAGGAAGGTGCTTCAATTGTAACAGGTTTGTCCACTTCACCACTTCGCTAGAGAATGTCCTCACAAGAAGGATACTCCAAGAGATGATGACAATAATAACAACAACTTCAAAGGGAATGGCAATCAAAGGAACAATAGGTTCAATAACAAAGGAAAGAGTAATACTCCTGCTACTCGAAATGGAGGTGGTCATCCTCCCAATAAGTTGAGAAACTCTAGGTATGATGAAGTTAATGTTGTAAAGCAAAAATATTTTTGTCTTATTTCTGCCCTCTCCACCGCCTCTCCTTCGGATACATTGGACCATTGGTTGATTGATAGTGGTGCCTCAACGCACTTCACTGGGTACAAGGAAGCCCTCTCTAACTTGGTTGAAAAGAAGACGAATATGGAGATTATACATGGGGATAATGCCAGTTATCCCATGAAAGGAATTGGGAATGTTACTATTCACTTAATTCAAGATCAAACCCTTCACCTACAAGAAGTGCTTTATGTACCTGATTTGAAAAATAAATTGGTTTATATTTCTACGATGGAAGAAAAAGGTTTTAAGGTGACATTCATTGATGGGAAGGTTCGTATTTGGCAAAGGAACCGAAGAGATGCATTCACTCTTGGATTCAGGGTTGAAGGTCTCTATCAGGTTGGAGGAAGTCCGTTGGGAGCAATGACTTGTGATACTTCTCTTCAATCCGAATTATGGCACCAAGGATTTACTCACCTTCATTTCAAATCCTTACTCGATGTAAGGATGATGGTCACAGGGATGCCTAAATTCAACTTAAATCATGAAGGTGTTTGTCAAGGATGTGAAGCTGGAAAACATACAAGGGGACCATTCCCCTCAAGTGAGACTCAAACCACCGATATTTTTCAATTGATCGATTATGATCTATCAGATATGTTGCCTGTGACATCTTTGGGTGGATGTTTGTATTATTTTATTTTTGTGGATGACTTCTCTCGCAAGACATGGATCTATTTCTTAAAGAAGAAGGGTGTAGTATCCAAATGGCTTTGTTCCTTCAAAGCCTTGGTCGATAATCAAACAAGGAAGAAGATCAAAATACTGAGGACCGATAATGGGACCGAATATGAGTCAAATGAATTCAAAGACTATTGTAGAGAAACTAGCATTAAGAGGGAGACCACAACTACATATACTCCTAAACAAAATGGTGTTGCCGAAAGGAAGAATCGTATTATCATAGAAGCCACCCTGGCTATGCTTCATGATCAAGGTCTTATGAAGTTCTTATGAGGAGAAGCTGCCAACACTGCTTTGTATGTCCAAACTGATGCCCACATCAAGCTTTGGACTTCAAGACACCCAAAGAAGTATTCACCGGCAAGAAATTCGATGTTTCTCATTTTAGAATTTTTGGTTGTCATGTATACTTTCATGTGCCAGAAGAGAAAAGAAACAGACTAGATGCATCTGAGAAGAAAGGAATGTTTGTGGACTACAATGAAACTTTGAAGGCATATAGAATCTATGTGTCAGGTCAAAGGGAAGTGGAATTAAGTCACGATGTCACTTTCGATGAAGATTCTACTCTTAGAAAGATTCGAGATCTTCCTATTCCTAGGAAGGACAATGATGATGCTGGTGCAGAAAACCAGGATGAACCTCCGTCCGATGAACCAATGCCCGATGTTGAAGGTCCGATGGATCCCATCAATCCATCTCCCAGTGAGCCCACTACTTCAAGAAAAAGGCCTTTGTGGCTCAAAGATACATTGGAAGACGCTGAGAAACATATTGCACCAAGGGGGACATTTCGTGAAAGCAAGAAGTCGAATAGGTACCAATGGTACTTAGTTGCAATGAGTACCACTGTACAATCTAAGCCTTGTACATTCAAAAAAGTTGTGAAGCAACAGGTTTGGAAGGATGTTATGAATGAGGAATATGATTCAATCATGAATAATGATGTCTGGGATGTGGTTTCTAGACCCTAGGATAAGTCTATGGTCACTTCGAAATGTCTCTACAAGATCAAAGATGGAGCTGATGGGAGTATGTTGAGGCCTCGAAAATCGCTGCTTCAACACAGAGCGAAAACCACCCGATCTGGACCTTAAGACAACTCCTTTTCCGTTTAGGTAGTGGCTCCAATTGGGAATAATGGGACCAGTTTCCCAATGAAAGGTTATTGAGTGAAAGTGTAATGCTTATAGTGGAGTGAAATAGATGGATTTGCAATAATGAATCAAATGAAAAACATATGCATTAATCTACTCTATAGCCCGAGATTGTTTAACATTTATCTAGATACGATCTATAATGATTTTCCTTAGTAAATGACAATATAGATTGTTCAAACACCAATGAAAATGAAAATATTTCAAGGTGATTACTTTGATTAAGTAGTTAATCAAAGTAATGTGTATGACTCATATCACATTCAGAATATCAAAGCAAATTGTTGAACATGTATTTAAAAATATCAATGGTAGCATGATAAAAAATGAATACATGTAACACTGTTCTTTAAATAACATGTAATAAGCAATCTGAGAAAAAAAAAAGAAAAAAAGAAAGAAAGAAGATAAATTCACTATTTATTCATGAAATAGAGGTAAATATCAGATGTACTTTGCTCAGCTCATAAAAGAAATAGCAGCAATTTATTCCTTCCCACAAAGATGATTCCAAGAGTATAGTAATGTAACTTCTCAAAATTCTTTATGAAAAACCCTAAATAATGTTCCAATCATTCTATTGAGAAAATGATGAAAGTACAGTAATGCAAACTTTCGTAAGCCTTTCTTCATAAAATTCAGGACCTTTATTTGATACAACAAGTAAGCTTAAATAGCAGAAAACAATTGAATCTATTGTGCAAAGCGTTGAGGGCATTTAAATAGGTCCCTTCAACAACGCTTAAAGAAAAACAGTTTTTTGTGGAAATTTCTGAATGTGATTTGTTATCTTCATCAACTTCGTTTGTTCCATCGGATTATCCGGATGTTTGTTTGTCTGTTTGAGTTGAACTACTGCTTGTCAGCACAACTATCATCTTCTTTCATGAACCTGAACAAGAAAAACAGGAATCGATAAGCAAGTTATATTTGAAATAAAACATGTTTTGCAGGAAATCAGGAAAAACGCAGAGCACAATAAATCCCAACACAGACATCATGGAGAGGAATGCGGAGTGAGGAGGTAGACTTTACGGCTTATCGTAATAAAAAATTAGAGTTTGGGGCAGATCATAAAACAATTGCAATCAGATTAGACCGGGAGTATTTCACACAAGATCCCAAAGGGGGCCTTTTCAAATAAAATCGCAATCACAATCGGAATGGGTAGGAGACAGTGAAACAGTGATTTTTTTTGTTATTTGCAATAGTCGTGGATGCGGGGTTTTATAAATTACAATGTATAATCCTATCGGGTTCGGGCTTTATCGCATATCGTAATGCATAAGATTTATCGCAATCACAGGCCGTATGGGGTGAAAATTTTGTTATAAGTCGTGTCCCTTTGAAACTTGCGATTGTGGGGTCCAGGGATGACGTGGCAGTGATGTCATCCATGACGTCATAATGTGACGTGGCGGGTGATGTGGCAATGACATGGAGTATGACGTGGAGAATGACGTCATGGATGACGACAGGGATGATGTGGCAGATGGCTTGGGCCTGATCGCATATCACAATCGCATTTGGCAGGAGTCTTTGGTAACTAGCGGTATGGCTAAAAGAACTGCGATAGTTGCGGACACAATATTTTTATGAATTGAAATATAATTTTTATCGGGTCCGGGGCTTATCGAATCGGCATGAGAAAAGTTTAAGACTGTGATTCTTGCGATTGTGTAGACGCGGGGAATTTATTAATTGGAGTGAATAATCCGTCGGGTCCAGGGCTTTATCGCATATCACAATCGGTGTTTGGCAGGAGTATGGAATTCATCTTTTAAACTTTTGCGATAGCCTGCGGACGTGGGATTTTATGGATTGGATTTTATAATCCCGCCGAGTCTGAGCTTAATCGCACATCGCAAAAGGCAAGAGGCAGGATTCTTTGGTAACTGCGATAGCTCCGGACGCAAGAATTTATGGAATTGATTTTATAATCCCGTCGGGTCCGGGATTAATCGCATATCGCAATCGGGATAAGGCAATGGTTCTTGCGATTGCGCAGACACAGGATTTTAATGAAGTGAAGTTGATTTTCACGTCAAGTCCAGTTTATATCGCAATCGCAATGGAGTTGGCGGAGGGTTCTTTTCCTTATGAAAATTTGTGATGCAGGGAAGCGGGATGAGTCGGAGTTTATGAAGAATTTAAGCTTTGGGAATTAAAAATTCGATTATTTTGTTTTTTTTAATAAATAACCCATAATATTTAATGCTTAAGGTGTTTTTTTTTTAAGCCTAAGTATAAGTCTTGGTTCCGGGGGCTATTTAATTTGGTTTTTTGGGATAATCAAGGTTTAATACTTGGGATTTAATTAAAAAAAAAACTTAAGTATTTAACTTTGATTATAGGATTTTATTAACAATTTTTTATGTTGATTTATTTTTTAAGAGATAAAAATCAAAGGCTTTCTAAAACTAAAGAGTCCCTATTTTAATATAATAAATTTCA
The DNA here is from genome assembly GCA_031772625.1 of Pinus tabuliformis. Classification (NCBI taxonomy): domain Eukaryota; kingdom Viridiplantae; phylum Streptophyta; class Pinopsida; order Pinales; family Pinaceae; genus Pinus; species Pinus tabuliformis. The sequence continues at coordinate 1,384,503,043 of CM062819.1, read as the reverse complement.
TAGGAAATTTATAATATATTAAAATGGGGTTTGTTGAACAATACAACAATTGGTGATTCACTGGAAGAACCAGTTATCTCTGATGAATAAATAACGAATTTCTTCAAAGATTCAGTACAAACAATCTAAGAAGTGAAAACTACTTTTCGAAATATTTAGATAAAAATATTACTCTCATTATAAAACTCATTAAATTGCAATCTCTTTTAAAAACCTTTTGTGAATGAAAAACACATGTTTACTTGTATAAGTCATTAATTAGTTTATAAAAATAAAGTAGGGGGGCCTTTTACGACTCAGTTTGTAATGTACTCGTTTGTCACAAGTAGAGCCACTACTACCAGCAGGCGTTCATAGCCTCGACAAGGTTACCTTTTAACCAACAACAATCTAGTGTCCTGTCCATTTAATAGTGCAATAATTAGAGGTAAATTTTATGTTTCTTTTCTTTTTCTTTTTTGATGCTAAAAAGCCATTGTCCTGGTTTAGTGGCGAGATAATGACAATGCCATTCACTAGTAACAATCAAACTGAACAAGCTAGCTCGTGATGAGACCCCTTGTCTTACAATACAAAATCGTAAGCCATTACCCTGATTTGGTGTTGAGTGTGGTAATGTCAGTTTAATTGGTTCCATATGAACATGGTATGCAGACTCGTGATGAGACCTCTTATCTTTTTAGTTTTTTTTTTAGAATTACACTCTAAAAATTTCCTTTTTTAATGGATGGGGAGGATCGTTGACTCCTCAAAAGTTTTGGATGACAATTTCGAGTTGAAAGTGTTTTAGTTGTAAGACGGTCTTTACTTTTTAAGGATAACCTTTTTTGATTGAAACTAGAGTAAAAGGATATAATTTTTTGAGGTTTTTTAAAGATTTTACGACTTAATGGAAAATATTTTCAGAGTTCTATACTTTTTATCCATTTTTCAATTGCGGTAACCACTTATTAAAAATTCCTACCTTCAAAATGAAAAAATAAAAATAACTTCAAGAGATGTTGAAAAGTCAATATAGTACTACTTAACATTTTATTAACAAAATCTGTAAAGGGAAAAATAAATTGCAGCGGGATGTACAATGGAAGTGATTTTTTTACAGATTTTATTCTTTATTCTATTTTTTTTTATAAAGAAATTAAGAAAAGAATTTCTTTAAGATGAGCCCATTTATAGGAAGAGAATCTCTCTTTCCTGATAAATCTTGAAGTATAAATGTAGATGGGCTTATTTGTTCAACAATATGAAATGGACCAAGCCATAATTTCTGAAATTTGGTATGTTTCCCTTTTTCTTCGTGTGCTTTGTCCCACTTGAGAACTAGATCTCCAACTTGGAAAGATCTTTGTGTGACTGGACTTGCATCAAAAGAAGCTTTCACCATCTGTTGATGTTTGGTGTGTGTGAGTTTAACCTTTTCCCTTTCTTCTTCTATTTTTAGGATTTGTGAATTTCTTAATTGCAATGAAGAAGAAGGTGTTTCTTCAATAAATTGAACTAGGGCTAATGAAGGAATAGCTAAATGTGATGGAATAATGGCTTCCTTCCCATAGACTAGGTTAAATGGAGAAGTGCCTATAGAGGCCTTCTGAGTTATCCTATCAAACCATAGAGCACATATTAAAGCTTTGTGCCAGTTTCTTTGATTTTGATCTACAGTTCTTTTGATTATTCTGAGGAGATTTTTATTTGTGGATTCTGCCAAACCGTTTCCCTGGAGATAGTAATTAGCAGAATATTTGAGTTTAAAGCCTCTCCTAATTGCAAATTCAATCATACTGGTACCCGAAAAATAAGATGCATTATCAAATATAATTGCAGAAGGCAAACCAAATCTTGTAATGATAATTTGATCAATAGATTCAATCATAGATTTAGAATTGAATACCTTTAGCGGAATTGCTTCTACCCACTTAGTGAAGTAATCTGTAGCAGTCAGAATATATATATATGATGTTTAGAAGAGTGAGGAATGATCTCACCTATGATATCCAGTCCCCATTGTTCGAAAGGTTGTTCAATGTTGACTGGCTGCAGAGGCAAGGTTGGTTTCCTTTGTCTTCCAGAAGCAGTTTGGCATGCTTTGCATTTACTCACATATGCGTGGGTATCTTTGAAGAGAGTGGACCAGTAGTATCCAACATGTAAGATTTTGTGTGTTGTAGTATCTCCTCCAAAGTGTCCACCTGCTGGTCCATCGTGAAGTTCCTGCAAAATTGTTTGTGCTTCAGAATTTTCTAAGCATCTTAACAATATGGAATCATAGTTTCTCCTAAATAACACGTTATCAACAATCTCATAATTTTTTTCTTTTAATATGAAACCCATGCCTCAAGATCAACAATAATAAATTTATTTTTTAATTATATCAAATACATAAAATCATGACCACATATGTCATTATGAAGACTAAACCTAGTTACATATTTTAACACAAACTTCTCAGTGTATCTACTATATCCGGAGAATACTCATCCCCTTACTGCTCAACTAAGCTATAAGGAGAGTCATGTGAGCTCTAATCCACCATTAAGATCGTCATCTATGATCTCTGATCTTGTTCTCTTGCAAACATGCCATGTTAGATAAACTAAACAGAAACATAATCAAAACCACACATCAATATGTTTTAGGGGAGGTTATCTCATCTGCATAATCAATCCATATTAGCACTATATATATATATATATATATATATATAATGACACTAACATATCAACATCATCATGATGACACAAGTTGCAATAATGACCACCACGATGCATGTCTAACCTACTATGAATGCATAACCATAATCATCACAATGCATGCACAACAAACACATTGACAACTAGAATGCATACATAACAACCACATTTAGCCCATCCAGTCCAAGCGTTTGAACCTGCAAGCTATGATACCAGCCTGTAACGCCCCCTCCCACATTTACCCAACTTCACAAGCTCACCAGGGTAAACATGAGATGAGTGTCACTATGACATGACCTGACCTCCAAGTTCCAGTTATGGAAGTGGGGCCGACACACCGACAACTTACTGACATCCCTCAGGAACACTAGATCACCCAGAAAGTCCACAACCTCTGATGACCAGATCTTGAGCTGGAACTACTTTTCCACAAGCTTAACCCCCAACTGCACGCACAACACAACATGCATGCATTATGGGCCTCCAACCGCACTCATATGCCAGTCTCCATGCGGTTATGACCCAAATCATCCAATTCAATGCATGCGGGCCAACAATTTGAAACTTGAACAAGAACTTTACCTAGACATGCCTAATCCATGATAGACATTTCGTCAAACATATGGTAAACATGTAAGATATAGGTCATGAATGCATATTTATCATAGGCTTTTGAATTTCACTTGAGAATCACCAAGAAGGCACCAATCCCTCTCTAGCTAGCCACAATAACAATTGTTAGAACATGCATTTATCAACCATTCAACAACTTATGAAAACATGTCAACAACCATAGATAGAATACATCATATAACTAGCATATAACCAACATATAAATAGAATGGAAACCATCACAAATCAACCATAAAATCATCAACATAATCACTAAAAATGCTCATAGATCACAATAGGAAAATACCTCATATTAACATGTGAAAATGCCAACCAAGTTAGGGACTTCCACATACCACCCAATCATAGATTGGGCTGAACCAAATCTCTCTTTCATCCAATCACCATCACACCATATTCCAAGCATGAATGTGGGATCTCATGGGTTAAACCAAACAAAACCAAACTAGGGCTTCCAAAGGCCAAACCACCTCAACCCTTAACCACAATGATCTCACCTATATGGTCCATAAATCACTAACATCAATGAGATCGATCTCTACCCAAGTTGTCTAGGGTTCCATGAACTAGTAACTCAACCCACCAAGGGCTCAAGATCGTTTATCCCAACCTACGGCTCCAGGAAATAGTAACTCGACCCAAACTATTCCAGGGCTTCCAGAGTGTTTGTTCCAACCAACAACCATAGGGAACCTGAGCACCAATTATAAAAACAAGTGGGAAACCCACAATACCATGACTATCCAGGAAATGGTAAGGCAAGGATGAAACCACTGTTAATCTAGGAAAATCTCCATGCCAATGACAACACAAAACTAGGGAACCACATACATATACCATGCATAAAATAATCAACAAGGAAATCACACATGCAATCTATTACCTGCAAAGTATCCCTGTTGTAGTTGCTGATCCAACTGTTCCCTTGTGCTCCATTGTTTTCCTTTTCTTTCTTTCTCCAATCCAAGTGAATGCTAAAGTGCTCCAAGAATGTTCCAAGAATGCTCTAAGTGTGCAAGAGTATGAGAGAGCAAAGCTAAACTGACAAAAAATTGTGAACTGATTCTTTGATGCCTTTTTATTATTGATGTCTCCCTTTTCTTCATTTTTCTCTAATTTCCCTTGCATGCAATTATGTGTCTCTTCACCTTCATTTTCTCCTATTTTTCTTTATTTTCATAATTAAAAGCCAATTATTGTCTCTTTGCCTTTACTAATTTCTGTAGCCGTTATTAATCCACAAGTGATGCACACTATAATGTTTTTCCCAACATTCAACTTGGAATACGTGTCCCATGACCTTGGTCTTATTTTATTTAATGGAAAATCAACTAGGGGTTGTTACAAAAATTCTCCATATTTAACATGAAAGTACCCAGTTCATTAAACCAAGGTAAACCATGAATTACGTTGATCTCTTCTTTAAACATAATTACAAAATTAAATTGAGATATACATTTATAATTGTCAATTGTTACTTGCAAGTTCTTAATTTTGTATTTTGCTTCAAAATAAGAAATGTCTTTATTCTCAAATATATTTGATTAGAGAATTAATAATTGATTTGCAAAATTAGCATTAAAGTCATTTTCCTCACGATTCTTCTTTATAACAATATTATCTTCTTTTCCATGAATATTCCTTTTTAATCTACATAATCCATAACATGAAATCATGCTACCTTTGTAATGCAATCTTCCTTCCACCATTTTCAATTTCTTCCTATTTATTTATTTATTTTCCAATACCTTATTATTCGTTTCAACTTAATTTTATAAAAAAAATAATACTTTATAAATGATATTTCTCTCTCACAAGCCACATATTCCTCTTCATAATTTTTTATTTTTGCTTTCAAAATAATCCTCCTCACTTTACAATGTTGACATTCTTATATTTAAATAATTTAATCACTTCTTTTGCACCTTCACTATATTAACTTTTTTTTTTAAGTTGGTTTTTTTAGGGTTTTTGTCTAAACCTCTAATTCGACAATATTAAATTCTTATCTTTTATAACTATTGCTTTATATCACCTAGCTAAGAAGCTAAGTATACTTCTTGATCTTTATCAAATTGTAGTAGCGTTTTAATGGTCAATAATAATTGTTTAACCTTAATTAACTGGGTAATAAAAATCAAAATAGTAAACAATGATATACAGAAAAGGAACTATAGCAATGGTGACGTTATTCTGCAATTGAATTAATTTCGACGTTAATGAGTCAAGACTGTAATTAATCTTTGAATTGGAGGTCATAATTCTTAGGTTCGCGTCCTTGTGTTTTAATTCCGATATTTTGCACAATTTTAACAAAATTGTGGGGCACTAAGAGATCTGCAACCCTTCCTCAATGTTACGGTGTTGGTTTCCCGTACCAAATACACATGGTTATTATATATACACATGGGTCAGCATTATATTCCAAATAGAATTCATTCACACATATTTATTTGTTCCATGTTGTTATTATTTAATTATAGGTCGGACGCCTTTTTATGAATAGTCATATCTCAAAAAAAATAAAAATGTTAATGCTCATTATTAGTTATATTTGTGAAGTATTATTATTATTTATTGATATATTTATATTCATAACATAACAAAATACTCCTCCATATGCCATGTGTCCAAACTAAGAGAGTGCACCCTAGAGAAGCATGCCAACCTGAGAACCAATATATTATTACATGTCCTAAAATTTGTGCCCAAGAAGGGGTGCACTTTACTAGAAACTTCTATCTCAATCCAAAAAACTACTTCAAATGAGAAAAAAGAAGCATTTAAAATAAGGTGCCCAAACTATTAACATTTATTTGGATAAATTAGATTAATTTAACCATCGAACAATTAAATGAACATCAACATGTATGCACAAAGGTTAATGTTCAAGTATAGCCATGGTCCTCCTCCCAATTAGTCCCCAACAAATTAAAGCACCATGAACGTGTGTGCTAATGAGTGGTGCACTTTATTTCACTATGTAAATAAAAGATGTTTTCCCTAGAAAAACCTGTGCATGATAACAACAAAACATGAAGTCCAATCTAAAGTGCACCATCACCAAGGGATTATTTCATCAAATCACCATCTAACCTTAGTAAAATGTTATATCACCTTTAAGTCATGATGTAATAACACCCTTTCTAAATCAAACTTAGAAAATAACATATCCATAACTTAGGGAATTAGCATCATGAAACACATTCTCCTTAGATGATGCCTAGATAAGGTGAAATTATATAGTTAAGTCACATATGAAACTCCTAGAAAGGAAACATAAATCGCCCCACCATAGAAAGATTTTAAGATAAAGTGACATAACAAAAAGGCTAACCCATCCACCCATCAAGTATGCCCCCCATCACACATCCAACACTTGCAAACTATGTAGAAGGTCCCTCTGGAAACATCAAATAATGCCACAATTATGACAAAGTCACTAGGAAATTTCAACAATCATGAAACTTATATCTCCTAACCATCATCATCTAACTCCTTGTGGGGCTAGAAATATCATCCATATCCAAGATAAGCATATGAACCATACCATTATGAGATAGTGTGCTCCACTTCCATCAAAAGTGCATCCAAGAGTTGTTCAACAAAGCAAGAATGTAAGAAGACCACCAAGTCGTTGAAGGAAATGTAACTAGGTTTGGTCTTCATAAATGTACTTTTGATATTTGTATTTATTCAAGAAAAGAAATATTATTTTTATAATATATGTCAATGAGTTTCTTACTCATTGAAATAGGTTTAGCACTAGTTAAAGTGCTATAGGTGAGTCAAATAGTCAAAAGAAAAAGGTTGAAGACCTTAAGGGCATGTTACACCTTGTATAAATATGTATTAAAGTCAAAGAGAATACCTCCAAGCAAAGTCAAGTCTCCTCCTATGCTAAGGCACCATCAAGAAGCTCCTTCAAGCATGCAATACCACCAAAGAAACCATCCGAAGTCTACTCTTCAAGTCAACCTACAAATAGTTGACTAGTCGGCTTAAATGGAGGGACAATCCTCTATTTATAGAGGTTGTCCACTCCAATACAACGCACTCAATGAGCTCTAAAATCTGCGAAGGGTAAAGGCAAGAAAGAACAAAGGAAGAGGGTCTCCAAGGGCAATGAAGGAGAAGGGTATACCACCAAAGTCAAGAGGTCTGTTCTAGGGCTGCTGCAGTCACACGTGCGAGGAAAACAGAGGGTTGTCCTTGTGGCTAGGACAACAACAATCCATAGACACTCATCTATCTTTGTTTGGGGCTAAAACTTGGCCTACAAGGCCTCCTACTCCAGCGTAGAAGAAAGACACTCAAGCGAAGGAGAGAAGGGCATATAACACCTAGTAATCCTCCCACACGTGCGAGAAACTAGGGCAGCAGAACAACAATACAATCATACACCCATATCTCAAGAAGGATCTCGGTTGGTCAAAGAAGAAGTACTTGAGAAGGGGATAGAAGAGGAACACCTCATCTAAGAGGCTCACATGAGCAAGAACTATTCCTAGACAAAGATCGAAGAAGGAAGACGAAGTGCCACGAAACGAAGTGCCGAGGAACAGAGTGCCGAAAGAAGTGCCAGGGAATAAGGTGCAGAAAGAAGGAAGGACTTGACTTGTGCTTGGAGGATACTCTTGTCAGGGGTCTAGGGTTTGGCATTGATCAATAGAAGCTTCAATAAGAGAAATTCACTAAAGGGTTTTCCTCTCAAGAGAAGAGAGGTTTTGGCCCTAGCAGAGAGCTAACATCTTGTGTTCTCGTTCTTATGTTTTGGTAGCAGTTTGATGAAGTACACACAAATGCACTAATAATAGTAATAAGAAGAATAAGATAATAAGGAAAAGTAAAAATACTCCACAAATTTTTATCAAGTAACGAAGAATCACACTACACCTAATTTGCCCTAGATTCTTCAACATGGTATCAGAGCTAAGGTGACACATTTAGGAAAGGGAAACTCAAGAACACTCATCAAGGAAGGACATCTACAAGATCGAAGCATCAAGTCTATAAGTCTCAATCACTTCAAGGACAAGAAGGTCTACAATCCATCATTCATCAAGAAAATCTACAAAGCTAGAAGAAGAGGCTTACATAAAGGCACCTACAAAGAAGAGTAGATTGAAGCAAGACCTACATCAAGCTACAAGTCATCAAGCAAATCTCATCATCAAGCAAGTCCATTTGGAGAAGGCAACTTGAATAACTTCAAGATCCAAGGAAGGCAAGCCATCAAATCTTCAAGGAGGAAGCAAATCCACTACATCTCAAAATATATCAAGTAAGTACATGTCCCCTTTTGAATATACTTCAATGTCTTTTTGCAAGGAAAACAATAAATTTGTTGGTACCAATAAATTTCTTGCATGGAAGAAGAGGATTGATCTACTTCTCAAGGAGAATGAACTCCTAGAACATGTCAAAGGGAATATCATTATCCCTGCTAAGGAACAATCTCAAGCCTTAGTTAACTACAATAAGGATGAGATAAGAGCTCAAAGGATTTTGATATAATCAATCAAAGAATCTCTCATTCCCTATGTCTCCAAATTTGATACATCGAAAGAAATTTATGATAAGCTAGTAGAGTTATTCTCGGTATCCACAACCAGAGAAGTAATATCTCTGAGGAATGAATTGTACAAGATGACGATAACAAAGGAAGGAATAAATCCCTACTCCATGAAAATCTCTTAAATGAGATTTTAACTTCAAGAGCTTGGGGAAGTAATATTTGACAGAGAGATGACAATTGTAGTACTCAATGCTCTACCTGAGGATTGGGGCAACTTCACATCTAGCATATATTCCAAGAAGGAAGTAACCACTCTTAGTGAAATTTGGTCTCTATGCAGGACAGAGGAAACCAGACTTAAGGCAAAAGAAGATGTAGGATCAAAGGAGCAAGCATTTTCTACCATTGCCAAGAAAAAGGGAAAATTTGGCAAATTTGGTCCATAAAGAACAAACAACAAAGACATGTCCAATATCCAATGTTTTGGATGCCAAGAATATGGACACTACAAAAGGAATTGTCCTAAGCTTAAGAAGGGCAAGAACAACAAAATAAAGAGGGAAGAATATCACGTAACTCAAGAGGTGAAAGAAGAAGGAAAGAAGCAAAAGAAGGAAGATCCTCTGGATCTCTACTATGACTAGGTTAAGATCTTTACTTCTAGACTTATTTCAAAGTTTTCAGTAGTATAGGAGCATCTAGGAATAGAATAAAATTGCATGGCTATAAAATTCCTCTAGAATCTAGAAGCCTGATGTACATAGAGTTCTACATACTCATGAAGATGTAGCATTTATAATAAGAACAAAAATGCATGGGTAGAAATATCTTCCAGAATATAGGAGCATGGCAGATATAGCTCAAGATATTCATGTAGAAGAAACATACCTAGTATAAGACCTCATCCACGATGAAAAGAAAAATTGATCATGATTAAGAATCTTAGAAGACTTCCATCATCAAAAGAAAAGAAACATTTGCAAGGCAAGGGTCTTTGAGATCCTATGATGGAATCTTCAAAAGATGGTTCATGAACCTAAGCAGATGTCTCATTGGGAATCCCATTCACGAGATTCAAGAAAAAGGATGATATGCAGGCAAGCTAAGATGAAGAAAGAAGGACCACACCAAGGTCAACCAAATGAAGTCAAGATGATTAAGGAGAATCGCAATGAGGTATGTATGCATCAAAGTTTAAGTCATGTTATCATTTGTATATTACTGAGTCATAAGAATAATTCTATAACATGATCAAGTAGGAAAGAATCTTTTTCACCAATCACATGCTCGAAGGCATGTACTACATTGCAATAAAGGTAAAAAAAAGAATATGCTCACATAAGGAGTATAAGGATGCTGACTAAGAAGCAAGAAGAAATGTTGACTAGTCCAGGAAGCAAGCAATAAAGAAATGATCTCACAAGAAGCATAATATGGTTAACCTATCTGTCTAAGAAGAAGCAAATGGAGAAAGAGATTAAGCATGTGAAGAACACCATGATCACCGAGAATCACTATCTAACAAGATACTTTGAAGTTACTCCCGCAAGAAGGTAGGAAAGGAAGGAAGGACCCTTGACACCTATGAAGGCCGTGGAGATATAAAAGATGTAGATAATTGATTCTACTATACGAAGATGTCGTGATGAAGAAGCCATCCAACAAAAGAAAAGGCAATGTTGAATCAATGTCAGGATAAAGTCATGATGGGCTACTAGGTCGAAGCATGTAAACAAACAAGAACAATGAAGCATCCATGAGAATAGTATTTCGAAGCATGGACAAGATGACAAAGGAGTAGCCAATATGACAAGAAAACTTGATGAATGACAATAAATCCACTTTCCACGAAGGAAACAATGACATGACAAACCAGGAAGGAAAGTGATCAATGGATGGTGCCCTACCTAGAAGAAGTTCGAGCAAAGACTTCATGACATCAAAGAAAGGAAGGAGATCAAGTAGTTGAAGGACTCACGAAGAAGAATTTTCTGATGAATGAAAGAGTCCCTAGTTAAGAGGGAGCTCTGACAAGTCCTTAATCAAGAGGGAGCTTTAGGTCACCCCTAATTACAAAGGAGTGACAATTGTGTTTTTCAATTTCATGGGTCATGCACTAGACCAGGACTAACAACCGTAAGTCTAGATGAAGGCCATGAATGGAAATGTAGACACAAGATAGACACAACATTCTTTTCTTCACTTGGGAAGAAAGAATGGGAAGATTAGGTAATCATCTGGCATCCGATACTCTTTGAGGATGGGTAGGGAATCCAAGACAAGAGTAGGCAAGAGGACCTATATTCTTTGAGGGCTGGGAACCCAAGACAAGAATAGTCCTAGAAGGTCATACTCAATGAACACTTGGGTGGGTATGTACCTTGAGAGACAATGATGAAGTTGTCTATAAATCATTGGTCTCGCCAACATTGTAGCTCATGGTCTCGTAGAGAGATGGAGATGCTAGTCAAGGCCTTGCACTATGACAATGCTGATAAAAATGATGCTTTAACAGATGGATTTCAAATCCGGTTTCTCTTATGTGAATTCTTCAAGATTGATAAATAACCAAACACCTTGTAATGTTGTATGAATACCTCCCTAGTTAAGAGGAAGTGTTGAAGGAAATGTAACTAGGTTCGATCTTCATAAATGTACTTTTGATATTTGTATTTATTCAAGAAAAGAAATATTATTTTTATAATATATTTCAATGAGTTTCTTGCTCATTGAAATAGGTTTAGCACTATTTAAAGTGCTATAGGTGAGTCAAATAGTCAAAAGAAAAAGGTTGAAGACCTTAAGGGCATGTTACACCTTGTATAAATATGTATTAAAGTCAAAGAGAATACCTCCAAGCAAATTCAAGTCTCCTCCTATGCTAAGGCACCATCAAGAAGCTCCTTCAAGCATGCAATACCACCAAAGAAACCATCTGAAGTCTACTCTTCAAGTTAGCTTGCAAATAGATGACTAGTCGGCCTAAATGGAGGGACAATCCTCTATTTATAGAGGTTGTCCACTCCAATACAACACACTCAATGAGCTCTGAAATCTGCAAAGGGTAAAGGCAAGAAAGAATGAAGGAAGAGGGTCTCTAAGGGCAGCGAAGGAGAAGGGTATACCACAAAAGTCAAGAGGTCTGTTCTAGGGATGCTGTAGTCACATGTGTAAGGAAAACAAAGGGTTGTCCCTGCGGCTAGGACAACAACAATCCATAGACACTCATTTATCTTTGTTTGGGGCTAAAAATAGGCCTACAAGGCCTCCTACTCCAACGTAGAAGAAAGACACTCAAGCGAAGGAGAGAAGGGCATATAACACCTAGTAATCCTCCCACACGCGCGAGAAACTAGGGCATATCTCAAGAAGGATCTTGGTTGGTCAAAGAAGAAGTACTTGAGAAGGTGATAGAAGAGGAACACCTCATCTAAGAGGCTCACATGAGCAAGAACTATTCCTAGACAAAGATTGAAGAAGGAAGACAAAGTGCCAGGAAACAAAGTGCTGGAAGAAGTGTCGAGGAATAAGGTGCAAAAAGAAGGAAGGACTTGAATTGTGCTTGGAGGATATTCTTGTCAGGGGTCTAGGGTTTGGCATTGATCAATAGAAGCTTCAATAAGAGAAATTCACTAGAGGGTTTTCCTCTCAAGAAAAGAGAGGTTTTGGCCCTAACAAAGAGCCAACATCTTGTGTTCTTGTTCTTATGTTTTGGTAGCAGTTTGATGAAGTACACACATATGCACTAATAATAATAAGAATAAGAATGAGCTAATAAGAAAAAGTAACAATACTCCACAAATTGTTATCAAGTAACGAAGAATCACACTACACCTAATTTGCCCTAGATTCTTCAACACAAGCAACAAGCATAATCACCATCCAATTAAGGAAAAGTGAGCCTCCCCCAACCAAATATCTCTATCAAATGATATAATTTTGTGGAGAGAAGGGGCTCCATCAAGATGAACCTCCCCAAGCCAATCTAAAATATCCAAGAACCTTTTGATATATATTGCTCTGACATTGTAGGCATTTGTTTTCAATGCATGTTTTTCATAATATATAATATGATAATTAGGACATGCATATATAGTTTGATACTCCCTTCCAATTTCTTTCATAATGGCATAAAAATCTCGGTATGTGTGAGGTAGAATATTTGACGATGGTAAAAAAAACACCTAATAATTTACAACATAAAAAATCACTAATTAGTGTAAAGAATATTAATCTTAAATATTTCATTCTTAGTTTACACATTAATTAACACAAAAAAGGAAGAAAAACAACCTTTATGTATAATATGTGATGAAATATATCACATACCTTAGGATCTATGTCATATAAGTGTTTGACAAACCATTCAAAACCTTTAAGTTCACCAACAATAATGTAGCAGAGAGAAGATTTGCTTTTGAGCCTTCATAAAGTGGTGTCATTTCCTTTTCTAGCAAAGTTTCATCAAAAATATTATCATCATTGTCCTCATCCTCATCATTGACTGGTCGAGCGAATAATCCTTGTCCCATCATCTTGAACTATGTTATGATTGTCATTTTCTTCCCTGGGATATGATTAAGTTGATCTTCAATATTTTCTCCATGTTCCTCAACTTGTACAACATTTCTACTACTACTTGGGGCATTCGAACACTGACTAGGGGGCCAACTTGACTTTATAATTAGAAACAATCATGCAAATTAAAATTAGTTTACATAACAAATATTATAACAATATAAAATTTTACAAATACAATTAATATAAACATAATAGATAATGAATATATAGCTTACCAAGGGACGATATTCCTTTGATCCCCCTTCAATGTATTCATGTTTCCTACAATGTCTTTTAGTTTTTTCTCTTAAAAATCTTATGGGACATAAGTCCCCACATTTAATGCAAGTGCAATAACATCTCCCTTAATCACCTTGATTTCCCCCCTACTAATGTTTATTGACATTCTTCCCTACAAAAATGTTAGGCAATAATTATGTTATAAAGTTGAGTAGCGTACTAGATCAATAATATTTCGTAATACAATTAATATAGATAAAATACAAATAAAAATCACTCATCAAGAAGAGCTTATAACTTTTTAAAACCATTATAGTTATAGCAAAAATGTAACAACATCTCTTAAAAAAACATATTTATAAATTTACTTACCATCAAAATTTTGATAATAGTTGATCAAGTCAAAGTTGACTAGTCAAAAAGTGACCCACAATTCCAGTGCAATGGATAGGGAAAAAAAGCTTTTCATTGATATTACGACAATAGTCAAACACTGTCACTCTTACGAAGATTTGAAGACATGTCGTCAAAAACCGACAAATTCAAGCTGATTAAAAAAAATAAAAATAAAAATTGATATTAATTCTTATAATTTTCAATAGTACAACCAATTTTAGCCATTGTGTTGTACTTTTCCATATAAATTTATTAATATATATTATATATATAACAGTATATGCTTTTAGACTCTAAGGGACGCACTTAAAAAAAGAACTTTAGTACATAGAAAATTTTCATCATAAAAACTGTGTTTGAGACACCTGTGCGAATGGTGTTATCTGAAACATGGTATTGTGGGTTTGTTCGTTTTTGTTAACGTATTCAATGTCTATGTGAAGTACATTAATATGCGTGGCTTTCAATGTCATTTGTCATTAGACAACATGCCTTTCTTAAGAAATGGAACTATTTATTTTGATGATCGAAAACTTTTAGTTTTTTTAAGTCTCAAAAGTTTTTTTTAGTCTCTACCGCAGGCAAGGTAGGGATCACTGCGGTAGGCAGGGGATATAGTAATCAAAATGGTGGCCTTTAATATTTATTTAACCTGTTTATTATGACAAATAAACCTGTTTATTATGATAAATAAACAGTAACTATTATGAATAGTTAGCTAAACATTTTTAGCATATGACAAATAAACCTGCTTGTTATAAGCAATAAGCGGTTATCATGACAAATAAGGAGTTACTATTATGAATAGTAACTGCATTTTTAACATGAATCAGTTTGATCGTCTTATTAGTCCCTGCCATCTGGCATCCGGCAGGGACTATTGTAATCGTTCAATGCCGACTTAGCATTAGTTCAATGCTTTCTCCATCTGTTATACGGCGGTTATACTAAAGTCGTGTGAGGTTTTATGTGCACATAACCAAAGTCGCATTCGGGCTTAACCTTTCTCATCTTATTTGGCCTCTTCCCGAGGCGGAAGAGGCCTGACCATGGGTTATATTGGTTTTAAGGCTGCTGCATTTTGGCTAACTGTAAAAGGGCTTGTTTTAATGTTAACATTAGTTTTGAAACATTAAATGTTGGGATGGGCAGATAGTTACAAGCAACCTATGATAAGTTCATTAGCATAAGTTCATTATCAATCGCACGTAATTACTACAAGTGTGTTTGCATGTGTTACAGGTGGATGATGCAGCGCAGCTGTGCTCTGCTTTATAATCGTCTTCCACCTGCTCTTTTGTGCGTCGTCTTCCACCTGCTCTTTTGTGCGTCGTCTGCTTTCGTTCTGTGAACAAGGTATCGTCTTCTTAACCAAATGCATCCTCATCTATTTTGAATATATGCTTATACTGTAATGGAATCTGAGACCAAGTTGCTTAAACATCTAACTTAGCAATTGTCTAGCCTTGAAGGTTGAACGCTACGGACCTGCTGGAGAGGCTGAGAGGAAAGAGGCTCATGTTCGTCGGAGACTCCATCAGTCGTAACCAGTGGGAATCCCTGCTTTGCGTTTTGAAAACTGTAGTGCCTGAAAACAGAAAGACCTTTGGAACGAGAGGTGCATCAACTGCATTCGTAGCTCAGGCAAGTTTTTTTGTCCGTTCTCTTCGTGCATGGCAGGTGTTCTGCTGTCCGTGCTCTTCCTGCATGGAAGAGTGCCAGGAGGCGCCTTCAATTGAATTTGCTTTGTAGATGTCTGCACGCTGTTGTAACCGCATGTAATCCATTTGCTTTGTCGATGTCTGCACCCTGCACGCTGTTGTAACTGCCTGTAATCCATTCTATTTTTTCCATTCCGTAAGTCTATTATACACCGCTTTGCATTCTTGTTCTTATGGTTGCACGCTGCTGTAAGTCTATTATACACCGCTTTGCATTCTTGTTCTTATGGTTGCACGCTGCTGTAACTGCCTCTGAGTCTCTCGTAGGGTTTAACATTCTTTGGTTGCAGGGTGTAAGCTTTAATGGCAGCTATGGCAGCTAGGTAGATTGAGATTTGAGCGATGAAGAGTTACCTGGATCATGCTCTGGCCATGAGCCCTCTGTTGCACTTCCTTTGCATTCTTGTTCGTATGGTTGCACGCTGCTGTAACTGCCTCTGAGTCTATTATACACTCCTTGTTCGTAGGGTTTAACATTCTTTGGTTGCAGGGTGTAAGCTTTAATGGCAGCTATGGCAGCTAGGTAGATTGAGATTTAAGCGATGAAGAGTTACCTGGATCATGCTCTGGCCATGAGCCCTCTGTTGCACTTCCCGGAAGAGCTGGAGCGGATCAAAATTCCGTCCGAGTGGTAAGTCCGACATTCAGGTAAGTGGCGAAAATTAAATCCAGTGAACAGATGATTCAGGGCATTTCGCTGGCCTCGCTTCGTTCAGGAGCCGAATTAACTGAGACCGGAGCCGAATTAAGAGATGCTGGTCTCAAGCAGGGTTGGGCTGGCTCCTCATCACGCTAGTGTTGGGCTTGCTCCTCGTAAGGCTTCATGTTGGGCTTGCTCCTCGTAAGGCTGCAGTCTAACTAATTCCCTCCTCCGTCTCGACCTTTCGTGGTTTCTAGTTGATCGTGCAAGCCCCTCTAGTTCACTCATCTGTGGCCGCAGGGTATGTCTGAGGCACTGTAGTAGCACCAAATTATTTCTCAAGCCCTGATTGTGGCAGCGAGTACTATCTGAGGCACTTCTTGGGCCTGGTTTGTGGCAGCGAGAGGTTTCTAGCAACCTGGTATTGAATTAATGGTGACAGTAGGCTGGAATTCCCTCCATGAGTTAGTGAATAGTGGAACTGAGACAGCAAGGAAGTGAGGGATCCCTTCCCTGTAGCAGCAAAGTGGGAACCCCCATTCTGAAGCAGCGAGGGTGCATTTAGGCCCGCGGAAGAACCCCACATGCCTGTACAGGTCCCTTGTGGTAGCAGAGGTCGAGATGCTGTTTCTGAGGTTGCTGGTAGCAGAAATAAACACCTGTGAGCAAACGCGCTAAGTATCGATACCGTGGCGGGCCGTGGAACGACCACTCTGTATCGGGGGCCAAAATCTTCCGCACTGTCGCGCCATCTTTCGATTCTACCGCAACGTACAGCCGAAGAATAGCCTTTTTATTTTCTTCACCCTCCAATGCGCAGTCTGTTGAGTAAGTTGGGTTAACGAGCATTGAAGACGTTGGAGATTACAGAGACCAGAACAGCCAGACAGCAGGTGAATCAAAGGCCATGGGAGGAATTAATTGGTCTACATGGGAACAATTAGTGGGTGCTCTGTGTTGAACGCTGGCTTTGTGAATGAGTTACATATGTTAGCTTGATGCAACATTTAAGTGCCGCTGTTACGGATTGCATGCTATGTAATGGTGATAGAGGATAGAGTGGCAAGGCATGTGGCTCTCATGCGAAGGCCCACATAGTCCACTAACTTTTTTTCCTTTTTTTTTATTCCATGCGCCTTTACCTGCCAATGATAATACAATTACATGATTCTGCCTTTATTTTCCGTTTGCATTTTCATTTTCCCCATTGTTAAGAATGCCGCGTTTTATAAACTTCAAAACTTCAAATAATTAAATGGCTTTGGCTCTGAAATAAGAAAAATTTCAAACCATTAAATTGCTTTGCTTCTGAAATAAGGGAAATTACAACTTATTAGCAGTAATACTATACATTTAAAAGCACTTTGTAATATTAAATTGACGGATGGGGTTTTTCTAACAAACATGTGAATAATTGAGCCTTTCACTTTCGTAGCAAGAAGCCATCTAACGCCATCATGCAAGACTATTTATTTTAAGTGAAACTCTTATCATTTTCATTCAAACACGTAAAAGTCAGCATGCTTCTCAGGCGTCGAAACCATCCCTCTCTCAATCATCCAAGACGATGATTTATTTAAAATATATAAAAGTCCGGATGCTTATCAAATGCGCAAATTAATGTCATTTTATTTTAAAGTCTACGCAGCATCAGATTTATGAAGATCCTTTCTACGTGCGTGGACCCGCTGATTGCTCATTCTGTAAAAACAAAGGCTGTAAAATAAGAATTTGATGCAAGTGGAGTCGAACTCTGGGTTCGGAAAACTGATTGATTTTATCAGGGGAGCTATCTTCATTGAGCTGGTAACAAAAAAAATCTCTTCTGCTCTTCTGCTCAAATTCGTTATACATAAGCCCAATAAGGGAAAATTTGCGTCCAAGGATTTGAGCCTCTCTCTATCTAAAACTTAGACAAGGTAATCCAAAAATATTACAAGCAAACAATGGTCCCAATTGTCTTCTTTCCAAAGCCCTTCATACTGTAACAAATAATAATCATGAACCATGCATAATTACAAGAGACTAGTGTAAAGTTGAAAATACAATGCTCGAAGAATGACAACTTTTTGAAACCCAAGCTCCAAATATTAATTAATTATTAGCTAAAAATTTTACCATTGATACATATAAGGTATCATGTAAACAACCAATGAGCACTCCCATCCCTACAAAAATATTTAGTTCTACCAAACACCAGGTATGTACTTCAAATATCAGGGAAAATTTGAGAAAATATTATTGGCATGATGAGCACTACATATATTGAAAATTCCTTGTGGATACAAGCCTTGTTGCCTTGTATAATAAAACAATGGATTAGGATGACAAAGATAAAGCTACTTCTAGCACAAAAGAGTAGCTTTCTACCAACTTTGTAGCCTACATAAAGAATTTACTATAAGTGGAAGAGAGTTGGTTTGTTTTCATTTCGCTAGAAGATTAGTTAGTGTTAGTTGTAGAGGAAAACAATGATCATATTATTTTTTATTTCTTAAAGGGTGATATCATTAAATTAAAAAAAATCCAATAAGGTTAAACATGTGTGTTTTCACGCTCTTGCTTCTGTGGTTTATGGAATCATTAATTTATAGTTTGAGCAAATAAGTCATAGATCATATAATCTACCTCCCAATCCCAAAACTTTACCTCTGTGAGCCAGAGCAGGGAGGATACCTTGGTTTTTGTGGCCACTATTGCCCTGCCTCGATGTCACGAAAAGAAATTTTAATGACTAACCGAGCTCAAGTCCACACATGGTGACTGTGCGAGATGAAGTGAAGGCCACGCCCGTCCTCGTATGAAGAAACATTTGTTTCATGTGGGGGATATTTCAGATCCTTGGGTCTTTGTAACGTCCCACACATGAAAGGCTGGCCACGGATTGGACTCCCCAACTTCAACAGTTCATTATCTCATGGGGATTGAGGATGAGACGTCGGGAAGATCATTAATAGTTCCTTCGCGTCTCAGTTGTGCCAGCCTCTTTGACCTACGCAGGCTCTGGGGTTTTACCTGAAATGAAAAAAGAAACAACATGAGTCGTGACTAACCATTCTTTATAGTGTCATTGCATTATCAGAATTTATCAAGCGCTGCAGAGGTCAGCCGGTCCTTATAAAACCCAGGATTACTCACTATATACTTCCTTTTTTTGCAAACAGGTTGGAGGTTGGAGTGCGATTTATATGGAACTCTTTGTGCCAACCTCTCTGACCTACGCGGGCTCTGACCTACGATGCTGTATACAGAAGCTGCATTTTGCTTCTTAAAAACTCAGTTCATTGTTTTACTTCACGCAGGGACTCGCTGCGTCGCAGCTCCCCTTGTTTTTATATTCATCTTTTCCTTGGCATTTGGAAATTTCGCTTGGCAAACTAAACTAATGGTAGCATTAGTTGAAAACATTAATTCAATGTTATAACGAGTGAATTACCTACGCCAAGCTGGATGAACGTAGGCAAACAAATATTTTATGGTAATTGAAATATATGCATAGATTAATTGAAATATATGAATAGGTACAGAGACTGATGAGTGGCCAAGCGTATCTATTTGCTAAGCTGCTCTGGCACTAAACTAATTGTCCTGGTGTCACGATCAAAATGATGCAAGTGGCCAGCATTAGGATACAACTGGGGAACTGAAGTATAAACTGTTCATCAACCCTGTCTCCGTTGGCTTCACATTATTAGAACTGTTCATCAACCCGGTCTCCTCTGGCTTCACATTTCTGTTGAGGCGTTTTAGTCCCATGTAGCATTCCATGGCTCTCTGTCACAAGAGGAGATTAACCCATGGTATTCTGCCTCATAATCTAAGGTATTGAGGTGTTTGAGAGCCATGTTGAACTGAGGCAGGAGATTAACCCATGGCAGATTGTGACACCGCCCTGATTCTCTAGAGGTCTGCGTTTGCTTTTGGTCAACTTCTACATGTGAAATCAATAACTTTTCTTTTCGCGCAGAATTATCAATTTTCATTTATGAGTGCAGAATTATCAATTTTCATTTATGCGTTTATAGTATTGATAATTATAATTTCAGAACAATAAATCAAAATTTCAAAGCAGTTAACACATTTTAATTTTTTTTGGTTATGGATACTTACTAAACTTCGTGGCTCTATCAGCTTGGACGTATTGGAATGCCCTCTACAATAAGTAACGACTTCGTTCATAAACACAGCTCAATGAAGGATAACTGGTATGGGAAATCAGGGTTGGGTAGGACCAAACATGTTAGTTCGAATAATATGATTGACCAAGCCCCTGAAACCACATATTCTTACCACCGGCCTACAGACATGAACCAATTGATACTCCAACCATTTCACTTGCTTGGCTTATTGAAATCCTCTTACAGTCGAGATGGAAAATGGCATCTCCCTGCCATACAATAAAACCATCTTATGCTCTACCAGTAGGCATATGATACAAATCTATCCTAATACAAGCATACTTGAACTTTCAATTGCTGAATTGAGTATGAACAATGAAATTTCAATTGCTGAATCGAGTATGAACAATGGAAAATTCTCCCTCCACCCGAACCAGAGCAATAAGGGTCTTGTTAAAACGGCTTTCACATCGTATGCGGTGAAAGCAAGCGAGAGGAATTGTTTGGATTTAGCAGCGAGTTCGAGGAGCCGCCGAAGTGGGTAGATATACATATACCATACAGTGAATTCGTGGAGATAAAAAATATTCGAAGGTATGGCCAGATATCTGCGTCCTGCATATCTTCCCATCAACTTCAGAACTGACATCAGCATGCTCACTGCTCTCCAATAATGCCCCAAAAAATTGACCTGCATTTGAGCTTGGTACTGACTTCATGCATTACCTTTGTCTCACCCATTTATACAGATAGTCATTCACACTCGTACAACCAATCTATCTCTTGCCTTACCTGTTCTTCCCAGGAAACCCTTTCTCAATTGAAGCCCTTGAAATGCAGCAACACCAAAGGCATCAGGAAATGGATCCTATGCAGACAAACCTCGACTGCCCTAGACGTGTCGCGAGATGTCTACTGCGTTTATTAGGCAGTCCGCGGAATTGAACCAGGGGGAGCTGCTGAGGCTTTTTCCTCCGCCCCAACGGTTCACCTGAAGGCAACATGGTGTTTTCTTCCTTGATTTGGCATTAAGAAAATTGTATAAGCACACACTGAAAGTATCTCTTAGAATGCGAGTAAGGGAAAGTATCTCTTAGAATGCGAGTAAGGGAAGGAAAAGCCACAAGTGGCGACCATGCAATGCAACTGTTATCTTGTTATCATGTCTGTCTTACTTTTCTCAATCACAAGGAAAAAACGCGTGTCAATCAATGTCATCTTCTCTGAAAGTTAGGGAACTGTATTAACTTTTATGAACTGTGCATGAAATATTTTATTAATGCTCTAGAGGCCGAGCCATTTATTTATAATAAAAAAATCATATAGAAAGCCTCAAACCTTCAAACATTCACGGAGGCTTCAGTATAACTTACTTCAAGCTTAGGCTTTTGGCTTCAATTATGCAAAGTCTAGGAAATTTTCTTTCAAAGGTTAAAAGTGCTTGCTTTAGAGTTGTCTGGTGATCCCGAACGAAATTTGAAACAGAAAATCCATAAAATCCATGAAGGCCTCAGCTCTTGAAAATAGAACGAAAAATAGTGCAATGCTGCAATCCGATTTACAAGTATAGTCACGAAATAGCTCGGCATTTTTAATCTGCAACTGAGGAATTTCCTCCCGCTTTTGCACTATGTATGGTATCGTCTTTGTCATTGAAGTTCAATTGTCATCCAATGCGTGGTCGCTACCTTCCTTAACCTTGACATGAGATTGGGATTTACAATTATAGTCACGAAATAGCTCGGCATTTTTAATCTGCAACTGAGCCCGCTTTTGCACTATGTATGGTATCGTCTTTGTCATTGAAGTTCAATTGTCCCCGCCACATGCATTAGAAGTATTTTTTGGATGCTACTAACAATTCTGTTTCACAATCTATTCATAGTGGGATTTTTGACTTGCTGGCTTGGCTGGATTTTGCTTTGGCCAGGTAGATGACAATTAGGCAGGAAGGCAGGGCTTTGACAATGCAGACGACCTAGAGGTGGGTAGACACGACAGTTAGGCAGGAAGGCAGGATAGATGGATGCATTGGGCTAGCCAGGAAAGATGGACGAGCAAGGCTGGTTGTTTCTGCTGCCTGGTGCGCAAAGGAGAGCTTCATTAGCAAATTGTTTCTTTAAGCAAAAAACCACTTTGATTATTTTGATGAACCAAATATCATTCAGTGAGATAAACGGACCATACAACGAAGTTCTTGTTACTGACCAATATATTCATTCTGGTTCAGACACAGTCCATAAAACCTATTCATGAAATAACTACTTGGTTCTGTATAACGGAAAGAGGACGGATAAGTCTACCTTCCATCTTCCTTTTATTATAGTAGGGCAACCTTATGCTAGCAATCTTTAGGCAACCGTCGACTAGAGCTTATCATTAGTACATACTTTTATCTCATCAGGAAATCCCCTGGCAATTGGCCAAAGTTACTAAACAATTTGTTTGCTTTTCATACAAAGGACTAACTACTAATTAGGAATCAATTGTTCCTATCAACTATTACTATTTACTATTCCGTTTGTAAGAATTTTCATTGTAGTCAATAACCGGACCCCCCTACTGTGGGTGTGCTCTTGCCAAAATCATAGGATCTTAGTATACCCGACCTGCAGGTGGTTGGGTGTGCTCTTGGTGTTATAGTGGCAGCAATGAGGTTTGATCCTGGGTCCGTGGATTAAACTTGATAGTTACCGATTCACCATGTGTTAAAAAAAAATAACCCATTTTTATTTAGTTTTCCAACGACATACTCAAGTTTTGACAGACAATGGCCAAACAACATTATATTTGCACTGTTTGCTTCAATTCTTGTAACTAGAGTTATGAGTCATCAAAGTGCCTATATTCTGAAATAGTTTCCTCAATACATATTGGTTTCATCAAAGTGCCTGTATTCTGAAATAGTTTCCTCAATACAGATTGGTTTGGATACCGTGTTATGAAATTGGAAAAAATATATATATTAGCCACTGATTTTTTATTATTATTATACTTGCAGGTTTGGAGCAATGAAGAGTACGAGATTACTGTAGGTTTGGATACCGTGTTATGAAATTGGAAAAAATATATATATTAGCCACTGATTTTTTATTATTATTATACTTGCAGGTTTGGAGCAATGAAGAGTACGAGATTACTGTAGGGAGGCCGGCTGTGATGAGTGACTAGGAGGGTGGTGAATCAATTGGCTGTAAGCATGGTCTCTGGTAATCGAGGTGCTACTAATTTGAAAAACATGGAACCCAAATGTGCTACTGTAAAGTTTCTCAAATTTAGCACTTCGAATTTGAATTTAACTATAACTGAAGTAACTTTTGTGCTCATGAAGTAACTTTGGTGCCTTTGGAGCAAATATGCACATATATCCATTTTGATATGATTCAGGTGGGATGATAACTAGTATATCTATTTCTCATTTAAAGCTAAAAAAATATTGCCATTGAATAGATGGTCTGTCTACTTAGGATTTGAAATGAGGACCACACATTTATGCTCTTGCTTTTCTATGAAGCATAGCTATGATGAGGGAGACAGAGTGTTTCCTTGAATTTTAAGCACTAAAGGTTACAGCGAATACACGTTTTCAAGTTAAAGAAATAAGTAAAGAAAGCAAAGAATCTTATAACAACAACGTTTTCAAGTTAAAGAAATAAGTAAAGAAAGCAAAGAATCTTATAACAACAACTCAAGAGGTGGCCTCCGCTCAACAAGCAGGCCAATATCTTCTCATGATCATCAGAAATTGAATCACTATCGCGAAAGACCGAATCTGGGTCTCGCTCTGGATCTATAGAAGGAGCGTTTCTCAATCTGGAACTGCTCTTGCATCTCTAGTAGCAGCTACCCTTGCTCTTGGGTCTATTGGGGAATTTCCTTAACCTACGATGCTACCATCTATTGGTGTTCCAATTTTTTGTACACCCCATGTATAGATAGTAGGGTAGGTCGGTCAACATCTGCAGAGTCTGCTGCTCTAGGTACCTATCTACATCATCTTCTCACAAACCTGTATCCCCAAAGCTATCTTTTCAAGTAGCTCTTTAGCTCTTCATCATACAACTTATTACATGAAATTACAGTACGCATAAGGATCAATATATCAGTCTTCTCCAAATACAACCCTTAAACTCTTATTGACCATGATTACACCACAACACTGAAAGTCAGGTAGATGTGAGCTTACATTTCATTGAGCGGAACACTCACTAGAAGGTGAAAATACCAACATTACTGCCCAAATCTGATTTTTTCCTTGAAACATGGTACTACAAATGTACAGGCTGCAATCTGAAATCTCTAGTTTGTATTAGAAGTTATGATCTGAAATCCTCGACATGTACAGGGTGCAATCTGAAATCTCCAGTTTGTGGAGCCAAAGAACCAATGATTCAGACTGAAAGTCTCCTCTTTTGAGGTGAATATTGTATATCTTCCTTTGTTGAATGCATTTACTGAAGGCATCATATGCAACTATGGTTCTAAATTTGCATTCGGTTCTAAATTTGCATTCTGAGGTGGTTGAGAAATACATTTAGGCAAAGGCACCTCAAAATTTGTCTTACAAATTTTCTTGAGCACCAAGCCGTACTTGCCTATTGTCTACTGTTTCCTGCCTTGACAAATTTTCTTGAGCACCAAACCGTACTTGCCTATTGTCTACTCTTTGCCTATTGTCTACTGTTTCCTGCCTTGACAAATTTTCTTGTCTACTGTTTCCTGCCTTGACAAATTTTCTTGAGCACCAAACCGTACTTGCTTATTGTCTACTTGAGCACCAAACCGTACTTGCTTATTGTCTACTGTTTTCTCTTGAGCACCAAACCGTACTTGCTTATTGTCTACTGTTTTCTCCCTCAAGGCAGGGATTAGCTGACATGCAACCTCCCTTGTTTACTTGCCTATTGTCTATTGTTTCCTCCTCGCTCAAGGCAGGGACTAGCTGCCATGCAACCTCTTTGTTTGAATAAGGTTCCATATTTAAAGTTGTTTGAACATATAGGTGCCTTTATTGTGAACTCTATAATAGTGATGTATTCATGTAAGAATTTTTTTTTCATTTCTTTAGTCACTAGTGGATATAAATAGATGGTTGTAGTGTTCTGTTTGTGTGATAGGTGGATCACCTACTCTCGTTAAGTCAGTTTTTAGCAATTTTTTTTTGTTCAGAGTGAGGAAATTCCTCAAGAAACTATTTCCCTATAAAATATGATATGATATAAAATATGATATGATACAATTAGTAAGTTTTTTTTAAACTAGTTTAGGTTATGGTATTTAGAAGCATTAACTTTACTCTTTTGAGGATGGAGGATGGTTAAAATTAGTCCATCTTTAAAATAGAGGATGGTTAAAATTAGGCAATTTTTAAAATAGAAGTTATTGAGATATAATACATAAATAATCTTTTTCTCATCATTATTTCTAACTTTAAGAAAGTTATCTCCAATTTTTGTTGCTCCAACGCTTACTCCTCTTTTATTTTTTTGTCCATACTCTAGCCTATACGCAAAGGTACAATATTCTTCAAGGCTCAAAGCCATTATAACAATATACTTTTATTTTTTTGTCCATACTCTAGCCTATAAGCAAAGGTACAATATTCTTCAAGGCTTAAAGCCATTACAACAATATGCTCAATATGAACTCAACATGTCACTCGTGAAAATTGAACCTAGGTGAAAAAAAAAATTTCAATTGACTTGCTTTCTTCCCATCTACCTAAAATAATCTCAATTGACTTACTCTCCTCCTATCCATATCCACTCTCCTCCTATCCATATCTATATGAGATAATCCCAATTAACTTACTCTCTTTCCAATTATACAATTATATAATGTAGGAGTCGTCTAACAAGCCGGAGGAATTGCCTGGAAAGTTAAAAGTGATCGAAATTCGGTAAAAAAATTTCAAAAAATCTTGTAGATGTAGTATTTGAATCGTATTTTTGATAGTGAAAATGGATTCAAGGTGGCGCATTATCAAGCAATAAAGTATCAACCATCACACAAAATATAACGATAAAGACTTATCATTAATGCACGAAAACATTTACGAATGTTGGTTGATATTGATAAAATTTATTTGTTAGTAATAGGCCCACGTTTGAAGGGCAACGATTATTAGGCAAAGGGCTCCGATTGTCATTTGTTGGCTCAACACTTGGAATAGTGGGACCCCAACTATAATTCATGTGGAGTAAAAGTTCTTGAAGTTGTAGTGGAAATTTTCAAGGAGTAAAAGTTCTTGAAGTTTTAGTGGAAATTTTCAAGGAGTAAAAGTTTTTGAAGTTTTAGTGGAAATTTTCAAGAATGTCTTTAGGTGTTTATATTTAGATATAGACACCTACTATGATGTGTTTATATTTAGATATAGACACCTACTATGATATAAGATTTATACGACACTAGGCTTTCAACTTGTGTACGTTTAAATTGCTAAGATTTATACGACACTAGGCTTTCAACTTGTGTACGTTTAAATTGATATTAGAACTTGTAAAATACAAATTTTATTTTAATACTTTAGTAAGTTTTGTAATATGCATTAATAATAGGTATTTTATGGTAGTTCTATTTATATACATAAAATTATATGTACATAATTTATTTATACAAAAGAGAAATGACATGTTATTATGTGGTTTTCATTTTCACTCGTAACAAGGTCATATAGCTAGTATTTCTTGTGATTGTCACTTAATTTACTTATTAAATTTTGGCCACATTTGAACAAGGGCTACATTGTAGATACTCTTACTTAGCGAGTATAGTTAAATTAGAGCGAAAAACAATGAAGACATACATGAATAGATAAACAAAGTATTTTTCAGTAGCCATACAATAATGACCTCGTACTTATAGTTTCTAAAAATTGGAACTAAAATACTAGAACCATACTTCCATACTTCCAAACCAAAAAATGTTTCTACCTTATTACAGTAAAAGAATATTGAAAAAATAATAAAAAAACGTTGTTATGTGGCATTGGAAATAGGTTAACTAAAACTATATATATATATATATATATATATAGATATATAACTTCTCATCAAATTCTATTTTTACACAATATCACATTTTCTTTTTTACACAATATTACATTTTCTAATATAATTAAATTTATTAAAAAATAATGTTCTATATGCAAATTAAATTCATATGACGAATAATTCAATTTATTTATAAACAAATGTTATAAAAATAAATATTTGTTATATATAATTTTGATAATAAATACATAATATTTTAACGCTATTATAAATTAAAATTTATATATATTATAATTATAAATCATCAAAATATTTACCAAAAATTATAAATTAAAATTTATATATATTATAATTATAAATCATCAAAATATTTACCAAAAATACAAAATCCAAAATATTCATCATAGACTCTGGATTATCTAGTCAAAATGTTTTTAAATTGGAACCCAAATAACCTAAATTGATAATAAATATAAGAGCTATATACCCAATAAATCTATTTATATTAATTTCCTCAAATAAACCATCATGTAAATTGATATTTGTTTTGTTCGGTTTTTTTGGATTGCAAGGAGCCTTTCCTTTGTATTTTCATTATTACTGTTACTCAATTTTCACGGAATGTAGGGGACAGACTCCGGGCTTACCTCAAATACATAGCCCCTTTCTTTTGAAAAAGCATGGCTTCAATCTTTAATGATACGTGTATAATTATACGTGAAACTATGTTTTTGATGCTTCTATCTTCAATGATACTTGTATAATTATACGTGAAACCATATTTTTGATGCAATATTTTTATGAGGAATTAAATTTTTAAGGACAATATTTATTGAATACATTATATTTCTTAGAATGTTATTAAGAATTTATAAAATTTTATTCATTAAAATATTTAGTCAAAAAAATATTTAAATAAAAAAAATTGAACCTCATAATTTTTTAACCACACTAAAACATTATATTTATTAAAATATTATTAAAAATTTATAATTTTTTTTTAAACACACTATTATATTTATTAAAATTTTATTAGGAATTTATAAAATTTTATTCATTAAAATGTTATTAAGATTTTATTAAGAATTTATAAAATTTTATTCATTAAAATGTTATTAAGAGTTTATAAGATTTTATTCATTAAAATGTACAATAATAAGTGGCAAGAGCTACCCAGCCTGTTATCAGCCTCTTATCAGATATTTAATGCACCCAATAACAGCTGCACCATACCATGGCCATAACATGCACCATGTGTATAGTCCCGATTTCTTGACTAATTTCAGGCGAATCGACCGCCTTCCTATTCCCGCAGGGTAACAGCTCGATTCGCCTTCCTATTCCCGCAGGGTAACAGCTCGTTGTACTTGATGCAGTTAATACAAGTTGGAGACAAGACCGCCCTGACTCCTTTAGTGCAGATGTAATTAACGCAGGTACACTTTCACTCACGCGTTCAATATTTCAAACTGAGCACACCGGCTAGAAAATTTTGATTTTTTTTTTTAAACGAACTTATAGTGGGTGGGATAGATTACTACCGCTGAGCACTGCGAGAGTGGGATGGATTACTACCATTGAGCACTGCGAGAGTAAGCGGAAGGAGTTGTTCATGCAACGGAATTGCTCAGATGTGCTCAAAATTGAAGACTGCCGAGGCTTCCGCCAAGATTAACTTCAGCAGAAAGTCACCCGATAACTTCAGCAGAAATCTCTGATTCGGTTCGGATCTGTATACGAAGGCATTTTGAAGGGTATGCCTACCAGCCCATGGAGGATGGAGATGGAGACGACGGAAAGCAGGACGAGGAGTCCCTGGTTGGGAACAGCTTGGACACTGGTGGATCGTTTGGATCCATTCTCACCATTCCTTCCACACACAAATCGCTGCAGCCATTTGACAATTGAACAATCGTTCTCATCCCAAATATATAGATAAATTTGCAGAGTTAATTTTGTTTTTTAATGTGTGGTTTGCAATGTGACTTCCTCGTTCCTATCACTTCCTGGTAATATTATTCGTCCATGAGATCATTGGTTTTCAATGCCACTTAAAGTTTGGACTTGTATATAAAATTTTGGTGGCAGAGTACCTGACTGCGTTTTTTTTTATGACAGTGGAGCTTTGTGCTGGACTGTTGGTTCCATAACATAGCAACAGATACCCATGAAGATTCTCACACGCCAAAGTCAATAATAATTTTTTTTCGTAAATGGTTTTTAATTAAGTTTAGTGTCACCTTGCCACCATATTTCATGGAAACTCTTATTTCCACCACTATAGCTTCATTAATGCGCGGCTACATGCGTAGGAGATAGCCAGTGATGACTAGATAATAAAAAAAATAAAGTCTTACCCCACGAGTGTTATAAACTCTTATCTCCAGTGCATGTAGCCGCGCATTAATGAGGTTATAGAGATGGAAATAGGAGTTTGCATATTCATTAGCATTCACTTTCCGATCAGATCCATCTCTCCGACGTCCGCACGCAACACCACTCCGACTTAAACTGATCTGACACTGTGCATCTTTTGTTAATGTGAATAGAAAGTTGGTGGAACATGCATTGAATGACAGTGTCGCTTCCCATTATATTTCAAACTCGGTCAGTCGCTGAGAATTTTTAAAAATTGAAATGAAACAGGTTAGAGAGCACGGTAAGATCCGGCGGCAAATTTAAACTAGCATTTGCACCTAATGTTGCAAAGGAAACGCCGTAAGGCATATAGTGTGGAGGAATATTGAAATGTGAATGGGCATTTTTGAAAGAAAGGGTAGATGATAATGAGTTTCAATTGAGGAAGCCATGCTTAAAACCCTATTCGGGGGTTAAAGTGGCTATAAAATGGAATAAAAATCGTCATAAATAGCCATTGAAGTTGCTTAAACACCTTTGTATGTGGATAAAGATTTCCTAGTTGAAGGTGAAGGTAAACAAATGAATCCAGGTGAACAGGTTGATGATAATGAGTTTCAATTGAGGAAGCCATGCCTAAAACCCTATTCGGGGGTTAAAGTGGCTATAAAATGGAATAAAAATAGTCATAAATAGCCATTGAAGTTCTTTAAACACCTTTGTATCTGGATAAAGATTGCCTAGTTGAAGGTGAAGGTAAACAAATGAATCCAGGTGAACAACAACTCGGTATCCATATCGATTTGGATAGGGTTATTTAAGAAATCATTATTTAAACGAAAAATTTAATTAATATCAAGATATATTTAAAACATGTATTATATTCATTAAAATAAATTGATTTTTTTTTTTAAATATGTTAAAACCCATTGATAATGAATTGGTTGTAAAGACATAAACTATCAGAATGGTATTTCATCTTGAAACATCATTTTTCAAGTTTCAGTTGGAAAATACAAGTAGTAAATTGTAACGAAAGAGGTTAGAGAAGAAATATAATATTCTGAAGAACATTGTGGTTGTCATTCCATATTTGAAGTTGCATCGAAATTTGTTGGAGGCATCGAAGACCTGAAGAAGCAGTAATGAACCTGCAAAATGTATATTTTGTTAGGATTTGTAATATGTAAATTAAGTGTGGAAATTTATTTGTAATATTTTGCATGTGAGTTGTGTTAAAGTGAAATTGGAATGAATGGAAATGAAGTTACAAGGGAGAGAAACAAGGCGCAGTCTAAAGTTTGGAGGGGAAATGAGATATGAAATCTTTTATAGGAATGTGCCTATGTGATGATGTATGGAATCTAGATTGTATATAAAGGT
Organism: Pinus tabuliformis; assembly: GCA_031772625.1. Lineage (NCBI taxonomy): Eukaryota > Viridiplantae > Streptophyta > Pinopsida > Pinales > Pinaceae > Pinus > Pinus tabuliformis. Next base: position 1,384,471,797 of record CM062819.1, on the reverse strand, counting down.
GCATTGAATATATACACATTATTACAAGCCCATTCAAACCCAAGTGTGACATCAACTTCAGATTCCCTAAACCCTCAGATGAGTTTGTGCTAATTATAGCCCAGGTTGGATTGGTAATAAATCTGGGTTTTACTTGGATTGAACTTACTACTAAAATAACCGAGGTTTTGGTCTTTTGTGAATTAAAATTCATGCAATTTGAGTGTTTTTGCAAAGTAATCTGCATTTTCTTTAACATTGTACATAAGAAAGGTTTGGTCTTTTGTGAATTAAAATTCATGGAATTTGAGTGTTTTTGCAAAGTAATCTGCATTTTCTTTAACATTGTACACAAAAAAGGTAGCTGCTCTATAACAAGCCTGGGAAAGATGTCCATGATTATTAAATAAAATGAGGTCAATATTCAATGTCATTGAATAATATTCTCAGTGTTAATAAATCTAAATCTATGCTAGTTTATTTCATGAACGGAATAATCAGAGCTAAAAACAGTCGCCAAGGGATTGCAGACTACTTCCTCAATTTATCCTCTGCACTCTGACTTATTTGTAATACAGCCTAGCATGTGAAGGGTGTGCTAGTTAGCAAAGTAGGGTAAAGTCTAAAAAAGGCTTAAATACTCGTTATCATCTCATTTCTCTAAACCCTCTCTCCCTTGCTTCTGTACTCCGTTCATTCAATATTTCAAGTATTCACTTCCTGTTATCTTCCTTAATCGCTTAATTCATTGAATTCAGTCCAAAAAATAAATACCAAGATACCTACAACTACTGTTACTCGTTCGAGGAGGAACATCCCCAAAAGAGGGCAGGTGAAGGCAGCCATTGCCTCTTCCCTCGCCCAATCCATCAGATCAGTGTTAGGATCCCCTAAATCATTCAACCACTCTGTTGTTTCCTCTTCCTCTTCTCTCGCGACTGCAAATCGTTTGAGAGCACAATGAATGACTTGCAGATCAAATGGGCTTGAGTTTCTTTCATTACAAATTCAGTGATGCAGAAATTAAATCATTATGGATGAAAGCATGGGATCCATAGATCTGTTGTCCAAATCATTTGCTCATTTGTCTAACTCTTTTCCCCAGATTTGAAGCCCTGCAACAACAATGGAGTTTGCTCTTTATGCTGTAGTGAGTCACCAAATATAAAGAGGGGAAATATTTTCTACTATAGCAGCTATTCCTAGTTGCAGTTGAAAAGCTCTGAAATACAAAGTTTGTTGATAAGAGATTTTGAGTTGAAATATATGGCACTTGATTCCCCTTGGCATGTGTAACTGATTTTGATCCATTAGTGGTGTTTATAAACTTCATCTATGTATTAGATTGATAGAAATACCCATTAGCATGTAGAATAGATTTGAATCCTGTTTTTTACATCCAACAACTAAGAGTTTACTAATTCATCATGCTTTTGATCCATAAGTGAGTGGCTATAAACCTTAACTCTGGATTGAGTGATGAATCATTTGCATGAATGTGCTTTTAATGTGTGGCTAATTAGCATGAATGTTCTTTGAATGTGTGGTTAATCAAATATGAATCGTTTGCATGAATGTGCTTTGAATGTGTGGTTAATCAGATATGAATTGTTTGCATGAATGTGTGGTTAATCAGGTACTCAACACTCACTTTGAATGTGTTGTTAATCATTTGAATTTGTGGATGCATGAATGTGCTTTGAATGTGTGGTTAATCAAATATGAATCATTTACATGAATGTGTGGTTAATCAAGAACTCAACACTCACTTTGAATGTGTGGTTAATCATTTGAATGTGTGATTAATGAAATATAAATTGTTTGTATTTTGGTAGTGAATGTTAATGATTGAAGTTACATGTAGTTGAAGTTATTAAAAAGCTAAAAGATTTTCTATTGTTTATCTTATAACTGTTTAAACTAGAAGGAGATTATTACTGTTCACATAGTTGAAATTTGGAGGAGATTCTTTCATTTAGGTTAATGAAATGAAACTTTGAACAATTTATTTTGATTTAGGTTACTAATGGTCAAAAAATTATTTTGAGCTTATAATTGCTCACCTATATGATGCATTCATTTGGAGTTAATTATATCATTTATATTTATTGTGACCAAAATCTAATGTGAGTGTCAAATATGTAGGATGGAGAAAGTAGACGTTATGTGTATTCGCAAAAGAGCCAAAATTCTGGGAACTGTAATTTGTGTGGGTGGAGCAATGGCTATGAGTTTCCTTCAAGGTCCTACTCTAGCCCAACTCTGGCCTCTGTGGGGACAATCAACATCAGTTTCCAACACTAATACAGTACACCTAGTGGAAACCATTCTACACGAGGGAGATTCAGGCAACCAGATTAGAGGGTGTATTTACCTTATCTCAACAGTGATAATGTTATCCACTACCATGATATTGCAGGTCTCCCTACCACCTTGCATATTAAATTGATACCCAATTATAACCCTTTTCTGTATTTAGAAGTTTCAAAGTTCCCCACCCAATCAAATATATGATTATAATTTCATGTGCATGTTGAGACAATGAAGAAGTTTCCAGCCACACTATCCCTAACATCAATTACTGCCATTCTAGGCTCCATCCAAACTGCTCTCCTAATAGCCATTCTTGACAGGGGCATCATTCCAACATCATGGATACTGGATAGGGCTAATATTTTGACTGTGTTCACTACAGTAAGTCTACATACATGAATGATGTTCTTCCTCAATTTTCCCAGCCATGAATAACTTAAATTTTTGTTAGGTGGTTAAGCTGATTTGTGGAAGATTAATTCAATTTGGCAGGGAATCATATTCAATGCAATGGCATTTCCATTACAGTTATGGTGTTTGTTGAAACAAGGGCCAGTATTCATTACAGTATTCAACCCAGTGTCTACCGCGTGCTCAGCAATTTTATCATCTATAGTTCTGGGAGACACGTTGCGTTTGGGAAGGTGGGTGGTTTGTTATATTCTCAAATATTCAATTCGGTGTCTTTTTATACACTCCAATATTCAATTTGTGTTAGAGTGGTTCAGGTAAAATTAAACTTGATTAGATAAAGTTATTAGTTGTTTTTGGGCTAATGAGAATCTATGGTTTTGTCCATGGTATTCATATGGAATATAGTATATTCTTAAGTCTTCAATTTCTATTAGATTGGTTCAAGTAAATTTGTGCAATGGCTATGAGTTTCCTTCAAGGTCCTACTCTAGCCCAACTCTGGCCTCTGTGGGGACAATCAACATCAGTTTCCAACACTAATACAGTACAGCTAGTGGAAACCATTCTACATGAGGGAGATTCAGGCAACCAGATTAGAGGGTGTATTTACCTTATCTCAGCAGTGATAATGTTATCTCATATATTATTCAAAGTATAACACACCAATATACATGTTCAAAAATAAAAATATCTGCAATTATTTTGATTTTGATGATAATAACAGATTTAAACCCAGCTTACCAGGCTGACCATGACAATTCCCTCCATCAGACACATTGAGAAAGGTCAAGCTTATTTACCATGCCCGGTTGGGCTATATAAACACACTGTTAAATTTATATTGGTATAACTTTAATTGCATATGCTTACAACCCAACCACATTTAATATCCTAAACCACATACAAAATCCTATAGCAGAGTAAATATTATTTGCCATGGAGAAAAGCAGAGCTTATTTACCATGCCATAGGATCAAGTGCAAGAAAGGAAGCCGCACGTGCTTGAACAGGGCTAGAAACGTTAGGCTGCTACTAAAAAGGCGTAACAAACTTACGTGTTAGTCTCCGCTTTGGTCTGTTCCGTAGTTTTAAATGCGAACGAAGTCAAATCATTAGCACTACGTGTAAATTTTACAATGTCAATCCACTAAACTAATATTTATAAACTAATATTTTTTTTATTTAATGTCAATCCACTAAACCAATATTTATAAACTAATGTTTTTATATTCAATCCTTCAAGCTGTGGTTTTTTCCATTTTTATGTAGTTATAGAGAATCATCTTTCCAATTTGCTTCACATAATATAGCTATTGAGATATGTTTTGATTATGCTCATAATTCAGATAGAAGTGAATACTTTAAGTAGATACGATGAATTGAATTTCAGATAGAAGTGATAAAGGGATTGAAGCGTTAAATCCATACTATGAAATATGCACCTACAATCGATGGTCCTGGGTTCATTATCATGCTCATGCTTCTATCCCTAACAACTCATGATGAGCAATTCTTATATTGCATGTAATAAGAAGGTTAGCATGCTGGGACAAGTTTATTTCTATGGCTGAGGACATGTGCAATTTTAGAACGAGCTAAACCTCAAAATGACATGCCCATTTGATATTGAACCTGGGCAATCATGTGGCAATGCTTTAGCGTACGGTTCATCTTTATCTCTGCCCGTCCCCCTGACCCCCGAGGGCTTCACTTTATAGAATACCGGGAGAATAGTAGCTATTTCTCAAACATTATATCGGATTAAATCATCACCCGTTAGCATTCGATGTTCTATTTGATTAAATTCAAAATAATTCCTAAACATAAAATGTTTAAAGATAATTCAATGATTTACTCAAATGTACTCCTTCGAGGGAACCAGTCTGATAATGACACCACACAACCAGCAATTGTTCTCATAAGTCTCTACAGCGTCCCTAGCTGAGCAGTGCAGAGGGAACACCATGTGTGGGGCACCACACAAATGACACCACACAACCCTCATAAGTCTCTACAGCGTCCCTAGCTCAGGAGTGCAGATGAAGGGCGTTGATCGAATTAAGCCAATGTCAGACCCCAGAACAAGATTGATGAACTATTTTATGAAATTTCTTTCAAGAATGCCGCCCATTTGTATGTGAAAATTGAGAGGGAACACCATGTGTGGGGCACACGTCCTCCACCAGGAGCTTGAGTTACAATCTTGTCATAGCATACCTTGCAAAGCCGACCCTCTTCGTTTTCACACACAAAAAAATATCTCTTATATATAAATTTGACATTTAATTTAATTCTATTATTATTATTATAATATTTATATTTATTATTAATATACTTTTAATAATTTTATAAGTATTAATAAAATTATTATATTTTTATATTAAAAATATATAATAATTAAAATTATTCTATATTCAATTTTGAAACTATAGGTACATTATGCTAAAAACATATATGTCCATATCAAATACAAAATGTTTATTTTGATTTTGATGATAACAACAGATTTAAACCCAGCTTACCAGGTTGACCATGACAATTCCCTCCATCAGACACATTGAGAAAGGTCAAGCTTATTTACCTTGCCCGGTTGGGCTATATATACGCACTGTTAAATTTATATTGGTATAACTTTAATTGTATATGCTTACAGCCCAACCACATTTAATATCCTAAACCACATACATTTAATACAAAACCCTATAGCAGAGTAAATATTATTTGCCATGGAGAAAAGGAGAGCTTATTTACCATGCCATAGGATCAAGTGCAAGAAAGGAAGCCGCACGTGCTTGAACAAGGCTAGAAACGTTAGGCTGCTACTAAAAAGGCATAACAAACTTACGTGTTAGTCTCCGCTTTGGTCTGTTCCATAGTTTTAAATGCGAAGGAAGTCAAATCATTAGCACTACGTGTAAATTTTACAACGCCAATCCACTAAACTAATGTTTTTTTTTATTTAATGTCAATCCACTAAACCAATATTTATAAACTAATGTTTTTATATTCAGTCCTTCAAGTTGTGGTTTTTTCCATTTTTATGGATTTGAACCTGGGACATTCGTTTTGCATAATACTTGGTTAATTGACCTTGTTGTGTAACCATACAATATGACATTGTTAATAACATTATTATATGTAATTTTGTGGAGAATTTTAAGATGTTTTTCGAATGTATAAATATATTTTAGGGTTTTAAAAAATTAAGTTAATAGAGTTAAACTTATGTTTGGAAGAAATTATGATTTGATTTTAATAAAAATGGAAAGGGAAAAAAATTATCTAATAATTAAATTAAATGATTATGTGTTCTTAGCTCCCACCTGAATCTATGTCATATATTGAATGGAATGTTAAAAAATTAGTATTTTGTTGATTGTTGATTGTGGATAAAAAGAATTGTTCAAGAAAAATTGAGGTGAAATCTTGATTTGTCTTATTTAAACTAGTTTTTTTACTATATATGGATTCAGCACCATGTAAAACTCCTAGGGTGCTTAGATTGCACATGATTACCCATCAAGCTTGTCATTTCAATACCACCTTGCATATTAAATTGATACCCTAAACTTATGTTTAGAAGTTTCAAAGCTCCCCACCCAATCAAATATATGATTATAATTTCATGTGCATGTTGAGACAATGAAGAAGTTTCCAGCCACACTATCCCTTACATCAATTACTGCCATTCTAGGCTCCATCCAAACTGCTCTCCTAATAGCCATTCTAGACAGGGGCATCATTCCAACATCATGGATACTGGATAGGGCTAATATTTTGACTGTGTTCACTACAGTAAGTCTACATACATGAATGATGTTCTTCCTCAATTTTCCCAGCCATGAATAACTTAAATTTTTCTTAGGTGGTTAAGCTGATTTGTGGAAGATTAATTCAATTTGGCAGGGAATCATATTCAATGCAATGGAATTTCCATTACAGTTATGGTGTTTGTGGAAACAAGGGCCAGTATTCATTATAGTATTCAACACAGTGTCTACCATGTGCTCAGCAATTTTATCATCTATAGTTCTGGGAGACACGTTGCGTTTGGGAAGGTGGGTGGTTTGTTATATTCTCAAATATTCAATTCGGTGTTTTTTTATACACTCCAATATTCAATTTGTGTTAGAGTGGTTCAGGTAAAATTAAACTTGATTAGATAAAGTTATTAGTTGTTTTTGGGCTAATGAGAATCTATGGTTTTGTCCATGGTATTCATATGGAATATAGTATATTCTTAAGTCTTCAATTTCTATTAGAGTGGTTCAAGTAAATTTGTGCAATGGCTATGAGTTTCCTTCAAGGTCCTACTCTAGCTCAACTCTGGCCTCTGTGGGGACAATCAACATCAGTTTCCAACACTAATACAGTACACCTAGTGGAAACCATTCTACATGAGGGAGATTCAGGCAACCAGATTAGAGGGTGTATTTACCTTATCTCAGCAGTGATAATGTTATCTCATATATTATTCAAAGTATAACACACCAATATACATGTTCAAAAATAAAAATATCTGCAATTATTTTGATTTTGATGATAATAACAGATTTAAACCCAGCTTACCAGGCTGACCATGACAGGTCCTTCCATCAGAAACATTGAGAAAGGTCAAGCTTATTTACCATGCCCGGTTGGGCTATATATACGCACTGTTAAATTTATATTGGTGTAACTTTAATTGTATATGCTTACAGCCCAACCACATACATTTAATATCCTAAACCACATACAAAATCCTATAGCAGAGTAAATATTATTTGCCATGGAGAAAAGCAGAGCTTATTTACCATGCCATAGGATCAAGTGCAAGAAAGGAAGCCGCACGTGCTTGAACAGGGCTAGAAACGTTAGGCTGCTACTAAAAAGGCGTAACAAACTTACGTGTTAGTCTCCGCTTTGGTCTGTTTCGTAGTTTTAAATGCGAAGGAAGTCAAATCATTAGCACTACGTGTAAATTTTACAACGTCAATCCACTAAACTAATATTTATAAACTAATATTTTTTTTATTTAATGTCAATCCACTAAACCAATATTTATAAACTAATGTTTTTGTATTCAGTCCTTCAAGCTGTGGTTTTTTCCATTTTTATGTAGTTATAGAGAATCATATTTCCAATTTGCTTCACATAATATAGCTATTGAGATATGTTTTGATTATGCTCATAATTCAGATAGAAGTGAATACTTTAAGTAGATACGATGAATTGAATTTCAGATAGAAGTGATAAAGGGATTGAAACATTAAATCCATACTATGAAATGTGCACCTACAACCGACGGTCCTGGGTTCATTATCATGCTCATGCTTCTATCCCTAACAACTCATTATGAGCAATTCTTATATTGCATGTAATAAGAAGATTAGCATGCTGGGACAAGTTTATTTCTATGGCTGAGGACATGTGCAATTTTAGAACGATCTAAACCTCAAAATGACATGCCCGTTTGATATTGGCCCTGGGCAATCATGTGGCACTGCTTTAGCGTACGGTTCATCTTTATCTTTGCCCGTCCCCCTGACCCCCGAGGGCTTCACTTTATAGAAGACCGGGAGAATAATAGCTATTTCTCAAACATTATATCGGATTAAATCATCACCCGTTAGCATTCGATGTTCTATTTGATTAAATTCAAAATAGTTCCTAAACATAAAATGTTTAAAGATAATTCAATGATTTACTCAAATGTACTCCTTCAAGGGAACCAGTCTGATAATGACACCACACAAATGACACCACACAACCAGCAATTGTTCTCATAAGTCTCTACAGCGTCCCTAGCTAAGCAGTGCAGAGGGAACACCATGTGTGGGGCACCACACAAATGACACCACACAACCCTCATAAGTCTCTACAGCGTCCCTAGCTCAGGAGTGCAGATGAAGGGCGTTGATCGAATTAAGCCAATGTCAGACCCCAGAACAAGATTGATGAACTATTTTATGAAATTTCTTTCAAGAATGCTGCCCATTTGTATGTGAAAATTGAGAGGGAACACCATGTGTGGGGCACACGTCCTCCACCAGGAGCTTGAGTTACAATCTTGTCATAGCATACCTTGCAAAGCCGACCCTCTTCGTTTTCACACACAAAAAAAATATCTCTTATCTATAAATTTGACATTTAATTTAATTCTATTATTATTATTATAATATTTATATTTATAAAAATGACCAAGCCATTTACAATAAAAATGACCAAGTCATTCATAATGGGTTGTCTAGATTAATTCTATTATTATTATTATTATAATATTTATATTTATTATTAATATACTTTTAATAATTTTACAAGTATTAATAAAATTATTATATTTTTATATTAAAAATATATAATAATTAAAATTATACTATATTAAATTTTGAAACTATAGGTACATTATGCTAAAAACATATATGTCGATATCAAATACAAAATGTTTTGCTTAACAGATTTAAACCCATCTTACCATGACCATGACAATTCCCTCCATCAGACACATTGAGAAAGGTCAAGCTTATTTACCTTGCCCGGTTGGGCGCTTCAACGTGGAAAGTAAAAATAAAAATATCTGCAATTATTTTGATTTTGATGATAATAATAGATTTAAACCCAGCTTACCATGACCATAACAATTCCCTCCATCAGACACATTTAGAAAGGTCAAGCTTATTTACCTTGCCCGGTTGGGCTATATATACGCACTGTTAAATTTATATTGGTATAACTTTAATTGTATATGCTTACAACCCAACCACATTTAATATCCTAAACCACATACATTTAATATCCTAAACCACATACAAAATCCTATAACAGAGTAAATATTATTTGCCATGGAGAAAAGCAGAGCTTATTTACCATGCCATAGGATCAAGTGCAAGAAAGGAAGCCGCACATGCTTGAACAGGGCTAGAAACGTTAGGTTGCTACTAAAAAGGCGTAACAAACTTACGTGTTAGTCTCCGCTTTGGTCTGTTCCGTAGTTTTAAATGCGAAGGAAGTCAAATCATTAGCACTACGTGTAAAACTAATGTTTTTATATTCAGTCCTTCAAGCTGTGGTTTTTTCCATTTTTATGTAGTTATACCTGGCTGCCCTACACATGGTTCAATGGATTTGAACCTGGGACATTCGTACTTGGTTAATTGACCTTGCTCTGTAACCATACAATATGACATTGTTAATAATATTATTATATGTAATTTTGTGGAGAATTTTAAGATGTTTTTCGAATGTATAAATATATTTTAGGGTTTTAAAAAATTAAGTTAATAGAGTTAAACTTATGTTTGGAAGAAATTTTGATTTGATTTTAATAAAAATGGAAAGGGAAAAAAGTTATCTAATAATTAAATTAAATGATTATGTGTTCTTAGCTCCCACCTGAATCTATGTTATATATTGAATGGAATGTTAAAAATTTAGTATTCTGTTGATTGTTGATTGTGGATAAAAAGAATTGTTCAGGAAAAATTGAGGTGAAATCTTGATTTGTCTTATTTAAACTAGTTTTTTTACTATATATGGATTCAACACCATGTAAAACTCTAGGGTGCTTATATTGCACATGATTACCCATCAAGCTTGTCATTTCAATAAATTTCCTTTTATTGGGTGATATACAAACGATTGGATTTGCAAATTGAAATTAAAGTAGAATTCTATATCTAACAGATAAAATCCCGTTGCACAATATATTGGTGTGTTAATTTCAATGGTAAATAGCTTTTAGATTTAAAAAACTGTATACAACCCACCGTAGTATTAAATACTGCATATCATGGAGGATAGAAAAATTCCATTTTGATTTCCAATTTCTTTTAAAATGGTATTATCAACCTTATAGATAGATAATCATTATTACTGCCAAATATCACAATGTAAATATCCCACATAGAGAAGTTGATAGCTAAAAAATTTACATGTTATAAAAGAGATCATCGCTCAAATGCAACGTATTTTGCAATTTCACCGTACGAGCTTATTTTTGGCTTATATTGAGATGACATCGAGGAATATCTAAAACGAGGTACATAACAAGGAGCGTGATACCAACAATCTCTAGCGAAACTGTTGGAAATAACAACTTACAAGGTTCATAGTATAATCAACTTTTTTCCGAATACTCTACAATCATTAATTTGATGTTGACAAGACAGAAACGGATCTCCATATAGGACTCTCATAAGCTTCCAGAAATCCTACTAATGGCGTCCATGCTTAATGACGTCACAGGATCTTTCCTGAATAAATTGTGTACAAGTAATTTCTGAAAAAATTTAAATTATGTCACCAGCAGTTTTAACCCTTTTGCAAAATAATTGAAATGACAGGTTTCTTGATTGAAAAATAATAGAAATGGCAGGTTTCGTGAGTGAAAATTTGTTCAGCCATTACAAGTATTTTCTCCAAAACTTTACAGATTAGCAAAATCTTGAGATCATGCTATTAGCACTTTTAACCGTTTTCAAGAAGCCTTTTAATTATGCTTATCAAGAATGCATCCAAATATACCTGTTCAATGTTTTGACGTAAGGATTCCTATGGCCTTCTGAAACATAGTTGTATGCATGTAACCAGCCGATTATTTCAAATTTTCCTGTACTTGTAATTGACCATTACCCACCAACGCAAAGCTCATGATCACCCAAAACAAATTCTCCTCTATCACCCAAAACACATTTTCCTCAGACATGTACAACAGAAGCACGCCTACTATGAAACTCATCCCCTGTGTATACCCCACCTCGTTGTCATACACCGCATATGCCTTCAACACATTGTGGAGAGACCTCTGCGCAAACTGAAAAATTAATAAGCCAGTTAGTTGAGCTGCAAGGGTCAGTTATGAGATAAGTCGGTTATTGAAAAGAAAAACATCCCATATAAAAACAATTAGGGAAAGTGACAAATCTACAGAAAAAACCGTCAAGAACGAGCTAGTTGCAAACATAGATGGCATGATGGTTTGGTCCTCAAAATGTTTCCTTAACTCTGGCAGTTTCTCCTTGTGTGTAGGGTGAGAACCAGCACACGCACGATTTTGTTGATGTGTTTATTGTTTGGACATGTTAGATATGTCCATTTGGAGGATACTCTATATGTTGATCGACATGCTTAGAATTTGTATTTGTGTGCTAGTAGATGAAGTATAACTTGTTAAAAGTTTCACATTTTCCTATTCCAATATAATGAAGTAAGGGAGTCAATATAATGAAGTAAGGGAGTCAATATAATGAAGTAAGGGAGTCAATGTTCACCATCAGTAATTTCTCGTGTTTTTCACCTAGATTTTTAGGGCCAAAGGCACCACCACACTTCAAACCATTTTATAATGAAGTAAGAGAGTCAATTTCAACTTTTGTCATTTCTCATGATTTTCACCTAGCTTCCTATGGACAAAGACACCATCACACTTCAATCCATTTTGTAAATGAGTTTCACATTTCAATAGTAGTGAATCTTCCTTAAGGTTAATAAATTGTAGTAATTATTTTATATGATATATTTCTTGCCACTTCATTCATAAGAAAATAATAATTTTGATAACTTTCACCCAACTTCTTAACAATTATTTGACTACTCAAAAATATATAGAAATGTAGATACTCAAATCTTTTAAAATATATACATGTTCTTAATTCTAAAAAAAAAATATAGATAATTCAAATTGTAATTTGGTTTCATAAAATACCTATAACACACATCCTGCATCATCAAATAAAAATTTTCCAGATTTTCTAATACCCATTAAAATAGTTCCAATGTTTCAATAATTTTTTTCCAATACCCCGGATGCGGGTGTCTAATCCGAATAGCAGGAGGGTACAGCTAGCACGAGGAGGCCACATGGCCAACGCTAGCTGCCACGAGTCAACCGAACGCGGGAGGAGGTCTGGCAGGTTGGCGAGTTTAATGTTGAAGCCTTCACGCCTGAGTTCATTCGCATTAATGCGAGTAGACGGTGACTGTAAGGAGCATTCATGGCGCTCGGGGTTCAAGAGCAAGCCATGGAACTTAAGGAGGCGGACTGGTATGGGGAGCGACATTCTCAGCAAGCTAAGTGTAGGAACACTCTCTGGCCTCTGGCGATTTTGGAGTTTAGGAATTGGCTTGGGGCCGCGGAAACTCCGGTTTTCTACTTCCTCATGGCCAGAACCAGAGAGAGGCAACCATGCCGAAGAGGAAGGGGTCGTGGAGCACCAGGTCGCCCTCCTGCAGCTGCAGAAGCGCATCACCATTGTTGTTGTCAATATTGTTTCCGCAGAGCCGGAATTCCCCATCTGCAGGCATTCTCGTTCCTGGACTCTGATGCCCCGCCTGAGCAATTGCCAAGGCCGCTGGTGCTTCCGGCTTATGGCTCAGCCATCTTCAGGCTGGGCAATCTCAATGTCCACATTTCAATTCTCTTTATTAGAAGAGCAGAAGAGGAACACGATGACAGCAGAGTTCCTACTTCTGCAAATATGGAGAATATGGCAGGGGAACAACTGGGGGAAGCAAAGGGAAAGGAGCCAATTCAAGCAAAAGCACAGGATGCGTCGACGTCTAAAGCTGGAGAGGACTCGGAAGAGGAGCTGGTGGGCTGGGGATACCCGATTGTGGAGATGGAGCCGGAAGAAACGGAACCAGCAGACTAATTTCTCTAGTCATTCACATGCCAGGTTCATTTTGATGATTTTGGGTCTCGGTCATATGGTCATGTCCTATAATTCTCTGTCTGGTTCGAGTCTTGAGCGTGGGTCTAGTAATCTTTATACAGGTCATGCTCTGTTTGTTACTAAGTTTTTCAGTTGTGTCTGGGAGTTCGCCAATTCTCAATGTCACCCCTGCGTGGGTTGTTCTGCTTCAGTCTCGGCCCCTGCGTGGGCACTGTCAAAGTTAAACTCTGTTTTTGAGGTAGTTTTGGGGCAGCCAATGCTTAGAGCTTGAAATTCTCAGCTGCTTACCACAGAGCCATAGTTGGCCATGGAAAACTTGTTTCTCTGCTTGTAATTTATTCATGTATATAATATAATACCCTAGCGTAGTTTTATGGAGAAAAAAAAAAATAATTTTTTTCCAATATCCATTAAAATAGTTGTCTAAATATTCAATCACTGAAACAGATTCTAGTATTCTAGTCAACACTAGAAAATTAGAATTTTCGAAAATTTCAAATACCAACTAAAATATATCAAAATAATATATAACATACATCCTTCATAATTGAATAACTTTTTAAATTTTCCATTACCCATTAAAATAGTTGTCCGAATTTTCAATCACCGAAACAGGGATTAGTCAACACTAGAAAATTGATTTAATTTTTTTTTTCAAATACCAACTAAAATCTATTTTAATCAGTACTTGACTTCAATCCGTACTTAAAAATTTGAACAGTTTGTTTTCGTTCACCTACCCTATGTGTCACGATTTCTATGAAATGCCATGATCAACAGAATTCACAATTTCTATCAGATACCATTGACAATATAATTCAAGATTTTTTAAAATATAATCGAAATTGTGAAGCCCAGTTGTCATCACGTCACCAAATCTTGATTCCATAAATAATAATAAAAAACTTGATTTTGAGCATTGCCTTCCGAATACTCAAACCCATTATATCCAGAGATGTGGCCTCCCCCAAATTTATTAATTAATTAATTTAGGATAGTCTTCCCCATATTAATTAATTTATTCCAATTTTACGTGACCATGAAAAAACTTAAACTTATTTTGGTGTTGGCTCTTCATTGATACCTTCAGCAATAATAGAGTTACTCGGAAAAACATAATGAAAGCCATAAGCCTACATCGAAATCCAATGAGTCTCTGTATGAAAAAAAGCCTTTGCTATTTTTGACTCGGGCATACACTACACAAGTGTTAGTGTTAGGTTGAACCTTCCCATAAAAATAGTAGAATATATATATAATAAACAAATTTGACGGCTTGCATGCAACCCACTTGGCATCTGTGAGCCGAACACATGGGGGAGAAGCACGATGACCTAGAAAACACAGGGCAGAAGGAATAAAGGAGACAGGGCATAGTTATCAATTTCTATTAATCAATATAGCTAGCTAGTTGCAAGAGGTGTCGAGTTCAAATCTATCAACCTTCTGAGATACGGAGACAATCATGTTATGATAAGAATAGGCTAAACAGAGGAACATGGACATGGACTGTCGAGGAGGACCAAAATCTCATTACTTTCATTCTCAACCGCAACCATTGTTGCTGGCGTGCAGCTCTGAAACTCGCTAGTAATATATAGTTTTTTTTCAAGAAAATATATGGTTTCTTTACTGAGTCTGCCTTCTGCCTACTAATGAGAAATGTCGAGTCTTTTTTTTTTGGCAGACTTGCTCAGATGTGATAAGAACTATAGATTAAGGTGGATGAATCACCGACGGCTAAATCTGAAACGAGGGAGAGGGATTTTATCTGAAACAAGGGCTTTTATAAGAGTCTCAAAATGGGAGGTGGACAAGGATTTTTTGTGCCCTATCTGCATGCAAATGATGAAGGACGCGTTCCGCATGGCTTGTGGCCACAACTTCTGCTACATGGGCATCATGATGCATCTCAATAACAAGAGCAATTTCCCCTGTTGTGGCCTCTATCTCACAAACAATCATCTCTTCACAAATTTTGTATTTAATATTACTTCTTTTTATTAGATTCATGATACTTTAGTCCTTATTTTTGAAGCTAGAAATGTTTGTTAAAAGATGCAGAATTTAAAATCAAATCACTGATTGAGACTTTAGATGTACAGGTACAATTTCCCCTGCTGTGATCAGCTCTTCACCAATTTTGTATTTAATATTAGTTCCTTTTATTAGATTCAGGGTACTTTAGTCCTTATTTTTGAAGCTAAAATGTTTGTTAAAAGATGCAAAATTTAAAATCAAATTACTGATTGAGACTTCAGAATTTTAAGTGTTTTTTTAAAGCTAGAAATGCTCGTTAAAAACGCAGAATTTAGGTTCAAATTACTTATTGAAACCTTTAGACATTCGGCCCTTGAAACTCGTGTTTGTTTCAGATTCTTGCAAAATTTTGTTTCAATTTCATTTTTATTGAGACTGGAAATCATAGCCAAACAAAGCTCAGAAGTTAATTGGAAACTGCGTGAAAATAAAAAATGCAGCAGTCTTTAGTTGTCTTCGCTTACTATTTAAATATTCATGTTGAGTTTCTATTTCTACTCGAAGCGACTGTTGATTGATGGAAAAAATCATTTCTCATTATGAGAACCTTTGTGTTTTGGATTCTTGCAATTTCTTTTTGTTTTCATTTTGTCGTGTGAAGGTTGAAGACTGGAAATTATTATAAAAAAAATATCAAAATTTAACTGGAATTTGTTGCTGAAAATCGACGAGTATTGCATTTGTGTTTTCTGGTGTTCAGAAATGAAATTGTTGCCATTTTTTTGGGGGAAGAATATGCATAGAGAGAATAAGCGACAGAGGCACTAGGAGATGAGTTAATGATGAACTACCAATGACAATGATATAAATTATTATTGTTCTATTTCCTTGGAAACTACATATCTCAATAATTTTTGGTGAAAAATATATGGTTTCTTTACTGAGTTTGCCTTCTGTCTACTAATGAGAAATGTCGAGTCCTTTTTTCTTGTAGACTTGCTCAGATGCATTAAGAACCACAGATTAAGGTGGATGAATTACCTACAGCCAGACCTGAAATAGACATTTGTTGAGTAGAGGTAGACCGTCCAGGTATAGCCCTCCCAATGGAGTATTCGCTCCGCCTTTGAGCAGCACTACCGTCACCCAAAAGGCATTCTCCTCAGACATGTACAGCAATGGAGTATTCGCTCCGCCTTTAAGCAACACAACCATCACCCAATGCTTAAACACAACCATCACCCAAAATGCATTCTCCTTCGTATACCCCACCACACCAAGACAGCGCGGATCACAGGAAACTCATCCCCTTCGTATACCCCCACCAAGACAGCGCGGATCACAGGAGTCAGTTATTGAGCGGCAAGAGTCAGCATCCCCTTCGTATACCCCCACCAAGACAGCGCGGATCACAGGAGGATCACAGGAGTCAGTTATTGAGCGGCAAGAGTCAGTTGTCAGTTATGAGATCAACGGTAGTAAAGTTTTTAATCGTCTAACACTAAATCTAATGGTGAATAACCAAGACAGCGCGGATCACAGGAGAGTCCATTTCAAATGGAAACGCCTTACGGCGTAAAAATTAAAATGCGGAGGCAATGCAGTATGAAAAAACCTATGCAGAAATTTCAAAAATCTGTGCCTGACTTAATCGTCTATGGGTCACGGATTCTGGTGGTAGCGAGCATAGCCATCCAAGATTTGTGCAAGGGCATGATATGAGGACGCCTGCAGTTTGGGAGATTGAAAAAATCATTCGCTTCACTCATCTTCATGGAAGGAGATATCGACGATGCCTCCATCGTTATACCAAGATTTGAATGGTTCGTCTGCCTGGTTCGGAGATTCTACTTATTGTTGCAGCGGAGCATATGGGAATCCCAACACCTGCAGGCCTGGCGCTTACTCGTAGCCCTTCAAGGCAGTGCACCCCAAAGCCACGATTGTTTCTTCTTCTCACTCCACCGACGGATCCACCTTGCGTGTGAAGCTTCGAATTAAAAAGGAAAGAAGACCTCGCTTCATTTCTTTCGGCCAATAACGTCAACATAGTGATGGAAAATCTAGTGCTGCCTCCCTCAATTCAGGGTTCCTCTTGGCAATCTCCATGGAAGCCAACTCTGGATACCATCGCTGAAACCGACAACCCGCTTGGAGATTTATTAACATCTGGGTGAAGAGATTGCACGCTATACTAAGCATTTTCTTATTGTGTGGCTGAAATACGATATAGTTCGCAGGGATTCATTTATTTGAGAAATGTATATTGTAATGCTGAAATTGAAATACATTAATGTTTGTAAAGATATTTCATTATAATATGGTGAGAGTGTTGTAGCTGGAGAATGATTTAATCCCACTTTCTAAATTTTTCTTTTGGTCTTCGAATAAGATAAAGCATGGACAAAACTTTCACATAGACTGCATTGTTTTGTTCTATATACTATGTGCACATCTCGAATGTATTCGGTGCACATATTGAGTATTCATTTAATTCATTTCTTTGAATGTTTCTGCTCATAACTTGATAACGGGTTTACCCAGCGTGATACATGATGTCTATGATATATGATATATTATATGTGACATCTTGAATATGCAACGACCTCTTATATTTTCAATGTGACATCTTGAATATGCAGCAACCTTTTACATTATATGTGACATTGTTTTTTCTGCTGAAAAAATCCCCACAGCAACATGAGCCCTTTTTCAATTCACTCATTTATAATTCCATATTAGATTATTCATCTTTTACTTATATATTGATTATGTAAAATGATATTAAATTTAATCATTGAATATGTGACATAATATTAAGCTTAATAATTGGCGATCATGTTAATTAAGATCGTTGAAAGCACTCATATATTGCACACAAAGGTGTATGCACTCAACACACACATTACATTTAAAGATTACTCTAATATATAGAGTTTCTCAAATCTAACTTATTCCTAACTTAGAAAGAGAGGTTGAGAGAATTTCTCAACCATCTCAAATATAGGATGTAAGCATTAACTCCAACATCCCCTCTTAATGCTTACATTACATAAATTTATTCAAATCGTCCACAAACAACAAAATAAACAGTCATTCTTTAACTAGTTTACAACTTATCAGTATAGACTCCATCAAGTTGCCTCATAACCCTCATAAAAGTGTAGTTGGCAAGTTGGATTCCCGAGTTCGACTCCCGAACTCCCGAATCAAGAAACTCCTGGAGTCAATTACTGAACAACATCCCAAGCCGTCGCATAACCTCATTAGAAGACCACTCCCACGTCTTCAACGAATGAGGGATTCTTCCCAAGATCCGTAACTACCGTGCTATCTGGAAAACCATCCATGTTGAGCCTTTTCAATGCGGTGTTCTAAAAAAGTTTAAGAGGTTCAAATTCTTCATAGAATTCATCATCAAAATTCAACGGATATTCATCTGTGGCTATATTCGTTGATTCTTTCCCTTTTAACAAATCACTGGCACGACTTCTGCAATTCCACACTATATGTCCAATTTTCCTGCAATAATAACATTCAATTTCACTTTTGTTTGCATTTTCCTTTTTCATCCTTGTCTTTGTAAGCGATGCGTTTTCTATTGGAGAGTTCTCTTCTGTATCCTCAAGTTTTAGTCTCTTTTTTTCTGTGAGAAGTGTTGCAATTGTCTCATGCAATTTTGTGAAGATGTTTGACTCAAAGTGAAGACAACATTACTATAACTTGAAGGAAGACTATTTAGTAATATTGCTTTAGCATCTTCATCCTCCACCTTGGCACCTGCTTCAGCTAATTGTCTTATAAGAGACATTAAATTGTTTACATGAGTGGACATATATGTCTCTTCATTCATTTTCAATCTAAATTATTTCAATGTTATGGAAAATTTTGCATTTGTAGCTTTGACACCGAATAGCTTAGTCAAATGTTCTCATATTTCATTAGATGGTTTAGTGAGATGTACAAGATGTAATTGTGAATCTGAAAGAGCAAGTCCAATAATGGACTTAGCTTTGTCATCTCTATTTTTCCATTCAATTAACTGTTTAAAATCTGTAGGTAGGTGCTACTTCTGAACCATTCACTATACTCCACAATTTTTTCTTCATTAATTGCATTTGAATTTTTACTTTCCATGAAGGGAAATTTGCACTACTGAATTTGTCTAAAACCATAAACTCCATGATGAAAAAAGAAAATGAAATATCTTTTAAACTTCAACATCGATGTACCCTTTTGCAATTAAAAAAAACTCTTCAGTTGCTTTGTGAAAGTGGCGTGCCTCGGATAGACCTTGAAGTTCGAACAAAACAATCTCACATAGGAATGTGTTGAAATGTGCAGTGAAGGAGCATTTTTCTTTTATAATTTATGAACAGTGACCTCTGAAAAACTCATCTACGCTCCATGACTTACAGGTAAGTTTGCTTCAAATTTTGTACGATAAGCAGATGCATTCTTGACTGGAGCACTACTGGTATGAAGAATGGTGGAAACTCAAACTCATGATGACGACGATGCTCATTTCATGCTCAGCATAGTCTCCTCTTCGTCGCGCACACCGTAGAGAGCAGGTCTGTGTGTCCAGCTCGCACCTACACCTCACATTACTGTCGCGCTCCCATCGCAAGCATCAATGTTTAGACATCTCGACAAGTCATACAACTCTGTAGCTCCGGTCAACTCACACCTGAAAAAAAAAACATAGAGAGCTCTAAGATTCCCACTTTCATCTAACACAGTGTCCTGAAATGCTAGAAATCTGCAACTGTAAAACACACAACGATCTGCTGAAATTCTCAACACCATAGCTTGATCATCTAGAGTCATACCACCGGGACCATATGAATTCTCGATTGTGATATCTCTCACTATGAATTCTGAAGCATAATCTTCTGCAATCACTCGCCACACTACATAGGTTTAACACGTCTCGACTCAGGCTTCGAGACCATGTTAAAGATGGCTGAAAGAACTCATATATTGCACATAAAGGTGTATGCGTTCAAACACACACACATTACATTCAAAGATTACTCTAATATATAGAGTTTCCCAGATCTAACTTATTCCTAACTTAGAAGGAGAGGATGAGAGAATTTCTCAACCATCTTAAACAAACATCTCAAATATAGGATGTAAGCATTAAATCCAACAAATTCGTTAAATATTTAAGTGGTTGGAAGTGTTATGTACTACACCATGTAAATTGTAGATTGAAATAAGTAATATTTCTGAGATATAATTATTCTAACATAATATTAATTAATTAAGTTTATTATTTTCTATTGTATAATTTTATTTATTAGGTAAAATATATAATGTAATGAATATATTTATGAGTTGTGTTTTCATATTCATAAAATAGAAGAATTATGTTATTATTATTGAAAAAATCACAAATGAAGTGATAATGAGTGTTAATGTGCATGTTTTTCCTCTAGAACACATGATTTTTTGAAAATGCAGTCACTAAGCTATTGCCCTAAAAAATAGAAGTTGGCCACCTCACATGTGCAAGATGCTATTGCTCTAAAAAATAGAAGCTCACCACTTCACATGTGCAAGATCTTTCAAAGGTATTCATAGCCAAACTACATGGCATAACGATGTAGTAGTTGTTCTATATTCTGCTTCTATGGAAGATATAGAGACAATGGATTTTCTCAAGCTCCCCATGACATCAAATTTCTACTCAAATGAAAATCATATCCTAATGTGTCTTTCCTATTATCAATATCACTAGAAAAATCACTATCTCTAAGTGTGTTCATAATTTTTGTACTGCAATTCATAATCAATTTTACCTACAATATACCTCAATATTTTTTTCCAACTTTCAAGTGAGAGTCCTTGGGAGACTCCATCAATTTGGAAATGAAACTAACTACATACATAACTTCAGGTCTAGTTGTAATGAGGTACATAAGGCTACCTACAAGCCTCTTATACAATGTTAAATCCACTACTTGTCCATCATCTTGTTTGCTCAATTTTGTTCCTATTGAAATAGATGTCGTTGTTGGTTTACATTTTCCCATTTTGAATCTCTTTATGCTAAAAATGCAACAAGAAAATCTAGTTTTGACTTTTCCTTAGTCAAACTAGATTAAAATTCCAATTTCTATTTCAGCGGAATAATTGGAGGTAGTTAACTGAGGTGACATGGAACTTGTCACTTAATTAACTCAATTAATTCGAGTGGGAGACGCTTGAGTTCAGTTCATTATGATTGATTGGTCTATAAGAAGGTCAAATTTACGTCCATCAGATCACCTAGGTTCGAGCTTATTGCAAAGAGAGCAATTTTTGTCCAGAAGATCATTGGTATACCTTGCATGTGAATCCATACAAGGATTTTTTTCATTATTTATTTGTTGGGGTCGAATAGAGGGTTCCATCATTTGAGTAGAGTTGACATGCTAGGGTTTAGAAAGGGCCCAATATGCATCCCCCTTATCTGGAAAAGTTAAAGAAAACCATCCTTTAACCAATGCATGGGTTTCTGACAGTTGTTTCATATGAGATCCCCATTCTTTCTTAACCCATTCCTCCAACGTGGTCTGACTGAAACATCTTCCCCTTGCATGGATGACCAGAGTGTTCTCAGGCATATGGAGCACTTGGTTGATTTCAATGTCTTCCTCGAGTACCATGGATTTCGATCCTGGAAGATGTTTGATAGATGGATGGGGTTTCCTTTTGGGAGCACCTGTAGGCACTTGTGGAATGGTGGGGAGGGGGGGGGGGGAGGGTGGGGGCTGGGAGAGGGATTTAATGGGACAGAATCAAACCCTTATCCGATACTAGAGGTGGGATAAGCAACATAGATGACTTGGTCATTGGAAGCATAGGCAAAGAAAAAAAGGGAGGAGTGGGCCAAGAGAAAGGGTTGTAGAGGGAGGAAAGGTTCAATAAACCTAAATGATGAGGGATCAACGCTCCCCTATTTAACATATGATCCAGATGAAAAGGGTAGGGTCTGTTGAAACCCAAAATCGAGAGAGGTGGGTGAGAGGGGAGGACCAGATGGGGGGTTGAAATGTGATGTAGAGCCAATGGTAGGAATCTCAATCTCTAATAAAGGTAACAAAACCTCCAAGTTTAACAACATTTAACATGGCAGTGTGCATGTGGATTCAAAACATATTTATAAACTCAAATTGAAATAAAAGTTGCATCACACTATTTCTTTGGATCATTCATTAGTTTTGTTCACAAATATTCAACCTTTTGACTTACTAAAAAAAATTGTTCACGCATTGTTGTAAAAAACAGTTCCGAAAACCAATCAAATCTCTCTAACCAAGACTTTTTCTCGGAAAACCGCTCACTATTCACATAATAAGCCTCATTCTGGGGAAAACCTAGATCACATAATATTTAAATTCATCCTCATTTTCCCAGAAAAGTAGCAACAAGTTCAGTTATGATTTTCTCTCGTAAAAGTCCCTTTAAATGCACACACAGTTGTATCAAGAGTTCTAACCTTCAATACTGCAATGCTTGTTGGGCGTAATTATCTGCAGTTGGGCATTTTCACCTCTATGATTTGTAGGGATCAAATAAACTCCACACGGGGTTCAATTTGACACATTAAGCATTGATTTTTGGGCATCCAACACAAGCACTGCATAGTTGAGATTGATTATATTCTAAAACAATGCATAGATGCCTTCTGTTGCAATTTCCAATAATTGAACTATTCAATGAATCTATGTAACTCAAGATAGAGGATGAAATGTCTTTACTGAGATGCTATGAGTCACACCAATTATAAACACACAGTGGATTTACATTCAATGATCCTCAATCCAATTTCACACACTCAACTCTTGCAACCTATAATCCCTAAAACACATAATATTTAACACATATGAAGTTAAAATTTAAATTATGTAATGATAGGGATAGTTTCTACAAATCCCACACATTGCTCTGCTATACACAGATGACTCCTTTTTATTAATATGAAACCACAATAAATTACATCACTTTCGATCCAAAAGAGTATGATCTAATTGACTGAGATAAGAAAAAAAATCATCATCGTCCTAATATAAACATGCATACAACAATTAGCTCTCAATGTTGGGTGTGGAGCCTGATTATCTTCCTAATTCAGAGGTATCGCTGCATTGGACCTTAGTTTGTAATGTGGTAGCAACGCCACCTGTAATATTTGCACTGCAAGGGGGGCGGCAATGATCTTTAGGAGCCCCCCCTAGCGGGGGATCGGGCGCAGCGTCCCCGAAGCTAAAAATATATGTAAAATTGCCTTGCAAAATGTTGTAATTTCGTGGTCAATCTGGGCTGTTCATTAGGCGGAGATCTAACGGTAGAAGTTATGTTTAATTTAGGGTTTTTTGCCCTAGAAGGCAACCCCTCGCTATATATGAGGGAATTGTATTGCGTCTATGTAGATCTGTATTTTGAGTGATAAAGAGAGAGGAGTTTGAGAGAGAAGAGGGAATTACAGTGGATCTGTTGTAGGTTGTATCTCTTCAGTTTGTTGGATAATATAAAAGGAAGGACTGGTTGTTTCCCGTGGACGTAGCCCAAATTGGGTGAACCACGTATATCTGTGTCTCTCTTGTTTTATGTGTTTTTTGTGTTTATATTTCTGCAATATATTTTATGTGTTCCATTGCTCCATAATATATAATTTTCTAACAACTGGTATCAAAGCCGAAGGTTTATTTGGCTGATAAACTCGTAGGAGAGAAGGGTTCCTGGTTTGAGTGGGAGCAATGGCGGAAGATGGTAGGTTTAGGGTCGAAAAATTTAACGGCCAAAACTACCAGCTATGGAAGATTATCTGTACCAGAAATATTTGTGCCAAACATTGAGCGGAAAGACAAAGAAGCCAACGAGTATGACATACATAGAATGGGATATTCTCGACAGAAAGGCACTTGGAACAATACGACTGTGCCTAGCGGCATCGGTCGCCTTTAATATTTCAAAGGAAACGACAACAGAGGGTTTAATGTCAGCATTGGCCAAACTATATGAAAAACCATAAGCCTCAAATAAGGTATTTCTTATGAAGTGTTTATTTAATATGAAGATGTGAGAAGGTGGATCTGTTGTTGATACAGGTGCACACAATAAATAAACAGTATATTTGCAAATTATATCAGACATGCATTAACCAAGAACAAATACACCGAATTATGATAAAAATTCTCTTTATTAATTCCTTCTTTGGTATGATTTTTTCAATCTCCCAAACTGTAGGCATCCTCATATCATGCCCTTGCACAAATATTGGATGGCTATGCTCACTACCACCAGAATCCATGACCCATAGACGATTAAGTCAGGCACAAATTTTTGAAATTTCTGCATAGGTTTTTCCATACTGCATTCCCTCTGCATTTTAATTTTTTAAATTTGCCGTCGGATCTTACCGTGCTCTCTCAACTGTTTCATTTCAATTTTTAAAAATTCTCAGCGACTGACCGAGTTTGAAATATAATGGGAAGCGACACTGTCATTCAATGCATGTTCCACCAACTTTCTATTCACATTAACAAAAGATGCACAGTGTCAGATCAGTTTAAGTCGGAGTGGTGTTGCGTGCGGACGTCGGAGAGATGGATCTGATCGGAAAGTGAATGCTAATGAAATATGGTGGCAAGGTGGCACTAAACTTAATTAAGAACCATTTACGGAGAAAAACCATTCTTGACTTTGGCGTGTGAGAATCTCCATGGGTATCAGATATTGTTGCTATGTTATGGAACCAACAGTCTAGCACAAAGCTCCACTGTCATTAAAAAAAACACAGTCAGGTACTCTGCCACAAAAATTCTATATACAAGTCCAAACTTTAAGTGGCATTGAAAACCAATGATCTCATGGATGAATAATATTACCAGGAAGTGATAGGAACGAGGAAGTGACATTGGAAACCACACATTAAGAAACAAAATTAACTCTGCAAATTTATCTATAGAATTGGGATGAGAACGATTGTT
This sequence comes from Pinus tabuliformis, assembly GCA_031772625.1. Classification (NCBI taxonomy): domain Eukaryota; kingdom Viridiplantae; phylum Streptophyta; class Pinopsida; order Pinales; family Pinaceae; genus Pinus; species Pinus tabuliformis. The sequence goes on along the minus strand of CM062819.1, from coordinate 1,384,446,479 downwards.
CAATTGTCAAATGGCTGCAACGATTTGTGTGTGGAAGGAATTGTGAGAATGGATCCAAACGATCCACCAGTGCCCAAGCTGTTCCCAATCAGGGACTCCTCGTCCTGCTCTCCGTCGTCTCCATCTCCATCCTCCATGGGCTGGCAGGCATACCCTTCAAAATGCCTTCGTATATAGATCCGAACCGAATCAGAGATTTTTGCTGAAGTTATCAGTGACTTTCTGTTGAAGTTAATCTTGGTGGAAGCCTCGGTAGTCTTCAATTTTGAGCACATCTGAGTAATTCCGTTGCATGAACAACTCCTTCCGCTTACTCTCGCAGTGCTCAATGGTAGTAATCCATCCCACTCTCGTAGTGCTCAGCGGTAGTAATCTATCCCACCCACTATAAGTTCATTTAAAAAAAAAATCAAAATTTTCTAGTGGGAGTGCTCAGTTTGAAATATTGAACGCATGAGTGAAAGTGTACCTGCGTTAATTACATCTGCACTAAAGGAGTCAGGGCGGTCTTGTCTCCAACTTGTATTAACTGCATCAAGTACAACGAGCTGTTATCTTGCAGGAATAGGAAGGCGGTTGATTCGTCGGGAATTAGTCAAGGAATCGGGACTATACACATGGTGCATGTTATGGGCATGGTATGGTGGAGTTGCTATCAGGTGCATTAAATGCCCGATAGCAGGTTGGTTAGCTCTTGTCATCAGGGTGGTCTTGTCTCCAACCTGTATTAACTGCATCAAGTGCAACGAGCTGTTACCCTATGGGAATAGGAAGGCGGTCGATTTGCCGGGAATTAGTTGGGGAATCGGGACTATACACATGGTGCATGTTATGGGCATGGTATGGTGGAGCTGCTATCGGGTGCATTAAATGCCTGATAGCAGGCTGGTTAGCTCTTGCCCTGTTACCCTGCAGGAATAGGAAGGTGGTCGAGTCGCCAGGAATTTTTCAAGGAATCGGGACTATACACATGGTGCATGTTATGGCCATGGTATGGTGGAGTTGCTATCGGGTGCATTAAATGCCCGATAGTAGGCTGGTTAGCTCTTTCCCTGTTACCCTGTGGGAATAGGAAGGCGGTCGAGTCGCCGGGAATTTGCCGGGGAATTGGGACTATACACATGGTACATTTTATGGGCATGGTATGGTGGAGCTGCTATCGGGTGCATTAAATGCCCGATAGCAGGCTGGTTAGCTCTTGCCCATTCACATATTAATGACATGGATTGTAATATTGTTTAAATGTTGATTAATTTTAAATATTTTAAATTAAAAATAAAATGTTTTTTCACGAATTATGAGATTTTAATATTTTTTTTATTACTTTATTATGTAAAAAAATAAAATTATTAATATTATATAAAATTATTTAAAAATAAATAAATGTAAAGCTAAAGTAGTGGACATGGTATTACACATTCATTTTTTCTTTTTTACTTGATATTCCTTTGTGTTTTTATCAATTCTCCATAATTTAATATTATGAATCTAATTTTATTACTTTTTTTTATTAATATTTAAAATTATTTATCCGAATATGATTGGTTCAAGTTTTATTATATAATAATTATTATTGTAACATTTGCATAACACAATAAGCTTATTTTTTACTATCTTTTTAAAAATTAAATAAATTAAATTATTTTTCTTTCCAAAGGAAAAATCGTAATCTTTCATTATGTAGAAAAATTACATATAGTAGATGACCAAGGCATATGCGTAGCTGTTGGCCCATGGCCATTTCTAAATACATATCAGTAAATAAGTTTGGCGAAAGCCAATTTCTGTGGGTATTGTTCAAAAAAGATAAAAACATTGTACATTAATTCCTTGCCGAGGTATTCATTCCGTTGAGCCATATGTGCATGTATATTTTCAAAAAATAGACACACTGTTTTTATGAAATATCCAAAAAAAGCAGTAATTTGGGGCCTTTCCACCCTATGATATTCATGATCTATATATGGGCAGTGATGGTATTGGTACTGTTCAGTACCCTTCTGTTCCGTGATCATCCACAAGCCTCGGGGTAGTAGCGTGGCCTCCTTGGAAAGCCTGTTAGCACTTTCATTATATTCCCTGTATATATGATGACAAGAAATTGAATTAAAAATTGCTTTGAAGATGATGACTTCGTCCAATATATTTCTAAGTGAATGAGCATGATAGTGATTTTCATTGTTGAACCAGTTTATGGTGATTTTAGAGTCCCCGAAAATTTGTATGGTTGAGCAATCATGTGCTAATACAAAGTGCAGAAGATGTCTAAGAGTGATAAGCTCGGCAAAATTGTTTGTCCCCTCCCCCAATCCCAGTTGAACTTTGTATGAATGTTGTTCAGATATATGCAGAATGAAACCCCCACCACAGCCATGGGCTTGGGCTGCACCATCGAAAAAAGACCATGGCCGGGATTTGTCGATCAGTCCAGGGGAGATAGTGCGTCAGTTGGGGGAGCTGTCAACTTCCGGGATGTCATGATAGGCTACCACAGCCTTTGCAATGATGAGGGGCCAACGTGCAACAGCTTCATTAAAAATGATATGATTCTGGGTGAGCCATATAGTCCAGCAGAGGATGAGGGGTAGACATTGTTTTTTAGAGCCATGGTGCGCAACGAACCAAGAGTTCCAAGCTTGAGGGATAGAGGGTCCCTGCCATCTTTCCTGAATGGATAGGAGTTGTGTAATAGTTTGCCATAGCTGGACGACGGTAGGATAGAGTAGAAATAGATGCTCGTTTGTTTCAGAGTCTTGTTTGCACAAGACACACCAATGCGGGCCATATATAGATCTGTGTATGAGGGAATCTCCCATGGGAGTTTTATTGTTGAGGACACTCCACATGAATAGTCGGGCCTGTGGAGGTGTTTTCAGCTTCCATAGATGGCGCCACCATTCCTGAGCTATCTCTGGTTTGCGATCTGAGAGGAGAGAGAGGTAACCAATTTTCGGGGTGTATTTACCATGCTCAGCTGGAGTCCAAACAAGTTCATCTGGACCTTCTTTTATATGAACATGTGCCTCAGTCAAAGCATTTAAGTATCCTTCCCAGATCTAATGCCACTGTACAGGGATACCAACATTGTGAGCAGACATCCATCCTTGTTCAAAAATAGTGTTGTGTTCTCGGTCAGCTATCTGTACAATCACTTTGATGTAGGAGTTGTATCAGGTTAGGTGGGAGCTGATATCTGTTTCCTCCCCCAATCCATGGATCCATACCGATGTGCACTATATTTCCATCATTTATTCTCCAAGCTAGGCCAGATTTGATGAAAGGCATAGATTGAAGGATTGTCTTCCAGACTATAGAGATGCCAGTACGTGGCCAAACTGGTAAGCGAGCCCAATCCAAGACTTGTTGCGGCCAAATGTATTTGTGGTATGTAACCGTGGTCCAGAGATTCTGTGCAGTGAGTAGTGTCCAACTCATCTTTGCTGCTAGAGCTTGTGCAAATACAACCAAATCCTTTAAACCCCAGCCTCCCCATTTTTTTGGTAAGGCAATTTTCTTCCAGCTAACCCATGCAAAAGTTTTTCCTTCTTTTTGTCTGTTCCAGAGATATCTGCAGCATATCTTCTGGATATGGGCAAGGATTCCTTGAGGGATCTAGACAAGCGACATCCAGTACACAAGTGTGGCTTCCAGTACAGATTTGATGAGGATGAGGCGCTTGGCTCTGGAGAGAAATCTATGATTCCTTTTTTTTCAGTCTTTTCTCGATTTTGATTACCACCCAGATCCAGTCAGCGATCCGGTAGCTATGAGGTTTGATCCAGAACCCCAGGTATTTTAGGTCATTTTCTAGGTTGTACAGTTGATAATGGAAGAAAAGATGGGCAATTCTATCTTCCTGTGGGGAGGTGTGTGACAGAGAGATAGTTGACTTGTTTTGATTAGCGACCATGTTAGTGGCTTGTGCAAAGAGAGCTAAGATTTCATGGAAAGTGGTAGAGTCTCGTATGCTACCATCAAGGAAGATAAGAACATCATCAACAAAAAGGAGGTGAGTGAGGTAGCAGAGGTCACTCATTTTCAGTCCTTTAAGTCTACCATCCCTTTTTGCGGATGCAATGGGCCTACTGAGGCCCTCCATCACAATCAGGAACAGAAGGGGAGAGAGAGGGCATCCTTGTCGGAGTCCCTGTTCTGCATGGAAGAAGTGAGAGGCAGATCCATTTATGAGTACACTAAAGGATGTCGAGTTGATGCAACACATGATCCAATACGTGAATGTCGATGGGAAGCCTAGATGAATCAGAATCATCTTTATATAGAGCCAACTAACTCAGTCAAATGCCTTTGCAAGGTCGATCTTTAGGATAATGCTTTTCAAATTTTTTACTTTGATAGAGTGAATAGCCTCCTGTGCAGTTCCTATGGCCTCATGGATCTGGCGGTCCTGTAGGAAAGAAAATTGCTCAGGGGAGATATGGTGAGAGAGGATGGGGCAAAGCCTATTTGCAATAATCTTGGCAATGATTTTGTATAGGGTATTGCAAAGATAGATTGGGCGAATTTTTTTGAAAGATGAAGGGGAGTCAGATTTAGGGATCAAGGCAATGAAGGTAGAATTGATGGCCTCATACATTTTTCTTGTGATCCTTCATTCTTCGACTACTTTGAGGAGATCATTCGTAATAAGCTCATAAAAATCCAAATAGAATTCGATAGTCCATCCACCCAGTCCAGGGCTTTTGTCTTTTTTAAACCATTTCAGAGTCCCTTCTAGTTCTTCTGCGGAGACAGGTGCAGTTAGCTCTTCTGCTGTATCCAGATCTACAAACCTTGGGAAATGCCCTGCCAATCGAATTATATCTGCAAGATTTGTAGCCGGGGGTTCTTTGTATAGATGTTGGAAGTGAGAGATTCCCAGCTGAGAGAGATGGTTGAAAGTATTAGCTGTGCCACCGTCTTGAGTGGGCATATTCTAGATGGTGTTTGAGACCTTCCTCCCCTTGGAATAATTATGAAAGAAGCTTGTGTTCTCGTCTCCATCTTTTAGCCCGAGTGCTCTACTCTTAAGGCACCATGACTCCTCTCTTTCCTTCAGGATTTTGGCTCTCTGTTTTTCTAATTCAATAAGGTGGATCTTGGATTCTATAGAAATGAAACCCTTGTTCCAATCATCCAGTAAGACAGCCAAAGAGGACTCAATTGTGGCGAGGGTGTTGTCATCCTTTAGGGTTTTTTCCTTTGCCCACTGGATAGTTAATCTCTTGAGCTGATAGAGATTATAGCAGAATCCTTCAGCTTGGGTGTGACCCCTTGTGGGAGGGTTTGCTAGCCAAAAATCGGAGATTAGTTTGGAGTAGGAGGGGTCCTGAAGCCAAGTTGAGTTAAATTTGAAAGGTGCCTTGGGCTTTTTAGGGGGTCCAGTGATTTCTAAGTAGATAGGGGAGTGATCTGAGATACCACCTGAGCCGACCCATTTCCTGTAGAGGGATAATCGTTGTAGTAGTGGGGTCTTGATTAAAAATTTGTCCAGCCTTCTGGCTAAGGTTGCCTCCCCAACTCTCTTGTTCCTCCAAGTGGGCAATGGTCTAGTCATGGGGATATCAGTCAGTAGGGCCTGTTCCAAAAGGTTTTCCATGGTATCAAAGAGTGGGTCAATTTGTGCAGATGAACCCCAAGACTCACTAAATCCGATGGAAAAGTTTAGATCTCCACCAATAATGATGTTTTCTGGCGAAGTGATGGAGAGGTTTAGGAGTTGATTCCAGAAGGCCTCCCGCCCCTGGCAAGGCCCATATACATTGATGACTCGAAGATCCATACCCAGGTCAGCAGAGAAGATATCTATCCCAATGAAACCCTGCCCTCCCCAAGCAGATTTTAGATTGATGGAACGAGGGTTAAATCCCAGAGCCAAACCACCAGATCTCCCGACTGCATCGAGGGAGAGGAAGGTCCAACTTGGTTTCAAATTTCCCAGGATACGGGTAATGTGATTCGCTTCACCAAGGGTTTCTTGAAGGAAAATGATGTCAACAGGCTTGGATTCAAAAAGCCTTCGAAGGGCTAGTTTTTTGGGCGAGCTAGCCATGCCCCTGCAGTTGAAGGATAGGCACTTCATGGGGGTAACATGTCATGGGTGTTCACTACTCTAAGAACCTGGTCAAGGGAAAATTTTAAGAACCCCCCCTAAATTTATAAGTATAATAAATGGGTGAATCTCCATGGTATATAGGAAAAATGGAAGGCGATTTTATCAATAATATAATATGTACATATAATTTTTTGGCGAATCTCTCACCAGGCATGGCGAATATTTTACTCAATTATAAAATCTTGTAAGATCTTGGTATTACCATGGGTTATCATAAACCTGGAGCTTAAAAATTACTATTAGTAATTTATAAAAATTAATAAAATTAATAGTTGATTTTTATTTTAACCAAGCTAAAATGTTTAACATACATTAAATTACAACATCCATTTTTACTCTTGATCCCTTGAGAGGGATCAAATATTTTTTCACTCTATGCTAGTTTGCATATCACGATATGGGGTTAGTAGATCCAGAGTAAAGATGGATCTATGCTGGTTTAATTCCCCCATTTAAATAGGCTACATTCCAGGTGAATACCATGGGTCAATACCATGTGCCATTTTGGTGAATACCATGGGCCAATACCATGTGCCATTTTGGTGAATACCATGGGTCAATACCATATGCCATTTTTATTTTTATTAATAATAATATTAGGGTTAATAATGTTTTTTTGCATGGTATTAATAACAATATAGTCCATGGTATTTGTCCCATAGTATTTTTCCCATAGGTTTCACCTAAATATAAAGCATTTTTTGAGAGTAAATATAAAAAAATGTTTTATTTGTTTACCATACCTCTCGTTTATTTATATTTTTATTAATTTACCATACCTCTTTTACAAATATGGTATTTGGCCCATAGGATTCACTTAAATAAAACCTCTTTCTTGAGCCTTCATAAATAGAACGAGGGTTATGGACTAAATATAAAAAGAGGTTTTATTTATTTACCATACATCTAATTTATTTATATTTTTATTTTTTTACCATACCTTTTGAGTAAGTATAAAAGGATGTTTTATTTATTTACCATACCTCCACTTTACTTATATTTTTATTTGTTTACACCCTTGCATGTATATAAGGTGACTTATGGAGTAAATATAAAAAATGTTTTATTTATTTACCATACTTCTCATTTATTTATATTTTTATTAATTTACCATACCTCTTTTATAAATATGGTATTTGGCCCATAGGATTCACTTAAATAAAACCTATTCTTGAAAATGGGCGAATGGATTCACTTAAATAAAACCTATTCTTGAAAATGGGTGAATGGAAGGTTGTAACTCCTAATTTCAAGGGCTAAATTTACCTTTTTTACCCTCTCCCTTAAAATAAGGTGGGCTATTTGAGGTGATTTGTAAAAATGTACTATGATACAAAATATTTGCCCACTAAAAATTTAAAACCCCTTAGTTTCGCCAAAGGGCGAACATTCGCCCCTAAAATTTTCTCTGACCTGGTCTAAAGAAGTTTGCCTGCCAGAGGCCACCTCGGCCCCTGCCCAAAGGATAGCATGTGAGAGGAAGGATTTGCGGCCACGAGGTGGTTTGAGGGGTAACGAGGGAATGGATAGGCCCAGGCCAAAGTGTTGTGAGGGGGATTCGGATGAGAGGGAGCAGGGGCACAAATTGTTTGGGTGAGGAGGGGCAGATGATGTAGGGGCGGACTAGAGAGTGCCTCTAGAGGGAAAGATGGGGAGGTAGTAGAAAATACATACTAATGGGAGATCAGGGGGCAGGGGATGGGAGGGAGGGTGGCGGTTTGATCTAATGCTGATGCAGTATGCAAATGGAATGCAGAGCATGAAAAAGTAGAAGAAAAAATAGGGAGTGGTAAAAGAGGAATACCTGAGGTACATGCAGCTTCAGCTGCTACCCTAGTTCGAGTCAACGACGGTGATGGAGGTCGCGAGGAGCTGTCAGGAGGTTGCTGAGCCTGCTAAACTAAGGTCATCTTCCCAAGCGAAGAGAATGTTGTTGGTGTAGTCTTCTTGGGGGTGACTGAGGTGGTCTTGCCCTTCCCGCCTTCTTTTTCCAATGGCATTTCAAGGGTTTTTTTCACCAGGGGAAATTCTTTGTAGAGATGCCTGACTTTGTGACAACGTCGACATCTGAATGGCACTCCCTCGTAATCTAGGATTTTAATCCTTGTAAATTTTTTCCATTGTAGAGTAATCTTCTCCTCCAAGCCCTCCCGAGTATCCAAGTGCACTAGGATGCGGGTTAGAGTGCGAATTTTGGACTGGATGATATATTTATCGTAGTCCAGAAATGTGCCCAGAGTGTTTCCAATTCGCATGAATACCTCTTCCTTCCTGTACTGAAGGGGAAAACCAAGTAAATACACCCAAAGGGGTCCAGCGCTGATCTGTTCTCTTTCTGGATCAAAGAGAGGGATCCATCGTTTTAGCAGGACCGAGGCCATTTTGATGTGCCAATATCGGGCGAGCGCCATGTTTGTATATTCTTCTAGAGCTAATTGGAGTGCCAACCATCCTTGTGGTAGGATCTGTACCTCAGGTAGCTGTATGAAGATTTTCCCCCAAATTTCTTTCACCCATAACCCCAGACGTTCTGCCAAATAGGTTCTTCCACGAACCCTACCCACCAGAACTTTGCCTGTCATGTCTGCTACTTCTCCCATGGTGAGTCCTTCCCCAAATTTGATGGTGAAGTCCTTCCCTGAGGCCTTGACACACTTAGCTTTCCTTTTCCCTGTTCTCGGCGCTGTTGGGTGGTCTTGCAGTGGATCCGAAGGACTCAGGGTTTCTTGTTGAGTTTGTTGAGCCGCGGTCCTTACCCTGATTACAGGGGTTTCAAAACATCCTGATGGAGGGGCTATAGAGTATGCCGTCACGAAGCTGCTGGGAGTGCTGTGACTGAAGGCATGAGTCACTGGTACCGCAAGAATTTCAAGGCCTGGGGAGGAGGAAGGGTTGGTGGGGAAGAGGTGATCCACAGGGGGCGAGGGATCAAAGGATGGGGATGAGCAGGTGACCAAGAGATTTAGGGTTCCGGGAGAGAGCGAGGGGCAGTCAAGGGTTGGGGAGTCAATGGAGAGGGTAGCGATGTGGAGGGTGGAAGCAGATAGCTCGGGGAGGGAGACAACTAGTGTCGGGTTCGAGCATGATGGAGCTGCGGAGGAAGCGAGTGTTGGCTTAGGGTTAGGGCGATAGAAAATGGATTGTTCCAGGAATGGGTCCGGTGAGTAATCAACCGATTCCAAGTCCATATCCTCCATGCTGAGCCTAGGAATGGAGACTATAACCGTCGGTTTGTGGGAGCAGGTGCAGGCGGGGGCAGTTGGTAGCGGAGGGAGCCAGGGGGATTACGGAGCCTGCAGTTAACCGTAATCAAATTCACGGCTAGGGTAAGAAGCCCGGTGGAGCGCCATCCTCCTCCAATCTCATAAATAAATATAATTATTAAAATAATAAACATATTATAAATTATAAATTTAGTTGTTAATTTATTTTTCAAGCTTCATTATATATCAAAATTAGCTTTAGTAAATTTCTAGTTTTTGGTCACATTTTTTTGGAAAATATAACAATTTCTCTAAATATTTTAAAATTTAGATTTTTTGAATATATATATATATATATAGATAATTTAGATTTTCTTAAACCCAAATTCTTTCACAGGGACAAATTTTTATTTAAAAACTTTTCAATTTTGGCAACTCATCATGGCAAGAGCTAACCAGCCTGCTATCGGGCATTTAATGCACCCGATAGCAGCTCCACCATACCATGCCCATAACATGCACCGTGTGTATAGTCTCGATTCCCCGACAAATTCCCGGCGACTCGACCACCTTCCTATTCCCGCAGGGTAACAGGGCAAGAGCTAACCAACCTACTATCAGACATTTAATGCACCCGATAGCAGCTCCACCATACCATGCCCATAACATGCACCATGTGTATAGTCCTGATTCCCCGACTAATTGGGACTATAGACATGGTGCATGTTATGGGCATGGTATGGTGGAGCTGCTATCGGGTGCATTAAATGCCCGATAGTAGGCTAGGTAGCTCTTGCCATCAGGGCGGTCTTGTCTCCAACCTGTATTAACTGCATCAAGTACAACGAGCTGTTACCCTGCGGGAATAGGAAGGCGGTCGATTCGCCGGGAATTAGTCGGGGGAATCGGGACTATACACATGGTGCATGTTATGGGCATGGTATGGGCATGGTATGGTGGAGCTGCTATCGGGTGCAGTAAATGCCCGATAGCAGGCTGGTTAACTCTTGCCTTGTTACCCTGTGGGAATAGGAAGGCGATCGAGTCGCCAGGAATTTGTCGGGGAATCGAGACTATACACATGGTGCATGTTATGGGCATGGTATGGTGGAGCTGCTATCAGGTGCATTAAATGCCCGATAGCAGGCTGGTTAGCTCTTGCCCTATCACCCTGCGAGAATAGGAAGGCGGTCGAGTCGCTGGGAATTTGCTGGGGAATTGGGACTATACACATGGTGCATGTTATGGGCATGGTATGGTGGCGCTGCTATCGGGTGCATTAAATGCCCAATAGCAGGCTGGTTAGCTCTTGCCCGTTCACATATTAATGACATGGATTGTAATATTGTTTAAATTTTGATTAATTTTAAATATTTTAAATTAAAAATAAAATATTTTTTCACGAATTATGAGATTTTAATATTTTTATTTTTATTTTTATTACTTTATTATATAAAAAAAATAAAATTATTAATATTATATAAAATTATTTAAAAATAAATAAATGTAAAGCTAAAGTAGTGGACACGGTATTACACTTTTTTTTATTTTTTTATTTTTTATTTATTTTTTATAACTTGATATTACTTTGTGCTTTTATCAACTCTCCGTAATTTAACATTATGAATCTAATTTTTTTATTTTTTTTATTAATATTTAAAATTATTTATCTGAATATGATTGGTTCAGGTTTTATTATATAATAATTATTATTGTAACATTTGCATAACACAATAAGCTTATTTTTTACTACTATCTTAAAATTAAATAAATTTAATTATTATTTTTTTTTTCCAAAGGAAAAATCGTAATCTTTCATTATATAGAAAAATTACATATAGTAGATGCCCAAGGCATATGCGTAGCTGTTGGCCCATGGCCATTTCTAAATACATATCAGTAAATAAGTTTGGCGAAAGCCAATTTCTGTGGGTATTGTTCAATAAAGATAAAAACATTGTACATAAATTCCTCGTAGAGGTATTCATTCTGTTGAGCCATATGTGCATATATATTTTCAAAAAATAGACATTGTTTTTACGAAATATTAAAAAAAAAAAGAAATTTGGGGCCTTTCCACCCTATGATATTCATGATCTATATAGGGGCGGTGATGGTATTGGTACTGTTCAGCATCCTTCTATTCCTTGATCATCCACAAGCCTCAGGGTAGTAGCGTGGCCTCCTTGGAAAGCCTGTCAGCACTTTCGTTATATTCCCTGTATATATGATGACAAGGAATTGAATTAAAAATTGCTTTGAAGATGATGACTTTGTCCAATATATTTCTAAGTGAATGAGCATGACAATGATTTTTATTGTTGAACCAGTTTATGGTGATTTTAGAGTCCCTAAAAATCTATATGGTTGAGCAATCATGTGCTAATGCAAAGTGGAGAAGATGTCTAAGAGTGATAAGCTCGGCAAAATTTTTTGTCCCCTCCCCCAATCCTAGTTGAATTTTGTATGAGTGTTGTTTAGATATATGCAGAATGAAACCCCCACCATAGCCATGGGCTTGGGCTGCACCATCGAAAAAAGACCATGGCCAGGATTTGTCGATCAGTCCAGGGTAGATAGTGCGTTAGTTGTGGGAGCTGTCAACTTCTGGGATGCCATGATAGGCTACCACAACCTTTGCAATAATGAGGGGCCAACGTGCAACAATTTCATTAAAAATGATATGATTCCGGGTGAGCCATATAGCCCAGCAGAGGATGAGGGGTAGACATTATTTTTTAGAGCCATGGTGCGCAGCGAACCAAGAGTTCTAGGATTGAGGAATAGAGGGTCCCTGCCATCTTTCCTGAATGGATAGGAGTTGTATAATAGTTTGCCACAGCTGGATGATGGTAGGATAGAGCAGAAATAGATGCTCGTTTGTTTCAGAGTCTCGTTTGCACAAGACACACCAATGCGGGCCATATATAGATCTGTGTATGAGGGAATCTCCCGTGGGATTTTTATTTTTGAGGACAATCCACATGAATAGACGGGCCTGTGGAGGTGTTTTCAGCTTCCATAGATGGCGCCAACATTCTTGAGCTATCTTTGGTTTGCGATCCGAGAGGAGAGAGAGGTAACCAATTTTCGGGGTGTATTTACCATGCTCAGCTGGAGTCCAAACAAGTTCATCTGGACCTTCTTTTATACGAACATGTGCCTTAGTCAGAGAATTTAAGTATCCTTCCCATATCTAATGCCACTGTATAGGGATACCAACATTGTGAGCAGACATCCATCCTTGTTCAAAAACAGTGTTATGTTCTCGGTTAACTATTTGTGCAATCACTTTGATGTTCCTTTGATGTAGGAGTTGTATCAGGTCAGGTGGGAGTTGATATCTATTTCCTCCCCCAATCCATGGATCCATACCGATGCGCACTATATTTCCATCATTTATTCTCCAAGCCAGGCCATATTTGATGAAATGCATAGATTGAAGGATTGTCTTCCAGACTATAGAGATGCCAGTACACAGCCAAGCTGGTAAGTGAGCCCAATCCAAGACTTGTTGCGGCCAAATGTATTTGTGGTATGTAACCGTGGTCCAAAGATTCTATGCAGTGAGTAGTGTCCAGCTCATCTTTGCTACTAGATCTTGTGCAAATACAGCCAGATCCTTTAAACCCCAGCCTCCCCATTTTTTTGGTAAGGCAATTTTCCTCTAGCTAACCCATGCAAAAGTTTTTTCTACTTCTTTTTGTCCATTCCAGAGATATTTGTAACATATCTTCTGGATACGGGCAAGGATTCCCCGAGGGATCCAGGCAAGCGACATCCAGTACACAGGTGTGGCTTCCAGTACAGATTTGATGAGGACGAGGCGCCTGGCTCTGGAGAGAAATCTATGATTCCAATTTTTCAGTCTTTTCTTGATTTTGATCACCAACCAGATCCAATCAACGATCCGGTAGCTATGAGGTTTGATCCAGAACCCCAGGTATTTTAGGCCATTTTCTAGATTGTGCAGTTGATAATGGAAGAAAAGATGGGCAACTCTGTCTTCCTGTGGGGAGGTGTGTGACAGAGAGATAGTTGACTTGTTTTGATTAGCGACCATGTCAGTGGCTTGTGCAAAGAGAGCTAAGATTTCATGGAAAGTGGTAGAGTCTCGTATGCTACCATCAAGAAAGATAAGAACATCATCAACAAAAAGGAGGTGAGTGAGGTTGCATAGGGGACTCATTTTCAGTCTTTCAAGTCTACCATCCCTTTTTGCGGATGCAATGGGCCTGCTGAGGCCCTCCATCACAATCCGGAACATAAGGGGAGAGAGAGGGCATCCTTATTAGAGTCCCTGTTCTGCATGGAAGAAGTGAGAGGCAGATCCATTTATGAGTACACTGAAGGATGTCGAGTTGATGCAAAGCATGATCCAATCCATGAATGCCGATGGGAAGCCTAGATGGATCAAAA